>CM028137.1:924947500-926147500 GCA_016271365.2 Neoceratodus forsteri
TGGAAACAATTATGAATGATGGACAGAGGACAGAATGGCTAAATAAGCATTTTGCATCAGTGTTCACAGAGGAAAAGGGGTGGAGCGATAGCAGGCAGTGAACACGTTATTCAAGGGGTAGAAAAGGAACATGCTACTACAGGACATACGGAAAACACCTAACGGTGTTAAGAAAATGTTAAAGATAGCAAATGTACACGACCAAACCATGCATAAAAATGGCAAATTCTAACAGTCCATCAAAACTGCACAAGTGCCCGATAACTGGACAGTAGCCTATGTGGTGTCGATATTCAAAAAACGACTCCAGGCTAGAACCAGAAAACTATACACCAGTCAGCTTGATGCCAATACCAGAGAACCAGAGAAGCTGCTGAATACTATCATGAAATTGTTTTACACACACACACACACACACACACACACACACACACACACACACACACACACACACACACACACACATCTTGAACTGTGTAGGCCAGTATGGATTCTGTAATGGGAAATCATGCCAACGAAACACTGCATTTATCTGAAATGGTTACCAAGGAACCAGATGTAGGAAACCCGGTAGATGCTGTGCATCTAGACTTCAGATAAACAATGTTGAACCAGCATAATATTTTGTGGGGATTTGCATATACATCCCATGATGCTTTGCATTATGGGGGTATGTGTGATTTTGAATTTCAATGTAATATTGTACCACAAAGGAGGCTAATTCATAAACTAAAGAAAATGGACACAGCTAGAGATGTGATGAAATGGGTTGAATGCCTTTCGCAGAACTGTAAATGGCATCACAACTAAATGATAACCTATCCACATGGGAACCAAACCAGTAGGGTTCACACAAGGCTCTGTCCTGGGATCTGTGTTATTCAAAATATTTATAAATGACCTGGGGGGGGCACATTTGCAAAGACACCAAGATGAGAAGAACAGTTACATCAAAACAGGATATAAATGAAATGCAGGAAGATCCGATACGTTTACAAGGCAGAAAATTAATGGGTTCACATCACAATTTGCGACCGAAGAATCAGGAAATTAGAGTCAAATGTGGCAATGATTAGCAGTTAACATTGAGAACTGCTGTGAACAAAGGTTCGGTTTGACTGATGAAAGTAATATCTAGAACCATGCAAAGTGTTAGGCCCTGTCCACACTGCAGCCCGAAAACCCTTCTGTAACGTTACAGAGGGTGTAAACCGCATCGGTAACTGCGTGCGTTTACACCTGTAATGTTACAGAAGGCGTTCGAACCGTTGTTGAAACCACATGTGAGGTGGTTTCAACAACCGTTATGAAACCGGTCCCACCCTGGTACTGTTACCGGTGATAGTGTGGACTGCCAGTAACGGTCCCCTGCAGAGCACAAAGCGCAGCGTGAGCTGCACTGTGCGATCGGGCGCCGCTGTAACGGTCATCCGGATCTTGATGTGTGGACCGGCGGTGCACCGCCGAGGTGTGGACGCACTGCACCGCTCCGCAACGGATTGCATCCGTTACCAGGCGCAAGCGGTGTAGTGCGGACGGGGCCTTAGATACCCGACTTTGGGTAGTGGTTGCAGACAGAAAGGAACTGGAGCTGTATGATAATAGTGACATTACTGCAGTAGCTGACCACTTTTCAGCACTTTTGCAAACTGAGTGTGACAGCACTCTGGTAGTTGCAGAATGGCAAGAGTTTAAGATTTTTGCTGAAACCAATTTCATCAATCTTTCTGCCTCTGCTATCTGGTCAAAGCTGGCATGTGATTTCCAAAATTCTTATCCAAATCTGTTGAAGCTTGCCAATGTGTTGAGAGTATTTCATACTAACATACTAAAAGGCCAGCAGAATAGGCCAAATGGTCCGTCTTGTCTGCTCGAAAGCCAGCAACCTAATGGCTGCCCGCCTCACCACCCCCCAGCCCCCAGCCCCCAAGAGCATCTTCTCTAGATTCAGTTTCCCCTTGTACCTATCCCCACCCCTTCTTGAAGCCTGTGTCTTCCTGTGTGTAATGCAATTGTAGAAAGGTGTTTTTCAAGTATGAACAAGGTAAAACTGACTGGAGAGCAAGTCTGGCAGAGGATACTATAGAAACATTGATTAGCATTAAAAAAGCAGGGCCCCCCCAGCTGAATTCAACCTAGACAGGGCCGTAGACATATTTTTTAGTGCTAAACTAAGACGTCCTGGTGATTTCGCAGCGCAGGATGGAGGATCACACCCAGGTCCCTCCACCCCAAAAACAGGCCAGATTTACTGGCTACATGCCTGGTGGAGAAGAGTAGCAAAACAGATTGCACCCAATCCTTGTTAGTAACTGTGGTTGATCATAGTCCCAGGTGGTTACTGTGTGGTCAGTCACAGTCCCAGTTATGCTGAGGCAGGGGTTTATGTTTAATTTGGCACGACTCCCGATCACGCTCACGAATTCGCGGTCCGCTCTGGCAGACATCCTATCTCGGCTCTTAAAATGTACGTGCTGCTGCACATTTTAATGTATTTCTCTGGAAATAGCTAAATAAAACAGTATCAGTCTCAGAAACTTGTGTAAAAGTATATTTTATCAATATTGAGCAAGATAAGTACATTTTATGGTGTTTTGAGCAAAGATATACATTTTTGCCAATTGCTAATCAACTTTGGCCAATTGCTAATCATTTTTTACTTTGATTAGTGAAGGTCGCTAATCAAGTCTCCGACACTAATTTACACCTTGCGTTTGGGAAATGACGGGCAAAATGAGATTAAAAAAAAAAAATCTCATCACTGAAGTTTATCTGATTTATTTTATTTGACAACTGACAACCAGGAAAGGCACACTGAGCCAAGACTCATTTCCAGGTACGAACCAGGGGATGAGAATGTAAATCGGGAGGGGAAAAAAAAAAAGGACAACTCAAATGCAAAGGTACAAATGAAACAATACGAACTATACAATCAAGGTGAAGGATGAAGCAACTTAACCGATGGCCCAGAGATGCCGCTGGTCTGAGTTCAGGTTTGGTTTGGACTCGGAAAGCTGGCCCAGTGACCTGGGGCAGGCTGGGGAGCTGGGGGGAGGAGGGCATGTGCATGTGCTTCTGCCTGTTCAAGGCAGTTTCTGCAGTAGGCCAGGGAACTCATTCCTCAGCAGAGGAGCTGCTGTGTTTTCACGAGGCCTGTTGTGGTGCATGCAGGAGTTCGGGAGGGTCATTAGAATAAAACAAAAATTAAAAAAAAATAAATAAAGGTGGGGGGGGTGCTCTGAAACACTACATTTCTGCAACCACAGCACACCTAATCTCCACCGGCCTGACTGCAGCATGAGTGGCTAAGTAGTCACTGTGATAAGATGGCCCGGCTAAAGCAGGATACAATTAAGGAAATAAACAACAGGCGTGGGGTTGACGTTAACGTTAACCTTTTTTTGTTTCGTTTTTTGCACTAACCAGCAAGACAAGTCAACTTAAAATTGCACTAGCCCGTAACCTGTTGCATTAGTCCACAATTCTAATCCTCTCTTCCTGGCTGTACATGTTGAGATAACTCCATCTCCCCTTGTAGGGTCTTCTTGTGCAACCTCAAAGCCATTTAAGTTGCCCTCCACTGGAATGCTTCCACCCTGTCCATGTCCTCTGAAGTGCGGCCTCCATAACCAGCCAAGGAACTCCGGGTGGTGTCTCACCAGCGAACAATACAGTGGCAACACCAGCTCCCACCTTAGATATACCTCTCCCTATGCACCCCAGCATCCCACTAGCCCTACCAATGGCACTGGTCACACTTCCCTGCCACTTTGAGGTCTTCAGATACGATAATCTCAAGGTCCTTGTGCGGTCTAGTGACCATCAGTGCCTTCCCCCGCCCATCCTATACTCAGCGCCTGGGTTCCTATGCCCTAGGTGCATGACTTTGCATTCATTTTTAACATTAAACCCCAACTGCCATGCTTTAGACCACTCCTCCAGTTACACCCCAGATCCCTGTGCAATCCCCCCACACCCTCCCAAGAGCAGACCAGACCTGGGTTTGAATCCCACAGCTTCCACTTGCATACTGTGTGACCCTGAGCAAGTCACTTAACCTCCTTGTGCTCCCAGGTCGCTCCTGTAAAAAAGCTTTCCGCTTAGTGTGCTATACCTGGTTAACAACTAAATTAAAAAAAAAAAATTAAAAAAAAAGTCTCCCTAGTGCAGATTTTGCATATATCTGCAAAAGGAATGCCTTCCCTTCCAGTGCGTCAGCAATGTCACTTAAGACACTGAAGAGGACTGGTCCCAAAAAATTAGCCTTGTGGCACCCCGCTGGTCACCCCTCCATCATTCGGCCGAGTGCCATTACCACCACCCTCTGTCTCCAATCTGTTAACCAGCATGAAACAGTGCCTTTTCTATTTAGGAGGATCAATACACCCCAGGAATGCCAGTTTTATGCTTTTAAATCATCGATTTTATTAGGGTTCCCTTTTGTACCAGTCATCCACTAAAGCATTGTTTTTCTGGATGAGGGGACATGCTGGGTGGGATAATAGTGTAATGGATGTATGGCACTGACTGGCATCGTCCACAGGGATGAGATGGGGCTCCTTACACCTGCCAGTAATGACAGCTATGATTTTAGGGATGCTCTTCCAGGGTCCTCCTCAGTCATTGGTCTGCAGTGGTGTTTGGGGTAAAGAACAGAGCTAGAAGATTCGGAAGAGAGTTGGAGCAGCTACTGGGAGGTGGGGATAAAATCCACCACCTGCAGGACAGACCCTGTATGCCTCTTAACAGTCTGTCCCTGAAATGCTGGACAGAGACACTTGAAGACACTCAAAAGGCAGGAACATATGGCTGAAGCCATAATCATGAGGTGGTAATGACTCATGTCTACCTTTTGCGGGTTCCCCATCTTGTGTTGTCAGGTTATTTGTTGCTATTAAAAAGGTGTTACTCACACCAGGCCATCTGGAACACTGAGGGAATTAGCATGAGGACTACAGCCTACTAAAATAGGAATTTTCACTGACAGCCATGGAAGACCCACACAAGTTAAGACGGAAAGGTAGTTAGCTGCAGTCAATGTTTCAGCCATGCTCCCTAGAAGACTGAGAGGTCAAGGCGCTAGGGGCTTGTTTGTTCCAACGTCTCTTCACTTTGGATTAATCCTTACTAAAGGTTATTGCATTCAACTCCAGGAGTGCTGTCTCTTTTTGTATTAATGTTTCAGTCTGTCCCAGACAAATAAAACAATGTTGAAAATCAAACTTTGCAGGCATAGTTTAAATTTATAAATTAACTGCCGAGACTCACTACAGTAAGGTGGGGGAAGGTATGAAGTCTTCAAAGCAGGGGAGCTCTAGCAATGCAACTACTCCGAAAGTCAACACACTCATGTCTGAACATTCTAAGGACGGATAAGGAATGGGGTGATGCCAGGGGGTCCATTATGATGTCCCAACTTTAGAGTGGGGTGGCCCCTAGAAGGTGAGACTATATTACCAAACAGTAAATGATGAGCTTAGTGGCAACTTACAACAATGCTGGGGAGAAAATAAAAACAGTGAAACTATACATAAACCATTAAACTACATAAAGACATGCAAGGCAATGCATAGAGGGAAAGAAAGATGTTAAAAAGAGTACTACAGTCAATATTTGCAAAAACATGTCTTGTACAGAGTGTTTTGATTTGTGTGTAGTTCTAATGTGTCCTTCCCCTTGTTTGCTATTAGGAGTTTTCCCTAAATTTGCCTAGTAGTTTTATGGCCCCAGGGGATCTCCAGGTTTCCATTTTTTATGGCTCTTCTCTTTCCTATGCAGCCTCCTGTCCCATGTAACAGTGATGTATCCGGGACCACAGATTCAGTAAGCACTGGCCTAGAGTCAATAGCACAGTAGTAGAGCTGTGATTTTATGCAACTTTCCTTATCCAGTGTGCACTGAAGGCTACAGTTACAGTTTAGCAAACAACTTGAGAGCTAACTGAGTGGGTACTGGGGTATTCTGTAAGAGAACAGCTACAGTCTTAGCTAATTCTAGCACCAATGACGTGGAGTTATTTGTGTGTGTTTTATGGAGGTGTGTAGTTTGATTAAATGAAAAGCTTTAAAAGCAAACCATTTACTCCTGCTAGCTAGACCTAGACACACAGAAAACAAAACACTGAATTATTTAGTTGAGTCCAAAACAAACTCCTATCTGCAGATTACTGCTGCAGTACTTTCTCCTCACTGAATCCGTGGTTTTGGATGCATCACTGTCACATGAGACAGGAGACACTGTAGGAGAAAGACGAGCAATAAACCACGTGAACATGGAGACCAGCAGGGTCTTTAAAATTAGTAGGCAAATTTAGAAAAAAAAAACCTCATAATAGCAAACAAAGTGAAGGGCATATCAGGACTACACACAGAGAACATCCTGCAGAACATATGCTTTTGTAAATGTTGACTGTAGTACTCTTCTAAAGCAAAAATACTACCTAAAACGGTATAGCGATTACTGAAAACAAGAACAAAAAAATGTGCCATGGATTACATCAGCAGCAACTATAAACGGCGACAGTAGTGCCAAGCACAGCTAGCAAGGCAAACAAAATCATGACATTTACGGGATTAAAGGGACACTTAGTAAGCCAGTTGAGACAATATAATGCCTTTATGCAGATCCCTGGTCAGGCCCCATCTTGATTACAGTGTACAGTTCTGGCTCCCATACTGGATTAAAGACAATGACACAGAGGAGATGGAAGAGCGCGAGAGATGGTTAATGGCTTGGAAACCATTGGCTACAAGGACCAACTGGCAACACAGCTACGGTTCTCCATAGAAAAGAATAAAAAAAAAAAAAAAAAAAAAAAGATGCAAAGTCAGACTATTTCAAATTTTATTCGTAATATCCTCTATCAACACCTTTTTTCAAATTTAAAACTAATGTCCCCCCAAAGAAAAAAAATAAAATATATGCCTGCAATCCACATGGCTGTTTTTTTCCATCTTGCTGCCCTCTCAGTTGATGTCCAGTCTCACATGGACCACACAGTCCAAATCAGAGCACTGCTATTTTAGATAACAGCCGACTTTGCATGGGAGGAAAAAACAAAACAAAAAAAAAAACAAAAAAAAAACTTTAAACCGGCACTGCTGCTTTAAGGAAGTACCGGACCAAAAAAAAAAAAAAAAACTAAATATCTGCACCACAAAAACATTTCTACATTAAAGGACACCAACTCCTGAAGTCCTACCTTTGAACTTCCTATAGAAAGAAGCAAACCTGAATTTCAGGTAAAATTCCACAATTGAGATAAGTTCACTTGTCATGGGTCACTTCTCATGAACACACTTCTTTTTGTTTCCTCACACATGAAGATGCTAGCCTGTTTTAATTTCACTTGCGAGATATGGTTTCAGTCAGATCCTACTTAAAAACCACAGTTGGCTGCCAGTTTCATAATAATCTCGAGCAAGTTTTGTAATTCATTTAATGCTTTATTCTCAGAAGAACTGAGATTTCAGCAGACAAAGGAACATTGTTGTCTTCTACTTTGTGGATGGGTTTCTTTTGAAACTTGAAGTTCAACAGTCTGGTCACTTGAGATCTAGTGAACCGCAGCAACAACTACAAGAGATACAGCAATATACTGTCTTTCCTGTATCCTGAATGAGTGCGCCGTTCCATGACAGACTCTGTATCCACGGGGGTTGCTCACCCCACCCCACCCAGCAGCACCCGAACCTGCACCAGTGATCACGGCATCGCCCCCAGACCTCCTAGTAAATGAAGGGGACCAGGCTACATAAAGCGCTGCCTGAGGTGCCACACAGCCCACACTGCTACTCGGGGGGGGGAGGGGAGGCAATCCACGCGAAGAGGGGAAACAGGATGACCGATGGCACCTGGGTACAGGGCTGAACAGCACCACGTTAGCTCTGGAGAGATCATTAAAAAGGAAAAAAAGAAAGGAAAAAAAAAAAAAAGCCAGTGTAAAAGGCTTGTAAGGAAAAGCAGAACCATGTGCCGTGGTAGCCATTCCATTCAACATCCACACGCAACAACAGACTGCCTGAACTGGTTTTATAGGAAGGAGAATGTTGACCAAGACACTGTAGAACTGGACTTCAGCAAGGCGTTAGAGTCCGTGCCACATAGCAGGCTGATCAGCAAGATGGGGGACCTGGGAATAGGGGATAAGCTGCTGAGGTGGGTCAAGAACTGGCTGCGGGATAGGAACCAGAGAGTGGTGGTGGGGGGGTTATCCAAACCTAGGCCTGTAACCAGCGGGGTCCAACAGGGCCCAGTACTCGGATCTGTACTGTTCAACATCTTTACTGATGACATAGCAGAGGGCATCAAAAGTAAGATCTGCCCTTCTGCAGATGATACCAAGCTCTGCGGGAGGGTGGACACAGGGGAGGGGAGAAAAGAATTAAAGGAAGACTTGGCTAGGCTAGAGAAATGGTCTGGCATCTGGCAGTTAGGATTCAATGCCAAGAAATACAAGGTCATGCACCTGGGAGCCAGGAACTCAGGGGCCAGCTACTGGCTGGGTGGAGTACAGGTGACCATCACAGGAGGAGGAAAAGGACCTTGGAGTGTTGGTCAGGGTTGACATGATGCACTCTGTGCAATGCCCTAAGCAGCCAAAGCAAATACAATGCTGGGCTGTATCACCAGAAGAATCACCTCTAGAAGGGAAGAAGATATTCTGCCACTATACAGGTCTCTGGTGAGACCACAACTGGAGTACTGTGTACAGTTCTGGTGCCCTTATCTGAAGAAGGGTGTCAGTCTACTGGAGATGATAACCGAGGGCATGGGACACAAAACATATAAGGAGGGGTTGACTGAGCTCAACATGTACTCCCTGGAGGACAGAGGAGAAAAGGGGCACATGAAACCTTCAAGTACCTTAAAGGCATAAACAGGGTTGGATCAATTTAAGAAAGGAGGGTACTACCAGGGGTCTTAGCATGAAGCTGGTGGGAGACAGATTTAAGAAACAAGGAGACACTTTTTCCACTGAAAGGGTGGTGACGAGGTGGAATGAGTTACCGAAGGAGGTAGCTGTGGCAAATACAGTAGCCAGTTTCAAGGGGAGGTGGGACAGGGTGAAAAAGAAAATCAAAATGGGAGGAATCCGTACTGGGAAGGGGGCGTGTACAGGAAGGGAGATGAAGGACTCCAAGAGGAGTAGGGCAGCTCCAGGGCTCTAAACTGAGCTGCACACTCAAGCAGACTTGATAGAGCACTATGGCCTGTTTCTGCTGGCAAGTTCATAGAGAGTACTGATGTATTATGAACATGGGTCAGTTCCTAGGACAGATGCCAGAACTATTTCTGACAGAGTTGGATACTGCCATCACTCTGCACTTTCATAGCTGGCCAGTCAGCATTTCCTTCTCAGTTTTATAACTTTGAATAGCATTATGAGCCTTGCTGCATTATGGAGCACTTCAGACAAAGCGTTATGCTCAAGTACCACATGAAGATTATTTATACGAGACAAAATTATAATCCAGTTATAAAGCTATATAATAAAATAATGCATAATATTACACTGTTGCAAGGCTAACTGCATTATATTATTAGTTATGAAATGGATGGTTAAAATCCTCTAATCTGATTGGCAGAGACCACACTCAACTGAGAGGATCTCTCTGTACATAACCCCCGTCTGAAAGTAGATCATGCCATCATCCGTCAACAAGTAGGCCATGCCAACCAACAAAACCATAACAAAATATATTTTTAAAACTTTCTAAATACGAAATTGATCCACTTAATAAATCAGAATAATGCCCACCAAGGTGTGTGATATAGAAACTGTTGGCAGATAAGGACCGCCAGGCCCATCCAGTCTGCCCGAAAGCCATACACTAGTTTGTGGCCTCTGACCCCAACTAGTCAATGACTTTTCACCCCTCCTTCCTACCTCTAAAGTACCCTTATGCCTGTCCCATGCATGTTTAAAAAAAAAAAAAAAAAAAAAAAACTCTCCACTGTGCTCACCCAACCACCTCCTGTGGCAGTCTATTCCATGTGTCCACCACCCTCTCCAAGAAGAAAAACTTCCTCACATTTCCCCTCAGCCTGCCACCTTTCAATTTCATATCATGCCCCCTCATTCTTGTACATGTCTTATATTAGAAGACGTCTTCCACCTGCACCTTGTTTATGCCCTTAAGTACTTGAATGTTTATATCATGTCCCCCGATCCCTCCTCTCCTCCAGCGAGTACATGTTGAGGTCCTTTAGCCTCTCCTCATGTTTTCTGATGCAAGCCCTGTACCATCTTAGTCACCCTTCTTTGGCCCGCCTCCACCCTATCAATGTCCTTATGAAGGTGTGGCCTCCAGAACTGCACAGAGTACTCTAGGCGAGGCCTCACTAGCATTTTATACAAAGGCATCACTACCTCCCACCTTCGGCTAGTGATACCTCTGCCTATGCACCCCAACATGCCACTGGCCCTCCCTGCAGCCTTTGTAGTCTGCTTAGGCACCTTTTGGTCATCAGAAATAACATCTCAGGTTCCCTTCTTCCTTGGTGATCATCAGCAACTCCCCCCCCAATCCACCCTCCATCAAATCCTGTAGCTCCCCCCAGGGCTCCCTCTTCCCAGGTGCATTATTTTGTACTTCTTGGAACTGAACCTCAGTTGCCACACCTCAAACCATTTTTCAAGCTTCCCCTTATTACTGTTCCTTCTCAGGTGACCGAAGTCACTGTCTATGGCCTTGTGCCTCACAATGCAACCAAGGCGGGCTGATATCCCTGTGATATCACACCTTGCTGTGTACTGCTCAAGTCATAACTAGGCAATCTTACTGTTGTACAACTGTACTGTATCATACTTCGTAACACATTACTACCCAAGAGTGTGCCACCCACAAGCTACTCCAGCTTTTTTGTTAGTTTATGTTTTTTATTAAAACATAGCTCAAATAGTGAGCAAGTGCATGCACAATATATTGCTAATACAGTAAGTATATCAGTAAAATTGTAGATTTTAAGTATAAATGATAATTTCACACACACACACACACACACACACACACACACACACACACAAAATCTCTCACTATGAATCAAATCTAAAACTGGTGTAGAATAACTGGTACCTACCTTAGATGTGCCATCTATCTTCCAAATTGAGAAAGTGGACGCAAGTAACATTCTTTCATTAGAAACAGATTAGTTACTCGGAAGGGTTCTTAATGCAGTAGTGTATTTTTGTATCTTGTAACTGTACTTGTTTGATCCTGTACACTATCTTTTGTCATTGTCCACATCCCCTGTCCCCCAGGATGCATCTGGAAACTAGCAATCCTGATCAGTATGCTTTTCCTGGTGAAACGTTTAAATAAATAAATAAATAAATAAAATAAAGGAGTAACAATGCCCCTCAGATGCTTCAGCCCCTAAACATTGCTAGCGCTAAAGGACATACCATAACCCCAGGTGCCAGGGTCCTGTAACTGAGCAGCTTGTCAGTTGAAGAAAACTGCACCTACAGAAAGGTAAACATTTTTTTTTTTTTTTTTTTTTTTTAGGGTCAGCAGTGTTTCATACCTGCAGCAGCTTGGGGACAGGGAAAGAGACCAAGACCAAAATATTAGGAAAAAGAACAAACTAAAGACAGAAAACGGAAAAGAGTGGGCAAGAGAAGCAGGGTTGACATAAATGGAAATGAAGAAAACGAGAGAGTGAACTCAGAAAGACATCAATCCATCCCATGATGCATACTGCTTGATTTAGCTACTGGCATAGCCATCGCCCTAGGAGTGTGTCCGCACATGGAAATTCGGCAAGTACCACTAGATACAAGAACTCCCGTTAGAACACCCAACTCATAAGAGCATTTGATCTAATCCAAATTTCTATTTACACCAGTGTTACCTTGTACACATACAAGAGCATATTTTTCTGTTATTTTATTTTATAATTTTTCGCCAGGAAAGACACACTAAGCCGAGGGTTGTTTCCAAGTGTGTCCTGGGAGCACAGGGAAGTTAAGTGACTTGCTCACGGTCACACAGTATGCAAGTGGTGGCTGTGGGATTTGAACCATTCTCCAGGTTTGCGGCTCTGTGCTCTTAACCACTACACTGCCTCCACTCCATCCCCACACACAGACTGAATATTTGAGAAAAAAAAAAAAAAATTTTCCTTTATGAGTGAGAAGGCTGGGATGACCACACAACTCTCGGGATTACCAAAAAAAAAAAAAAAAGTACAAAGGTCCTTTAATACTGAAGCTGGTTACAAGAGAAACCTCATTTGGGCCAGCTTTCATTTGTTCTACCTGATTTTACATGGATCTTCCATTTTCAAATAAGAGCATACCTGTTACAGACCCCCAAAAAAGCAAAACAAAAAAACAAAAAAAAAAAAAAACATTTTGCTTGGTATGCATGTTATTTTTGAACAAGGCTCCATTGTAGCACAGTAAGCATACAGCACTCTCTCATTTAATGACGAGTACCCCTCGCTGTTCCTGGTACAAGCTGCAGTCGTGTTCATGTACTGTATGCAAATCGGTAGCAACATGCTTCGTAACACAGGCACCTTTCATCAGTGACAGCTCTAGCTCGGTTACTCTCCACTGAAGCCAAAAAGGATATTTTTTTCTTACATGAAAATTTTTAAGATTGATTGGCACTATCAAATATTAAAATAAGTCCTGCTTACCATATGGCACCAACGGAAACAAACTTTTGGCAAAGAAAACGGGGCAGTAAAGTAAAAAGTCAGAGGCAGCATGCCAACATATTGAGAGACAATTATACTGCTAAAAGTATATCGGAGTGCCTAAAAACAGCACATTGTAATAAAGCGGTGGGCAAGGCAGTTAGGATGCTGGGCTACGTAGGGTGGGGGATAAGAAATAGAAGTCGGGAAGAGATCCTCCCTTTGTACAGGTTACTGTTGCAACCACACTTGGAATAATACTATGCAAGGTACTGGAGTCCACGCCCGAGAAGAGACGGCAATGAGCAGTACAGCGTACAGCAACCAAGATGGTCCATGGACTAGAGATGAAGTTGCAGGGAAAGTGGTGAGAGGATCAACACTGGCAATCTTCTCACAGGCTGTTTTGTGTCCTTACATCCATGTTGACATCCTTGCTCATGTCCATCTGTTGTGTATACAGCAGGGCTCTCGGTCTTTAGGCAAACTGGAAACTTGCCTCAGTTTGGCTTTGCCCTGTTGAAACTTGACCTCCTAATGAACAGCTACCAGCATGGAGTCATTTGGCTGGCTTGCTGTTCTGTCGTATATGAATTTGTTATTTGTATTACTAAGACACAATCATTGCTGCTATCTTTTTAAGCACTCACTTTGCTCATGAGGTCATGCACTATATAAATACTGGAAGCCGCTCCAACCTTCTCCCAGAGTGCCGTATTTTTCATTTCATTTCTTTTGCCGGGTTTGAACCAAAGTTGGAGATGTGACCACTTCAACCACTCGACCCAAAAAAATTTTATGTCCCCATAATTTATTAGCAACCATAAGTTCCTAGGTGACCTATTCACAACTAAATCATGACCCATGATGTATAAAAGCCCCGATGTATGTGGTTTGTTTCAGTGCCGCTGTAGCAGTAACCGTGTAACCATATCTTTAAGGTTCCTAGCACAACTATAAGTTTCATTCATTCATTTATTCAGTGTTAACCGGGTAGGGCCCACTAGGCACAACTGCCAGTTTTCTGGGGCAACCCAGGAGCTTTAATAATATAGTAATTTTGTTCTTAGAAGGGATTTTTCATCCATGCAAATGCCTTCTATATTTCTGTTTTGTAATCTTTTTGCACATTATATATTAATTTTATATTTTACCAAATTAGTAATAGTTAACACCAGTATTTTGTCAAAATTAATTTATTGGGTGGGGTGCTGTTACAGCACCAAAGTTTTAAAACAATGTCATCTCACTTTATAGCTGATCCCGTACTACTGCTTTCAGACATGACTTGGTAGCCACAATTTGCATATTTACAACAATTTGTGAACTAGATTGCTCGCATCTGTTAATGCACTATTTAAGTGGTTGTTTCCAGACTGACTCCACCTCCCACTGATGAAGAGTCAAGGTGCCTTGAAGTGCTGGGAAATCAGGCATGCGCGTCTGTTTTGATAATAAAAATGCACTAGCATGTCTGAAAACATTTGGCAGGCTTATATGACTCCTCCAATTAACACCTGCAGGCTCTGTAGTTTCCCTGAGGATAAGCTGCATTCTCCTCTACTGAGCAGTTTCTGGGTGTGACTCTTCCTTAACTCAGTTCTCCAAGGCGTGCAACACTCATGCTTTCTGCCACAGGGTCTCCCATCTGCCTCCTGGAGTGCAGCTGGCAGACTTCTCTGACCAGTTAGTTCAGCAGCCCTGATGTGGTACCTGCATGTGCCCAGTGCATTCTCTCTGCCACCAAATCACCCTCCTGTTCCTCGGATCAGCTACTTGCTCACTCCAGAGGGTTGCCTGGCACCAAATCCTTCTTCCCAGAAGTCCCCTACCCCTCCATACAAGCCTCAGTCTCCATTATCTTCAGTATCCTGTTTCTATGTTCTTCATGGTTCTCCCTTTCATTTCATGAAGGGCCTGTCCACTTCAGCCTTACAGCCTGCAGCACCTCTTTCTTTTCGGCTTGTCCAGCTTCCACTTTACCCTCCATTCTATCCAATCTAGCCACCATTCTTTCTAGATAGTCATGATTTGCTTGGAACTCTGCCCACTGGCCAGAAATTCAGCCAGGAACTCCCCTAACATGACGATTCCTGCAACTTCCATACTGTTGCTCGTTCACTCCAATCCAACAAGAACAGAATGTGAATCCCACTTCTAGCACCTGTGTAGCGAATTTGCTGCTATGCTCTCTATGGGATCTGCTGCTTCTACCCTGGGGACCCCAGTTAAGCATGGCACATACAGGACATATAAAATACAGACCCTTATTGTAGCAGCAAAGATCTTATTTCGCCTCAGATACAGACTTAGCACAGCCAACTCCTGTGGAATTTGGGTCCTGCTATGCCTTGACACTGGCACACAGAGGTGCTAGCTTGTTCTGATGGTGATCCACACTGGAGCTGGCCGATTCTGGTGCAGGCAGACTTCTCAGGCAGGTGTACTGTGTCGGGAGTGCAGGCTCATTTGGGATCCCTCACTGATCTTCTCACAGGCTGTTCTGGTATCCATACAGCCACACTGGATCCCTCAGTCACATACATATGCTGCTTACCCAGCTGGGCTCTTGGTCCTCACCCCAACACTTGGACAGAAAAGCCAAACAAATGCTCATCTGCCTCATGGAACTAAGGCTGAAAATGTGACCAGTTTCAACCACTTGACTCGAAAAGACCGAATAATTTAATGCCCCCATAATTTACAGCAGGTTTCCTGCTGCCTAGAAACCATAAGTTGTTAAGTGACCCACAGACCATTTCATCATGGCCCATAATGTGTAAAGGACCAGAAGTAAGCAGTCTATGTCAATGCTACTGTGATGTCATGGCCATGTGATGTAATCATCTGAAAGCAGCATAAGCCATTGGCAACTGCTGCAGCTGCTTAGCTGGTCGGTGATGAGCAGCAGAGAGGCAGGTTGTATAGACGTGCCCACAGCAGCACTGTCACTGGGACCCCCGGATTTGTTACAATTAGAATAGTCCTCTGTTTTTGTTTTGTTTTTTTGGCACTTGGATCCCCGGTAGCTCAGCCCCTACTATCCTTGGTCCCCGCTCACTTCCCGGGACTTGCCTCGGGTGATGATCCTCCAAGGTAGGGCCACCGAGGAGGCACACCCCCAACACAGCCTGTACTCTGTTCCCAGGAGACTTCCCAACTACTGGTGTTCTTCCCTGGCTTATCTCCCAGGGCAAGGCCACATGGTCAGGCCGTTCCCAACAGTGGACTGCAAGTTCAATCACCAGTTGAGTGCCATGGGTGGGCAGAGCAGGAAGTCATTCATGGGCCCGGAATTTTTGCATACTTTCCCCCCCCCCAATGTGCAATGACATAGGGCACCAAAGCACTGATGTCCAGCATGTCTCCCCTACAACTTGGCTCCGGCAGCTGCTCCCCCTGGCCTCCGCCAGAGGTCGGTCGGTCACATGCTGAACGCTCACCTGCCCACCCCTGGAGGACAGCAGTCCATGGGACACTCAATCCTCCTTCCCCCTGGCCAGCTCACAGACTCCTCGGGTCTGTTCCTGAACCCAGGATGTCTGCATTACAAGCAGAAGCCCTATCACTGTGCCAGCAGGTCGGCCCTACAATAGTTAATGGTTCTGCCAGTTTTTAGATAAAACCTTAAACTCTGACTGGGGAACCTGCCTTGCAAAATCCTTGTAATAACTTTGAAGCAACAGAATCTACTTATTAATATCTGAGCAAGCTGTTCATATTCTGTAAACAAAACAAAATGTGGTGTTTGAGGGAAAAAAAAAATTTCTTCAGACTAGCAAGTCAGTACTTCATTCAGCAGCAGGAAACTAGGACTAAAAAATAAAACACGAGGAAAAGCTTTGCATGCGATCTCAAGACTACTGTGGTAAATAGGTGCTGTGCCCTAAGGCCCTACTTGCTACAAAAAGGCATCACATCCAGTACCTGTTACAGGCGCAGCCTTATCAGTAAAAGCATGCGTCTGAGAACTGGCCAAGCTGAAACTACATTTCTGTGCGGGAGCTTCATTCTTTAGGAATGTTGACTATCATACAACAACCCGTGAACAGACCTGTCCTCCTAACTTTTAACTTGCAGTTCTAAAATTTCCCTCAGTCTTAAAGAGCCCCTGACAGCATTAAGAAAACTAAAAAAAAAAAAAGTAAAGATTTATATTCAACTCCATTCAAGTTCCTTTATTACTTCATATATTTTCAGTAATTAATTCCCCATTGTCTTTACTACTGACAACAGCTGCATGTAAAACCAGATCCTGGTCCCCTACACTATAACTACTCTGGCTGCCTCTATGCATGGCATCACAATCACCTGTTTATGATGACAATTATCTCCACAGCAACAAATTCTGATGTCATACACAGAATTATGATGTTAGGTGAAGGCAGGCAGCCAGAGCTAGAAGGCCAGAGATACTGTATTCATGCAAATACCCGTAGTGATAAGGAAATAAGGGTGAGAATTACAGAATAAAATACAAAATATAAGCTACATTTATGTCTGAATATTACATTTTTTCAAAGCTGCCTCAACTGTGTCAGGAGCTCTTTACAACAGCAACTCCTTGCACCTCTGGAAAAGATTTTCAACATCATAATACTTAACAATACAACTTTGTTTGTATTTAAAATTTACTTTCTATAGTTCTCAGCCTCCATTCTTTTCTACTAGGACAATATCATGAAAACAGGACTTTTACTTTATATTCCCAATTTGAAGACACCATCTTCTGCTGTGGTCACCGCACTCTGTTATTGGAGGTCACAAGTGGAGGGAGGGATATGACCCAAGGTGGCGGTGGTCAATGAGTGAGAGGGAAAAAATTAAGTCCATGGGACACAGATCCCATTTTCTTGAAAATATCCTAAATAAAAGAATAAGGTGGGAGAGAAATCCTAAAAATATACGAAATGTCAGCTTGTTCAAGAGGAATCAGTTTCTCAAGCGTGTGTGTTTTGTGGGAGGGGAGAGGGTTAAAGCATACTGAAGTTCTGCAGCTTGGAAAAATAACAGATTAAAAAGCTGCCAACACATCCAGGGAAGGATTGTACATTTTAATATTTATTTAGACACGCTATAACATGAATTCCCGTATAATTTGCATTTCTTTTCTAAAGTCTGTTAGTAAGGCATTTAACACGAGCATTGTCAATTGAACTTCATCGGCTCTAATGGTTTGTCAACATATGAAGTCAGAATCCCCCTCTATTTACCACGACAAATCTGTGGTCGTGGACAGGATAAATGAGGTCACAAGTCGGAGATTAAGACTTCACATAAGGAATAGCTGGAAGTCCAGAGACATAAATGTGAGGCAGTATAGCGCAGTGGTTTAAGGCTCTGAGCTGCAAATCTGGATACATCCAGCACAGCAGACCTGGGTTTGAATCCCACAGCTTCCACTTGCATACTGCGTGACCCTGAGCAAGTCACTTAACTTCCCTGTGCTCCCAGGTCACTCCTGTAAAAAAGCCTTCAGCTTAGTGTGCTATTCCTGGTTAAACAACTTAAAAAAAAAAAAATATATGTTTTTCTGCAAATGAATTTGCAAGAAAGAATATGAAGAAGAGAAAATACAGAACAGAGTAAGATGAGCGGACATGTCTGTTTTACAAGCTTTACTTGAACTGTAAGCAACTCTTAAACCCCTCGGCAAGCTAGTAAAAGTAGGGAAAGATGCAGCAACCCGATCTGTTGTACAGTACGGAACCAGGGTTCTTGTGCAGTTATCTGCATTTGCAGGTTTCTCTAAACGCATTTCAGGTAGGGGAAAAAAGGCCAGCTGTAAAAACAAAGCTAACACCTAAATCACATCACTTGAAATCCAGTATATATAATACATGGATGGGACTGTTTCTCCCCATCAGATGGTTAGCAGTCATTACCCTGTATACCTTGCTGTGTACACACAACTAATTAGAACCAAGAGTACCCATTCAAATGTATTCTGTTAACATAAAACAAAACAAACAGAAAGGGTAAGTATGGTATACTCTAAAATAAACCCATGGAGGAGGCTGCCCAGACCATAAAGGCACTTGTCCTTTGGGCTTATGGCTTTCGAATTGATTAGTACCTCTCATGGACACGCCTCCTGATACCACCACCCACCACCCACCCCCCACCCCCACCACCCACCCCCACCACCCACCCACCACCACCCACCACACCACACACACCACACACCCACACACACACACACACACACACACACACCACACACACACACCACACACACACACACCACACACACACACACACACCACACACACACACACACACACACACACACACACACCACACACACACACACCACACACACACACACACACACACACACACACACACACACACACACACACACACACACACACACACACACACACACACACCACACACACACACACACACACACACACACACACACACACACACACACACTACATGCATGGAACTTGTGTCCCACTAAAAAGCCCATTAGCTCCTTCCCCATGCATCACAGAATCATAGGCAACGACAGCAGAAAAAGACCAGAGGTCCATCCAGTCTGCCCAAGTTCCCTATAATCCCTGGAACCTGCTGTTCCTCCCCGTCCTCTCTCTATTCTCCTCCTTGGTCCTGTTGCCCCCGTTAAATACTATCCCCTTCATTATGCCCCAGCCCTGCTTGAATCCCACCCCCCCCCCGACTGTTTTCGCACCCACCACTTTAGCTGGCAGACTGATCAAAGGTTTCACCACCCTTTACGTAAAGCAGTACTTCCTCACATCTCTCCCAAACCTACATCCTGTTAATTTCCATTTGTGTCCACTTGACCGAAAACGGATATTCAGGATAGTTCCCTGCAGTTCACTTTCCTTTAAGGAACCTGAAGGTCTCACCACATCTCCCACTCCTTTCTGGTCTCCAGTGAGTACATATTTAGTGCCTTGAGGCGCTCCTCATAGGATCTGCCCTGTTTGCCCCAAATCATTTTTTTTTTTTTTTTTTAAATTTACATTTTTAATGCCCCCCCCCAACATTTTTTTGCCCTGTCCCTTCTCAGGCATGCGCACACTGCGTTCCAAGATGCCCTCCCAGCTTGCCACCCACTCACACCTATGCTGCCATAGGACCTCCAACCAGTGGCAGTGTAATTATTGGGGGGGGGGTGACAACCACCCTCGGAGAGGACAGCTACCGTTCGGCGGCTTGATCCTGCTTCATCCCTCCTCATGCTGGCACCGTCCCCGATGACACGAGGTCATTCCCAAACCCAGGTTGCTGGCGTAGCACGAGGTAAGGCATAGTGCCTCAGCCCTCAGCACCACCAGGCTGGCCAATTATCCTTTCTGAAGTGAGGACTCCACGCCACTTAAAGTTATACCACTATCATTAAAGTCACTGGCGTGACACATGACTGCCACTAAAGCTCCAGACTTCCTTCTGCTTTGAGCTGTATTTTTGTTCTTTTTAAATCTCGGTTGGGGGTCTCAAGAATCATGCTGCACAATAGTGCAAGGCTAAAACTAAACAGAAAGTGTGTTGAGGTAGTGTACTCACCTAAGCCCTCAATGAAACTGCCACCAATGCTGAACACAACAGGACACCTCTACTGTCTCAAGCCCAACCACACTACACTCCCGACCACTACACTGCCTTGAACTGCACTCCCAACTGCCACACTGGCCTGAACCGCACTCCCAACCGCCATGCCAACCTGAACTATACACCATTCCCACCCTCAATACAACACACTAAGGGACAGACTGCCCTAGTCAAACCTTCTTATATGGGAGGACGCTGCACTATGGAAAAGCACGCAGGACAAAAAGCGAGGCAAACCCAGAAATGACTGCAAATGCAATCTTAAAAACATAATAACCATCCTACTGCATTATATAAAACAAATGCGAAGAAAGTGTAGCATAGGAGGATGTAATGCCATCAAGGGGGCTAATTAGCCAATAACCCATGAGCCTGAAGAGTAAGTGAGTTTACTGAGCTACTTATCCCCTTCGATGGCATTATGTCCTCATAAACTACACTTTCCTTGCATTTATTCTCCGTCTGTAACTCCCAACCCCACCCCGCAAGAAGTAAAAGGGAAAAAACTACTTTTTTGCTGTCCTGAGTCTTGGCTAATCAGGGGTGGGTTCTTCCTTGGAGTGCTAAACTCTAACGCCCACTCCACTGTGATACAGTCTTCAATATACGTACAGAATTACGTCTCCCCACGTTGCCAAAAACCTGTGTGCTGTGGCTGAAGACGACAGATGACCTCTGACCTTATTTGGTGGTTCAAACTGAGAAAGCATTAGGGTTCAGAACCCCAAGGAAGACCCCACCCTGATAATAGAGCAAAAACCATATTTTCCCCCTTTTGCTGCTGGGGGGGGGGGGGAGTTAGGGCTAGAAACCCTAATGCCACATTTTCCTACTTTTGTCGCCTTAATCTAAACCCCAGCTGGTGCATGAAAGGAAACTCCTACCTTGAGAAAATGCAGCAGCTGCTGCAGAAGCATCGATTAGGGCTTTTACCATTCAAACTATTTTTTCTTTACCTGCTGCATCCAGAGTTTACTTTTAAAGATTCACACAATGCAAGTCTGAAGAGCCAGGCCGCCCTGCAGCACCCGCAGCTTCACTCGATGAGTTATGCTAAAGAGGGCTCCCTGCTAATGGCAGAGAGTTGGTAGCCCTCAAAGTTCGTCAACAGAACTCGTGAGAAGTGGAAGCTTCACCCAGATGCGAGATGGCTACAGGCGGCTCTTCAGACGTTACACACAGCGCAAATCTTTAAAAGTAAACTCTGGATGCAGCACCTAAAGAAAAAATTTGTTTTACCATTCAAAGTCCTAATCGGGTGTTTCTGCAGCAGCTGCTGCATTTTCTCAGCATGTAAGATTTTCCCATTAAATACAGTTTTTTTTTTTTTTTTTTTTTGCAAAGGATTGCCCTACTTTTTGAGACCGCAGAATTGTATCCTCATTTCCCTTTGTGACCTGCATGAACACATCCATGTGATTACAGACGCGCAGGGCCCAGTGAATCTTGCGCTTCCATGCCTCCATGGATGCACATGCGGATCTGACTGTGGAAGCACGGGGCCCTCTGGGCCCTGCACGTCTGTTCGTCCAAAAAAGCAATTTGTAAATTTTTTTTTGTTTTTTTTTTTTTGGTGAGGACAGAGTTATGGGTTGGGTGTTAAAGTTGCAATGTTATCCTATGGGAATTTTAATTTTAAAGTTATTTCACTTGGTATTTGGGCTTAGTCTTGTAGTACTCACCGACTCCTTTCTTTTGATAGACTGGCCCGTAACTTCAGAGACTGACGGAGTTACAGCTTGTTAAAGTTGCAATGTTATCCTATTGGAATTGTAATTTTTACAGTTATGTAGCCCCCAAATTATTTTTGAGGGTATGTGTTAGTGTTTTAGTACTCAGACTTTTTTTTTTTTTTTTTTTTTTTTTTTAAAATAAAGATTATTATTTCTCCCCCTGGTTCCTGCCGACCATCTCTGACATTCCCTCCCCCACTGTCCCCGAGCATCAGATCCCTTCCCCTGTCGCCCCACGACTCACCCTTCGTGGCAGGGGTGGGAGATTACTCAACCCACTGGCATGGATCCAGCCGGGAGGGAGTCATCTTGAGGCGGTGCTACAGAGGACCATCGTCATTCTGCTGTGGCGGAACCACTTTCCATTTTTCTTGTGCGGCCAGAGTTTAGGGCACGTCGCTAATGACGGCCCTGGTGCGCATGATCCAAGACACTGGTACATCCAGCAGCTGCTCCAACTCCACCCCCATGTTATGGGACATGGCATGTCAGCCCCCAACCACCACTAGGGGTCAGGCAAATGCCGTTCTGCGTCCCCACCCTCCACCGGGACAGCACGGCTGTCCTCCGAATGCTCAATCCTCTCCCTCCATGGCCAACCCCCGGCACCCCGCTCACACCATGAACACGGGTCGCCGACGTGGCAGGAGGTAAGACAGTGATGCCTCAGCCCTTCACACCACTGGGCTGGTGAGACCTTTCTTTTGATATATAAATTGTCCCTGAACTCCAAATATTTACAGTTATGGCTTGTTAAAATTGAAATGTGCACACACACACACACACACACACACAAAAAAAAAAAAAAAAAAGAAAATAAGTAAAAATTCTTCTTTCATATGAACCAATCCTGTTTTGGGAAACTGTTCTCCCAAAAAAATGATTGGTTCACAGAAAGAAGAATGTGGAAAAAAGGAAAAGGAATGCAGAAGAAAAAAAAAGTACAAGTTCTTCATTCATATTATATATATTAACCAGGGATTTATTTAACTCTAAAAATTGATTAGCGTTTTGCTCATAAAAGTACTAAATCTTTGTGAAAATGCATAGCTCTTGCCTCATTATGTTTAACAAACACAGTACTTCTAGAAAATCTATACAAATACTTTCTGTACAGTTAGTATAGTCCCAAGACTATTATACAAACTGGGGAATATGGGTGTAGGCAGGACAGTAGTGTGGTGGGTAGGTAACTGGCTGGGTGGCAGGACACAGAGGGTGGTGGTAAATGGCTGTCACTCCACAGAGGGAAGAGTGACCAGTGGGGTACCACAGGGATCAGTGCTGGGACCGGTCCTATTCAACATCTTCATCAGTGACATGGCGCGGGACCTAGAAGGCAGAATTTCACTGTTTGCTGATGACACAAAGCTCTGTAACAGAGTAGACACACCAGAGGTGTAGACAGAATGAGAAGCGACCTGCAGAAACTTGAAGAATGGTCAGGGGTTTGGCAGTTGAAATTCAATGCAAAGAAGTGCAAGATAATGCATATGGGGCACAAAAACCCTGGCACAATATATCAGTTGGGGGGTGAGGATATAGCATGCACCAAGCAGGAAAGGGATCTTGGGGTTGTCATCTCTGATGACCTCAAGATAGGGAAACAGTTTGACAAGGCAGCAGGTAAAGCAAATAGGATGCTGGGATGTATAGGCAGGGGCATCACCAGCAGGAAAAGGGAGGTCATAATTCCACTATACAAGACACTAGTGAGGCCCCACCTGAGTACAGTGTATAGTTCTGGAGACCATACCTACGTAAGGACATAGACAGGGTAGAGAAGGTTCAGAGGAGGGCAACAAAGATGGTGCATGGATTGCATCACAAGTCCTATGAAGACAGGTTGAAGGAAATGAACATGTACTCCCTGGAGGAGAGGAGGGAGAGAGGGATATATGAGACATACAAGTATCTTACAGGGAGGAACAGGGTGCAGGAAAACACTATTTTAAGCGAAAAGATGTTCCAGGACTAGAGGGCATGGGATGAAGTTGGAGGGAGGACGATTCAGAGGAAACATGAGAAAGAATTTCTTCACAGAACGGGTGGTGGACAAGTGGAACACCCTGCCAGAGGAAGAGGTGGGGCTGAAAAATCACGGGATTTAAGAATGCATGGGATAGACATAAAGGAATTCTGGAGGTCAGGGGTAAGGTACAACAGACTTCTAGGAAAACAAACTGAACTTACAAGCTCAAATGGGCAGACTGGGTGGGCCATAGGCCCTTATCTGCCGACACTGTCTATGTATCTATGTAAGAAAAAAACTGCTAATCAATTATTTAAAACCCTGTTGACCAATTACTGTATATATGATTCTGAACCAATCCTGCTTCGTAAGATTGTGTCGTACTCATGAAAGAGGACTGCTTCATGAGAAACAAGAACATGAAAAAAAAAAAAAAACGAAGTCCAAATTCTTCTTTTGTATAGCCCTATTCCTATCATGAAACAAGAAAATTGTTTCAGAAAATTGTCTTATGAAAAAAACATTTAAAAAAATGTTTTAAACACACATTTATTTTTGCTCTTCCCAGCCCCTCGACCGGCCACTCCTGCAAGCCGCCAAGGGACCCCCTACCTGCCTCTCTGGTCCCCATCACCGCCATTCTCCGTGTCCCAGTTAACAGACATATCCCTTCGCCATGGGGGCCGATGGGTTCCTAATCCGTTCCGTGCACTTGGCGGGGATTGGCTCTGGCCTGCACACCAGGGCTTCATGGCATGGGGAGACCCAGCCGCAGTCATCCAGCTGATTAAATTTCCAATCACTCACTTTTCTATCCACCTCCTCCTCCTGGAAATGCTGCCGTCCACCCACAACATCCTGGAAGGAGGCATGGTCACCCATGCCGACAAGTGTGCTTCCATGAAGGGACTCCAGGAGATGCCCTATAGTGGGCAAGCCTGCACCCTCCCTGCCGGGGAGGAGAGCGTCCCAGCGGACACTCATACCCCTCCCCGCCGGTGTCTGCTCCTGTTGTCCTGGGCATGAAGCCAGTTCACCAGCATGCCAGGCATTCCACCATCGCCGCTGAGCTGGCCAATACATACTGGGTCTTTTTTCTGTTAACGGCAGAATCCAAGTAATGGGATCCCATTTAGCAAGATATGTTGGTGTCTCTGCAGGATATGATTGTGGGTTTTCAAAAAGATGTTTTTTGAAAATAACAGAAACAAGATGGCTGCCATACAAAGCAAGAATTTCTCACAAAACAGGATTACCCCCTCACGAAAGAGAATCCCATTTCATATGGCCAAATAATTGTTTCGTATGAAACAGTTCTTCAAAAGAGCATACTGAGCATGCTCAGAACCAACAGTTTAAATCCTTAACTCTGGATCAGATTAATATTTTTCACCATACCAACAAAAGGCACCACTATGGGGCAAGCCCTTTCTACCCTGAAAATTTCAGACCAAAATTCCAGACTGTCTGGGCACTATGTGATGACGACACAAAAACAAAACAAAACACTGATTTTTCTTTTTTTTGAAAAACACTATCTGGATCTCAGAATCTGCACATCTGACTAGAATGAAACTTGACACATCAAGAGACCTTGCCCCAGAGACTGCATGTGCAAGCTTTTGTGCAAATTCAATGAACGGGGAAAGGGGGCAAAGCTATTAAACTGCAAAGTTAGGAGTTTAACATTAAACAGCCTACTCAACCTTAACTATAGTAGTGCTACCACACCACTATATCTATGTATTTTATATTAGAGAAAAAAAAAATGGATGACGACAAAGTGCAATATCCATATACAATAAAGGTAAGGGTGGTATACAAGGATGTATACCCATCAAGAGTGCTAATTCAGGCTTGTGGTTTTGTCATGCTAAGTGTGAGTGGCTTTATTGCCCTAACCAGCCCAAGAGATGTGTATTCTTCCAACTGTATATCCGAATTACCCATTATTTATTATATATAATTACACTGGTATCGTTACTATTTTTATACCCGCAGGTCGGTCAGACATTTTCCTGTGTAGAGTGTAAGTTGCCAGTCTGGGAGCAGCGCGGTAGTTTGTTGGTCGCGTTTGGTGAAGCAGCCATCAGGAGCGGCGTTTAAAGCGGCCATCAGGTAGACAACTGTGAGGAGCAGCATAATGTGGATGGTGCCGGGGGAAGTGGAGGAGGCCTGGACCACAGCATCACAGCAGGCCCAGAAGAAAGTCATGGCAAGTTCTAAGAGGAGCATCAAGAATATCTTTGATGAGAGACACTAGTTTTAAAAGTTACTGCCCTATCAAAAGGTAACTGCATGGATACATACCTACTCCACTTTCATGGGAAGGGCTACAAAGCTTTAAATAAATAAAATAAATAATCAGCAAGCTTCCTTCTTAAAAATATCTGGAGGAAAAAAATTTGAATTTGAACCTTACACTATTACTAAAGGTAACTAATACAACAAAACAAGAGAAATTCTTTTGAGGGCATGCTTCTCTAGTGCTGCAGGCTATGCCCCCTCTTTATTAATCAAAATATTCTCACTGCATGGCACTGCACTGCAGGAAGATGCAGAGAGACAGTGTCACACAGCTACTAAAACTGCTCTCCCTAGTGTAAGCCCATCTGTCCTAGTAAAGAAACCATTCAGGTACAGCAGAAAACAACCCAAATCAGTGCAGAAAGTTTAAGATTCAACCACCATACGAACTGAATGTTGCACAGTCTCTAGCAATCCTGGAAAACTGACAGACAGTATTTTGCAAAGTCACAGTGACTGCTTCAGTGTTATGACCTGGGCTTTGAGAATGCAAGGCTCTAACTAGACATGTCCCCTTTAGTAAGTGATAAGACACAACAGGGTGTTTTTCTTTTCTCTCCATAAACCACACACACCCAGGTGCGCTGTGAGGCAAGAGGCGCTGGAGCTGAATGCCTCCAACACCTGGAAATGCGGGTTATGAAAAGAAATAAAACAATCTGAAGATTGCACTAAAATGGGTAACCATAATATTTAAAATTTATATATGTGTGTCTTGTGCTCATTTTATTCAGATTAAGCAATTTTATAAAGAAAACCACAAGTGAGAAAAAAAAAATGTAATGAATAGTTCCTTTCTGCCAGATGCTATGTATACAACTATGGATCAAGGAGCCCTTGGGGAGAACTACGTAAGCCCTCAGCGAGGGTAGGCCCCAGGGAGGATAGGGTGGTTAATGGCCAAACAGGGTATACCCCTTACAGACATGGCTAGAGAGAGGGAAAAAAAAAAAAAAAAGAAAGACGACCCAAAGTTAACAAAAAAAAAAAAAACACACATTTGCTACATTAAGATATGCAGTGGTGGCCCAGTGGTGCAGTGGCAGCTGACACCATTTGCCATGCCGATGAGAAGTGCTTGTGTCCCACGCCTGGCTTGTTGCAGCAGACTGGATGCCTTAGGAGACGCTCTCCACTTTCTTTGTTGAGGAGAGTGCTCTGTGCTGCTCCGCAATGGTCTGAGTGTTTTGCCCAGGACAAAATGGAGTGAGAGGAATGTGGTTTGCATCTCAGTATTTACTGATGCAGGGGGTTGGAGTTCTGGAAACACAACTTAACTTTTCTTCTTTGTGGTGCTAAAAAACTATTCTGCCTGCAGCATTCAATAGACTTTGATCTTCTGAACTAAATGTCAGGCAAACCCTGGGTTATCAGGACTGATGGTGGCACTATACCAAAAGACCTCGTCATGACTAAGTAAGGCCTCCAGTCCACAAACGTAGAAGGGACACTGCTACTAGTGGAGAACCAAGTCAGTGAGAGCCACAATATAGAGCTCCTCTGCAAATCTATGGCACCACTTTATAAAAAGTTGGGATGCCTTCAGAGATTACTTAATGACAGAGCACACCGTGGACTCCATACAGACCATGGTGGATGATCAGGCTACGGCAGCTGGCCACGCTAGACAAGGCCACACATACACACACACACGATTAAAGACAACACCCTCAGGTTCCAGACAACCAGGAAAGAGCAGTGAACCTAGCAGTGGTTCAGGCTCCCTGGAAGGGGGTAGAAAGCAATTCCCTTTACCTGTTTACACTAGACTAGCTACTGAAGGCAGTAGAAGCCAATCCGGATTGGGAGTCTTTTGGTGCCAAGGAAGCTCTGAGTGACAAACAGCAGAAATGTAGCAGACACATCAGGGTCACACACACTGCTTGTAGTCATGTCTGGAATGTAGGCCAGAGAGAGTTCATTTAGCTTGCCTTGAGAAATCTACATTAATGCATCCTATGCAACAAAAAACAACACACAGCAGCTGATGGCATCCGGGCCCTCTTCTGTAAAACAAAAAAAAAAAAAAAACACACACATCACTCACACCCTCCTGCTACTAATGAGATCAAGAATTGTATAGGGAGATAAAGACACTGGCGACTAGGCAAAAAACACTTATCGATCCTGTGCCATGGAAGTTCCAGTTCCATCAAGTC
This sequence comes from Neoceratodus forsteri, assembly GCA_016271365.2. Classification (NCBI taxonomy): domain Eukaryota; kingdom Metazoa; phylum Chordata; order Ceratodontiformes; family Ceratodontidae; genus Neoceratodus; species Neoceratodus forsteri. Next base: position 924,975,907 of record CM028137.1, read on the forward strand.
TCCAATACACCAAGCACACCAAGTCCACCTGTAGCAGGGTCCAGCGGAGTTGGGGCCAACCTCCCACTTCCTCCTGGTCACAGAAGCAGGCATTCCCATGGTTCTTGGTAAGTAGGCAGTAGTCAAGGTCGGAGCCCAAGCAACAAGATCATAGTGCAGCTCAAGTAAGGCATGGTTTGAGTTTTCTCGTTCCATGTCCAGGAGGCCCAATAAGAAGTACGCCAGCATATTTTACACGGACCTTGGCCAATGTCCCCGTTCCCAGTAGTGCTGCCTGCTGCACTACCATCTCTGGTCCCCCAGGTGGCAGTGTAGTAGCTGCAGCAACAGTATCCTTCTCCTCTGAGGAAGAGCACATTCTCTGGGCTACTCAATCCTCCTCCTACTACTAGGGCGACCCCAGACTGTCCAAGCTAGCTGGCAAAACTTGGGACATGCTGCACCAGATAGCTGTATTGTACTTGCTGTTAAAACAAAATAATATTAAAAATAAATAAATGTGGAGGTGGAGCCAAAGCTATACCAAGCAGTGACAAAAGGTGTCGGGTCATCTTCTAGAGCATCCTACTTGCTGAAGAGGATACAAGTGGCTTCTCCACTAAAAACACATCTAAGTGAAGAAACGCATTCGCCACTACCATGCTATAAAGGGGCATGCTGGCCTCAGTGCTCTGCGCCATACCCTTCGGCAAATGTTGCACTGCAGAGGAGTTCATCTGGTAGTGTAGGGCTACGGCAGGGAAGCAAGTACCTGAAGGACTAGTGACTTAGCGGAGCTTGACTGGTACACACTTGATGGCTTACAGGGATAGTAAGATGAGAGGTTAGAGAATTTTATTTGTTTTGGCTAGAGTGCTGTTTGCTTCCTGCCGTCACCTACTCCAGACAGTAGAGCTCTGACCAGGCAACCTCCCAGCACCACCAGCTGCTCCTCCCACCATTGAGGTGGTGGGGAATCACCACAGAGTTGGGCCAGAGTGTACCAGTTGCTGTCATGTGTGATGGCAGGGAGACATACGATTTTCTCTACCGTTTTCTCCCCACCCCCCCCGGGATACCCAGCACAGGATCTGCACCACACACACACACACACACACACACACACACACACACACACACACACACACACCTCCTTGGAAGCATGTCAAGTTGTCCCCTGCAGGAGAGACACAAGCCCTCTCAGCCCACTGCAAAAACAGCTACTGTGCCAGAACCAGGGCCCCTCCCAAACCGACACAGCTCCCCAAGTCCAATCCCAAGGGCAGGTTGCCAGGTACCGAAGCAAGTAGCACTTCTGCAAGGCCACTGGGTAGCCTCAGGTTGCCGGGAATCTGGAGAAGGAGTGATAAAGGACCAGGACCATAGACCGATGCAACAGGATGGCACAGATCTCTCAGCAGTCATCAGATAAGGAGGTTTTGCAGTTGGAGCTCCCCAGTGTTTGGCCCAAGTGAGAAAAAGGGGATGAAAAGATTCCGTACAATAATGACACAGTAGTATAATGACCTCTGTGTCCTATGTTACAGCACAAGATCCAGGGTGAATAATACATGCTCTTCTCAAAGAAGCCCTGTTATTTTCCCCTGCAGAAGTCAATCATCATAACAATCATACTGTTCTCCGTAAACACACCTAGCAACCACCACAGCCAATCACATATCCTTAAATGGACATACACCTCCCTCAGCCAATCAGAACAATATTCCTACCAGGGCACATGGTAGCTTAGTATACCTGTGTCCAACTCCACTTTCCTCCTGCGCGTCTAGATTACAAATTTCGAACCTGGATGCAAAAAGGACTAGCCTACACTGACCAATTCTACAATAATGGCAAACATAAGCCCCTTACACAGTCAGCTACGGAATATGGAGTAAATAAATAAAGACCATGACAGATACCTACAGATCTGACACTACTTACGAACAACACTGGGACCCAAGGTAGAGAATTCTGCATCTCCCCCCCCCCATTGATTCTATTAAAGCAGTCCTAAGAGGGATCCGGCAGGCTCACTTCATATCAAATGGCTACCAGGTCTTACAGGGGACCCAACACGTGGATACCGCACATACACAGGAGACAGGAGAGGCGGGGTTATCCACAACACTACAACCCTGAGTGGAAAAGATTCCTCACTTGGTACACGACAAATGCAATTATTACAAATCTGGATAAGCCAACTCCACAGATTACCCTCTTGCTACATTAATAGGGCCTTTATTCTTTGAATGGGGCTATCTATCTAACGTAGGGCGGCCATCCTAACAGCAGCAAAAAAAAGCAGTCACATGCTTATGGTTAAACCCGGACCCTCACTGCTACACAATGGGAGGGCACTATATAGGACATTCATAACACCGAAACAAAGTGACCTTGCCACCACAGCACGTGGAGGACAAACTGCTAAAAAGAGGTGGAACCCATGGCTTCTCAACATCATGAATAGGACAGACATTATCCTATAGGGCAACAGATTTTGCCACACACAGAGTAAATGCAGTGTCAGTGGCTCAGCAGGTAGCACACTCGCCTCTGAGGCCGAGAGATCAGAAGGCTGTGGGTTCTAGTCCCACACCAGGCACTTGGGTTACTATCCCAGTACTGACACTGCAGTGCAGCATGAGGGGAAGGGGGGTGCTGCACTCCTGAGGTGCAGTCTTTCGGACGAGACGTTAAACAGAGGTCCCATCTGCCTGTTCTGGTGGTAGTTCAGGTGGATGTTAAAGATATTATGGCACTTCTCGAAAACAGTAGGGAAATTTCCCCGGTGCCGTGGCCAAATATTCCCCCCCTTTCACTAAAATACCACCGATAGCTTAATGTGGTTCAAAGTCAGTTGGCATTCATCTGTATCCCCCTCCCCTGGGACGTGTCTGAAAATAGGCAGAATGTGTCTAGTGCACTTACCCAGTCAACAAAAAATAAATAAAATAAAGAAATATTGACTCCTGGGGGCTGGGACAGGGGGAAATCGAGACCTGGTCTACGGGCTCTGCCAGGATAAGTCCCTGGCGAAGGAAGCTTACTGTTATTAGCTCATTCATTCCCACAGACACCATATGGCGTCGGAACCATCCATTGCTGGAATGGACCCAAAATGGCCACTGGGATCAAATGAGTTGGAGGAAGCTACAACGAGATATTATAATTTCAGTAAATATTTCTAACGCTATTTGTATTTTCCTTATATTTTACACTGTATCATACAGTCTAAATGTATGACTAAGTATATCTGAATGCCTTCTACCAACTTAACAAAATTTAAGTTGCAAAAAAATTAAAAAATAAAAAATAGAATATTCCCACCATATCTCACATGTCCAAGAAGACCATTTAGGTTCCACTCTTTGCAAGAAAAAAAAAAAAAAAGTGTACTGTACTTTTTAAAATGTTTAAAATTAGTTAAACCATATACTTTTGGTTTGTGGGAGCCCTCTGCAAGTGTGGTGCAATGCAAATTGCTAATCCAGACATTAGCGATGCTTTAGAAGCACTACGCACTGCTGGGGTTTCTCTGACGTGCAGCTGTCCATCTCCACTCAGCAGGCCACCGAACTTGCAACCACTTGCAAGCAGGCACACAGGTTTACCCCATGCTGCCATTATGCCTTGTGACCCCAAAAGACCTACTCCAGAAATCATTTTGTCAGCTTCATATCTTGTGTGCGAAGATGCAGATAGACATATGACTGCCTTTTATAGTTTTACTGTTGCATCACTGCACTTTTCCCCAACCAATTCTAGCCACCATGCTCCACTTGGATACAAACACACACACACACACACACACACACACACACACACACACACACACACACACACACACGGCTGCTGATGTTATGAAATGCACATTATAATACACAGCAAGCCAATCCCATCCATTCCTTCAGTGTTGTCAAGAGTACTTGTATGTAATCTCTGCTCCCCCCAATCACATGATGAACCAACAGTTTAAAATCCAAAGGAGTTTTAAACTTTTGCAAGGGTCACAATACTTTGCATCATTTGCATTGTGCCAGAGTCCCGACTCACTTGCAAACATGACTGTAGGTGTACAGGAATCTGAACTCCCCACCCCACCCCTCAAACACGGATGTACAGGGCTGTAAAGATTTGGTGGCAACCAACTGGTCTCTGCATCTACAAAGCACCTGCATGATGCTTTGAACATTGGGTCCTGGGTTCTCAGAATGGACTCTTCCCATCTCAAATGTTATGGTAAAGGCATTTAAAGCAGCAGGTATCCACAACAACTTTAGAACCGACAGAGCAGCAAGAAGCACAGAGCCTACACAGTAAATGTGCCCCCCCCCCCATATACACACATACAAGTGTCAGTGTGGGTAGATTGAGGGAAGTTCTTTGAATGTTTGTGGGCCATCATTTGAATTTCAGTAGATAATAAAAGGAAACTAGCAGGTCAGAATATTACGTAAGGATTAAGCCATGAGAAAGGATGGGTCTACTGTGGAATTAATCCATGGCGGGGGGGTTCGGCGGCCGAATGCCTCCAACCACCCATCCATGGATTAATTCCACTGTAGACCCATCCTTTCGAGTGGCTTAATCCGCCTGTAACATGGCAAGGAGTATAGAAACTTAATATGCATTATTACTACATGAAATTAATATGATTATTTGACTGGAGGGAAAAAATGATGTTCCTACGTCTTACTAATCTCTGCATGATGATGTATTCAGTTTACAACGTGCACTTTGCACATTTAACATCTATTCAGATACTGATGTTTTCCTCAAATATAGATGAAGGGGCTACAACATCCAGCACAACTAAATGTGATGCGGAGTGTTCTTACTTTTTTTGCCTACTGCTTCTCTTTCCGTGCGTGAGCTCCATTGCAAACTGTTTGTCGCTCTCTGCTGTTGCACTGTGGGCATCTGTCCTCATTTGACTATAGAGATACAGACCATGCCTCCAGTTTGAGTACACACAGCTTTTTTCTGCAATTCGCTGTCTTTCACCATAGCAGGGTCGTGCCCCCGTGCTTTTTCCTATTCATAGACTGTCGCAGGTACGGCTACACAAATAGTTACATGCCGCCGAGTGCACTCCGTGCATACAACCAAATGACACTCTCGTTCTTTAAATTGTGCTACTTGTGTTATGTTACACTGAGTTTACCACTCTGCAAGGTCTATCGGGTAAGTTACTGGCTCACTCTTTGCGAACAAACTACGTTTGCACAACAAGGATCATCACTATTAAGTCGACTCTACCAGTGCCTTTGGCTCGCTCCTATCTGACACTGTGTGCCGCAAGCAGCATCTCAAGCATGGTCTAATTATTTTGGCGCGGTCTACAGCCCATTGTACACTGACCGAACACAACCTGTGACTATAATGCCTAATCGGGCGCAGATCTGGATTAGTGCGTTCCAGCAGCAGCTATACAACAAACCCTGAGTGAGCTAGTGGCGAACTGTTTCAGCAGCATCACAAAGCCAACAGAGCTGGCAGAGTGGAGGCTGGAAGGGCACTTTGAGTGCTGCCACAGCTGTTTGACTTCTACCCTACTGGGGTGGGTACATCAGTTGCCACTGAGAGCTGGATGCTGCACTGAATATGCATGTTGCCAGTCTGAAATGGCAACCGGCTGTGCCATGGGAACGTGGTGAGCTAGCATCCAGGATACTGGGAGAGAAGCACAACAGATATGCAGTCAGGGATGCGTCATGTACACCATCCAGCCAATGGAGGACAGGGACACTTTAACTTTGATCACTGTGAGGTGGTAAGCACTCTCTAAGTACTTCGTCAGACATGAGAGGTAGTTGGTGCGGTGACACCACAGGGACACTGGGAGGTGAGCAAAGGCATGGGGAGAGGAGGCTATGGACTTGAGCACTAGTAGTAAGGACCAGGGATGGAGAAGGAAGGTAGAAGGCATGGTTTTAAGGATCACCCACGGGGACACCAGCAATAGGTACCTGGTTGGCCAGATTTTGGGGAGGGTTGTGTAGGCCCTCAGAAGCATGCATTTCTGGAGGCTTGGGACTTCCCAAATAAAAAGTCTGGGGTCCTGCACAATTCTAAGAATGCACGGCCTACATCCCAAACAGCCCTGCTCATGGATCAACCAAGGGACCAGAACACCCAACCTACCAAGAAGGAGAAAGGAAAGGCTGGGCAGAGGGACAGGATGGTGGCAGTCATTGGGGACTCTATAGTTAAAGTGGGTAAGTTGGATGTGCCATTGCTGGGCAAGGATGTTAGCTTGGGCAAAGTGGTTTGCCTGCCTCAAGTGCAGATCAACCAAATGCTATCAAGGGTCAAGAACCACAGCAGGATGAGGAGCAGATCATTAGCACCCACGTCGGCACAAATGATATAGGAATCACTAGTCCATTCTCAGAACTAGGAATGTTCCTGAAAGGAAAGGTATTCCAGTGAGATTGTTTAAAAACAAGATGATCCTCCTGGTTCTGTGGGCAAATGAGGTACAGCAGTAAACTATTAAGCAGGATGATTCTTTGCAAGGGTCTGGTGCAACAGAGAGCTTTCTTTTTCAAGCCAGCTGAATGGCCTTGAAACAGCACCTGCACCAGGAGGGAGGAGGGGTACTGGCCAGCAAAATGGACAGGGCAATTGGGGGATTTAAGCAAGCAGATAGGGGATGGTGCATTGAATCATCATGGCCAGGAGGAATACTCAGGTAATACGAACATACGAATAAGCCAGCAGAAGGTGGCCATTTGGTCTATCAAGTCTGCTTGTATTGCAGGGTCCACAGCTTGAGCTAAATGTCCCTGCCCTCCCTCCCCTACCCATGATCCTTACCCCCCCCCCCATGCCTATCCCAGCCTCTCTTAAATCTGCCTACTGTCTTCAACGAGATTACCTCTTCTGGCAGCGCATTCCAAGTGTCCACCACCCTCTCTTTGACGAGAGGCTTCCTGACCTCCCTTCTAAACCTCCCAACCTCCAGCTTAAGACTGTGCCCTCTCATGTTATGGTTGCCACTCAGCTTAAAGAGACTGTCCCCATCAGCCTTATTTATGCCTTTCAAGTACCTGAAGGTCCCAATCTCTCTCTCCTCCTCTCCTCTCCTCTCCTCTTCCAGAGAGTACATGTTCAGTGTCCTCAATCTCTCCTCACATGCCTTACCCTGCTGACCGGCTATCATCTTTGTAGCCCTCCTTTGGACCTTCTCCAGCAGGTTAATGTCCTTTTTGAGGTGTGGGCACCAGTACTGAACCCCAGGTTTTGCCATGCCACAGCGACAGCGGCTATGGAGACATCCCCCAGACAGCCACAGCCGCATTGCCGAGTGTCGGCAATGCAGTGTCAGGGATGCCTCCATGTTCTCGCACACCCCAGGTCTCTAGGATTCTAACTCCAAGTTGGACCGTGGGGGGGGGAGGGAAGACACCCAGCGAGGCTGTCCTGATTGCCACACGGACCACCACAGCAGCGAGTAGTTTGCAGAGTTCTGGCATTGTGAGTGAGTCTTTGCGGTTGGGGATTCGCTGCGGTGATGGTATACGTAAACCCCATACTCTAGATAAGACCTTACCAGGGACCTGCACAAGGACAGTATAACCTCCTCACTCTTGCTCCTGATCCCCCAAGATCTGCATCCCAGCATCTTGTGTGCCTTTGCTGCTGCTTTCTTGCACTGTGTGGTGCGCCTCAGGTCACTAGTGATCATTACTCCCAGGTCCTTCTCCTCCTCTGATGCATATACTCCGACTCCATCCAGGTAGTAGTCTGTCCTGGGATTCTTGACTCCAATATGCATAACTTTACATTTCTTGGCATTTAATCCAAGCTGCCAGATCCTAGACCACCTCCCCAGCTTTTCCAAATGTTCCTGTAGGTCTTGTATCCCTTCAGCTGTGTCCACTCTCCCACAGAGCTTTGTGTCATCCGCGAATAGGCACATTTTGCCCCTAATGCCATCTCCAATGTCATTGATGAAGACACTGGCACCAGCAGCGATCCCTGCGGGACCCCACTGGTTACCTCTCTGGTACCAGATGACTCTCCCCCACACCCACCCTCTGGGTTCTGTCCATCTTTTCCCCAACCCAGAGATCCATCAACTTCCTGATCAATCTTTTGTGGGGCACAGAGTCAAAGGCCTTGCTGAAATCAAGATAAAGAATGTCTACTGCTTAGCCCCTGTCTACTGTCTCAGTGACCGTCAAAGAAGTCCGTCAGATTTGACACGACCTCCCCCCAAGAACCCATGCTGCCTCTCATCCTGGAGACCATGCTCCTCTAGGTATTCCATCAACCTTTCCTTTAGTATGGCCTCCAAGAGCTTGCCCACAATGGAGGACAGACTGACTGGTCTGCAATTCCCTGGGTCATCCCTGGGACCACTTTTGTGTAGGGGCACTAGATGTGCTGTCCTCCAGTCCTGCAGTACCATGCCTGACTCTAGTGAACTATTACATAGGTCTGCCAGTGGCCCTGCTGGCTCTTCAGCCAGTTCCTTTAGTACCCTTGGATGTACTTTGACTGGGCCTGGTGATTTGTCCACCTTCAATAAAAATTACCAAGGGAAGAGTAGCAGAGAAGCTTTTGGGGAGGAGACGGAGGAGCAACTACACTCACCTGCATGCAAGATTTTATGAGAAGTGCATTAAACAACAGGAACAAGCTTGAGGGGCTGACATGCTCCAAAGTCCAGGACTTACCAGCACTCACAAATGGCGAGGGAAGAAAAATTACTGGGACAGTAGGACAGACAGACAGAGATAAATATATATATCAAAGGAGCAGGTCTGACAGGAAAGGGAGTGGAGTGTCTCTTAGTAAGAAAGAAAGTTACCATGAAAGAAGGGAGATAAAGTCAGTGCCACAGACTCCTGGGTTAAGCTAAGGAAAAAGGGATTGTCCTGGGTCATTCTTCAGGTCTCTAAACAGCTCAACAAAGCAAGATGCCAAGCTGATTGGGGAAACTTGATATAATGGGTGGATTCCAAAGGCCATCAGTCTCTTTCTGCTGTCAGCATCTCTGTTTCTAAAACTACCACAGCAGTCAAACTGGCTACAATAGGGGTCCTGCTGCTTGCATTCCTGGCAACTCAGATTCAGGAACAGGTCCAAGATGCTGGAGAGCCAATGTTGGTGGTGGTGTTGGATGGGGGGGGGGGTAAACGCACAGTGCCAGAGGATGCACCTCTCCTTCAGTGGGTGGACAGCTGATCCCCACTGCGCGAGCACTTCCAGGAGGAGACCAGAAGGAACAAGCCAGTAAGGGTCAGCAGTACAAGGAAAGGCTGGGCTTTGTGGTGCTCATACACCTGCTGTGTAGCACACATTACATGCTCACAGCCAACCATTTCGGGGTGGATGAACAAGAAGCCCTGGTAGAATAGTAGTGGTAGATATCAAAATGAACAACTCCGACACCTGTAGGAGGGCAGCTGGAAGGGCAAATAGGATGCTCGGATGCATCGCCAGGGGGATTACCTCCAGAAAGGAGGAAGTGATCCTTCCACTGTACAACTGCTTGGTTAGGCCACACCTAGAGTATTGTGTACAGTTTTGGAGACCACATTTAAAGAGGGACATAACACTCCTAGAGAGGGTCCAAAGGAGGGCAACCAAAATGATCTGGGGCCTGGGGGAGAGGACCTATGTGGAGGGGCTCAAGGAGCTTGACATGTACACCCTGGTGGAGAGGAGGGACGGGGGGACATGATAGGTCTTTAAGTACATGAAAGGGATCAATAAAGGAGGCCCAGTCAGGGTGCTCCAAAGGAAGGAGGGTGGGGCAACAAGAGGGCACGGGTGTAAGCTGGAAGGGGGCAGGCTCAAAGGGTAGAGGAGGAGATGTTATTTCACTGAAAGGGTGGTGGAGCCATTGAATGCACTGCCCAGGGACTGTGGACGGGTTTAAGAGGGGATGGGACAGGTACGGGGGGTAAACTGACCAGGCCGAATACAGGTGGAACGACTAGGAGGGTATAACCCAAGGGGGGAGGACACAAAAACCGGCCCTCAGTGCGGGTGCTGAAAATTAAGCAGACTCGAGAGAGAGAGACCATTAGGCCTATTCTGCTGCATTTTAGTATGTTAGTAGAATGACGCCAGCATCACTTTGGCAGAGGCTGGGTAGTTTGAGAATAAAGACCTCAAAAACAAAAACAGGAAATCCAAGGAAGGGCAAAAAATATGTGTGGCAGCAGGAGCTGTGGGCATCTCCAAAACCTTCTTATAGTATACAAGTGAAAGGAGGGGACTGGGTCTCCAAAAACAGGGGGACCAGGGCAGGAACCTGTGACAGCCAGATGTGATGGCTGAGATGTTTAATACTTAACCTTCAGGTGAATTACAAACTGGCTAGAGGGCCGGAAGCAAAGGGTTGTAGTAGATGTACATGACTTCAAGTGGAGAGGGCTACTCCATGGTGTCCCTCCGAGCTCAGTACTCAGGCTGCTGCTGTTCAACATTTTCATCAATTATCTTAAAGCTGGGGTTTCCAGCAGGCAAATTGAGTTTACAGGTGATACTGAGCTGGCCACGGTGGTGAATCCCCTGGAGAATGGGTACAAGCTTCAGGAGGGCCGGAAGAAGCTAGAGGATGAGTTGGATTAAAGCCAAATGCAGCATGCTGGGGAACAGAGGTAGGGCCCCCACCTCTTATTGTGGTGGAGGAGGAAAAGGACCCATGGGTTATACCAGACAAGGGGCTGAAGCATGACAAGCAATGTGTGGCTGCTGTTAAGGGGGGTCAGCAGAATGCTGGGGTGTATCAAACAAAAAAAAAAAAAAGGGGGGGGAGAGCGACCAGCAGGGCAAGTAATCTTGCCATTTTTCACGCCCCTGCTCAGGCCTCATCAGGGGCACCATTTGTAGTTCTGGGCTCAGCAGAGAAAGCACATTGAGGCAGTTCAGAGGGTGCAATGCAGTGCCACCAAAATGATCAGGGGTATGGGTATCAAAAAGGTACGAGGAAGAGGCAGTGGTGGACCTCAACATGTTCACCCTGTGACCATGGTTTCCAAATCCTCACTTTCTTCTAATCAGATCATTACTTTCCGAAACGGGAAATGCTGCAGATTATTACGATAATCAATATTTCGTGATACCTTTATACGCAAATATTATACTGAAAATGTGACATTGTGGCATCCCTGCTCATGGGGATAAACTGGATGCAGGAGGGGAGTCTCTTTTGAATGAGGAAGAGCACCAGGGCAGAAAGCATGCATTAAAGCTGAGGTGGGGGTTTAAGGGGGCTGTGAGGAGGCACTATTTCACTAAAAGACTGGTAGACATCTGGAATAGACTGCCAGCAGCAGAGGTGAAGCGAAAACAGGAGGGGGCTTCAAGCATGCAAGGAATGGACACAGGGGATATTAGTAAATAGGCAGGGAGGAGGGAGGAAGGGTCACAGGAGACCAGTTAGGGCTTACGTAGATGAGTTATGCAGGTACCATATCGTCAGACTGGGTGGGCCAAATGGTCCTTTTCTGCTGACAAATTCTATGTTTCAAAGTTTTTTTATGTTTGTACAGCATACTTCTTAATTTCATTTGTACTTATAAAGTGGGGGTGGGAGGCATGATAGACCCAGAGTCTCTTCCAACCTTAAAATTACAATTTTACTATATAAATTTCACTTGTTGTTTTCCCAGTCTGCAGTACATTTTGCTCACTTTCCATGAATGCTAGATAAAAAATTTGCCTCAGAATCTTCCAGACTTCACAGTATACATATTTTGGAGTTTGTGCTTACCAGGACAGCAGGCTCGGAGGTAACAAGCAGAAACTGCGAGGTCACTTGGGGACAACTGAATGTTTTTCAAAGAGACAGTGGGATGAATACTTAACATGTTAACATTTGAGAGAGATAAAGGGATGATGCCAAAAAGGAAAAAGATACAGTTGCTACAAACATACTGGATTTAGAGTATGGTGTTTTTTAATCTATAAAATCAGTACTGCACTGGTCCAAAGAGGAATGTGTCAGAAAGTAAGACATGGAAACTTAGATTATTTAGACTTCACTAATATTATTGCACTAGTTGCTAATCAAGAGTCTTAATTGGCAACATCAAATCTTCTCAGACAGAGCTGCAAAATGAGGGCTCTGAAACGCAGACAAAAACAACAAGAAACAGCTCCCACAAGACAAACAGGGCTCTGGATACCTCAGCATTTTGTTACCCGAATCTGAAAAATAAAGTGGTCCACTCCATCAAATCACAGTGCTAAAAGCTCAGAGCATTGTGGAAACTGGTGCGTACGCCTGTTTGCTATTGATTAAACAAGCATTTGTACCATTTCTGCTTTATATGGTTTTACCAGGTAAGTGCACTAGACAATCATGTACCTATTTTCAGGATAAACCTGGAAGATTACAACCAGGAGGACAAGACAAACAGTACACAGGTACATGAACGCATGCTGAATGGCAATGAACTACAAAGGTTGTCAAGAGTGTAGTACATCGAACAGGGATCAGAAAGCGGCCAGGGTAATGTGGCCGAACGTATAGAATGTGCAAAAAAAAAAAAAAAAAATCAGGCAGCATCTTCTTTATAAAAGATACAAACAAACAATCAAGGGAGGAAAAAGGTTTATACAACGCGCATATTTATTTATTTTATTTAGCGTTTGTTGACTGGGTAAGTGCACTAGACAAATCCTGCCTATTTTCAGGCACGACCCGGGGGAGGGGGATACAGATGAATGCCAACTGACCTTGAACCAGATTAAGCTGTTGGTGGTATTTTTAGTGAAAGAGGGACATTTGGCCAGGACAGGGCCAGGATATTAACAAAAGCACCCAGACAAAAGCGCCATCCCAGCTGATGACAAACCTGACTCATAAGATAGCAATTATATCTTATGAATTGGGTTCATCACATCAGCTATCCCCACACCCCGGTTCGTCATGATCGCGGACCAACTGTGGAATAAACCGGAGCTCATTTTACAATCACATCTGTTTTTCACTTGAACTGTCAAAATCACAGCCAAAAGTCCAGTCAACAGTGAACTGCGCGGATACTGACTTGCGGCTTCAGTCATGGCTGTAAAAATGTTCACTCACTGGAATGTGAATGACACGCCCGGCATTTAAATAACAAACTGACAAATACCTCGCTGATCTGGGTGTGTTTGCAACACACTCTTTGTATAAACTGTGCATGTTATGTGTGAGCATGTCATACGGTTTTTATCTTCGTGAGAGGTCTGTGACCTCTTGAACCCTCACAAGTGGCCCTAATGGCCATCCCTCCCCTACGGTTGCTAGCCTGATCATTTAAATTGAAGACCACCAGATTGTTGAAGAAGTACACTAGATTTGTCTGGCAAGACCTTCCCCTCGTGAACCTATGTTGTCTGGGGTCCTACAGTCCATTTCCCTCCAAGAAGTCAACCACTTCCTCCCTCAGTAAAGACTATACTTTTTCCCCCACCACAGGCAACAAGCTCAACTAGTCTGTAGTTCCCTGGCCCATGCTTCCTTCTGCTCTCGTGTAGAGGGAGTACATCTGCCGTCCCCAGTCCCTAGGGCGCTCCCCCCGCCCTGTGGCAAGCAAGTAGCCGAATATGTACTATAAGCAGCCTTGGCATCACTTCTGTTACCTCCTTCAGCATCCCTAGGTGTAAGCCATCATGTCCCTTAGATTCTGCAATCCTTTAAGCTTGTCCAATACTCTCTCCTCTGTTACTCCGACCATGACACTTGAGCCTCTGTTCTCCTATCTTCCTCCTTTGTTTTTTTTTTTTGTTTGTTTTGGTTTTTATTAAAAACACTCCCTTTATACTCCCTTCTCTCTGGCACTCTGACTCTCTCCGGAGGGACACCTGACTCTGCCTTATCCCACCTGCCTGAAGTCCCCATCTTCCCTTACCAGTGGAGGGGGAACTCTGCTCACCTTGTCCACAGACCGCTCAGATCCAAGCCCCACCCCCCCGAGCGAGATCCATACTCCTCTTGGTAACCTTTCTGAAATTTAGTGGGCCACCCAGGCAGTGTAGGGGAACACCAGAGGCAAGCTGTAGGACCCAACACTGGGCGTGGGGCTGGACCTCAGCCACCTTAAGCTTATGAGGCCAGGGCTGTTTTTCCTTGTCTGTCCCTTGGAAGGCCTGAATGTGCAATGTATCCAGAGCGTGCGGTGTACTCCCACACACAGGATCACTGTCGCAGCCATTCCTCAGCACAGGACCCACAGGCTGCTGTACCCCCAGTCCCCACCTCAGGTCACCAAGCCCGGGGTCACAGATTCCCCCTTCCCTCCCAGGAGAGGATAGCAGTCCTCCGGACACTCAATCCTGTCCTCACCTGCCTACCCGAGCTGGCTCCTGAACCCAGGTTGCCAGCGTGGCGCAAGGTGTAGTGTCCAGCGCCTCAACCCTCAGCACCACCGGGCTGGCTACCTTCCCCCTTAACCCCACATTCTGGCAGTAACTTATTCTTCTCACTGGTAATAAGGAACAAAAATATCTGTTTGGTATCTCTGCTTTCCTCTCTGTCCTCCTCACTCTTCAGTCTCACAATACTCCCCTTTGACTTTACGCTTCTCCAAGATGTACCTGAAGAATGCCTTTTCTCCTTGCTTCACTCCCTTTGCCAGACGGTGTTCTGTCTCCACTTTGGCCTCCTCACCTTCCTGCTGGCTACCACGGTTGTCTCCAGCCTCCAGGTACTTTTCCCTATCCTCCTCCTGTTGGCTTCCCGTATACATTACGAATACCCTCCTTTTGGCTCTTACCACTGTCTATACTTTGGCTATTAACCACACTGAACCCCTTGCCCTGTTCCCCTTTGATACCTACACAACTGCGCTGACATTTTTATCACTGCATTTTTAAACTCTTATTTTTCTTCTGCTCCCTTCAACTGCTTATGCTCACTGTGCTTTATCCAGCTGTTCCCTCATCTTCAGGGCTCTCGGGGGAAGTGGGTGACCACAACCGTTATGCACATTTTGCGCTCCGGGATGCTCCGACATTTCCCCCAAAAGTCCCGCCTGAGACACTCACTTGTGAGGCTCTGACTTCTGGAGAGCGTGGGGGGATGCTTCACTGGTTTCTATGGGGCTGGACTTTATAATTTTTAATGTTTTATAGAACCAATTCAAACAAATTATGGTCACTGTTCAACTAACAAGGTCCTTATTAATTGAGCAATGACCTTAATTTGTTTGAACTGGCCCTCTAAAACACTAAAAATCAGTGTTAAACAGCCCCATAGAAACTAATGGAGCATGCCCCGCGCTCTCCAGAGTCTCACGTCCTGAAACATGCGTGTGCGGGGGCATGGCTCATATTAATTTCAATTGGGACCCCAAAAACTTTTTCCTGGGACTCCCACTTTTTAGCTCAGACCCAATTTTTTTTTCTATAAAGTCCCCAGACCCCACCCCCCGCAAAAGAGAAAGTCCTACCGAAAGCCCTGATCTTGCTAAAAATACACTTTTTCCAAGTCCCATAGCCTTCCTATGTTTTCCTTGTGATGGTCCCTCTCTGGACCTCCACTGTGGTTACTGGAACAGAGTGGTTCTGAGATGCTACAATTTAGATCCTCAAATAGCTCGTGGGCATCAGATCCAGCAGAGCCCCTTCCCCTTTTGAGCCCTAAACTAGCTGAACTAGGAACACATATTGGCATTCATCCACATCCTCATTCCTACTACTTGCACTGCTGGCACTTTCCAGACCACAGCTGGCATATTCAAGTCCGCTACTACCACCTCCACTAAACTGACCGCCATCCTTAGCATCTTTGCTAGTTCTTGGTCTGCCTCCTTATCCTGATCTGGTGGTCGGTAGAACACCCCAATCCCCATTTGTTTCTCATTTCCTGTTGCTGCTAGTGCCCACAGGGTTTCCTAGTTTTCGCGACTCCCCTATGCTGTCTATTTTAGATGCCTCTATTCCCTCTTTTTACATATAGCACTACTCCCCCTCCCCTGCCCTTTGCTCTGTTCTTACTGAACAGTGATCACCCTAGTATGGTAACGTCCCATTTGTGGTTTGAGGCTGCCCACATCTCAACGACAGCCACCAGGTCAATGCTCAGTTCCATGATCACTGCATGGGATTCTGGCACTTTACCACCAAGACTCCTTGCATCAGCCAATTAACTTCAAGGGAAAAATATCTCCTAATTTGTACAAAATACCCAGTTTACTATTAATAACTCTACTTGCTGATTTAACTTAATAAAACGTCAACCCAGAAACACCTGATCTGCTACAGTCCCACTTGCTTCATGAACCTGCAAGCTTATTCTCTCTCTCTCTCTCTCTCTCTCTCTCAACACATAGGTGCAGAACCAAAAAGCATTGTTTTTTTTATGTTCAATACCAGTAAAATAGCTGAAAACCATCTGCATATCTTCTGAAAAATCACACTCTAAACAAATGGTTAGCTGGGAAATAGATTTAGCTTGGGTAAACAATCAAGTCATTTGCATATAAGAGAAACTTTGGCAAGAGTTGCGCAATGACGGAAGTAGATTAAAAAAAAACAAAGAAAATAGCAAGGGTCCCACAAAATGGACCCCTGAGGGACCCCACACCTCAAAGCACAGGCATTAGATTGGACCAATTCTACGCAAACAACTTGAGATCAGTCAATTATTTTTTTTTTTTTTTTTTTTATTTTGTTTTATATACTCTTAAGAATCCAAAGTATATAAATGAACAGAGATACTGCACTACAAATCGCTACAACATCAAAGATAATATACATGTGAGTGTAACAATACCAACTACTGTACATAAAAAAAAAAAAAAAAAAAAAAAAAAAAGAGGACTGAAAAACCTAATGGGTCTCAGGTAAGAGGTCTGTCTATCCAATTCAAGTGTACATGGCAAAAAGCAATTAATAGATACCTTGAATAATATGTATGTTTTTCTGACTATGTTCTTCACTTTTCAACTAAGAATTAATTGTAAAGTATCTCGTCTGAATATTCAAAATAACCGTCCACCCTCCACGGACTCAAGAATTAATATAATAGGAATCACTTTTATCCTAGTTTGTGACTCTCTAAGGTAAGAGGTAGGTACCCTAAAGGGATACAAGTTTAGTTGTCTATTTAAGCTTCTTGAGTTGGAAGTCTTTCATAAAGGACCCACCTGGTCCATCTATTTGGATATTTATGAGTTTGTCAGCCTCTCCAATCTTTGAATGTACTGAACCACCGCCACCCCATCAGATGTCTCAGGAGGCTCCTGTTGCAGCCATTTCTTGGTTAGAGACTTTAGAGCGACCACTATTAGAATGAACCACAAATCTCTCTCCCCTTTCCCTCTTATGTCTGGGGAAAATCCCCAAGACCAAGTGCTCTGGGCCTAGGAGATTGGTCAAATAAATAATTCCTAAACCAATCCACCACATTTACAGAGAAACCCAATTCCCTCAGGTTTTGTGCAAAGTAGCGAATGATCGACGAGACTGAACGCCCTGGTCAGGTCCACGAACACTGCCCCCGTCTTAACACCCTTCTCAAAACCACCAAGGACAGAGTTCGTGAACCTGACCAAGGCCACTCCAATCCCAGGATTCTTTTGAAATCCGTTTTGTCGAGGACCACGATTTCACAGGTCTCAAGATAATGAGTAACTTGATAGACTACCATTTTTTTCAAGAAGTTTACTTAATGGATTTAGAATTGAAATAGGCCTAAAGTCCTCAGCAAAAAAAAAGAGGGCCTGGCTTCTTGGGAATCAGGACAACCTTTGCATTTTTCTAAGAAGCAGGAAAAGAACCCGAAATTAAACAAAAGATTAAAAATAGAGGAAAGAGGACCCAAAATAAGAGGAGAGGCAAGTTTAAACAAAAACCGGCCATCAAGCCCACCACCACAGTCACTAAGCGTATCAGGTAGCCCACCTACCAATTTCAAAACTTCAGTTCTAGAAACACTATGAAAATAAAAAGAGGAATAGCCAAAAGAAAAAGCAGTTGATTGCTTATTATTATTGATTTGTGAGCAAAAAACCTGAATTATGGCAAGATAAAAATCAGAAAGGTTAGAAACAAGTAAACTTGCTATTGCTACAGGTCAGTAACTACTTGTTTTTAGTGGTTTAATATTAGTATTTTCCTTAGGACAGACAAGAGAACGTACAGTGCTCCAGAAACTCCTTGAAATCAGAAAACCCAACATTAAACTTAACCCTATAGTATTCCTTTCTGGCCCAAATAACCAATTTACTGTCCCCAGGTCCATCTTGTAAATGAGCCTGTCTCAATGACGTTCTGCTTGGCAAAATAAAGATTTTGACTGAATGACTGATTGACTAACTTTATTTCAAAGGGACCTATAAGTGTTTAGTAATGAAGTTAAGGGAGATTATTAGTACGCAAGCCAAGTCTCTTATTTGAATGCATCTTTTAATGTCCTTTGCAAACAACCCATGTTTTGAATCTCTAAGTCTTAATTTCCATAAAGGGAACAAACTATTCTGAATATGTAATAACTGCTGACAAAATAAATACATAAATAAATAAAAAATAAAACAAATCAACAGCCCGAGTCAAGAATTGAATTAAGAAATGACCAATCCATTTTTAACGATTCAGACTTGGAGAACTGTGCTGAGCCTGAAGGTAATTTTTCCCCAGTAGAAGCATTCTTTTAGCAACTGGTTCAAATTCTGCTATTGTTCCATCTGTACTTGCCTGTTAAGTCACCTTGGTAGTTGTTTCTGATTGACAGTCTAGTGCAGAGTGCCATTTTAGAATTGTATGATGTAGTTTATGTTCCTCACCAACCACAGAGTTCTATAGTAGAACATGAATGCATTGTTTCAACAATGGAAGGGCTGAGCAAGGGACAAACTACATCATACAGTTCTAAAAATGGTACTTCCCAGCAGTGTGTAAATCAGAAACACCCAGCAGGATAACCAAAAAGCCTTTAGAGATGGAACAGTAACAGAATTTTAACTAGTTCTTAAAAATCAACTTCTACTGGGAAAAAATGACTTACAGATTCAGTGCAATTCTCCTTTAAGAACATCTAAAATTAACCTTTTTAAAACTACGGAACTGTATAAACAGAGTCGGAAGTTTATGCCGTTTAAAAAGTTGAGAATACGAAACGTAGCCAAATGATCACCAACTGATTCACCAAGTACCCCTCAACATGAAACAATACCCAATTTATTCATAACCATCCAATCAATTATAGAAGGATTATCTGAAAGAGATTTTAACTTAGTTGGCTCATTAAATCAGTTGAGACAAATTATAAGACCGTAAAAAAAAAAAAAAAAAAAAAAAAAAAAAAGTACAAGCCAAAGTCATCTCTAGTTGCCAAGTTTATATTCATATCACCGACTAATACAAAATCACGATTTTAGGTCAAATTATGAACTAAATCCAAACATTCCTTTGATCCACATTGCCCACATTGTGGGAGATTATACAAGCATCTAACAATTACCTTTCTGCAACCTCCTAGCACAAACTGGCAAAGTAACCAATTAGAAAGAGATTCAGAATTAAAACTAGAACAAAATAAACTCCAGATGTCCTTGATAATATATTACAACCCACCCTTTTTCCTTACTAGGACCATTTGCTCCAATAATATCATACCCTGGGATCTTACATAAATTACCCAGAGCATAGTGCCTTTCAACCAGGATTCTGTTATTACAATTAATTCTGGTTCTAACATTTACCTCTGCCTCCACCTTTTTCCTTTATTCTGGGCATGAGTGATTCTGATGTACTGGTCGGGGGGGGGGGGGCAGCATTCCCCCCTGTTTGTGGCATCTCATGTGTACATTGTTCCACTCTCCCACTCACTAGTCTTAACTATGCTATATGTTGTGCCCACATTTCTACCAGTACTGCATTGTCCTCCTTGTTGGGATGCCAGCCATCCCTTTTGAAAAGCCTCCAGTCCCATCAGGTTAAGTCCCGTCCCTAACTAACTGAAATCCCTCCTCCATGCACTAACCCTTTAACCATGCACCGAACTGAAACACATGGTATTGTTCCCACTGATTCAGGCATAGCCACAGTAGCACCTCAGAGAAGGTTGGCACCCTGCTCTCTGCTTTGCTACCCTCCCCAGAACATGAAAGTCTGGCCTCGCCTGTTCCGTGCTCCGCTTGCTCTGCTCATTTGTACCCACGTGCACAATTAGATCGGACCTCGCCTCCCCCTCGCTCATGAGTTTCACCAACCTGGCTATAAGTCTGTCTGCTCTTGCTCCAGGGAAACAGCAGACCACCTCTTTACCGTCGGGTGAGAGAACCAGATCCCTCCCTACGCCCCTCACAACTGAATCCCCAACTATATGTACCTTGCTCATGCCCCTTTGGGCTTTGCCCATCCCCTAGCATGATGAATCGAGAGCTTTTGAAAAGTAAAATAATAATACAGGTCCTCTGTCATGTGAGACAGTCGAGAGGTAAATGTAGCAAGTTTTTAGTAACCAGGAAGTACATGCCATGTGAAAAGCAGTAGTGAACATATTTGATACATTCAGGAGGTATAGAGTACATTCCCTTTTTAATACAAGGCAGTCCCTAAGGAAGCCTAAAAGGCAATCAGATATGCCTGGTTCAGGGAAGCAGCCAAGAACTAAGAGCATTAACAGACTGATTGACATGAACAATGACACAGCAGCAATGATTATTAAACACTGACAATGATTACACTTCCAGTAGGAAGTGGAGTGCCTGGCCAGATATGAAAGCAGCTTCCAGAATCTGAGGGCTGAGTAAAGTACATTTGACCAATTTTGGTGGAACATCTAGACACCTGAAGTAAAAGGATGTCACCAGACCATAAGCTATAAAGGTGATGAAAGGACCAGTAACAAACAGCAAGCAGGTGGTGGTACTGAACCCGATTAGTGTACCAAGGAAGCAGTCCAAAATACAGAGCACTTGGAAGAATGGAAAACCTAGCTCAGAGAATAATACAGAGGGCAGTCATAAGTGAGACTAGTGGCACCAGTAACAAAGCAGCAGATACTAGTAGAGTTTCCATTTGCCCAAAATAGGCTTGCAAAGTGATACAAAATACTCATGACTGAGCAACAGGACATTACTGGTTAAGGGGAAGGTCCCCTCAGCCTTCTGTTCTGTTAACCTGCGTAGTTTGTAGGCATGAGCAATGATTACTGCACCCTCCTAATTTCATCAGGATTTAAATGTAAATGAAGGTACTTCAGTCTGGTGTGGAAACCTGCTCGACTCCATTGCAAAGATCATGACCAGACTCATGTAAGGCATCCTGGAATTTTGTGATGTTTTAGTGCTAAAGCCTGCAGTAGTTATACTGTGTTAGTGCTGTTGCTGCCCTCTGCAGTCCCTATGTTCTTGTCTTATGCTGGCCATAAAACTTAATCAAGGCATAGTAAGTGCCCTGCTGTTTTCTGTAGTCTGAAGTGGATCCGAGCTAGGGAAAAAAATGCTTTCAGAGAATACAAGGACTTCAAAAGACACGCAACAGAACTGACAGAGTATAACTTCTGCTGTCTTGTGCAGGCATCAACTCCCATAACGCCTTGCAAGAGTGTGGTCATGTCCTTTGCATTGGAGACAAACAGGTTTTCACACCAAGGTAAAACAGAGTGAAGCAATGTCATTTATATTTAAATTAGGATGAAACTGGGGGATGCAAAAGAAGGAGTCAATGTTCATGTCTACAAACTAAAACAAGTGTACAGAAAAACCTCTGTACCCTGACTGTCTGCCCAACTACAGGCCTGTCTCTAACCTGCCTTTTGTAGGCAACGTTATTGAGAAGTAGTCACAGCTCAAGGGCTATCTGACCATCCATGAGATCTACGATCCTCTCCAATCTGGTTTCAGGAAGAGATATAGTACTGAGACTACGCTGGTCCGGGTACCTAATGATCTCCTGATAGCGAGGGATCGGAGGAGCCGTTCTGTCTTGGTCCTCCTTGATCTCCCTGCAGCATCTGACACTTTGGATCATGGGATGTTGCTAGAGCATCTGCGGCTTTTCTGTGGGCTGACTGGTACAGTCCTCACATGGTTCCATTCATTCCTCAGATGATACTCAACTGGACCTGTCCTTTGTGCCCGGGCAAAGCGATGCTGTTTCAGTATTCAACAACTGTCTGAGAGTCAGGACTGGATGAGTGTCAGCTGGCTTAGATTGAATCTACCATCTGAGAAATATCACTCAGATAAAGTACCTGGTACCACCTGATCTTCTGACATTGGTCCATGCCTTGGTGACCTTGCATCTTGATTACTGCAATGCCCTATACCTAGGGCTACCAGGAGTGAACCCCCACCGCCTGCAGTTGGTGCAGAATGCGGCTGCCAGACTGTTGACGGGTATACGAAGACCTGACCATGTCACACCTGTGCTCCGCGCCCTGCACTGGCTGCCGGTGCAGTGGAGGATCACCTTCAAGGTCGGATAACTGACCTACAAGGCCCTACATGAACAGGGACCAGGGTACCTGCAAGAGCTCCTCTGTCCCTACAGACTCCTTCACCCTCTCCGTTCTACCGACGAGGGATTGCTAGAGATTCCCAGGGTCTGTGTGACAACTTTGGAAGCTAGATCATTCACTTTTGCTGCTCCGACCCTGTGGAATTCTCTACCTCGTCGGGCAAGGGAATGCCCGTCCGTTGAGGCCTTCAAATCTGCCTTGAAAACTTATTTATTTGAATTGGCTTACACAGACATTTAAGTTCCTGCTATGATGATTTTTAGAGATGTGGTTCCGTTTTATATTGTTTTAACTTGTTTTATTACGGTTATGTAAAACACCATGATCTATTTTGGAACAGTGTTCCACAAATAAAGTTTGGTTTGATTTAGTGCTTTGGAAACACTGTCCCTTCCCTAGATTTCCCTGTACACGTCTTGACCACCTGTAAAAAATCAGTCCATGCTAAACTTGGCCTTGCTTACAGAATGGGATCCAGCCTCGCCCTTAAAGCCCATCTGGCCTTAAAGGGAAAGTTCCCTCATCGATCGCCAACTGTGCAAAGTCCGACCAGACCAATTGGGTGCTAGTGATCCCACACCAACCTCTGCTCTGCCCATTTAAGTGAGCTGCACAAATCTTCGACCTGATGGTTACAACCTTATCCGTGAAAAATCGAGCAAACTCCTCACACTTCTCCTGTGAAAAGGCTCTCAGATTCTGGAGATAGACTGGATTGCACAGCCTGTCCACAGTAAGGAGGAGCTGAGACAGTTGATTTCGCATAGCTGCAATCTCCCCGGACAGGAATTCTGCCTTCTTATGGGAGACTGCAGATTGATATTCCTTATAATAGGATATACTAACATACTAAAAGCTGGCAGAATAGGCCTAACGGTCTTTCGTGTCTGCTCGGTAGCCAGACCCTACTGGGTGCTAGCTCCTCCACCCCACCAGCCCCCGAGAGGGTCATCTTTGGCTTCAGTATACCCATGCACCTATCCCACCCCCTCTTAAAGCTTTCCACTGTGCCCTCCTCCACTAGACTCCTGGGCAGTGCATTCCATGGCCCCACCACCCTCTCAGTGAAGTAATGCCTTCTAAGTTCTCCCTCGTAGTTTCCCCCCTCCAACTTCCACTCATGTCCCCTGGTTGTGCCCCCTTTCTTTAGCCTGAACATTTCTTTGGCTCTGCCCGTTACTCCCTTTCACATACCTGAAGACCTCAATCATGTCCCCCCATCTCTCCTCTCCTCTAGTGAGTACAGCCCAAGGACTTCCAGCCTTTCCTCATAGGTCCTTACACTCATTCCCCGGATCATCCTGGTTGCCCTCCTCTGAACCCTCTCCAGCAATGCTATGTCCTTCCTAAGGTGAGGTCTCCAGAACTGCACTCAGTACTCAAGATGCGGCCTGACCAAGGCACTATACATCAATCTAAATATAGATATAGATATATCTCAATTAACCTAAATTTGTCATCATTCAAGCCTGATTTCTGCCAGCAATGTTCCAACCTTCTTCCCACTCTCCTCAACTCCCTCAAGGTCCCATCAAACCAGGGGAACGAGGGCGACGAGTAAGCGGGCGAACACGGGTGGGAGCAATGGCATCCAACCTTATTATAGGTTCATAACAGACTCTCTGGATCCTTGCTAACATTCGCACTACTCGATAGGTCCAGAACCACCATCCCAACACTTGCACTATTCGATAGGTTCAGAACCACCAACAGACCATCTGGGGCCACTCCCCGTAAAGGGCAGTACCGGACCATTTCCATAGGGGCAGGTCTCCTGGGGGGGCTGTGAAGCTGAACCCAATAGTGTGGTGATCAGACCATCCGACAGGTTCCACCGCCATGTCAGAGATCTCCATCCCCAGCAGAAACAACAGATCCAGCGAGTGACCTTGTACGTGGGTCTCAGAGGTAATCACCTGTGTGAGCCCCAACAAAACCATCAATTGGAGAAAGTCTTGTCCAAATTGCAAGAGTTCATCGTCGAGCTAAGCACTGCAGTCCCCCAGCACCAACCACCTGGGGGCCTCCAGCACCATCTCGTCGATGAAGTCCGCGACCTCCTGCAGAAACTCCTTCTCACTACCAAGTGGATGTAGACGAGAAGCATCCTACAACCCACGCCTGCACCCACGATACACTCAAAGGATCTAGTGGCCCCAACTGACATCTACCAGTCCCAGCTCCATCTTAAAACAGATGGCTACCTCCCACCCCTATGATCCAACCTCGGGTGGTGCATGACCGAGTACCTGACCAGAACAGCTGATTTCAAAATGGGGTCAGCATTCTCATCCAGCCAGGCTGGATGACCCAACAAGGTCAGCAATTACCGCCATCTTGTTTCAAATCAACCTGGCATTGCATAACACCACCTGGGTTGGACGAGTTGTCGAGGTTGACTGCACTACCTGCCCACTCAAAGTGGAGCCCTTAGGTATGGGCACCAGGCAGGTTGGATCCCTTGCCATAGCCTATTTCTCCCCAGGGCATCTCCGTGACCTCACAACCCCAATTCGTTCCCCCCCCCCGCTCCACTCCCCTCCGATGCCTCCTCGTAATCCCCAAGGTGCGGCAGTACCTATAAACCTCAGTTGGTAGCAAGGGGGCAATCAAAGGGTCAGAGGGCTCAGAGCCCAGCAGGAGAGTAATACCCGCCTGTCGAAGCCTTCTGCCCACACATCCTGCAAATTCTCACCCCCAGCAGCTAAAAATAGTCACTCACTCAACTAATTACATCCACTCCTTATACATTTGAAAAATATCCTTAGATACCCAAACAACCCCAATTATCCCCATCCTCCACAAAAATTAATACAAATTTAGCTACCCACTTCAATAAAGTTTACTAAAAACATACCCAAAAGAAAAAAAAAAAAAAACTAGAGATAAAACCTGACTAAACAGCTGAAAAACAGCAGTAGTGAGACAAATATTGTAAATTAGTGGCCAACAGCAAACTGTTCAGTTTAAGGTAAATGAATTAAAGGAATGTCCATAAAGCCACTCTACTACTCCAGAAAAAAGCTGAAGTTGTTGGTGGTGGTGGTGGGGGGGGACTACCACCACCCCCTAGCCACCAACGTTTGTCCAAACATGTGGCCCGCTCACTGCCACATTCACAAAACCAGTTCTTAAGGTGTTTAGTCACAGAAAAATATGCACTCTCACTGCCAATCCCAGAACGAAAACTGGATAGTCTATATCAGCTAAAAAGTCCTGGAATCTCACAGCCAGCAATTTTCCTCAAAAGATCTTCCACATAGGAGCAGGATCTCAGCAGAAGGACCTATTGATGGTCTAAATTTGCCAAGCCCTCCGATCAAACCATAAAGAGGGCCCCAGCACACAGCCACTCTCCCCTACTTCGGCCGCTGGGACAGCACCACCCTCATCAGGTAGCCCCCTGCAGCTCCAGGTACTCCGGCAATGCTCACCCTTCAGTTTACACACCCCATCTCCCCAGTGGAAAGCGTCACTCAGAACTCCACCTCAGGGCCAACTGGTCTGGCTAACCACTCCTCTGCTTACAGTCACTCCGCTTTGCTCCCAGACACTTCGAAACAGGATTCCTTAGCGACCGGATGGACCCGATCCACCAGCCACAGCAATTTCTAGCTACACTTATTCCAATGGATAGCAACTCTGGGAAAGCAGAGCATAAAAGCTCCAGATCACAAGTTCAGTCCACACAGATTTTGCAGTCCCTCGAAATTTGTTCTCTTCAGCTCCGGAAAAGTGAAGCACCAGAGGCTCCAGATCACAAGTAAAATCCACAAAGCTATTCAATGGTCTCTTACAGTTCGTGCTCCTCAGAGACAACTAATTTTCACCGCAGCCTACAGTCACTGGCTGCTTCAAACAATTTAGAAATTCCAGGACAAGTTAGGATCAACCGGCTTCTTGGATGCTTTGGTGCAATACCAAAATGTCCCGCATATCCCACCACATGAACGCCGCACAGCGGGTGCAAGTAATCTCGGCAGTTGTTAGACGACAGGTCAAACAATAATTCTTCTAATATTTCCTGCTACCGCTATACAGCCACCACAAACAAACAAACAAACTAAACAGCAAATGATCGTTTTAAAACTACAAAATGAAACTTAAAAATGTAAAACCGCTGCTAGGTCCAACTGACGGCTGGCCCAGCGTGGCCGCTATATTCCACACCACGGACGCAAGTGGGGTATGGGGCTCAAGGCAGCCCTGATCAGCAGTAAAAAAATCAGAACTCTTTGACCTACACTTGACTATCATGTAAGAAACTCAGACCTGCACCTTAATGCAAGCAGCCTCTTATTAAAAAGATATCCAATATAAGGCGCAGACCAAAATGCTGGGACTAAGGAAATTGGGGGAACACAAAAAAAAAAAATGCTTTGACCAAAGAGTATGTTCACCAGTACTGCTCTCTCATTATGAACTTTTTCTCCTATTGGGTTTTTACCTCTCCATAGCCCTGGTAGGTGGCTACGACCCTCCTGAGGAAGGACTCTCTCTCGGTCCTGCCGCTCCATGATCACTGGTCACCAGTGATTCCCGTAATGGATTCCCCCTTCCCCCGCTGCAGGGCCAGGAAGGGAGGTGCCAGCTTCTTCTCCCCTCCAGAGACCCAATCCAGAAGCCAGGGAACGGCCATCTGGAGTGGCGGATCACCACGGAGCCTGCCAGGCTCTTTTCCGCCATTTTTCTCCCGTCCCCTTCCCTTACAATACAAGGATGTCTGATTGTGCCTCCTGACCCATACTGCCCTCCAGCCACCACCAGAGGGCAGTCAGTGAGAGGGATGCCAAGTGTCCCCCTTGAAAGAGGAGAGCAGTCCTCTGGACGCTCAGTCCTCTCTCCCCCCTGCTGCTCCCCGATGGCCCGGGCTTGTTCCCAATCCCAGGTCGTCAACGTGGCGTGAGGTGTAGCGAACAGCACCTCAACCTCCAGTCCCACTGGGCCAGCTCTCATTATGAACTTTGCAGACATTGTGCTGTCAGTGACTTATCAGTGCCACCCTCCACTGTATGTGCTTTCAGAGAGGGAACCCGGGACTGATGCTTGCATTCTGAGCAATGAAGAGAATCCAGACCATATCAAGCCAACACTGGAAACGGCACACTCATACAGTCCATCCTCATGGTGGAAGATGATGGAGTGTGGTAAACAGATGCGCACAACCACATGTGCCCACTGTTGGATATTTTGTGAACAGACTCCCCACAGATGGATACTTTGTGAATGAACTCCCCAATCACTGAAACTGTGTACATGCAGGTTTGCCATGTGCAACAATGTGTCACCCGTTATGAGTCACATGCACTATCTTATGGTACATTTCACTTTGCGTTATCCAGGTGGACAATAATGGGCACCATGTGTGGGGTCTGACCCTGCAGGCAGCAGAGGATTAAGTTTCTGCTGTACTTCTCCGGCATCATCTCTTCATCCATTACTACCCACCCAGTCCTATCCTGAATATATGTTTCATATGCATATTTTGCTTCCGTTCATTTCATTATGTCCCTCGTACAGTACAGTTTATAGTACCAGGAAACAGGGAAGGCCAGCATTTGTTTGCGGGTCCCATGGTATGACCAGCAGTGTTTGAGTGGGTGGGAGAGAAATGCAGACGTCTGTGCTAACTGCTCTAAGGTGCTCACACCGGTGGCATGGGTGCAGGGCTGATCAGTCAGGGAGGTCACACAGGTCACCACTGCACATAAACAGCATTCACGTCTTCTTGCACCTCCCAGATGTTCTGTGCACTTTATTTGAATGCTGCAAAATACACTCACATCACTCCTACATCTGCGCAGGTGGCACAGGTGACACTCCTACCCTGAGTGCAAGGGTGACCACCGGCAACAATCCAAAACTGGAATACAACTAGAATCATGATAATACTAGTGTACCAGTTGCCACCAACCAGAAATGTCCTCTCACCCTCTGGAATCTCCATACTCCTGAACGCCCATCCTGTACCAGTGGAACAGAATGGTGGTAGTTCCCCACATGTTGTGGCAGCCATTCCCAGATTTGAGACAGACATCCCAGAGGGTGGAAGGACACATCAGCTAGCTGTCTGGCTGGTAATAAATGGTACACTAAAATCATTCTCATTCAATTTTGGTCAGCAACATATGTAGGGGTGTTACTACCTGGCTATCCCCAGTGCACTGGTCCACGTCGATCCACCTGGGGTGTGCCACTTCCATTTACGTTCAAGTCAGAGGGTGTTCCATGAATGTGTTCATGTTTATGCGGATCCATCCCCTACTCACTACGTGCCACTGCACGTCCCCTTGCACACCTATTTGCTCAACCCACTGCCAGTGTAAATAGCAGGAGGAGTGAAGGGGATATGAAGTGTGATGTGGAGTGCTGCACCAGATTTACATAACTTTTTTTGCATCTCAAGATCTTTGCAGATGGAGGTTTAATGAGGTTTAGTACAACGGTAAAGCTATAGGCTACCAAGCAGTACTGGTTAGGGAGCCTGGGTTTGATCCCCAGTTTGGGACATTTTGCACACCCTGGAAGAGAGAGGGGAGAGGAGATATGATAGAGACCCTTAAATACCTCGTGGGGGTAAACAGGGTACAGGAGGGAAGTATTTTTCAGAAATAAAAAGGAGCTCAAGAACAAGGGGACATGCTATGAAGCTGGGGGGTAGATTCAGGAGAGATGTTAGGAAGTATTTCTTCACCGAAAGAGTGGTGGACTCCTGGAACAGCCTTCTAGCAGAGGTGGTGGGGGTGAAAACTGTGGCAAGGTTCTGGAATGCATAATAGACATGAGGGAAATCTTAATGGACAGGAAGGCGGGAGGGAGAATGAGCCGGAGATTGTTTAGGGTCTGTGGTGATACTGTAGGTAGGGGAAAAAGGCAGGCTGGGCCACGTAGACCTTACCTGTTGTCAAATTCTCAGTTTCTATGTTTGAAGTTTGTACCGATTTTCTCAGAAACAGTGTGCTCCGACACCAAAGAACAGCAATGCCCAACCCAGCCGAGGCACCAGAACAAATTAAAAAAACTTTAACTACACAGACTGATGTGATCACTGAGAAATTGGGGTGGCATGGGAACATATATAGTTCCCAATAAAAAAGGTACACTTTCCCTTAACAGAATACTGTGCCATCCAAGTGAATTTCCTGAAAATCCAAAAATTCTACAGCAGAAAAGGTGGGGGGGGTGAAATCCCTGAACATGTGATGTCCCAAATCACTTTCTGAAAATGCTAATTTCAGCAGACACCATGGATAATACCAACTGGTATGACAGTTAGTGAGCTGTATAGGTTTCCAAGTTGCCACAAATAGCAACATAATAAAAAAAAAAAAAAAAGGCAGAGCACAAGAGAATCTGCTAAACCAGCTATTTGGAACACCCTGGCTAAAACACTACCTAAAAGCATAGTGTTTCTATAGCATTCTCACAGTCTTTGTTAATCTCTCAATTGTGCTCACTGCATCCACACACCCACCTAATAGTATCTTGGTACTTGACACTTCCAGAGCGCAGCAGCCAGGACTGTGACAGTACTGCCAAGTTCCTCACAGCAGTGCCCATTCAGTGCCTGTTACCACTCCAGCTGTGTGAGCGAGCCTGAACAATAGGCGATGACGCTCCTTCCCTCCCGTTTCTTCGTCCTGGGGACTCAGCCACTCCACAAAGCGACCCCACTTTCCCTTAGCATGTTGTAACATGGAAACCATCTATAGAGTGCAACTGTGTTTCCCGACCAGTCAAGCAGTGCAGGAGTTCAACTAAGCCTCGGAGAATACACACACACACACACACACACACACACACACACACACACACACACACACACACTCTCTCTCTCTCTCTCTCTCTATAACTGTTCATTGGCATAGAAAGTCACAGAATTCTGATCAATGTTTATCATCATGGTTAGTCAGTTTAGGTAACGGATATTACAAAATATTGAAGGAGAATAAATATGCCATAATAAACACATACTGCAGATGATTGACTGGAGTGGAAGAATCTCAAAAAATAAAGGAGAAACTCCCTTTTCCTAGGGGTCACAACCAGGAAATTGACTGTGAGGGGCCTTTCCACAGTTAAATTCTCATAACACAGATTTTTGGCTCACAACACACAAATTCTCTTGGGGGTTGGGGGGGTGGCGCTTCCAATACTTTATAATGCTCAATAACCAAGGAATTTGTGATTCAAAAATCAAAAACTTGTCTGGGGGTGGGATTTGGGACTTCCACAGCTGTGAACTTCTTAATATCCCAAGGGTTTTATGGTCCACCACCTGGATTTGTTTTGTTTTTGTTTTTTTGTGAGGAGGGAAACCTCCAACAGTTGCACACTTCTCAGCACCTAGACTATACCTTTTACTTGCCTCGAATCGTGTACAATTTAACCAAGATATTCTGAAAGAAGCAGCACTTATGCGGTTTCTTTTAAAAACATGACAGTATAACTGGACAGATATATCAGGTCAACAAATATTGGCACACTTGAAATAAAAATGTCAGTTACACTGGAAGAAGGGGAGATCACTAAGAAACATTTTGCACAGTTGCTGCTCCTGTATATAGAATAATGTATGGTCAACCACATCCAACAAGGTTGTCTCTCCATCAAAAGCTGAGATGACATCATAAACCTTGAGAGCAAAGCTAGAGAGGACTCCATGATGTCAGCTCACCCCAAGATGGAAGCATAAGCTTGGCTGTATATGGCCATCCATGCATTTTTTTTTGTAAATTTCAGATCGCAGGAGTGACCCCAGTCAATCACACCGCTCCCTTCAGTTGTGTGTGAGGTACTCAAGAGTACCTCATGCACCAAGCACTGTAACGGGCTTCTCGATGACTGCTGCTCGCGCCACAGAAAGGGGCCTCAAAAATCTCCCCCACCCCAAAAAAAAAAAAAATTGTGGCACGATTTATAATAAATTTATAGAGGTGCTAGAAGACCCTCTTATATAAAACAGTGTCACCTCTTGTGTCCTTGGGGCACTAGAGCTGCTCACCTTCGGTTCGCAGTTCTCTTGCGTTACGAACAAGCAAGGTGACACTCATATCCATAAGAGGCCCCCCCAGCAACCCTACGTGTTTTAATTTGGTTACCTTTTTTCTAATGCTGTCTTGAACGGTGGTTAGATAAATAGAAAACAGCAACTGGGATAAGATTTAAAACATTTGAAGAGATACGTGTAATTGCTAAATGAGCTGGAAACATTTCTAGCAGTTCATCTTTTAGCAAGCAGTTCACTGGGGTGCTTTCAGTGTTACTCATACCAATAACAGGAATCTACAGCATAGGTTAGCATGTAGAATTGTAGCATACATTGGACTCTGTGCTGCTATACCACAGGAGTGACACAGCTACTGCGGTACCACAGCATTCTGACATCACTACAGTGGTATAACAGCATCTGGAAATGTATGAATTCCCATACACAGCTGCATGGAACCATATACTACAGTATATATCGGTTTTATTACATATTACTAATTGAGGAGCAAATTTGTCGTAATGG
This sequence comes from Neoceratodus forsteri, assembly GCA_016271365.2. Lineage (NCBI taxonomy): Eukaryota > Metazoa > Chordata > Ceratodontiformes > Ceratodontidae > Neoceratodus > Neoceratodus forsteri. The sequence goes on from CM028137.1 coordinate 925,007,823, forward strand.
AGAACACAGATGAATAGTGTCCCTTGTAGTTTGAAAGCTCATGAAAAGCCCATTAGGTAATGGTTTGCGCTTACCTGTAACGTGGCAGCATTCCTGCGATATCCCTGACCTGGAAGACTCCCTTATATTGAAACTACACTGCTACCATTTTGGGGAATCTTATGCTGTCCTGCATGTGAAACTGTGCAGCACAGAGTCAGTATGCATTACATCACAGTTCCAAAAATGGTAGCAACATAGTATCATTATAGATAAGACTTAAGTCAAGGACATCTCAGGACTGCTGCCAGATACAGGTAAGTCAATACCCATTTATGAATGTTCCAGTTTAATTAGAGAGGCATGCCGTCTTTTCAGAAGTCATACAGGTTCCAGACTCATTTCGGGTCAATGATGCTGGCATAATCTTACGCTAAATATGGGTATGACATTCAAAACAGCAATAAAAACTTTCATTTTTAGTTACAGATCTCCAAAGATTAACCCTTTATTTTCTAGACAACGCTTAACTCTATGCAAAACATATTCTGGAAAACAGCTGATAAGAGGATTTTCTTATTGTTCAAAAGGATGCCCTAACAGGTGCACTCAGATGAGAGTCATTCCGAGACTGGCATTTTTAGTTGGGAGTGTCATTCCATCAGGAACAATCAGCAGAGATATGGGAGGGGGAATTCTGCTTTTAACCTTCCGGATCTGTGGTTATGCCGGTTCTGGGTGAATTTTGGTCTTAACCCATCTCTCTCTTGAAGTGGGTTACTGCTACATATGCACAGGTCCAATGAAACACTGGCAACAAAGAAACATTTGGTTGCTTTACCACTTTTTCTCAGACTGCACTATGCACAGGACTGCTAGTGATGGGCTGTATACATTACAAAACGTCAGTACAGGGCTCTTGTAGACCGGGGCACAAACGTGGCCAAACGCTGCAGAACGTGAAATTTACATCTGTCAACTGCGCTGCCATCTAAACCATGGCATACCAGTCGGACGATACACACCTGATGTACAGCAAGACATCCAGACACAGTATAAAGCAGCAAATGCTAACAGAATTTTGCTGTCGCAACACAGGTAAACAAGCCAAACAAAAAAATAAATCAGAAGCAGGGCAGCTTGGTTACTAGACAGCTGATGTGCGGCTAAACAGACCCCCGCCCACACCACACGGATACAAATCAGATGCTGTATTTTGAGAACGGATGCGAAGTCATGGCCAGCTAGTCTCCATTCGAAATCCGTGGCTCTGTTTCTGCTGGCACAGAGTTTAATAAAATACCCCCCGCCCAGTGCAGTCAACCCGTGAAGAACGGCAATGGTCATTTCATTACAGAATAGCATCCCCCTGGATTTTACATCCCGCGCTAGGCTACAAGATCGGGCTCTCCTCGAAACCCCAAGCGACATAACCACCTAAAAAATGGATATGGTGCAGCAGTCCTAACATGACGGGCCTGCCATACCCCTTCCCTCCAGCTGGCAATCGCTTGGGGGGGGGGGGGTTAGTCCTGCTGCCCTAAATTTCACCACACAGGCCCAACCGGCCTTTAGCCCACTAGCTGCAGCTTGCAGGATTTGCAACAACGTAGGAAGCCCGTTACGAGACGGGCAGGCAAGAGGCCGGTCCTGACAACTGTGCACCAGCAGCTTCCACAATACACACATTCTGTACCTGCGACGAGACGGACTCGCTCCTCCGCGGTCACAGGCTGCTCTCTGCCCCCCCGCCTTCGGCTTGTCGCGTCTTCTTCTCCTCCTCAGTATCCCCCCGTCAGACTCCAGACATGGCCCTCAAATTAAGGCAGAAGCGCAGAGAAATTGTGGGAAAGAATCGGGAGGATTTAAAGGGCAAGCTGCCCGCCGCAAGATTGGAATCGGTCTTCACCCAGGGATCCTCCACCACACCCATACCGAAACCGGGAACAGGGCAAGGAGACACTGAGAGGGGTGGACGCGACGCGGCCGCGGCACAGAGGGTCGTGCTGCCACGGCAGACACCGCTACGGAACCTAAATATTGATATGCTATGCAGTTATATACATTGCTTAGTATACAATGTTTGATATTTCTTTCTCAACAATGCGAAAGATAATTAGTTGAATACAGTGCGCCCCCCCCAGGCTGATGAATGGTAAGTTCCGTCAGCAGCTTGGGGTTAAAACATTACACACCGGGGCAGGGGGTAACGTGTCATTTTATATTTTTTAACTAAGTCATGACAGCTTGTAAAATCAACTGTGGTCGACTTATATTCTTCTGTATTAAATATGTATATGATGTACGTGGCACATATGTCTACTGGTGAAGCCTGAGCAAGTGTTTTTGAGCTCCCTTTCCAAAATGGTAGGCTCCAGCCCGGAATTCTATAACAAGAGCCAGTCCAAATAAACCCGCACTATTTGCAATAAAAATGACAGCCACTTACTTACAAACTCTCCTTGTTTTTCTTTATGTAGTTTTCACTAGATGCGTTTTCTACAAAACCTTCATACGAATTGAAATGTCTTAATCGAATTACAGCCCCAGCTACATAAGAGGAATTTTGTTCTTTGTTTTCTTTCTGTGTGGTATTGCAGGTGATAGAAAATATTGGGGACTCTGTTTCAAGTTTTTTATTTCCTGCTAATACACAACGTTATGTTAATTATAAGGTTTGATTTCACGGGGAGTTTCCCCTACAAATAAATGGACTCATCCATCACTGATAGACGGTTGCCATGGGATTCCAAACTATGACGTGCGTAAGCTTGAAATCCGGTTTATTTATTTATTTCATTTCAAAAGTTTTACCAGGAAGTACATACTGAGATGGTATCTGCTCGTTTTCAGATACGTCCTGAGAGGAGGGGAAGAGAACAATAAAGTACAGATACTACAAAGTACAATTTACAATGAACAGAAATGATAAAATAAGGAAATAAGTATGACAAAATATGTAAGTAAAAACACTTGAATAAAATTCCATACTGTAAGTACAATACAGTAAATTGTGGAACTGGCATAATAACAAATAAACAGAGCAAAAACAAAACTGAGGAGCAGGGAGTAGTATCTGAAGAGCTGGGGAGAGGGGCAGCACTAGAAACAGTATATAGTATATGGTTACCCTTTGTTATGTATAAAAATCAGCCTGCTCAAGATCCTTGTTAAGCACATTCTAAACCCTTATGTGCATTCCAAAGTGTTGTTATGCGCATTCTGAACAGTTGTTATGCGCAGTTCAAAGGTCACAATTTTAAATTTCACATTTATTCTACACCTATCTACTTACTAACCACCCAGTGCTCAAAGTCATGCTTTTTACCTTTCAAAAGTCTGGAAATTTGATTTTGATATGTCAGTAGAAGAAAGAAGTGGCAAGGTTTTTTGTTTTCATTTCAGTGAGAGTCTGTCACTCTAGTGTAAAAAGAAAACATATACCATAAAAAATAAAATATGGTCAACCACTCACAACTTGGCATGTGTTTCCATCACAGGGCTGAGATGACAGCATGGACCTCTCAAACTTCACTCTTGAGGTTCATATGCTGTCATCTCAACCCCTTGATGGAAACACAGCCTTGTTGTGCATGGTTGCCCATACATTATTCTCTATGCGGGGAAAGGGGCGAGTAGTGTGCACTCCCACTCCTGCAGAAGGTGAACAGCTCTACCTCATGAAACATGAGAGACAGGCAATGGCACCACAGTCCGCACAGGGGTTGTATACAGACCCCCACCTCAGGGGAAGGAAATGGACAAGGAAATGATAGAAGGTATCCTTAGAATGGCAGAAAAAGGGGAGATATTGTTGACGGGGTCATTCTACATGCCCTGCAGGGGGCATGCCTTGGACAACTAGTATTGGAACCCACTCATGAGGGGGCAATCTTAGACATGGTACTCTCAAATGGAGGTGGAGAGAGGATCACAGATGTAGAAGTGGGTAGCCATCTGGGAACTAGCGACCATCGAACAGTATGGTTCACGATAAACACAGCAGTAGAGTCAAGCCATACAAAGGCAAAGGTCCTGGACTTTAGTAGGGATGACTTTTCCAAAATGGCTGAGTGCCTAAGGAATGTACTAGCAAATGGGCAGGAAGGAGGGGTGGAAGAACAATGGGGAATAATCAAAACTGCCATCACTAAGGCAACAAGCCTTTGTGTGAAGCAAATAAACAAAACAAAACGATGTAAAAAACCACTATGGTTCTCAAAGGAGGTGGCAGGGAACGTTAGGGAGAAAAAGACAGCATTCAGTAAGTACAAGGAATCACAGAAGGAGCAGGACAGAGAACTGTATCAGTTAAAGCAGAAGGAAGCAGGGAAGGCAGTCAGAACAGCAAAGGCCCAAACTGAGGAAAAGATAGCCAACTCAGTTAAGAAGGGGGATAAAACCTTTTATAGGTACATTAGGGAGTGAAGGAAGACCAAGAGAGGGATAGTGAGGCTTAATTAAGGGGGTGGGGGGTGGGCAGAGGGTGACTGTGAAAAGGCAGATATACTAAACAAATATTTTTGCTCAGTATTCACAAGTGAAGAAGGGGAGGTACCTAAACCAAGCAACAGAAATACTCTGGATAGGGGAGTTGATATGAGCCCATTCACAGAAGAAAGAGTTCTGAAAAAACTCTTAAAACTGAAGGTGGACAAAGCAATGGGGCCTGATGGGATTCACCCCAGAATTCTAAAAGAACTAAGGGTAGAACTAGTGACACCACTGACTACCCTCTTTAACAAATCATGGGAGGATGGGGTGGTACCTGAGGACTGGAGGAGGGCAGATATGATTCCACTTTTCAAAAGTGGAAGCAGGGCAGAGGCAGGAAACTACAGACCTGTTAGTTTGACCTCAGTGATAGGGAAAATGATGGAATCACTTCTGAAGGAAAGAATTGTTGAGTACCTAGAGGCCAGAGGGGCACAGGACCCAAGGCAGCATGGATTCACAGCAGGACGGTCATGTCAGACGAATCTAATAGATTTCTTTGACTGGGTGACCAAAGTAGTAGATCAGGAAGGGGCTGTGGACATGACCTACCTAGACTTTAGCAAAGCATTTGACACAGTCCCAGGCCACACAAAAGATTAATATACAAGTTAACCAGCCTGGGAGTGGGTCCCAAGATGGTAGCCTGGGTAAAAAAAATTGGCTGGCGAACAGGACACAGACGGTAATAGTAAACGGAGTCCACTCTGAAAAAGGGGGGGTTACTAGTGGGATACCACAGAGTTCAGTTCTAGGTCCGGTCCTCTTCAATGTCTTTATAAGTGACATTGCAGAGGGACTGGAAGGAAAAGTAGGTCTCTTTGCAAATGACACAAAGATCTGCAACAGGTTGATACACAAGGTGGGGTGGAAAGGATGAAGGGGACTTAGCAAGGTTGGAGGAATGGTCAAATGTATGGCAGCTTAGATTCAATGCTAAGAAGTGCAAAGTAATGCAACTGGGAAACAAAAACCCAGGAGAAGAGTACACTATGGGGGTGAGATACTAACAACAACAAAAATGGAAAGGGACCTGGGGGTAGTCATATCAGATGACCAAAAGGTGGACAAGCAATGTGAGAGGACAGTAAGGAGGGCTGGGGGGATACTAGGATGTATAGGAAGAGGCATCACCAGTAGAAAACAGAAATTTGTTATCCCTCTGTACAGACAGCTGATAAGACCCCATCTGGAGTACTGCATGCAGTTCTGGAGACCCAGTCTCAGCAAGGACATAGACAGCATGGAGACAGTCCAGAGGAGGGCAACTAAAATGGTGCAGGGTCTGCACCAGAAGACATATGAAGAGAGACTTAAGGAGCTTAACATGTATATCCTCGAGGAAAGGAGGGACGGGGGGACATGATAGAAACTTTCAAGTACCTCAAGGGAATCAACAAAGTCCAAGAGGGTAGCATCTTTCAGAAAAAGAGATTTGCAAGAACAAGGGGGCACAATTTGAAGATAGAAGGGGGATGGCTCAGAAGTAATGTGAGGAAGTATTTTTTCAGGGAGAGGGTTGTGGCTGCATGGAACAGCCTTCCTGTAGAGGTTGAGGAGTCAAAAACAGTGGGGGAATTCAAGAATGCATGGGACAGACATAAGGCAATTCTAGGAGTTGGGGGTAGGAGGAAGTAGTTTGTTGGTTAACTAGGATCTGCAGCTTATCCATTAGGTAGGGAAATGGGCAGACTGGGTGGGCCAAGCATCCCTTATCTGCTGTCAAAGTCTATGTTTTTAGCAATAGTGGGTAAAGAGCAGGAGCGTAAGGGCGTCGACGTCACAATGCAGATGTCGATGTCAACATACCGTATCTTTTAGCGCAAACATAAATGTAGCATAAGGGGGTCCAGAGTGCTACTCTGTCACCATGGAAGGAAGGTGTGAGGAGTCCAACCCAATATCAGAAGCAACTACTGCAATGAATACAGAAATCATGGAGGAGAGATTTAAAAGCAAGAAAAGAAGGAGCAGACCAACTGGAAGGTGGAGAGAGAGACCCAGTATTTTTAGGGAAGCAAAACAAGAAGGCAGATTGGCAGGCAGTAGATGTCACTGGTGGGTGAACAAGAGAGCAAAAGCAGGGGTTACAAAGGGAGTAAGAGGTAGAAGCAGGGAGAGGAAAGAAGCAAAATATGAGGGGAGGGAACCAAACCAAAATTTGGAGAAAAGAAGGCACAGTGGATAAGGAATCTGGCATTAAGAGAGGGAGGGAGGGAGAGGGAGTTACACAGTGAATGGTGATGTGTACATAGGGGTTTGTCAGGGGAAAATGGACAGAAGGAATGAAAAAGGGACAAAAGGCATGAAAGAGGGGGCCCAGTCTAGCTAAAGTGGACTTAGGAGCAGCACTGTAAACAATGTCTTCATAGCCAAAAATTGGGAGACTCATCTTAGTGAGGATTTCTCTATGTGCAGGAAGCAGGATACTTCTCTTACTTCTATAAGGTGCACCAAGTTTGGGATGGAGCTTCTTGTGGATAGCACCCACATGAACAGAAACATCAAGGTGGTGATCCAGCCACATCCCGGGTACTTGAAGGAGGAGCCTTCTTCAATAGCTGCACCATCAAGAGTAAGAAAGAAAGGAACAGGGGACATTCTAGCAAACCTCTGTGTGATGCAAAAGTTATAGAGACTGTTTTCTTAGCATTGAGGGACTACTGATGTTCTCAGAACCAGAACTGGATGTTTTTAAAGTCCAGTTGGAGCTGGTTCGTGAGGCCAGAGGCAGAGGAGGCAGAGGTAAAGAGTTCCATATCATCGGTGTACATATTACTGAATATAAATGAGGCAGCATGGCTTCACAGGGGGGCGGTCATGTCAAATGAATCTGATCGATTTCTTTGACTGGGTGACAAAGTATTTAGATCAGGGTGGAGTGGTTGACATGGCCTACCCAGATTTCAGTAAAGCTTTCAACACTATTCCACGTAGGAGACTAGTAAGCTAGCTGGGTAGCTTAGACTTGGGTCCAAAGGTGGTAAACTGCGTAAGAAATTGGTTAGGGGATAGGCAAGAGAGGGTGGTGGTAAACAGAATTCATTCAGATGAAGGGAGGGTGACCAGAGGGGTGTCTCTGGGATCAGTGCCGAGACCAGTCCTCTTTAATGTCTTTATAAGTAACATTGCAGAGGAGCTGGAAGGGAAGGTCTGCCTCTTTTTAGATGACACCAAAATCTGCAGTAGGGTGGACACTCCGGCGGGGGATGGTGGAAAGGATCAGCAGAAACCTGAGAAAACTACAGGAGTGGTCAAAGGTATGGCTACTGGGGTTCGATGTGAAAAAGTGCAAAATAATGCACTTAGGGCACAGAAACCAAGGGGTGGAATACAAAGTGGGTGGAATGGTATTGATGACCACCAAGCAAGAAAGAGACCTGGGGTAATCATATCAGATGACCTAAAGGTGGCCACGTAGTGCAACAAGGTAGTAGGGAGGGCAAGTGGGATGCTGGGATACATAGAAAGAGGTATCACCAGCAGAAAGAGGGAGGTGGTGTTGCCTCTGTATAGTTTGCTGGTAAAACCCCACCTAGATTACTCTGTCCAGTTCTGGAGACCACATTTCCAGAAGGACATAGAGAAAGTGGAGGCAGCCCAGAGGAGGGCAAGTAAAATGGTGCAGGATCTGCATCAAAAGCCCTACGAGGAAAGACTAAAGGACCTCAATATGTATACCTTGGAAAAGAGGGAGAGGGGGATATGATAGAGACATTTAAGTACCTCAGGGGGGTAAATAAGGCACAGGAGGGAAGTACACTGTTAAGAAAAGGTGCTCAAAAACAAGGTGACATGGTATGAAGATGGAGGGGTAGATTCAGGAGCGATATGAGGAAGTACTGTACAGAAAGAGCTGTGGATTTCTGGAACAGACTTCCAGCAAAGGCGGTGGTGACAAAAACAGTGATGGGGTTCAAGAATGCATGAGATAAGCAGCACAAGGGAATTGGTGAAAAGGAAGGGGGAGAGAGAGCTGTAGATCAGGTACGGTCTGTGGTAATAGTGTAGGAAGGGAGGAATGGGTAGACTGGATGGGCCAAGCAGTCTTTATCTGCCATCAAATTTTATGTTTCCATGTTTTCTATGTTTCTGTGAATGGACACAGAGGAGCAGGCAGTGGGCAGGTCATTTAGAAAAAACTGAGAACCAAATTGGGCTCAGGACAGCCCCTTGGGGAATGCCTGAGCTTATTGGGGGGATTCTCCAATACAGACAGCTTGTGACCTGTCCTCAAGGTAGGAGCAGAACCACTAGACACAAGAGGCAGAGAGTCCAGCTGCTTTTAGCTTGTCCAGGAGAATGGGGTGGGCAACTGTGTTGAAAGCTTTGGCTAAGTCAGCAAAAATAACAGAGATGATAAGGCCTTGATCCATGCCTGTGAGAATGCGATCAGTGAGTCGGAGAAAAGAGGTGGAGGTGGATTGTGAGTTTCTAAAGCAAGCAAGCCTGGAAAGGCGTGAACAAGGAGATTGATTCAAGAAACTGGGAGAGTTGGAAGAGGACAAGGTGTTCTAGAATTTAGTCAATGCAAGGAGGAGCGATATAGGTCGAAAGGTACAAAAGGGAAGAGAGAGCACTCCCTTTAGGAAGGAGAATGACCATAGCCAGCTTCCAAAAGTTAGGGACACAGTATAAGGAGAAAGAGAGGTTGAGGAGGTATGTAATAGGAAGGGCAATGGCATGAACAGAGAGATACAAGAGCCTGGGGCTAAGATCATCAGGGCTCCCATCCTTATGTGGATTTAGAGTGAAGAAGGCCATAAGAGCAGCAGCAGGGGAAGGGGGAGAGAAAGAAAAAGGGGAGGAGTGGAGCAGAAGGATGGGTAGAGGAGGAGGAGTGTGAGAGGTAGAGGAGAAGAGAAAGGGGGAGAGGCAGAGGAGGAAGAAAGGAGGGAACAGGTACATGAGGTGAAAAAGGAATTGAAAGATGAGACACCTGCAGTGGGGTTAGAGATAGGAGTATCACCTATCTTGAGAACACGGAGAGGGGATTGGGTTGGAGGGGAGAAAAGGACATGAATTACCTTCCAGAGCTGAGAGGAGTGATCAAGGTTGTTCTGGAGTGTGGATGTGAAATTTTTAGACTTCACAGGCCTAGTAGCTTTAGTACAGGCATTGAGAAGGGTTCGGTAAATTGTAAAGTCAGAAGTGGAGCCAGAGGGCTTATATGTCCTCCAGGCAAGGTCACGCGCAGGAGGGCAAGCCAGCCATTTAGATGAGAGTCATGGGAGGTGAGAACCTCAGACCCTGGTTCTTCTAAGTGGGGCATGATGATCCCAGACAAACATAAATGTGGAAGTGAAAAATCTAAGGGGAATTGTCGACATTGCCAGCTGTAGAAATAGGAGACCAGTCAGTGGCTACCAGGTCAGCATGAAGGCAGGACAAGTCCGGTGAATGGAAAACTGAAGCTGGATGAATCTTGGGGGAGCTTTGGGATGATGAATCTTGCACACACAGTAGACCAGATGGTGGTCACTGAAGGCATCAGGAAGGGTACTAACATCCACAGTATGATGGGGATGGGAGGAGAGGACCCAGTCCTAGAGGGAGTGGGTTAGAGATTTAAAGTTAAAGCGAGTAGGGATGGAGATGGGTTGAGTTAAAAGGAGGGACTTCACGGTAAGGCAAAACTTATGAAGAGAGGGAAGGAGCCAATTTAAATTGAAATCCCCTAGTATGAGTAACTCACCAGAAAAGGCCTAGGAAGAGATAGTGGTAAGTGACTCAGTTACTGAAGGTGGGAACATGCCAGGGCAGCCATAGACACCAGCAATAAATATGGGTGCAGAAAAGGGAAGGAGAGTTTGAGAAGAAGCATCTCAAAGGCAGAGTGTGGCGGAGTTAGGCTACACCCTCGGCTGTGACTGATGGACCGCTTTTCTATCTCCTTATTTCCTAGCAACAGTTAACACTTTTCTATTTGTTTTTCTTCTTTTTCCCTCCTACTCTAGGTTGGCCACCTAGTGTAGCTCTTTACTATCCCTACTAAACTTCCTACTAGTTCTCTCTTTTCATTCTTTTTCCATTTCAATCCATCCAGTCCCTGGAATGATGCTAAACACCCGGAAAGCTGTTGTGTAAAGTGCATAAGTGCATTTTGTGTACAAAAAAGCATGAAGGCTATTTTAAATAGGAATAAATATAGTTAATAAAGCCTTTTTAAATAAAAAGGATTCAGAAGCCATATAAAACAATAATAATGTCATGATTAGTTAGTACCATTATAAGAAATCCTTGGGATAGTTTCATAAATTCACACTTTAAACCTGTTACTGTATAAGGTTTTACGTATAAGGCTGAATGGCATGCTTTATAAAAATGCTTCATCACTGTGGATCAGAGATTTAGAGAATCAATATCTGTGGAGATATACACTGTGGCCCAGATATTCAAAAGAGTTGAGCCATGCACAATAGGGTTGTGCCTGCGCAAGTCCGAAATGTGCCATTCTGCGATATTCAGCAGGAGGCAGTTGCACCCCCGAAATCATGCTGAGCAACAGCGCAATGATAATGAAGGCATGCACAGCCAAAAGGGGAGGAACCATGCATAAACTGCACAGCCCGATATTCAGCCTGGGCCATGCAGAGTTATGCAGGCGCAACCCCTACCTGCGCCTGCACAAAGTTGAGCCGGAAAAAAAAGGAACAGGTCGAGGGCCACCCACAGGCGAGCTGCCGCATTGCAGGGCACAACACAGCAGCTGCCACCTGTGGGTGGCCCTCAACTTGTTCCCGCCGCACCTGGCGGTGCCCCCTCATTCTCCAATCATGGGCATAACTGTCCCTCCCCAGTAGCCCGATCGCGGGCATCAGACCTCCGCCCCAAAGTCCAATATCCCTGGTGGTCAGTGGACCACGGTAGCCGATCGTGGGCATAACAGTGTCCCAGTAGCCCGATCGCGGCATATCTTCATCAACCCCCTCCCCGAGTAGCCCGATCGGGCATATCTTAACCACCCCCATTAGCCAGATTGCGGGCATCAGATCCCCCCCAAAGCCCAATATCCCTGGTGGTCCAGTGGACCGAATGGAGCCCAATCATGGGCAGCATTCCTCACCCCAAGTATGAAATCCTGGTGATCTAGTGGACCCCCACTCCACCCGCCCACTGAGCACCACCACCCCCGTCAACCGTGGGCGGCGGCAGCACCCACCCGCCTGTCGCTTGATTTGATTGACAGTTTGGTATATTGCACTATTGGTTCAGAGCATGAGCCAATGAGCATGCAGCCCATACCGTACTAGTCAGTCCAGATATGTGAATGAATTTTACATCTAAATACTGTCTCTTAAATCAGAAACCACCTCAAGATTATCCTCCTATCAAATCTGACTTGAAACTTATCTGTATTTTGATATAGTTTCTGTGCCGTGCAAAATAACACTGAGTTTGTTTTTGTTTTGTTTACCAATAATTTGTTTTGCTTAAACCAGTTCATCATGGTACTGAATTCTGTACCCAGTGTTCTGTTAAGAGCATCAGTTTCCTTATTTGCTGTGTATAACACAGTGTTGTCTCCATAAAGAATAATTTTAGCTCTGCTTTGTACTTGTGGCAGATCATTTATGAATAATGAAAACAACAGGGGTCCAAGAATAGACTCCAGTGAAACCCCATACCCAGTGTTACATAGATCAGATAGAATTCCATTAACTTTGACCATTTATTTTGTGTCTTTCAAATCATCTGCAATCCAGTTTACTACAGGGTCACCCAGAACAATTTTGCTCAGCCTTAGCTTCAGGAGGGAGTGTTCCATTAGGCTGAATGCCTTGATCAGGTGTACGAACTCCACCCCAGAGAACGGGCCACCCTCCATATTTACATGCAGATCATTCATGGACCTGATGAAGGCAGTCACCGTGCTGCAGTGCCTCCTGAAGTCATGCCATGCCCTTATAAGTATGTCATGATTTTCCAGGTATTCATCAATTTTCTATGTAATAATCTTTCCCGAATTTTGCCCGTAGCATGCCATGTCAGTGAGAGCTAAACTGGCGTGGTTGGAAACGGCATAGGCAAAGCTGGGGACAGTCAAAACCGTGCTTCCAGAATACCGCCAGGGAAGGAAAAAATGGTAAGTTAGTAAATTTCACTGGAGTGGTGGCCCATGGTGACATGGTGTTGTAAAAAGTAAATCTTACTGTCCCCGAAATCCATGCCGGTAGTCTGGATGCATGGTTTTGTAATTTGAGGCTTTGCCTGCGCTGTTTGTGCCATGCTGGTTTAGCTCTCGATGACATGACGTGGAGCCAATTTTGCCTAACAAAGATAATATGGAAATAGGTCTGTAGTTCCTTACTGCTGTTTGAGGACCATTCGTATGGATCAGGACAGCATACACCACTTTCCACGAACCTGCTAATACTTGTTTACATAGTGACAGGTTATATATTTGTTTCTAACGGTAGAGACAGCTTTACTGCAGCGGCTTTAAGAAATCGGGCTTCCTGTTGCTCTGCTCCAGGCCCCTTTGTTAAATCTAACCCGGTCAGCTGTTTAAACACCTAATTTTTCAAATTCCATTACAAATAGAATTTTGGCCCACTTAAAAGAGTCACAGCATCAACAACATCTGTGTTAGTAAAATCCTAAATGTAACTAGACAAATCCTTAAAAAACTCTTTCAGATAATTCACTATATCCAAACTCCGTCTTAAATCCTGGTCGTTCTTTTTAAGGCATTCAATGTCTTCCTTTATCTAAGGTTTGATTAAGCTGTTAACACCCTCCCAAAAGGACGTTTTATTACTAACATTGATTTCCAGTTATTTTTTTTTAACTCTACTTCTGCTTTTTTAATAATTTTTTTACATTTATTCCTTAGTTCCCTAAATATATTCCAATCCTCCTTTTTATTAGTGCATTTACATTTTTCCCAAGCTGCATCTCTACTCATTAAGATGTCCATTGCCCTTACTTAGCCAGCTATTTTTTACACTCCAGCATTCTTGTTGTTTTTCATGGAGCACGCTTATTTAACACTTAATTATACAAAGCTAAAAAATAGTCAAGTGCTGTATTTACAGCTATAAAATTATCCAGGAGGCTAAAATCTGTTTTAATCCTAGTTAAAATGTCATCCGTGACTAATCTAGCAGTCCTTTTCCATTAGGTCTTCTGTTGCTCTATTGCTTCTGTAGCTAAAAACGTATGCTGCACTCTGTGTAGTACACGTTATCCCATCATGCCCCTTGATTAGTCAGGTGCCTTCAGTGATTGTGTGGATTCTGAGAGGGTGGTAAGGACCTGCAGTACAGTGGCTCTCGGGGAGTATTGATATAGGGTGGAAGTGCTGAAACGGACTTGCTATCGCCTAACCTGCTCTTTTATTCCAGCTTCCAGATCGGTGTTGCACAATAAAGACGCTGTTAATTTGTTGAACTTTATTTTTGCATGTGACCTTTTTGTGTAACTTGAGTGAATTGTTTGTTGGTGAAAGTAACAACTGTCTCATTGGTCCCCAGTGAATGGCCCGGTCCAGTGTAGGGAGATGGGTAGGAACTCGTCTCAGGTGGTGGTGCTGCACACATCTGTCCCTTTTATTCTCTCTGGGGAAGGTATTGAGGTATTTCTTATCTCTTCTGGTACGAACCCCCTCACCCAGGGTTGTAGGCAGGCATACTCAGTGTACACATTTATGTACAATTTTTCTAGTACTTGTCCCAAACCATATGTCTTTTTGTTACAATTGCCATTGTTCTCTGGAGTATTTGAGTTAGTGTGGACTAGAGCGGTGTGAATACCTTTTTTTGAATATTTGGCCGAATATTTGCTATTCAGCACAGAACTTTTTGAGTATTTGGTGTGCGTTATTCAGGGTCCCTGGTGGTCTAGTGGACCCCCCCACACCTATCCCCAGTCTGCCCTTGTAGATCCCTTTCTCTGGTGGTCTAGTGGACCATGCTCTCTATCCCCGATCTGCCTGTAATTAATTAATAACTTTTTCCTGGTAGTATAGTGGATCCCCTCTCCCTATCCCCAAACTGCCCTCATAATTACTTTCCCTGGTGATCTAGTGGACCCCCCCCCATCCCCAATCTGCCCTTATAATAATTACTTTCCCTAGTGGTCTAGCAGACCCCCACCCTGACAAGCTGTGCCCTACCATCATCCCACTCCCCCCATCCCATCCCTGAGCCGGGACCGGCACAGCCCTCCATTCTCCACCATGTTCCTGTCAATGAGTCCCACCACACTGTTCCCCCTCATGGCCCCACCCTGGCAACCCAGACAACCCCCACTCTCCACCATGGCTGGCAGTGGCTGCTGACTGAGCTGTCAGTTCAATGAATGAGCTCATACTTGTACAAGTCAAGCACACTCATTCATTGATAGGGACAGTTGCTGCTGGCCGTGGTGGAGACTGGAGAGCTATGCCAGTTCTGACTCAAGGGTGGGATGGGGTGGTGCAGGGTGGTGATGGGGCAAAGCTTGTCAGGGTGGGGGGTCTGCAGACCACTAGAGAAAGTAATTATAAGGGCAGATGGGGACAGGAGGGGGGTCCACTAGACCACCATGGAAAATTATAATTTGATTAATTATGGGCAGATTGGGGATGGGGGCCTGCTAGACCACCAGGGAAAGGGATTTATAAGGCAATTCGGGGATAAGGAGGGGGTCAGCTATACCACTAGGAAAAGTGTGTTTTTTTTTTTTTTTTTTGGCAAAGGTGGAGGAAGGGTTGTCCCAAATGTGAATACCTTACAAATAATGAGCTATTCGTTATTCAGTTCTGAATATTTGGAAAGCCCACTATTCTTGGCATTCAGAAAATAACTTTTGGTCCATGCACAGCCCTAGTGTAGACCACTGATTAGTTTCTGTATCAGTTAAATCGTCAATTGTTTAGGATATAGATATGTGTACAACCTATTTAGAGATAAGATGAGACATGACAATCTGTTTGGTTTTGCATTGAAGGGAAGCACTAGGAAAGAGTGTTTACATTTTGTTAAATGGGGCAGCAGTTGGATGGAGTTTGTACAAAATGGACATTTCTGGCTACGCCACTGCCCCCACCACAGAAGAAAGAACAAACCCAAATCCTCAACCAGGAGCTCTGTACAGTCATGAGGTAGGTGATGTAAACCCAGACACAGCAACCGGTGGATCACACTGGTCAGGAAGAAAAGGAGGCATTCATGCCCTAGCCAGCATGGAGAACAATGCTGAAACGTGATAGCACAGAGAGAGGGAGAGGGAGAAGGAGCCGCAGCAAGACTGTTGTGGGCTTCATTAGTAGGCACCATAGTCAAGTGTCAGGCTACGATCCCCCTGAGGGTTTGGTCTGTGAGGAAATACTACACGTCAATACGAACATGCAGTATTCAGAATGAAAGAGGTGAGCCACACCTCCAGATGGTGCTAGTGAAGTGGACACCAGAGAGCAAGTGAAGCAGAAGTGCAGAGAGGCAGCCAGCTTATCAAGGGAGATCACGGTGTGCTGAGATCCAGAGGCCCTGTAGAGTGAGAGATTATCCACCTAGTCAAAACCATGAATAAGACCAGGGCTTGCCCAGCTTTGAAGGACATTAATTCATTTAGGAGATTGTTCTTTGCATTTGGCAGTCAGGCCGGGATCAGTACAAATACCTTGCAGTTGCATGGCCTTTGGTATGGGGTTCTGAGGGAGCAGATACTGACTGTGTAATTAAAAGTGTACCACTGCCAGCCAACCTGCGACAACATAAGTGGGCCTGCACCGACTCGGCACTTGTTACCCAAGGACTGAAAGTGAATTACTGGTACCAGGCAGGAGAAAGTATCGACCTCCAGTTCAGGAGGTTACCAACAAGTAACTGTACTGTGCATTGCAGTGGGGGCAGAGTGAAAGGGCTGTGCCTGAAGGGCATCTTTATTGGCAGCCTGTGAAAAGCATTTGATTTGACTGCACCTACTCAGGGCATATAAGAGCGATCACTGTTTTAGCTTAGGTCTATATAGGGCTTTGGACTTTACTGTACCACTGCCATCTGGATATCCATAAATAGTGGTACAGCTGGAGACACCAGTAAGGGTAGGGGGATGCTGCCTACTGTTCGTTGTAACAATGCACATCCTGTGTATGGCCAAACTTTTTCATGCTTGCCGACAGTGTTCTAAGGGAGCAGGGTGAAAAATATGTATAATACCCTGACTCAGTAGGACGAAGAAAACCTGGTACACTCAAGCACTGCATAGCCTGCCTGTCACCTCCTGCCACCCAAGTGTGACAGGGAGTTCCTGCCACTCTTGAGGAATGATCTTTTCTTAAATCTGTTGCAACAGTTCTTCTATTTCTTAGCCTAATCTATTCCTTACAATTTCTAGTCCATAAGGTTGGCCACCTATGGGCACCCCCTTCCCTTTCTTGATTATGCTATATGTCCTCTTTTGTTTTCCTTTTCCTGCTCAGGTCCTCGTACAGGGAGGTTATTGTTGTGACCTCCAAGCTGATATAAAACAACGGGCTGTGGTACTCGTTGTTAGATTTAGTATGCAATGGCACTATGTCATAAAATACTTTAATGTATATACCTTATGTGTGTAAAACCTGTAAATGTTGAAAATACCATGGCACTAGGTGTTTTTGATAAAGGTAAAAAGTTACTAGGGGACTGTATGATAACAATTAAGTCAGTTGTGCTATTTGAAATGCATATAAATTGCTGTAAAGTGAACAAGTCTGATATTTCATGGTGCTTTGCATTATGGAAGTATGTGTGATGTTGTGTTTCTTTGAAACCTGGCTTATTGTCAATGCCCTTTGAGGTAACCCTTGTTTCAATGCTTCTGCACTGAGGTTCTTTGTCTTTAGCTTGTTTTTTTGTATTTGAGCTCCCACCACCCAAGTAAACAAGGCCTACATGAGGAGGCTGCATCTCAAATAATAAGTTAGATCAGAGAACAGTGAGTCAGTAGGTACTGGCTAAGTGCAGAGGAAGGACACACAGAGTCTGTTGCTGCAAACTGATGTACTGAAGAAGGGATATGACATTGCAGAAGGTTATCTTCTGTATTTTGAATAAACATCACACAGAGATTGTATGTTGAACCTTATCTTCGGTGTCTGGTCCATCTGTTATCCCACAACCCCTGCACACCAAGAAAGGGCATAATAAAGCTGGTTGAAGGAGTAACCACATGCAGGGATGATGGGGTTGGGGGGTTGTCATGGGGCATATATGGAAGGCAAGTCAGTGCAAAGGAGGAATAAACAGACAGAAAAAAAAGGTTATCAATTGATGTCTCATGTTTCTTCATTAAGGCACACCCTGAATCAATAGAACATTTATATTTCACTGTAAGGTGGCTAAAGGTTTCTAGTCAGATTCTTGTTTGATCTCAGGGACACTTTATGCTACTTTGGTAATACATCCACTGAAGCGATCAATGTCGTTGTTCATTATTGGCAAGTTTTATATTCACAAAGACATATTTTCAAATTCTTTATCAAGGATGGATTGTTATTAAAAATAAATTGATCACTATATTAATGTAGCTTCAGAGTTTAGCAGCAATACAGATGCAAAGACTCTAAGAATCTTTCACAGATAATTCTACATTTAATCCGCATGTAACAATGCATGTAAGCCCCCCTCCCCCCATGGAAGGGGTTAGGGTTGTTACCATAGTGCCAGCCAGAGAGATGTAGTGTTTTGGCATCACCCTCTGCTGCTTTAGTTTGGGGAGAGCTTAGATAGTAGACTGTGTAAGGTAACATTAGGTGGGAAATAAAAGCCCAGGAGACTTGGGGCTGTAGCAAGAGGAGGACCCTGCAGTAAGCATAGGAGGGTGCAGGTCCCCTTAGGGGTGTAGGGGTATCCTTTCTCCCAGGTATGTTTTGCTGGGTGTCCACGGTTACAGCAGGGGCTGGCCTAGTACCTTTGCCTGGGTACAGGTTGGGTGTAGTACTACAGGCATTGCCAGTGCAGTCCTGGAGTGCCAGGGTATCAGATAGCTCTGTGTGTGTGTGGGGGGGGCAGACACATGAGGTGCTTGCCAAGGGGCTGGCTTAGGTATTGGGTAATGGTGTTGGATCCTGTTGCAGACCCCCAGCCTGGGACATGAGTGCTTTGCCACCCTATGTCACTGGGTGGCACGAGGTCTGACATCTGAATTAAGGGGGGGGTCTCATTCCAGCATCACCTGACCTCTGGATCACATGCAGGCATTCCCTCACTCTTGGCACTCTTTCTCTTGCTCTTCTCCCATCTGAATCTGGTGCAGGCTCTCTTTCTCTACTCCTCTACCTCTGGTTTTGCCTTTTGCAGCTGGCGCTCTTACTCCTCTGTCTCAAGCTTTGTCTCTTGCTCTTTGCCCACCAGCTTTTCCATTTCCAGTTCAGTGTCTGCCTTTAGCTTTACCAGGGTGGGCTCCAGTCTCATCATCTTGATTCAGTCTGGTTGTCCACTCATCCTGGTGCTGGTCTGGTCTCTGGCTCACTCTCACTGACTTTGGTCTCATGAATCTGGCCAGCCTCGACTGTAGCCATGGTCACACTGTTCTCAAGGTCACTTTTCTTGAGGGTCTCTATGAGATCCATGAAACTTCGTACTATGTGTGAAGGAGCAAGCAAGCATGTAATTTCACATTCTCTGGAACTGTATGTGCTTCTTCCCAAATGGAATCCAAGAAGTCTAACATCATGTGCTCAATCTCAGTTTCTAGCAACCGAATAGCCCATAATATAGATTAACCATACATACCATAACACTACAGTCACAGATACAAATATAAAATATTTTATATTTACACAAAACTTACAAGATATACTGCAAACACATGGGGGGTATATACATTATAGGCATTCAAAATAACAGGCTTTAAAAACAAACGTACAAATAGAAAAAAAAAAACAGTCAACTGATTCCAGTTCTGTCTTCTTACCCAAAGGTCTTAGAAGAACCTTGTCCTTACACACAGTGACAGTTCTCATCTGATTAACTAGCAGCTAAAAACCGGACGTTCTTTTAAGGCACACAGCTATCTCAGTCCAGTGTCCTGTCACTCCAGCACTGGTAAAAGAAAGAGAATGATCCTCCTCCTCATGAACCCTAGTTGAAACATGTGCTAAGAGACCTGATGATGCAGTTGGTGTAGTGTCATCACACTCCTTTCTGTGAAATGCCCCATTTGTTGTCTGAAAAGATTCTGGATCCTGCTGTCCCACAATTCCAGGGTGGGGGACATGCTGTCATCTAAGGTAATCATTTATCTGCTATTTTACTGTTCTAATTAAATGCCATGGGCAGTTGTGATAAGGTCTTGGATTGCTTACTATTGTAGTTCAGCCCAGGAGGTCTTTAAGAGGTCTCTACAGTCAGGGCCAGCTTTTGTTCTCAGAGCCCTTTTCTGACAATTGTACCATCCAGTACTATGAAGTTAATTAATCACTGTGTAGTGAGAGCCATCATCTACTTCCAGCCAGCTTAGCTTTCACAGGATGAGTCTTTGCATGTTTTATTGAATCCACAAGAGTAGATTTTTAAAAAGAGAAAAATAAAACAGAAAAATAAATTTTTATAAATTCTGTGTCATGTCTCCCAAGTTAGACCTGGGCCCAAAGGTTTTACAGTTTGAGGCAGTGACACAAAGTTGTCTGTTGATGTAGTCTAATGTTCTTCAGTGGAGATATAAGACTTGATTACATGATGGATCCTTGAGAACACCCTTCTGTCAGTTATCACAAATCCTGTCCCAACGGATTCTGCCCTGCTCATTTAGGGAAGAAGCTGCACTAAACCAAGGGTCCTGTTCACATCCCAGCAATGCACCACCCAAATACTTTGGTTACACACATGGCCCTGCTGTCCCGTGGGTCTCTCCCTCCCATATATACCCTGAAGCCACCTATAGGTTGGGAGGGGAGTTGCTGGCAATCACAAGGGAAGAAAGAGACTTGGGCATCATCATCACAGATAGCCTGAAATCATCCAAGCAGACCACTAAAGCAGTAGGTAAGGCTAGAAGGATGTTGGGGTGTATTAGTAGGGGTATTGCAAGTCGTAAGAGGGAGGTAATAATCCCGCTTTACAAGAAACTGGTTAGGCCCCATCTAGAGTACTGCGTACAGCACTGGAGACGCACCTGCACAAGGACATTAACAAAATGGAGGCAGTCCAGAGAAGGGCAACCAAAATGGTGCAGGTACTGCATCAGAAAACATATGAGGACAGATTAACGGTGCTCAATATGTATACCCAAGAGCAAAGGAGGAAGAGAGGTGATATGATCGAAACATTCAAACATCTTAAGGGCATTAACAAGGTGAAAGAGTCTAACATGTTTCAACATAAGAAAAATAGCAGGACAAGAGGACACAGCATGAGATCAGAGGGAGGCCGATTAAGGGGGAATGTGAAGAAATTATTTTTCACAGAAAGAGTGGTGGATGCATGGAATGGCCTACCTCAGGAAGTGGTGGAAATGAACACTGTGCAGGGCTTCAAATGGGCATGGGATAGGCATAAGGGAGCAATAAAGATGAGTATGAATAGATAGGCCATTGACAGAGTACAGTCCTATGGCACATTCATAAGGTAGAAAAAAATGGGTAGACTGGATGGGCCTTGCAGTCCTTATCTGCCGTCAACTTCTATGTTTCTGTGTTTCTATTGTCCTCATCTAAAAAAGACCCACCTAAGTTGGAATTTTCAGCATCACTACTGTTGAATTCTGTTCCATGGTCCAGTTCAGAGTGTCTAGAGGTCTTTTTAAGAATAGGTCAGACCATTTCCTTCTGTGCTACTCTACCCCAGCTCAAAATGTTTCCTAGTATGTAGTCTTCTGTGCCCCATTCAGATACTTAACTACTGACCTCAAAATATAATTCACAGCTATTTTTTACACTGGTAATATTTTATTTATATGGATTGTTTTACAATAACTTTAAAGTTAACATATTTGTATTATTTTGTAATCTCCTTAGTTATCCAGGAAACTCAACTCCAAAGTAATTTTTGGTGGATGCAGAGAACAGTCAATTATCCAAGGTTAGTTGATATGGACTTATTACTTCTTTCAACAGATTTTCTCTGGGAACCTACGGATGGATATAGCTTCTTGGAACAATAGGACTTTGTTTTTATCTCCTCTGTATTTTTCCTCCTTGCAGCCACCGACCTGACTACATCCAGCCACTGCTCCGCTTCCCCCGACGGCCCCCAGGGACACCTCGCACAACCAGCTAGCATATGCTGCTGCACCCATGAGAGGAACCCCCCCTCGGTCCCTGTGCCAGGCAAGGAGCTAAGTCTTGGCACCCCTGGGTCGCTGCCGGGCTCAGGAAGCTTGTGACCATCAAGCTGTTGTGTTTGGTGCTGCTTTTTCCTCCATTGAAAGTCACTCAAAGTGCAGACTGGCAGTGACGTCGGTGCACATACGTGCTGATGTCTGTTGCACTTCTCCTTAACTGCACCAGCTCTAGCAGTGCCCCCAATCATCACCAGGGGCTGCCGCAGAGTGGTAGAACCCTGGATCCCTCCCTGGGATAGGAGAGCAGTCCTCTGGACACTCAATTCTAACCCTCCCTTACTGACCCCTGACAACCCAGGCCTGCATCTAAACCCAGGTCACCAGCATGGCATGAGGTGTGGCGTCCAGCGCCTCAACCCTCACCACCACCGCGCTGGCACAATAGGACTTTTTAACCACTGTACATTATTAACTTCTCATCATTTCTAACCTTCTTCTGGATACAAACTGTATGGTCAACTTTAATTGTATTTGAAGACTAAAATATTTGTCAGTTGATTCAAATCTCCTTTGTTTACTGCTGAACTGTGACCCTTATTCCCGCTGGTCCAAGAAGATAAAAAAAAAAAACACAGCAATGACATCATAAGGCTACAGACAAGACTTTATACCAGTTCTCATTTGGACTCTAGTTAGTAAGTTAATTCTTTATTGATCATTATGTTAAGACATTACAGACATAAAATAGTATATAAAAAAAGACAGTACGGTATTTAAAAGCCATAATACATAATTATTACAATAAATTCATCAATTCATTCTATACGATCCAAAATCAGGCTACAACTGTGCAAATAGCATGCTAAGATTGTCACATGATAAAAGCTTCAAATACTTTTGGAGTATGGTTTGGGTCTGGCTACCTACTATACAGCGGCACCAACCAGGATGTAATGCAGTACCTTGCAGTGCTACTGCAAGATGCTGCAGTATGCTGCCTGGAACAGTACAACTCAATGGCAATTAAGCCCTTTTGTCATGCAATATTTTGTAGCATGTCATTTACTGCAAGGTGCTGTGCTGCATTTTGATTGGCTTCACTATACATCCTGTTACTCCTTACATAATCTCTTACAAATGGTGAAGCATAAGCTGGGACGCTAAATTCAGTGCATACAATATTATTTCCAATGGGTATTCAGATTGTTCTGATTGTTCTACAAACCCTAAATAGGAAAATATAGCAGCTTGGAGCTAAATATATTTTGGATTTATGTCTTCTTCCCCTTAGAAATGGAAAGTGCCTATATTATGATGCCTTTTTAAGGATTTCAAGAATTAAACCATGATTCTCAATATATTTATATCTTGGGAGGTGATTCGTCTATGTAGGAGTTTCTGCTTTGATTCACACTGGTTTGCAAGCAAGGATCCCAGCTGTATGTTTTATTTTGTTTCCAAGAGCGGATAGATCATGATGTGATATAAATCATCTTGGACTGGCATTCCGCATTTACACTGGAACTGACATTAAAGGGGCACTGTCGACCCTCTTAGGCCTCATAGTGTCCTTAGTTTAAAAAACACGTTTTATGATTGCCAACATTCTGTAAAGATTGCTGATATAGCTGGTAGTTTGATTCTAATTCTTTTTTTCTTTTAAAGATTGAAAAACAGACTGCTCACCATACTAGTGTCACCACACAAAAACAGATTTACGTTCCTTGATCAACTCCCACTGCATCTTTCCTGGACGAGGGGAATATCCCCAACATAGTCAAGCCACTCATGACGCAGTGGGAGTTTAGGAGGCTATTGCACCATGTGTGACTGCACTGTTTAGAGGTGTTTCAAATGTCAGAAAGTATGCAATAAGAATAGTTACAGGATTTGAAAGAAAACAAAGTTGTTTATAAATATACATTAGCACGCATTCAAGTTCTACTAAAGAAACAGACAGACAAAACAAAAAGCAACATCAATAAATGTTGGAGAAGGTAAGCAATCATACAATGGGGGGGTTTAACTAGAAATAATATGATGCAAAATAGGTTAACAGTGTCCCTTTAACCATTTTGTTGACTCTTGCTTGTAAAATGTTATTGTCATATAGTTCAAAACTGTATTTAATGAATATATTTTTGTCTGATGGATTTTCTAATAAACTTAAATATGGTTCTGTTTCTAAATTTTTTTTTTTTGCTAATCATTTGTAATACTATTGAGTTTTGACTATCTCTAAGTCTCTTTTTCAAGTAATACTGTATAATTTAGTCTTGTGCATATCTTCTGGAGATTACAGTTCACTGTCTCTGACAAGGAAAGTCTATACAATAACTAAAACTGATATTATCGAGTTTATGTTAAATGTTAGCTATAATATCTAGAGGGGTTCAGAACAATTGTAGGTAATACAGCATTTTGTGTACTGCCAGTTTTGAATATCTTTCATCTTTTAGATGACTCGGTTTTAACCAATAGTTTAGTTTCCTTCTAGTTTTTTGCAGTTTTTAATTTCTCAGTCCCTAGATCTACTCCTATTAAATCCATGTGAGTTAAACTTGTGATGTGTAAAACAGCTCTATATAGTTTATTTAAAGATACACTAATATCTTTTAAATTGAGAGCAATTCCTCATATATCAGCAGTACGATGTACTTCTATAATTATTTTAACCTTAATTGCTTGTAGGATTCATTCTATGGTGTTACCCCTATATTTGTGGTTAAATCTTAACATAGCCTTAAATCAGCAGTGTTTGTTAGTTATAGTTTTTCAGCCCAAATGTGTTTCTCACATCCTTTGATTCATCCTCAGTGTATTTTTAGTTTTCTCAAATATTTTTAAAATAGTTTTTATAGCTTATTTTGTAATTAATGAGTCACGTAATTAAAGATGGCCACCACTCATAATTAAAAAAAAAATCTTTTCAGCTGAGGACACCTGTGGAATGTACAGTATTTACTAAATTCATACTGTGGGTGTATTAGGATGGTGCTACCATATGTTGCTGATGAAAGACTGCAAAGCACTGTACCAAGATATTTATTTTTTTCATGGTGGGCATGGCTCAGGGGTGAAAACAGTTAAAAATGTGAAAATCCTGTATCTTGATTCAGGAATGACATAAAATGAAAGGAAAAATGTGTATTTGTATCCTAACACATTGGTTAAACCACTTGGATGGACTAAAAGCATGCAAAACATTACAACAAAGGGGCACATCCAAAAAGGCAATAACAGATGTAGTTTTGGAACTCACCGACTTCATACTGAAACATAACTACTTTACCTACAACAACAAATTATACCTACAGAAAACCAGCACAGCTATGGGCAAAAGAATGGTACCTCAATATGCCATCATCCTCATGGTTGTATTAGAGGAGAGCTTCCTGTCACAGCAGAGAACAAAACCATTGATCTACCAATGTTTTATTTGATGACATTTTTTCATATATGGACATAGAGTACATGAGTTCCTCAGAGCCTTCAATAATTTTCGGCAGTCAATCAGTCTGGAAATGGAGTACTCCCAGCAAAAAAAAACCAACTGTTTGGGCATCACAGTTGAACTGCAACAGGGCAAAATAAAAACATCAATGTACAGAAAACCAGCAGATAATTTCAACTACTGTACCTATACCATTTCAGTGCACACCCAAATCATACAGAAAGAGCAGTTACTTACAGCCAAGCCCTACAATACCAGCATATATGAACAGACGAGTCAGACAGGGACAACAATTTGGAAATACTACAAGAAGCCTTCATGAGCAGAAACTACCCATCATGTAATGGACTAACAGATTGCATGAGCTAGACAAATACCACAAGAACAACTACTGATGTACAAAAATAAAAAATCAAAATGCACATCGCTGGTTCTGACATACAACCCATCAATCAGACCACTAGAGGAGATCATCAGAGGATTGCAACCAGTCCTGCACAGCAACAACAGACTGTCCACTATATTCAGTGAACCACCTATAATATCATACAGACAACCACCAAATCTAGGAAGAACACTAGTCAGGAATAACACCCCCACAAATCAAATAGACACATGAGGAACAAGACCATGCAGCAAGCCCAGATACAAAACATTCAGCATAACTGATACATGTGATTCAGTCTACTCTGTTTACCAACAAGGACTACAAAATAAAAGGGTCATTCATATGCACCACCAACTATTTTACTTACCTACTAAGAAGCCAAAAATGTCCACATGGATGGTATGTGGGTGAAATGGGACTCACACTCTGTAAATATATTTATGGACACAGATCCACTATCAAACACTCAGACAAGCAAACATCAGTGGCTGAGCACTTCTCCCAGAACAGCCATTCTCCGAAGGATCTTAAAGTGACAGCATTGAGTGGAAATCTCAAAGGCAGTCATACAAGACTTTTCTGGGAAGCAAAATTCATGAGACGTTTTGGAACAAATATACTTGGGCTGAACAAAAATGTAGGCTTCCTCACACATTACCAGATCCCATACTGAGTTTTGACAGTTTCCACTACAGTTCCAGGCCCTACCATTTAGGATGAATTAATTAATTAATTTATTTTAATCTTTCTCTGTTGTTGGGCCATAATTCACTTAAAGGACCTCACTTATTTAGACACAAATGAATTTACTTTTAGAACTGGCAGCATTACACATCCTTTTCAGCAGTTGATCCTTTTGCTATGGTACAACTTTGATGTAGCTCAACATTTGTATGTCTAATCTCTCACCTGTTAATGACAGGAGGAATCTGTCCTTGTAGTCACCCATTCTGTATTAAATTGCTTTCTACACACTCCCCTTTGTTAAACAATCATAAACTCTTGTATATATTCTGAAATTTTGGTTAGCGTGTACTGCGCCCAATAAAGGGACCTGAGAGTTCTTGAAAGCTTGTGTAAAAATGATTTAGTCTAATAAATGGTATTACCACAAAAAAAGTGTATTAAACTGATTAAAGATCAAGTATGATAGCCAAGGAAATCTCACAGAAAAAAGTCTATGTGAACTGTGGCATAAAGCAAGGGTGCATTATCACCCATTTGTTTTGTAATATTTATATTAATTAATTTTTGATATCATATATGCTAACCACTACCATTTAGTGAAAACCATGGTGATTGTGCCACTATGTGGTGATACAATATAGAAACACAGAAACATAGAATTTGACGGCAGATAAGGACCGCTTGGCCCACCCAGTCTGCCCATGCTTTAGCATCTGCATACTGTATGAAATTGTCCTTTTCTCTCCAATGTCAAGTGGCCTCCAGAAAAAGATAAACACTTCAGTAAGAAACAAAAAACTTAAGTTGGAAATAAATAAGGATGAGACTAAAACTATGATATTTCATAAATATTGTAAACAATGTAAACATTTTTGGCATGCTGAGTGACACACTTAAAAACCATAAGAAAATATCTGTATTTGGGACTTACTATAACAGATAGTTTCCACTGATACAATCATGTGGCAACTATTTAAAAATACAAACTAATAAAAAGCACAAAAGCTCTTGTTTGTTTTAATGTTAGATATGGTGAAAATTCAGTTCAAGCACTGATCCTGGCCTGTAATAGTAAGTTAAAGGTGCAGGCAGCATTGTAAGCCTCAGAAATATCAGCCTGGGAGATAAAAACAATCTCAAACCACTTAAAACTGTAATAAATGTTATAATTATTTTTAGGAGTCCCTCGGTGAATGCTTAATGCAGCTTTTAGAGCAGAGCGAGGGCAGCGCTTGTAGCAATATATGGTGATGATTAATCCTACCTTAAATTATTAATATGCAAGACAATAGACTTCTGAAACTCTGCTATAAAGACAAACAGTTATTTTGGAAAAGAAAATGCAGCAAACCCTGGTTAAAAAATAACCCACTGGATTGGAATTATTTAAAAATGTTCCATGCAAAACCACGCCATCCAAAAAAGTGTGGTCAAAAACCACGTTGTCCACACCATCCAAAAACGTGTAGTCAGAAACTGCGCCATCATAAATATACAACCTAGCACACTTTGTTTACCTTATTATCAAAATATATAGTTGGCACCCCATAAGTTCAATGTATATATTTAGATAATAATGTAAAGGAAGTGTGCTAGGTTGTATAGCTACACTTTCGCTGTTTCCTCATGCATAGTTATTATGGCGTGGTTTTCCACTGTGCTTTTTTGGATCTGCAGACTTGACAGGATACCTTTAATAAACTACGCAATCGATGTATAAATACTATAAAGAAAGCAAAAAGAACTTCTTATAAAAATAACATTGCAAATTCCCTGCAACCAAAAGATTATTTGAATATAATCAAAGAACTAGAGAATCCAGGTGAACCATGCCACAAAATTAAGTTAATAGATGTAAATGGAGAGATCTTAAGTTCCAAAAAAGCTTCTGATACTCTCAACAACTCCTGTTCTACACCTCATGAATGATATTGTTATCCAAGATGTGTTGTGTAAAATATAGAACAGTAAAGAGGATGTAGTAACACACTATAACATCCCACTAATTCATTTTAGAAAGATAAAAAGTTAAAGAAGTGGCCACAGAAATGAAAAAAAAAAATAATAAATATTAGGAAATCCTATGGCCTAGATAATATTGAACCAAATTTTTTTGAAAGACGCAGTTAATGTTATATCACCCATGTTAACCCCACTGTTCAATCAAAGTATTATAGAGGGCACATTTCCAGAAAGCTGGAAGTGTGCAAAGACAGTTCTCCTATTCAAAGGTGGAGAACCAAACATACTCTCAAACTATAGACCAATAGCTCTCTTGCCCATATTATCTATGCTTTTGGAGCATATGGTACATAAACAACTATAACAATAGAGAAGTATTCAAAGCTGGCAAAATTTCAGTCAGGCTTCATGACAGGTTATTTGATGGGCACTGTGCTTGTGAACGTCAGTGAAAAGGAGTTGCAAGCATTGGATGGGGGAGTCCACAGGCATGGTGTTCATTGACCTGTCCAAAGCCTTTGACTTGGTAAATCATGAATTACTGATTGCCAGACTAAAGTAGATCGCATTAGCCCCTCATCGTAGAAGCTGGTTTGCTTCTTATTTAAACCAGAGGAAGCAGCAGGCATACCTCTCAACCTTTTGTCCCCCAAATGTGGAACATTGCCTGTCAAAATGTGGAACAAATGGGCAAAATGTGGAACACTTAATCAAATCTTTACCTAAGAAGCTCAAAACACTGTTAAAATGTTGCATTTATGTTCAGAATGTCTGTTATTAATTGAATAAGTTATTTTTTTCCATTGTTTACTATGGATTTGTGCTTTAAAATGTTGACTTTTAATGTGGAACAAGTCCTCACAATGTGGAACAGGGACCTTTTCTGAAGTAAAATGAGGAACGTTCCTCGTAATGTGGTATAGTTGAGAGGTATGGCAGCAGGTAATAGTTGACAGACAGCTATTAGAAGTGGGATATCTTACAAAAGGTATGCCTCGGGGCTCAGTACTAGGCCATTGCTATTCCTAATCACATTAGGAATACAGAAATCAGACTTTATGCTGATGATATTCTAGTACTAGCTGCGGTGAAAAATCAGCACTCTATGGTAAACAAAATGCAGACAGATTCTGTTAAACTGCAAAAAGTGGTTTACTGAATCAGTATTGGTCCTCAGTTTAAAAAAAAAAGATGCAGATCATGGTTTTAAAATGTGAAATACCATCATAACTCAATTAATTTTGCCCATTTTGAATGTGGGAATTCGGTGTATTTTTATGCAAATCAAAAAATAATTGAGAAACTGGACACAATGTACAACTAATTAGCAAGGCCTGTTCTACAATGTTCCTGTACAACTCACCATTGTCCTATGTATCAAAAATTAAAATGGGACAGTTTGACATTGCACCTTAAAAAGCAATGGTTATCTCTGATCTACTGTATAAGATAAAAAAAATGGATTAATAAAGGGAAAGCTGCATCTTGTAAATGAGAAAAACGATCATAGATACCCACTCAGGGATGTTCTTCACAGAGAATTTGCTTTTCCAAAAATCTGGAATAAATATGGACAAGTGACAGTGCATTTTAATATGGCTAAATTGTGGAATGAACTGTCACCTGCAATAAGAAATGTGCCCAAATTAACTACCTTTATGCAAGCTGTAAGTGGAGAACTGACTGAGGCTTGGACATGTTTAGACTGATTATATGAGCTTGTTTGTTTAAAGAGCCGCTGACACCAAAAGTGCTACATTGCAAAATCCAAATAAGCATACTCCCAGTAACTCGCATACCAAACACTAGAGTTTTACATTATTTTGTTTTAAAGTTATTCACCGTTTTGTAACTTTGATTGCACTACCTGTGCAATAAAAGCAGGTGTCAGTAAAGAGCTGGTGCTGATGTCATGTAGGGACCTCAAAGTCTAGTAATCCCTATCAGCAAGCTTATAGGACCCATTTCTCCAAAGTTGTACAAATCATGTGCAGTGGTTTTCACACGTAAAACAGGCAGCACCAGTCAGTAAACATTGCTGTAAAAACTATATATGTTTCAGGTTTTGTAACAAAGTTGATAAAATTGTATTATTTAATTCTATGTCCTTACTTAGATGTGGCCTCCAAAGTTGTACACAGAACTCCAGATGAGGCCTCACCAATGTTTTATGCAGTGGAATCAGCACCTCCTTCCTTCTGCTACTGACACCTCTGCCTATGCACCCCCAACATGCCGCTGGCCCTCCCTATGGCCTTTGTACTCTGCTTAGTCACCTTTAGGTCATCAGAAATGATAACCCCCAGATCCCTTTCTTCCTTGGTGACCATCAGCAACCCCCACTCCTGCAGCTCTCTCTAGGGTTTTGGTGTCCCAGGTGCATTTATTTTGCACTTCTTTGAATTGAACTTCAGCAGGGCCATCCTAAATCCTCAGCTGTTTGCATCAAGATCCTTTCAGAATAAAGTATACCCAACGAAAACAACCTGCCTTTCCACTTGCAAAAAGTTTTGTTGTTCGCACCCCATTTAAGTAAATGGCACAGTTCACACCTTTACTACCACCCATTGATACCACACAGTGATTGCTGTTAATGTTTCTGCTTGCCTAATCTTTATTTCCTCTACTTCATCTTTCTACCTCCCTCACATTCCCATCCCCTTCCCCCCATTTCTATGGCATACCTTCTTCCTTCTCCTGCTCCCAGCCCTGTCTGGTGCAATTTACTTAATTTACTGACATGTTCTTGTTTGTGTTTATATATATATATATATATATATATATATATATATATATATACATATATATATATATATATATATATATATCTGTGTTACCGACCATGGATAGTTTTTATCCTGTATAATTATTGTTCTGTTACTTTTGTACCAAATATGCTTGTCTCCCTCTGCATCATTATTTTGTACCTCCCTGACGTGGAGCCTTTGTAAAAGAGTCTTTGACTCAAAGGTTTGTAATTCCAATTCCTGAATAAATAAATACAAATAAATAAAGTTCCTTTGACAACTTGGACATGCTGCTTTAACACAGATCTTAAGTGCATAATGGGATAATGCACAAACATTAGCCAGAGGATTTTGAAACCATACCAGGAAGTGAATCTGATTAAAGCAACATCACACACAACCCCTTAGGAAAAACCCTCCCCTCTTTATACTGCATTGTTTTGACCAAACCAAAATCTGCATGTTAAAGTATCACTATATCTGTCAGTATATCTCATGGGCAGACTCAATGGACCCTGGACCTTCTTCTGCCATTGTTTTTCTATGTTTCTATTTTTGAGATTTTCTTTGAAAATGTGAATCTTTTTTGTACAATTTTGAAAAACTCCACTGATTGCAAGAATGGTAAAAAAATACAGATTTTGCAATAAAATTGCAGGTGCAATTTTCCAGTGTCTCTGGTAATAATATGAACATTGAAATTGTTTACAGGCATGAAATGTTAATTGATAAAGTCAAAAGTAATCAGAGGTCAGAGACTGGACAGAGGTAAAACGTTTCTATGTGCCCAGTACTGGCTGTACGTATTATACCCCTGACATTTAATATATGAACAATGTATTATTTATTAGGTATTTTTAGTTAAAGGTACAATATTAAAAAGCTATCCCCTGAAGAAGCCATATACTGCATAGAAAGGAAAAAAAAGTCTAGAAAGCATCTTTTGTTTAGCCCCCACCACCATTTTGAGAATACTGATTTTGCTTGCCTGACTATATAACCATGTGGGTCTTAGCTCCTGCAGGCAAATTTGGAACCAGTCATAATACTAGATGCCCACTAAGCCAGAAGGGAAGTTATGGGACTCTTAAATCTCAGGTCTGGGTGGCCAGAAACAACTGCCATTTTCTAAGAAGACCAGTGGGTAAGAAATCTAGACTTAAGGAAGTATTAGTGAGGTATTTCCATCTGTGATTCTTTGTTTTAAACTAATTAGTTTTTAAATTTGCTAGTGTTGCTGTATTTCCCCATGTTTCAAACAACATGAAGTCTTGCTGTATTCTGACATATGCATTTAGCCCCAGCACTTGGAACTGCTCCAGAGAGGAAAGAGTTAACTCTATGCAGCAGCATAGAACGTTGAGCTCGAGCTCAGTTTCAAACCTCTGTCTGCAGCACTTCAAAGTGTAACTGTCAGATTCTTTACTCTGCCTAACTGAACAGTCGCTCTGGAGATTGCTCCTTTGCTACAGACGGTTCGGTTTAGAATCTGTCGGTTTAATCACCGATTTTGTCATTTATTCTACTTCAGATCCCTGTCTGCGGTACAGTAAGTTTTGTAGGTAGTGGACCATAGGGTAAAATTATTGTATTTTTGTGTGGAAATTGTAAAAACCTGTGGATCGGTCTGGTTAGGAACCGATTGTGTCAGGGTTTTTTCCTTATTCTTTCTGTAGTGTGGGGTACCGGTTCCCATTGGTTTCAAAAAATGCGATTTTACACATTTTTTTTCCACGACCCGTAACACGGTTGGGAACCGATAGTGGGTCTTACCTGGCTAAACAGCTCTATAGGGTAAGTTGTAGCCTGGCCATGTCTGAGAAACCCAAGAAAAAAACTGGGCCCATTGGATTTCAACACTGTGGTGAGTGTGGGGATGCCTTTGCTAAGGCAGACCCTCACTCCATTTGTGTTTATTGTCTGGGGTTTGACCACCTCGATTCAGACTGCCAAATTTGCATACATTTCCCAAAAGCCACCCTGGAAAAGAGGTTGGGTGGGCTCAGGTAAAAGGAGGCAGAGAAGTCCGCTAATCTGGATGGCCAGCCCGGTTCGATTCCTACCAAACCTGAGGGAGTGCCCACTGATCTGGGTGATACTCCCTTGGGCAAGAAGAGATCTGACCCAGAGGGGTTGGTTCCATCAAAGTGCAAGAGGAAATTGGCTGGTTCAGATCCAGAACCGCATCATCCAACTGCTGAAGAAATAGCCAGGGTGATAAGTATTGTGGAATCGCTCCGTCCTGTTCCATCCAATCTGGCACCTCTCGGTAGGCACTCGGTTCTGTCAGTTCCCCCGGTTCTGGATTATGTTCTGGATGAATTTTATGAACTGGAGTGGGAAGAGGAGGAAGAACAGGATGATGATGATGAGGATAATGGTGATGAAGGTCTGGATGAGCCCACCGAACCAGACATCTCCCCAGACAGGCCTTCTAATGTTTCCCCTCCCAGGCTTTCTGAGTCCCCATTCCACTATTTGTTGTACAAGAAAGTGTCTAATACCCTCCAGCTTCCCTTGGTTGAAGCTGTTGAGGAACAAGAGAAGCCTGATTTTGTGGAAATGATGGACATCCCAGAGTCCAAGAGATTGTCTATTCCCCTCCATAAACCCATTTGGGAAACAGACACAGAAAATTCTTCAAACTGCAAATTCTTTACCTCCTGTAGATAAAAGAATGGACATGAGGTATATGCTTTGAGGTTCAGATACAGAGTTCTTGTTCCACCAATGCAGCCATGTTGGGGTAGTGCAGGCTGCAGCCTGTGACAAGGATAACATACCCTTGGCTTCACACCCCCCAGATAAAGACTCTAGGAAGGTGGATGCTATGGCCAAAAAACAGTACTTAGCATCCTCCTTGGGACCCAGGCAGGCAAATTATATGGCCTACACAGCCAGATACCAGAAGTCTAGATGGGATACTATTCTGGAGCTGGCTAAACAGGCATCCCCCCAGCTAGCCAGGGAGCTGGAGGAGGTGGCTGCTGATGGGATTGAGGCATCCAAAATTCAGTTTTATGCTGCTGTGGACTTGAATGATGTGGCATCACGAGTCATGGCTACATCTATGTCTCTTAGGAGGTTTGCTTGGCTCAGATGTACTAGCCTCTCACAGGACACCCAGGCTAAGGCCATGGATTTCCCTGTGGTGGGTGATTCTCTGTTTGAGGAGCAGACAGAGAATTACATGAAGAAAATGGATGAGTATCAGACCACCTATAGGAGTGCACAGGCCAAGGAAAGACAGGCAACTCCTCAGAGGCAGCAGTCTAGGGGCAGGGGCAGGCCTTTTCACAGGTCTTTCTACCAAGCGCAAGCCTCCTCTCTTTTTCCACAGATGGGGTTCTTCAGAGGGAGAGGTAGAAGTGGGATGAGCAGGGCTGCATGATCTTCGCAGTCCAGGGCTCCTGCCAAGCAGACACCCTGATGTGTCAGCCTGGGTCGACTACCCAATCTCAGTAGGAGGCAGGCTGGCTTACTACTTCCAGGCTTGGAAGTCTGTTACCTCAGACAGGTGGGTCCTGGAGGTAGTAAGTCAGGGATTGGCTCTCAGTTTTGAAAAGTTCCCAGAATTGAGGGCCAAGTCCTTTCCACCGCAAACCTTTCTGAGACCACTGCTTTAGAAGCAGAGGTTTCCTCTCTGCTAACCCTTAGGGCTGTAGAGAGAGTTCCTACTCAGCACAGGGACAAGGGTCTGTATTCCAGATATTTTCTAACCCAAAAAAAGACAGGGGAGTGGTGGCCCATCCTAGACCTAAGATACCTAAACAAGCACACCTTAAAACCAGAATTCAAAATGGTGATTCTGGGAGTAATTCTTCCCTCTCTAAGGTCAGGGGATTGGCTAGCTTCCCTGGACCTCAAGGATGCTTACTTTCACATTCCAATCAGGTGCTCCCACAGAAAGTACCTCAGGTTCAAATTGCCTTCAGGCCATTATCAGTTCAGAGCAATGCCCTTTGGCCTAACATCAGCTCCAAGGGTGTTCACAAAATGCCTAGTAGTAGTAGTAGTGGCCTTTCTCAGGAGACAGAGGATCTCCATTTTCCCATACCTGGACAACTGGCTCATCGTGGGGCAGCCTCCAGACCAAGTCAGGTCAGACCTACAAGTTACACAACCGTTGCTCACTTCTCTAGGTTTTCTTCTCAATCTGCCAAAGTCAGTTCTCGAACCAGTACAACTCCTCACCTTCATAGGGGTAGAGCTGGATACTGTGCAGGAAAAAAAACTTTTTTCCCTTGGCAAGGGTGAAGGCCCTTACAGATCTTGCCTGCTCTTTCCGCCTTCTGGTGTCTTGACCAGCAAGACATTTTCTTCAGCTCCTGGGCCACATGGCAGCTTCCACTGCAGTGGTACAGGGATCCAGATTTCAAATGAGGGACATTCAGTTCCATTTGAGGTTCTTTTGGTCTCAGAAAAAAGATCCTCTAACCAAATTGATTCCAGTGACTCAGACTCCGGTCCAAGCTCTCTAATGGTGGCTGGATCAGGACAATCTCAGACAAGTAGTCCCATTCATCAGTCAGACTCATTCAGTGGTACTAACCACAGATGCCTCTCTCCTGGTCTGGGGAGTCCACCTGAGAGCCCTCACAGCACAAGGTGTTTGGTCTCCTCAGGAGACTCTACTTCATATCAATCTTCTGGAACTCAGGGCAGTATTCCTGGCTCTCCAAACTTTATCGGACTCGGTGAGGAACAAAGTGGTTCAGGTCAGGACACACAACACCACCACCATGTGGTACATCAACAAGCAGGGAAGCACTCAGTCTATGGTCTTGTGCATGGAAGCCATAAAAATATGGTCTCTGACTTATGCCCTGCAAGCACCCCTAGTAGCAGTCCATCTACCAAGGAAGGACAATGTGCTAGCAGATGCCCTGAGCAGTATATCTCAGGGCCATCACGAATGGGCCCTGGACCCCTTCATATTGAAAGTAGTCGTCTCCAGGTGGGGAACTCCAGAGATAGATCTCTTTGCAGCCTCAGACAATCATCAACTTCCTCTCTTCTGTTGCAGACCTCCAGTCATGGACACAGTTCCCCTGGATGCTCTGGTTCTGGATTAGAGGGGCAAATTCCTTTATGCCTTTCCTCCTTTTCCCATTATTCAAGGTCCTGGTCAAGATCAGGTCACAACCGTGCAGGGTGATCCTGATTGCACCAGACTGGGCCAGACAGCCTTGGTTTCCCCTGTTGATGTCCCTAGCAGTCCATATTCATCCTGTCTCTTCCCAAGAAGCACAACCTGTTAACCTCCTCTCAGAGAAGAATCTGGTACCTCAACCTTCAGTCTCTCAACCTCAAGGCTTGGCTCTTGAAGAGTTAGAGTATGCAGGTCTGCACCTGTCTCAGGGGGTGCTGGAT
This sequence comes from Neoceratodus forsteri, assembly GCA_016271365.2. Lineage (NCBI taxonomy): Eukaryota > Metazoa > Chordata > Ceratodontiformes > Ceratodontidae > Neoceratodus > Neoceratodus forsteri. Next base: position 925,044,094 of record CM028137.1, read on the forward strand.
ATTCTCAAAGCCTTTTGAAAACCTGCCACCAGAAAAACTTATAATTCCAAATGGAAGAGATTCAGCATGTGGTGTTCCAATAAGGATGTCTTACCAGATACTGATGATCTGACTACAGTTCTGGATTACAGGGTTCATCTTAATGGCCCAGGCCTCAGGCCAGCCACTTTAAAAGTTCATTTAGCAGCTGCATCTGCATTCCTGTCAGGAGGGAAGGTTCCCTTTCTGGCATCTCATCCTGTCTTCTGTAAATTCTTTAAAGGTTTGGTTCATACCAACCCTCCCTTTAGGGACCCTACCCCTGCTTGGGATCTTAACGTTTGCATTGCTTAGCTCATGCAACCCCCTTTTGAGCCTTTGGCTTCAGCCAAACTCAAGTATTTGAACTGGAAAACTGTGTTCCTGGTAGCTATAATTTCTGCCAGGCATATTAGTGAATTACAAGCTCTGTCAGTGGAGCCAGATTTTATCTCATTCCATAGAGATAAGGTGGTGCTTAGAACCAATAGGAGATTCTTACCCAAAGTGGTCTCAGATTTTCATCTGAACCAGTCCATGTCTCTTCCTGTGTTCTTCACTGATCATTCTTCTTCCGGAGAAAGAAGATTACATAGTTTGGATGTTAAGAGGGCACTTAGCTACTACATTGAGCATACTAAGGCACTTAGGTATGAATGCCCCCAATTGTTTCTCACTTATGGTGAAGTGGGAAAAGGTAAGCCTGCTACTAAGAGAACTATTGCCAGGTGGATTGTCTCTTGTATTCAATTCTGCTATGAAAAGCTAGACAAAATACCCCCCCCAGGCCTGAGAGCTCATTCAACTAGGGGTACAGCTGCTTCCCTGGCTGCTGTCAGGGATATATACCTTTAGTAGAGATATGCAAAGCAGCCACCTGGAAAACTGTCCGCACAAACTGTCCATACTTTCACCAAGCATTATGCTCTGGATATCCAGGCTAGGAGTGATGCTTGGTTTGGAACAGCGGTACTGCAGAGCCTATCCCAAAACAGGTTTGGAACCCCCCCTCCATGGCGGTACTGCTTGGTAGTCTGCATATGTCAGAATACAGCAAGACTTCATGTTGTTTGAAGAAAAAATTACTCATCTTAGTAATTGTGTTTCTTCTAATGGAGTCTTGCTGTATTGTGACCTCCCTCCCTGCCTCCCCTCTCAGAACCTGTTTTTGGGAAGTGGGATGGCAGGTACAATGTTGCACCTCAGGGGTGTACTTGGCATTCCTTTCTAGAAGGGGGGAGTGGGTTATTGTTTTGTTGCTTTTGGTAGCTATATGTTGGTTCACTACCTGGTTATTATTTTGCATTCTTGACTTGAGTCTTTTGGGGAACCAAAAATGTGTTGCCTGTTGGCTATGTTCTTTTACAATTTTCACTTTAAAGAAGTGTAGTTAGTTAGTAATAGTTCATAAGAATCTGACGGTTACACTTTGAAGTGCTGCAGACAGAGGTTTGAAACCAAGCTCAAGCTCAACGTTCTATGTTCCTGCATAGAGTTAACTCTTTCCTCTCCGGAGCAGTTCAAGTGCTGGGGCTAACCGCATGTAACCAGCCAGGGCTTGGGTTGATGTTATTTTTTTTGTTTTATTAGTGTGGTGTGGTGCCTCCATTTTGTAACCCACTATCTGGCTGCCTGGGTTTGGGGAGAAAACTGTCACTCGGCATTTTGGCTAGGTTTGAAACTTCTGCACAGGGGCACCCAAGTAATCCGGACACAGGAAGCAATAACTGAAATGTCCAAACCAGGAGTGGGATTACAGAGTGTGGCTTTTATTCACAACAACATCAGAATAATAAAGCATAGATGGACCACCACGGGGCTACACTCTCTGGTAATGCAGATTAATGGAGACTAGAACACATCTTCTTCACAACACTGTAACCCTCAGGTTCTGAACACACTGGGCTGTCAGGCCAATACTGGTACTCTTCTCTTGGATTCCCTGGTGTGGCACCTCAGCCAGCACTGGGACATTTCTCCATATGGCATGGATATTTATCTGGTAACTCCCTCTACCACCCAGGAGCACTTCCTAGCTCCATAAGGGAAAACATCATCCTCAGTCCCACGTCTGGATACTTTCTGCGAACACTGGCCAAGTCTCTGGAAGAAAGCTATAGGTGCCCAAAGTGAACCCAAGGAGGTAAATCTGGTTACTCCAGATGGGGGGGGGTCTCCCACCTCTTGCTCCCAAATCCATACCCAGCCATTCATTTGGAATCAGCACCTTTCTTGAGAACCTCTCTGGTTGTAGAATGCTATCTAGAAACGTATATCACACTTAACACTCTACTCTTCATGAACTGGTGTCCTGACTTGTAATGTTCTTTAAGTGGCTATGTCCAGCTGGTTTGCAGGTGACCCAGGGCTTCTGGCAGAGAAAAACACATCTTGGTACTCCAGTACTTGCTCTACAAATCATCAGGCAGCTTTCCGTCCTTCAGCAGGGCCAGGGGATTGCCCCTGAAATCGCTGGTCTCTTCCCCTCATCCCTCCAGGGATGGGGCACTGAAACAAGCCGGGGGCAGTTTCTACCACTATGTCAGGTTTCTTCTGTGTCTCTAACTAGGGTGAGAACACACACCCTCTGCCTCTGGGTAGCTCTATATCAGAGCTAAGCTCTGAGGGGCTGCCCCCTGCAGCACACCTCCTTTACTCTCTGAGCCTGGCAGAAGACTACCTCAGACTGACTAAAAATCCCCAAAGTTTTAAGCTAACCCCTTGTTGCAGCATTCCAATGTGGCTCATGCTGCTGCGGGAATTCTATATGATGTCATCCCTCCAGCTCAGCTGAGACTGAGGACAGAGTGAGACAGTGTGAAACCCATTTAACTGGTGTCTCACAAGCTGCCTTTCCTTGCCTGCCACTAGATCTAAGTGGGATTCTTGTAACCTTGGGTGACAGGGGGATTACATGCATATGTCAGAATACAGCAAGACTCCAGTAGAAGAAACACAATTACTAAGGTGAGTAATTTTTTTCTTTCTGTATATCTAGTAAATGTAGTGAAAATATTAAATATTTTATGCATCATTTAAATCCATAACTGTTTCTGGTTTAATAAGCACAGGTAATCCACTTTTGTTGGGCAAATCTGAGTTCTGCTCCTGAAGAAAATAGTGCCAAACTTAAAAAGTAAAACCTGACTCTGATACAGAAAAGGGGTGAGGTTACTTGAAGAAACAAAGGGGATCCTATGTCCAAGATGCCTTGTACTGTGTGCACAAGAGCCTGGGGTTTTATGCAATAACGGCGAGTCTTTTGCTGCACTGATCAGAAAAACCAAAAGCAAAAGTGCCAGATATCAAAAGGGCGACTTAAATTACACCGACTGTCGCAAAGAGTGACAGTCACGTCCTCCATCAACAAAAAAACAAAACAAAATAAGTGCTCCACATTCTCTTTGTGGGGCAGGCCCCCACACCTCCCAATCTAAAGATTGCTAACTCCAGGGGGAGTGGACTTAGAGGAATGATAGAAAAAATAAAATCAGAAAAAAAGACTCCTTGAGCCAGACCCAAGCCCGGATCCACTTGCTTAAGTGGCAGTGGCTCTAGCCACTATGCTAAATGGTCAACTTGGCCAAACAAATGGTCATATCTTGTTCCAGCAAGTACAGCTCACTGCTACACTCGCTGTAATTTGCTTAGTTACGCTTTTCCCCACTCACTCTTAATACGAGTGGTATTACTGAGTGGCTCAAATTGAGCCACTCAATAATACTCGCTCACATCTCTGTATACTGAGCCTTGTTCTGTATGAGCAGGAGCCTATTCTGGGACCCGAAAGGAGCAGTCCCGAGAGAGTTGTAACCAGTATGGTGGCAATGTTATTAAGTTAGCCAGTCCCAGATCAAACCATCCTGGGTGTCTTGTGTGAGCTGCGACAATGCTGCTAAAAAAAAAGCCTTTTATTACAATTTACTGCTGGTGAGTTTAGTCTGGTTTACATGCATCTGTGTAACTATGGATATTAATATGACACCAGGATCATTAACCGTCTAAACTTCATTGGCTCTGGCTGTTTGTCTACACCTGACATCACAGTCCCCTGCTTGTGACATCACAGTTTGTTGCTATGGAAATGTTTATGATGTCACCAACAGAAGATCATTAGTTGTGTAGACAGGCAGTCACAACAAATGAAGTTTAACAGACAGTGATTCGATGTTGCTCATGTTAATGTACAGAATCATATTTAAAAAGGGGAAGTCTCAGGTCGTCGGGGGCTGGCTGGGGAAGGAGAGGATTGAGCATCCGGAGGACTGCTCTCCTCTCCTGCGGAGGGTGGGTGGGAAGCCCCACTCTAGTAGTGGCCCCCGGTGGAGACCAGGGGAACTATATGCAGTGGCGCAGGCGGGACAACCAGAAAGCCAGAAAACAGCTTTGGCACCACCAGATGATGGCCTCCGTGCTCCATGTCCCTTGGAACTTTCAGGAGCATCCTTCGTCACAGCAGCGCCTCCGGACCATAGAAAAATAGTGTGCCGGGGTCCCCTGCCACCTAGTGCCTTCCCCTTCGGAGGAGGGGGACCGCCGGCGATGGGATACGTCGGGACAAATCGGGGGTCGGCTGCGATGTGTGTGTGGGAGGAGCTCCAGAAGAGGACAGCCAAGGCATGGAAGCACTAGGTGGCCCGAAGGAGAGGTGGACGCCGGAGTGTGAGGGGAGGTAAAAACAGTATACAAAAAAATAAAAAGGGGAAGCCAAAAAAAAATTAATACAAGCTGAATGGGTATAAAGATTGTGCTCCTTTCAAAGTTTCCCCATGTCAAGGGCTGTTAAGCCATCTCTACCCCAGTTTACCACAAGATGACAGCAAATTTACTGTCTTGATCTGATAAAGAGAAAACAGTGGAAGCAATAGTCAAATTTAACATTGATACACATGACTTTAAATACTTCAAAGTGCATTGTTTGTCAGTTTGATATTTTCATTAGTGCTGCTCTGAAGCAAAAAAAGACTGTGCATTTCTAACACTTAGTTCTTTGAAATGGTAGAAGTGGATAAAAATTGCACTTGGTTTTGGTTTGGATCCTGTACATGTGTGTGTTGCTATTCTTAGCATCTGATAATTAACACCATGGGAAACAGAACGTCACGGCACCCTGTTCTTATGCAGCACAGATAACTAAACAACATATGGCAGCAGCTGTCCTTATAGTAGGGTAGCTCATTGCCAAAACGCATGGGTAGGTCACTGCTGCAGTTAAGATCAAAGGACATCAAAGGGGTATGACAATATAATACCCAGTAATAAGTGTCACGAGATGACTCTATATTTATTAGTCATTTCACTAATATGTGTATGCATAGAAAATTTACTGAGCAAGACCAGTTTATCATGCTCTGATTAATGCATGGTCTAAGCTGCTTCTTTTGTTAACAGCTTTCATTCCTAACATTTATAGATTCTTCATGGTGTATATTCTGTTTAGTCAACAATTAAAAAAAGGTTTTAAATCTGTATTGTAATGAGTGGAATGTTACATTAAAGCAGTCAGCAGTTTCAGTGTTTTGGAGAAGAACAGGCTGCGTCCAGAGCCGACGGAGGAACTTATTTGGTAGTAACAGTTCTGAAATAATAAAACAAGCACCCAGCACCTTGAGGTCTTCACATTATCATAATGACACTTCCACATCTAGAAACAGTGCAATCTGATCCTTTATTAAAGTGCCAACATGCACAGAGTTGTGCAAAAATTCAACTAGGTAAATTACCCTCAACAATGCACTTCACAAATAAAATGCTTTATTTTTTTTCAACCTTGAGAAAGCATTTTATTTGTGAAATATGGTGAGAGGGCAGCTACCCATTTGAGCTTTGCACAGAGTCTAAGTCAGAGCAGTTTATAGCAACAATCCCTAATAATGCAAAGCATCATGGGGAGTATATGCAAATCAACCCAAACAGTTTAGACTGGTTCTGCTTTAAGCACCCCCACCGTTTGCACTTATCAGCTACCCACCCAGCATCACTCATACCTCCATTCCCATTTTCCCCTTCCCCCATTCCCTGCCCCTTTCCCTATCCACGTGATCCTCATCCCACCCCAGCCTCCACTTTCTTACCCATCCTCTGCCTTAACATAACTTAAACGCTATGACAAAGTCACCCTGTGCCCGAGGTTACCGCCTTCCTTCCGCCTCTGTCTATGTCTACCTCTATTTTAGGTCTATAGTGCCGCCCAAATAACCTACTTCCCTCCTACATTTCTTTAATCTCTTAGGAAATGTTGCAGAAACTGCTATCACCTGTCCCTACTGTATTTTAATTGTCCTACAGCCCTCCTTGTCTTGTTTTTTTCCCCATAATTTCTTGTATTGTACTGTGCTTATCTGTGCCTTTATATCTGATGTGGAACCTTTGTAAATGAGCTTGTAGCTCAAAGGTTGTAATCCTAGATTTCAAAAAATAAATAAATAAATAGGCATGTATGGTTACAAATGGCCTCTCACACAATCTGAAAATGAGTCATCAGTGTGCCTCATCTGTATCTCATCCCAGAGGGAGAACTAGCCCTATGATGGTCTTATGGGTTTGGGTCCTTTAGTACCATATACTCGAAGCAGAACCAGGTCAAATTCTTTCCTAGGGGTTGCCTCCATACTTTTGCACTGAGGTTCTTTGTTTTTTATAGCAACGTTGTTGGTGCAGCAGTGTTGCATTAATCCCTTGTGACTGAGACATGGGTCAGAGTTCTTAGTTCATCTTGCTCTTACTTTGAGCCAAGGATTCTAGTAAGCCATTGTATGAATTATTTTCCTCCATATCTGTCTCTGAGTGTTCCGGTTTACAGTACATGGAGAATATTGAGACTGTCTTACTTTTATTTTAATATAACATGCAAGTTGATCAGGGTTAAAAAGTATTTGGGTAAGCCCTGTATGTACTATTGTCTTTTCGGCTGGTTCTAACACAGAGAAACAAGCACCCAACTCCTGCACTTCATATTTCCGCAAGAGAAAATGTTGTCTGCTCTGCGCTGCAAGAGGTGGAAAGAAAGATCTGGATATATTAAAAACAGAATATATATTTTTTATAGGTTAGTCTACCCTGAATTTTGGCATGACCAGAAATAACAATTACCAAAGCCCTAACCATGTTAAATGCAAACCTAGCAAGTATTGTAGGACTTTTGAGTAACCAGCCTCCCACCCTGTGTCAGGGTTCGAGTTTGGTTACTTAAGAGTTCCTAAAAGAACCTACATCTGGATGATTCTAGATTCATAGCATTCCTGCTGCCAGCATACTCAGTCATTTGAGAGACATTCCCCTGTGTCTGGGTAGATGCTAATGAGGCTAATTAGCATAGGTGCCCCTCCTCTGCCTATAAAAGGGCGAGGCAGAACACACAGCAGTTGGTCTGAGTTGTTTCTAATTGTAGTTTCAGAGTTAGAGGGATAGAGAGAAGTCAAGAGAAAGAAGCTTATAGACTTTCTCATGCCCTTGGGCCACTAAGGGTGCTGCTCCTTCAGGGATTAGGCTAGAACATGAAGAGGAGAAGAAAGATTGAAATGGTGCATATGGTCCTAAACACACAGAGGAGGGAGACACTGGAGAGATGAGGGGTCCCCCACAACAAGGGGCTGCCCAGGCGAAAACCCTTGCAGATCTACTTCAGCTTCTGTGGAAGAGTAGGAGGTGTCTATAGAGATATAAGTCTGAGTGAAGGGAGAGTCAAGGAGAAGTCCTTTCATATCTGTTGCTTCAGGAGAGAAGAAGAAGAGGAAGGATGAGAAGAAGAAGGAGGAGGAGGAGAAGAAGAAGAAGAAGGAGGAGAAGAAGAAGAAGAAGAAGGAGAAGGAGAAGGAGAAGGAGCAGGAGAAGAAGAAGAAGAAGAAGAAGAAGAAGAAGAAGAAGAAACAAGCAATGGCAGACCTAGTAGTAAAGCAGCGGACTGTGTAGTGGCAGCCATTCTGCATGTCAACACTCACACACAACCATGGAAAACTGCATGAATGGTTTTATGGGAAGGGGAACACCAGCCAGGATGTGGTAAAATATCCCCCACTCTTGTGAAAAGTGCCTTGGGTTCCTTTACTTCCACCTGGACACCCACCAGGACAGCACCAGAGATGGGTATAAGGGAACTCAAGTTTAACTTGTCATCTGAAGGATGGCACACCCCACCAGCACAGAACCCCCTAGTACTGCACTCAGGTGCCAGTGTTGATGGTATGAGCCCAATCCCAGTGCTGGTCCTGAACACATGACCTGCTGGCCCAGAGACAGATGCGCTACCAAATGAGCCACGCTGACATGCTGGCACATTAGAGGTTATTTATATATTTATTTAATTATTCAGACAACACCTTTGAACACAAGTGCTCATTTACACAGGTTCCATGTCTTAACAAGGATAGAGACAGCACATGACAATAAACAATCCAGAAACACATACACAGCAGCTCCATAAGGAGCATAGTCAGAGACTAGCAAAAGGAAGTCTTACAATAGTTAGTGCAATCTTAAATTACATTGACAGCAGAGGAGAATACAGTGTATGCTAGGGAGTTTGCCTTAACTAAAGCTAAGACACAAGTTACACATATGTACTGAGCTCTGTCAGTCAGGCATGTTTCGGTTGCCCAGTGACAGTCACGACAGTTTGTCCTTCTATGAGTTTAGACTGAGGTTATGATACATGGGAACCTGGTTTATATTTTGTACTGTAACGCCATGCCTCCAGGGTAAAAGGAGCAGAGAAGACTGTTTAAGGAGTACAGAGGGTGGTATCTGTAGCCTTATAGCATGTTAAGATTTTGGGTAAAGGAGCAAGTAATGGAAATAGGGTTCTCTAGCTTATAGACTTGTTATTTGTTCCCCTGAGCCATAATCCCTGTGTATGTAAGCAAGTGGGGTCTCCCTAGGGAGACACCAGTGTAGAATTCATAAAGTTCCTGTTTCTGCTTGACTCCAAAGTGGAGTGTGGACAATGACTTTATTTTGGTTAAAAAAATGTTATGTGAGATACTTCATACCTATGAGGACCTTCCTGCCTATCACCCCATTGTCTGAACAATTTAAAAAATTGAGTTCCACTCCCATCTGAAGGATCTGTAGTATGTGGTGTCTGGGGGACTGGTTACATTTAGATGCAGGAATCTGGTCTTTTTCTGATTCTGTGTTAGGTGTCTTCTTTAATGGTATCCAGAAAGCCTTTGTTACAAGAGGTGGATTGTCACATTGGAGCTCAAATGTTTCCAATATCAGGTCAGTAAGGAAATCCTTTGTAATCATGTTGGACTCTTCTTCAGTATATCAGGGGATACCCTCAAGTGTAAGTTAGAGTATTTTGCTTTTTTCTTCAGTGCTTCTTAATGCCTGTTAATCCCCACATTCTTTCTCACCCCAGCTAAGGTAAAAGCTTCAAGGGACTCTACTGTTATTTAATTTTTACAAATGTCTAACCCTAGTGTTCAAAAGCAAATGTCTGCTCTTGCAAAACAGAGCACTGCGTGTGAAACAGCATGCAGTCATCAGTGAGGCATATTCATACAGGCAGCGCACACTGTCTGGCGTGCACTGCCTATATTAATATCGGACCCTGGTAGTGCCCCGTAAAGTGCATATGCATGGCACACCACACCCCCTACTGGCAACAGACACCCAGGAGCAAAAGGGGCTAGCACATTCCAAATAGGTTAGCGCATTCACTCCTGTGAGGCATATTCTGAGGTTGGCATGCTAATGACCACACATGTGGCATGCAAGGTGCTAAGAGGCCATTCGCATGCCATTATGCATCCATTAGCAGCTCTGCACAATGCCTCCATGCACATATGTGCAGGGGTATTGTGTAGAGCCCCAGTCATCCATTGCCCCTACCCTCACCTGATCCCTAATGAAGAAATCCCTGACTGTCTAGTGGTACCCCCCTCTTGCACCAATCCCCCAAGATTTTGAAGTTTAATTCCCAGTCAGTATAGTAATTGCCCAATCCCCATCTGAAATATTGAAGTAATCTCAAACCCTCCCTGGTAGTTTAGTGGACCCCTCCCCCACTCACTCACCCAATCTGACTAGAAATATCAAAATTATCCAGAACCCTCCCTGGTAGTCTAGTGGTTCCCTGCTATCGACTCTGATACCTGGTATGCAGTTGTGCAATTCCCTGGTAGTCCCCTGGTAATCCTGTAGTATCTCCCTCCTGCCATGATCCCATTATGATATTTATACACCCCCCCATCCCTCTTCCCCTGCTTACTAACTAAACACAACCCCCCCCCGCACTCACTCCCATCTGGCAGCCAACTAATGCAAGCAAAGCCTGTCCTTGTCAGCAGCCAGAGCTTTGAAAGCAACTGGTATGAACCCTACTCTTCTCACCTTGGCTGCCGGTCATCTGAATGACAGGGACTGAATGCATGAATACTGAGAATTAGCTATTTCTACAGTACGTCAGCACTTTTGTCCTGTCATTGAGACAGCGGATAGCCAAGGTGGTGTGAAGAGTTTGTGCTGGCCACCATCAAACATACTGCCCACTGAGGTGGACAGGTTTTGCTAGGTTGCATCAGGTGCTGGACAGGGGTGATGGGTGCTGAGTGAGTGGGCTGGGGAGGGCTGAGGTGGAATATAAATGCCATAATGGGAATCAGGCAGGATGGGTTACCACTGGACTACCAGAGATTGTACAACTGCATCCCGGTGATTGGGTCGGGGGAGCACTAGAATCCCAGAGAGGGTTTGACACAATTTTGATATTTCTGACTGGGATTAGATGGGGGGGGGGGTACTAGACTACCAGGGAGAGTTTGATATTATTTAAATAATTCAGATGAGGACTGGGGTAGGAAAGTCTCTAGACTGCCAGGAAATTAATTGAGCAATAAGGCATAACAGGGGGTGCGTTATGGTGGGATAACGGCCAGCCAAGGTAAGTTAAAGCACAATGTGAAGCCGAGTGCTTCCACCACTCTAGACGGGCCATTAGCCCACCATTACGCACCCCCTGGAGTGCCTTATTGCGGTTATGAAATGGGTTAGTTTCTAATAGAACTGTTTTTTTATATATATTTGTTAATATTAAATGTATTTAAAAAAAATGATTATAAAATGAAAAATCAGCCTATACAAAAAATAGTCCAGTATGGAGAGTATATTGTTTGCTGCCTTCTAATAGGTGGCACCAAATTGCTTTACTGACAGTATTGACGGGAGGTAGTGGTTTCGCTGTACTGCTGTGGAGTCAAGTGGTTTGTGATTGGGAAATGGCAGTTGCTGTAAAGTACAGTTTGTCATAAAGTACAAAGAAATACAAAATCACACATACCCCCATAATGCAAAGCATCATGGGCTATATGCAAATCACCACAAAATATCATGCTGGTTCAACTTTAAGCAGAAATGCATGGTGCGGAAAGGCCTCTCACACAGTCTGCAAAAGGTGCCAACAGAAGACACAGACACTTGTTTCATCCTACCAGGACTCATCAGTACGCCTCGTCTGTATAACACCCCAGTGGAATGAACCGGCTACCCTAAGTTGATCTATCTGGGTTGGGTTGTGGCGAGCCCAACAAAACCAAAAAACAAGCCAAAATTGTATATATTTGAATATATTTGGACCACACCAGGAAAAAAAGCTCTGCCCTTATAAGCTGATTTTATAAGTTCTGATCTTTTCTTTGTTGTTCCCATTGTCCTCCCTGAGCTAAGTACGGTGACAGAGGACTATGCTTAGACCTGGGAGGACAGTGGGACCAGCAAACATTTGATCGGAGCTTATAACATCTGTAACAGGTACTGCAGGCTATTGAATCTCCCACTGATGTTACCCTACTCTGCCGTCAGCTGCTGGCGATTCTATGATTTGTTGTTACGGAAAATGTCATCCTAGAAGTCAGCAGAATCAGCTGGGTGTAATCTATTATACTGCAGTAAACAATAAGTAAAAAACAATAAGCAGGATTTTCAAAATGGCGAAAATGCAGCAAGTCCCAACAGCATGTGGGACTCGTGGCATTCCCTGGCCAGCGATCAGGATATTCTACCCTGTGTGCCAACTGCTGCAAGTTAGACCAACTTTTTGTTGTCTAGCTTGCGGCAATCCTGGGGGCCTTTTTTATGGAGCATGCACCAGATATTTGGCACAAGCTGCCGTAAATAGTGAAATAGTGAAAACTGTCACAACTGCGCCCGAGATTGTAGAATTGGGCACAGTTGCGGTGAAGTGGTTTGGTGCACTGCCAGAACCTCACTGTTGAGGTGCAGGGCTTGTCACAAGTCCTGTGCCTCGCTTTGAAAATCCTACCCAATGTTTTTGCACACAGAGCGCGAAAATTGGGACCAGCCTCACACTTCGATATGGGGATGTTCGTGCTGACTATTGCCCTTTAAAGAGAAATATATAGGAGAATAATTCTATATGTTTCTCATTAAAGGAGAATAGTCCACACTAACAGCCAGGGCCGCAGTAATGGGGGGGGGAGTGGGAGAGTTGTACGGAGCCCCAAGCTCAGGAGGAGCCCACCTGAGGAGCTGGCATTACCCCTGGCATTAGCTGGTTTGGGAAACAGGGGTCCATTTCAATTGACTTGTCCTGGGCCCCAAAATTCATAGCTGCAGCCCTGCTAACAGCTCCACACTGAAGTGTGAGACTGGTTTTACAGACTTTTTCCTCTTAGACCTTTTCGCATCTTTTCTTACTACATACAGTAAATGCATTCTTAAGAATTACTTAGCTACAATAGCTGCACTTATCCTAATAACTGCCCTGTCAAATTTTGTGTAGCTGGGAAATCCACTGTATTAGTGATTGTGGTTACATTTTGGGCCCAGCTGATTCTTTCCCAGCATTTCACATGCAGTGTGTATCTGATGACAAATAATTGAGACCTGTATACCTGTTGTAATATAACATTGTTCACTTTTAATGTATATAATGTAATCTTGTCAGGAAAAGTAGTAATATGAAACTATTCATATTGTCTTACAGTATTAAACAAATGCTTAATAAATTGGTTAAGCTCCATCAGAGCCCATTATTTTCCTGGTATACACTATGACATTAGTACTCAGAATTTATCATACTGAACATTCCCTAAGCCATGGAAAAGGTCTTGAACCTCCCCCAAATATTGAAATAATCGTCGGATCCCCCCATGAAAAAATAGCATACTTTTCACAGTAAAGCAGGAATTATTGAACCATTGTTACCCTTGTTGCAGTACCTTCATGGGTCAGACTACATAGAAAGATAGAAACATAGACTTTGACGGCAGATAAGGACCACTTGGCCCACCCAGTCTGCCCATTTCCCTACCTACTGGATAAGCTGCAGATCCTAGTTAACCAACAGCCTACTTCCTCCTACCCTCCACCAGAATTGCCTTATGTCTGTCCAATGCATTCTTGAATTCCCCCACTGTTTTTGACCCCACAACCTCCTCAGGAAGGCCATTCCATGCATCCACCACCCTCTCTGTGAAAAAATACTTCCTCACGTTGCCCCTGAGCCACCCCCTCCCCTCTATCTTCAGATTGTGCCCCCTTGTTGCTGTCTCTGTTTCTCCTCTAGCTGGAATAACCTTTCTATCCATCTCTTCCTCTCCCACTCTTATCCTGCTCATAAGCAGCTTCTCAGAGATTATTTTGCTCCCCCCTCCTCTTGTTTCTAGAACATCTATGCTTAACTTTTGTATTTGGGTTGTTCTGCCACCAGTCTAATCGATCAATTATTATCTCTCGTTATTAGTTCACTGTTCCTATTTGTGTGCACTGTTGTTGATTTTGTATTGCTTGACTGTTCTGCAGTCACCTTTTGAATTGTATTCACTCCCTACCCTTCCCTGGGTACACCTGAAATGAGCCTCGGCTCAGTGTACCTCCCTGGTGACTGATTTGTAAATAAATACATAAATTCACCTACTATTCTCCTCTTTCAGTTTGTCTCATCCCTTTACATGAAATATCTAAAACTCAAAATTTAAATACGGTACGTTTTCAAAACTTGCTTGAGCCTCTCCTGGAACAGGCTGGGGCTTCCCTAGGGAGGCTGGCCTCACCATTTGAGAACCCCTGCACTACGATTTATGCAACAGCAGAGAACAATGTTTTAAGTATGAGTTCTTAGCTCTGTATATTGTAGCACCCATATTATCTAATTATTAATTGCGCAAATGCTATGTGCGTGATCGTTTGTGCATTCGGTCATTTACCATGGTGAAAGCACGTGCAACAAAGAGAACTGACCAATGATAACTGTTTCTCATTATTGTGGCTTTTTTATTTAACTATTGTAACACATGCATTCTTATTATCTAGTCTGTAAAACATTTTGGGATATAGCTAGAATGAAAGATGCTGTATAAAATCAAGTTGTATTGTCACATAAATGGGTCAGAAAGGTCTAAAAAGTGTGACAGTATCTCTTAAATACATATTTTGGAAAATATTCATATGAACAGTCCTATACCACTTGCAGGCTACTGTGTTCGTGAATCACTTTCCTTCATGAAAGAAAAGGTCAAAACAGCTTCCAAAATCCTTTTCACTGTTTTCATCAGTTTTGTCTCAGTCCCAGGTAGGAACATTTTTTTCAGTCTCTGAAGCTTTTGTGTGTGTGTGTGTGTGTGTGTGTGGGGGGGACCTTTGGTGACGCATTCTTTTCATAAGTCCCTTAAACCAGGCCACTGTTTCAGTTACTCTTCCTAAGTGCAACAATTACTAAGAATAGAATACAGTTTCCTTTATGCAGCTAAAAAAACCCATAACTAACCGTAACACTAAAAGAAAACGTTCAGGCTGTCACAACCAGTTTTGGAGCTGCGGATGACATAGCTTACATTCCAGCTGTTTATCTTTCTCATCGCACCTTCGTAATGCCTGCTGTCTCAGAGTGAGAATTACTCTGCACTTAATAGTTTAATTTAAAAGCAAGGTTTAATTAAGTCATACTATACCCTATATTTTTTTCACATTTTAAAGTCAGCTATTCTGCATTTGAATGATCTGAATTCCAGTGTAAGGTATCTCACAAGCAAACATGGCTCTACTGCACATAAGTCAAACACTTGTAACCCACTTCACATTCAAGGACTTCTCCTATCAATCGGTTCATTGTTTTGCTAAGACTAAACAAAATATCTTGTTCGCACTCTGACTCCCAGTCTTTCAAAGTGTCATAGGTATTGGCATATCTAGGCCAGACAAGGCAATTTCTCAGGTGTCCTTTCCCCTGGGCTCAGGGAACTGTACAACAAGCAGAGAGCTAGAAATGTACAATTACAATACTACATCCAATACATAGATAAACCGTTTAAATAATAAAATAAATAGATAGCTACATAAGAGCAAATCCGCAACCACCATATTCAACTAAGTTATGAGTAGTCCCTTCCAAAACATAGGGGCCTTGGACTTATGAATTAAAACAAGGCAATTTTAAAGATTTATGAGAATGTTGAGTAAGGGTCTGGATCCTTTTTAGTACCGGGAATTGTTTACTACTAGCTTCTTCAGCCTGGTGTTATTTCCGTAGTAATGAATCTGCAGACTAGTCTCAGACTCCCCTTTTGCCTTTGAAACATGTCACAAACCATACTGGATACCTGCGGCTGCTGGCTCACTTTACCTGATACTGCCCTGGGGTCTGAAATATGTCCCCACAGCCACATGGTGCTGTGATCCTATTTTTTGCATCCTATTTGTATGCCCATTCCTGGACTTCCTGATGCCTGCCATTTGATGCAGTCAGTGGCCACCCCACCCAGAGCCATTGCCCCTGCACCAGCACAGATTCCCAGCTTTCCCATTATGGTGGGGTGGAAGGGGTTGGGGTTTGCACCCAGACTAATTGCACCAACCTTGGGCCTGCCAGGGCATGGGGTCCGAGTAACTGCCAGGTCATCATCCTGCTATTAGGAGGCTCCTCCCATTTTATGAATTTTTTTCTTCCCATGGGAGCCAGACTTGTCACTAGCACATCCCAAGGCATGTACGTTACAATTTACTGACACAGGGACTCCGTCACGGCAACCCATGGGCTGCTGCAGACACTTGACTGCATCGCTATCTGTAGTTACCGAGATGGGGGTACAACAGCAAGGCTTGGATCTCCATCCCCCACTCCCAGGGAGGAGGAGAATGCCCTCTGGAATACTCAGTTGCTCCCCACTGGCCCTCTGACCCCCCTAGACTCAGGATACAAACCTGGATTGGCAGTGTTGCGAGCAGCAATGCTACTGCTGCACCAACCTGCCTCGTTACCTTACTTTTAACAAGTTGCCACACAACAGCCCTTCTGACCAGCTAGTGAGCATCTCCTGACACTCCTGTATTGTGCATAACTGATTCTATTACTCTTCTCTGTCTGCTCCCCTACTGCTTCCACCCTCTTATTTCATGGGGCCATGGCTGCTACCATCACATGGTGCTGCCAGTTCTATGCATGTGTTCTGAACATACTTCAAATGTACAGGGTAGGGCACAAATTCTTTAAAATCAGAAAGCTGAAGTAAAAAAAAA
The DNA here is from genome assembly GCA_016271365.2 of Neoceratodus forsteri. Lineage (NCBI taxonomy): Eukaryota > Metazoa > Chordata > Ceratodontiformes > Ceratodontidae > Neoceratodus > Neoceratodus forsteri. Next base: position 925,060,588 of record CM028137.1, read on the forward strand.
ATCATGCAAAAATGGGTGTAAAGGGCCAACCCATCAGCGCAGCGGTAGTGCTACCACTCGCAACATCTGTGACGTGAGTTTGGGAATGAGCTTGCGTCACTGGGGTCTGGCCAGGGAGGGGGAGAGACTCAGGCATCCCAGAAGATGCTCTCCTCCTCCAGGGAGGGAGGACTCCATGCTCCACTGCAAGAGCGCCACCTGGGTGACCACAGGTGGCAGTGCAGCTGGAGACGGACTTGGGGGGAGTTGTGGATGTCAGCGTGGGGATGCATGCACAGTGTGCTTGTGCACACCTGGACAGCCTTGCACACATTGCCCCAGGAGCAACTTACAGGGAAAAGGGCCGTAACTCCAGCACCTCTGTGACAGTGAAGACCCCGGTATATGCAGGGTCCCCCACCTCACCAGCATGTGCCCTGCCTGACAAGACCAGAATGCCTGGGAGCATCCCCACCCCAACTCTGCTTGATGGGTGTAAGTGTCTGTGACTGGGAGGTAGGAAGGGATTGGGAGGTGCCTGGATGTTCCGGGACAGGTGGATGGAGAGTACAGGGGTATAAATAGAAAGTAGCAAAAAAAATATGTCTTACTCTCTGTATCTGCTCCCCTGATTTGGACACTGTTTTAGTAGCAGCACATGGACACTGTTTTAGTAGCAGCACACAGTACTGGGAGTCCGCCTGATGAGAATACACAACATGAACTGATGTATAGTAGAAGTGAAGCAAGGTCAGTATGTGGGAAGACTGCAAGTAGTTAAAAACAGAAGACTGTCATATTGTGACTAGCTCTTCCTCATTTTAAGAGCTAGTTTCGAAACATCCATTTTCTTTTTTTCTGTTTCTTGGCAGTTGCTGTACAATCTGAAGATGGGTAACACCAGAGTAATTTCAAACTGTATCTGTTATCACACTGCCTGCACAACCTACCCCTCTTTGTGGATTGTGCATTTTTTGACAGGACAGCAGCAGTGTTCAGCGCTGTCACATTGTTGACCTGAGTTCGCCTCTGATCCCAGGACTTCCAGCTCTGGTCAGTAGAGTCAGGGCTGTCCTGTGAACACAACGTGACTTCCTCAGGTTCTGTAAGGACAGTGTGTGATCGCCCCCTGCTGGTTAGCTCAGAGCTGGCACTGATGTTTGGATTCCATGTGGAAAGTTCACGCTAGCTCCCTGCTAGTTGGCCTAGGATTGATACTGATAGGTAGATATTGCAGTTGCCCTATTCTAAATGTTCATCATTCTAATTATTTGTCAACCTGAAATATTTCTAACTGTACTTGCCCTCACCTGCCTGGATCTGTTAGCTAGCCATGTTTGTATCTTGCTTGACTTAATGTACTCGTGTTTTTGACCTGCTGTTTCTCGTGCTTTGTACTCTCCTGGGTCGTTCCTGAAAATAGGCACTCCATAGTCTAGTCTACCTAGCCTGCTGCCAAAAACCATATGAATAAATGAATTAATAAATAAATAAGATATTCATTAATTCTGCTGGACAGAAGACATGTCCAGTTGTGTTTGTTTGTTTTTGATACCAGGTAAGATACACTAAGCATATGTATGTCTGTTTTCAGGCACAACCTGAGAGAATTACAGAACATACATGGCAAATAAAATAAAAGTAACTCCACAGTTAGGGAAAAGACATCAGTAGAGAGTCTCAAGTGGTTTCTATGGTAATGGTAGGGTGGGAGAAAAAGGCACTATGGCACTCAGCATGATTTATTTATTTAGTTTTTGTGGACCGGGTAAGTGCACTAGACAAATTCTGCCTGTTTTCAGGCATGACCCGGGGGAGGGGGATACAGATGAATGCCAACTGACCTCGAACCAGATTAAGCCTGCAGGTAGGGCAACCAACCATGCCTGCAGGTAGGGCAGCCAACCATGCCTGCAGGTAAGGCAACCAATCATGCCTGCAGGTAGGGCAGCCAACCCTGCATGCAGGTAGGGCAGCCCACCATGCCTGCAGGTAGGGCAGCCAACCATGCCTGCAGGTAGGGCAGCCAACCATGCCTGCATGTAAGGCAGCCAATCATGCCTGCAGGTAAGGCAGCCAACCATGCCTGCAGGTAGGGCAGCCAACCATGCCTGCAGGTAAGGCAGCCAATCATACCTACAGGTAGGGCAGCCAACCATGCCTGCAGGTAGGGCAGCCCACCATGCCTGCAGATAAGGCAGCCAATCATGCCTGCAGGTAGGGCAGCCAACCATGCCTGCAGGTAGGGCAGCCCACCATGCCTGCAGGTAAGGCAGCCAACCATGCCTGCAGGTAAGGCAGCCAATCATGCCTGCAGGTAGGGCAGCCAACCATGCCTGCAGGTAGGGCAGCCAACCATGCCTGCAGGTAAGGCAGCCAACCATGCCTGCAGGTAAGGCAGCCAATCATTCCTGCAGGTAGGGCAGCCAACCATGCCTGCAGGTAGAGCAGCCAACCATGCCTGCAGGTAGGGCAGTCAACCATACCTGCAGGTAAGGCAGCCAATCATGCCTGCAGGTAGGGCAGCCAACCATGCCTGCAGGCAGGGCAGCCAACCATGCCTGCAGGTAAGGCAGCCGACCATGCCTGCAGGTAAGGCAGCCAATCATGCCTGCAGGTAAGACAGCCAACCATGCCTGCAGGTAAGGCAGCCAATCATGCCTGCAGGTAGGACAGCCAACCATGCCTGCAGGTAAGGCAGCCAGCCATGCCTGCAGATAAGGCAGCCAACCATGTCTGCAGGTAAGGCAGCCAACCATGCCTTCAGGTAAGGCAGCCAACCATACCTACTGACTTAGCCAAAACAGAGGTATGGGGAAAGGACTGCCTACCCTGGATGGTAACAATAGAAAATACAAAAAAGAAAAAATATGGACTTCAAGAGTTCAGCCAAAGACTCACAGGCTGACCAAGGACAAACAGCAGTGTCATTCTCTCACAATAAGAACATAAGAAAAATGTTGGCAGATGGGGACCGCATAATCTATCTAGTCTGCCCAAAAAGACAACCCCCCCCCACGCTGCCTGCAACCTAACCTGTCCGCAATACCTATCCCATGCAAGTCTGAAATCTCTAATCGTCTTTGATGCTACCAGCTCCTGGGGCAGGCTGTTCCATGGTTCCACCACTCTCTCCGTGAAGAAGTACTTCCTGAAGTTGCTTTTGAACCTACCTCCCACCAACCTCAAATTATGGCCCCTTGTACGTGCTCTTGTGTTGTGCTGAAATAGATTACCTGCCTGAGTTATGTTTAGCCCCTTCACATACTTAAATGTTTCGATCATGTCACCTCTGTTTCTTCTTTGCTTGAGGGAGTATAAATGTAACTCCCTGAGATGCACCTTGTTTGTCTGATGGTGTAGATCCTGCACCATTTTAGTAGCTCTCCTTTGTGGTATCCCATGATAAGGGTTTCTGCTATTGAGCACTTACAAAAAGAATGACTCAATAGCGGCACCTGTTCACAGGGCTACTGGACAGGGAGGCAAATATGGCTATTACGACATCCTGTCGCTATATGTATATGCGTGTGCGGGGGGAGCGAGCACGCCATGCGATGGGTGGAAGGGGAGGGAGGGTATGTCATGTGTAGTGTGGTTGTGGGTTGCTGAGCTGGCCATGTGGCGTGGGGGGTTCGTGGCAGGTTAGGATTGGGAGGGTGCCGGATTCGAACCTGGGTGCATCAGTATTTTTGCGCCGGACTGTTAATTTTTTTTTGTTCCTCCCTGATATGCACCCCCCTGAAGTTGAGAATCCTTTAGTGGGGGTGGTGCAGTGAGCACAGCCCCCACATAAACAAAAAAAACTATTTTTCTGGCACCCTTTTGGTCTGCACCACAAGTGTACATCGGCGAAATTGATTTTTGCCGATGTACACTCTCCTTAACGGTGATCGCTTTTCCTCAATCGCTGTTATCACATAGAACCCTTCTTTGTACCGTCTCCAAATGGTCAATGTCCTTTTTGAGGTGAGGTCTCCAGAACTGACCATAGTAGTCCAAGCGTGGCCTTACCAAGGACCTGTAGAAAGGCATGATAACCTCCCGCTTCCTACTAGTAATGCCTCTACTAATACAGCCAAGGATGCCATTTGCTTTCTGTGCTGCCTTCTCACACTTGTATCAGAGGGAAGAACCAGACTACCACTGTTCAAGTGGGAAGATTTATTTCTGATGAACAGCTTGTCAGTCATTTATATAGTGTGTGCTTCACCTGGATTCACCTTGTTTGTGTACTCCTGTAATACATTAACTTGTAGCACAGTCTTTGCGAAAGCTCAGCTACAGCTAAGAGGAAACCTAAAGTCATCACATAAAATATAAACTACAGCTATAGAATCATGTTCAGTCTTTATTCCACATATACAGCACTTTTTTTCTATTTTTATTTTATCTTTTTATTGATGGAGTATAGCCTTGCAGTCAGATGGATACCGCTTGCATTTCTTGCCCAGTTTCTGCTCATCTGGTTCACTGATTCTATAAAAAAAAAAACCCTGCATGCTGGAAAAAAAAATAGACCATCAGTGGATCAGTTTCTAAATAAAGCCACAGCTGAGGCTAAAAATAGCTACTGAGCCTGGAGAGGCTACCCTGCCTGCATTTAAATTGCCTGCTTGGCGTAACCCAGCAGATAACCTTTTGTGCGCATTCTGCAGTTCTGTTTTCTATACAAGCACACTAACAAAATTTATACAGCCGAAGTCACGTTTCATGAAAAGAACAATCTGCAAAAAATACATACAATTAGCTGCTGCAGGTTTATTTCTCTACATTCAATGTTATTGTTCATACAGCACCTGCAATCATTTTCACAGATACTGGGGAAAAAATGCTCTGGCAGAAAGTGTATGTTTTTTCATGTCCATTTTATGTGTAAGATGTTTAGTCTCCAAGTACTATGGAATACAACCTGAAATTAAACAGAGTCACTCAGATGGTGATGTGAGTGAATGATTTAACATTTCTCCTAATAAACTTAGTACTCTGTGTAAAAAAAAAAGTGGCAGATTCTATTGTATTTTTAAAATGTGCCTTTAATTTTCTCAGAAACCACATCTGATGATCATCTGTAAACATGTAACGTACTACATGGTATCCCTTCCCCTTCTAGCGAGTGCAGATAACTATAGCTATCATCCCCAAGGCATAATAACAGAAAACAGCACATCTATTTATAGAGACAGCACAGCTGCTCACAGCTGCAGAACCTCCCCCTACAGCGAGCTTTGTGAATCCTCATCAGGAAGTCAATATGAGGACCTTTCGGGAAGTACAATATTCTTGCATGCAGTACATCAGAGAACAGTGTGGATCTGCCAAGGTTAATGCTGTTTAATATGATAAGATCATCACTGCTATTAGGATAGGATAGGACAGGACAGGATAGGATATTATAATATAATATAATATAGGATAGGATAGGATGGGATGGGATAGGGTTGGGTAGGATAGGATAGGACAGGACAGGACAGGATAGGATAGGATGGGATAGGGTTGAGTAGGATAGGATAGGACAGGATAGGATAGGATGGGATAGGGTTGAGTAGGATAGGATAGGATAGGAACGTTATTTATATAGTATTTTTCCAAAGCTCAAAGTGCTTTACAATAAAATAAATCTAATACAAACATTAAATCACTGCAGCAACAGGTCTACTCTAATAAATAAATTGTAATAAAATCCACAAAATTTAAACCTATTAGTCTCCTAAAAACTACTGTCTAAACAGCCAGGTCTTTAACTGAGATTTAAAACTTCCCATGGGGGTGGGGGCAGTACGGATATTTATTTATTTATTTGTTGAATTGTGTTGACTGGGTAGGCCCCCTGAGACCAAGGGTCCTTTTTTCAGAGGTGACCCAGAGTGGAATATTACTCCCGACTCTAGGTGCAGCTCTAGTGGGAAGAAAAGTCAGCTGTTACTGCCATTCGTGAGAGGTCAATTGCAATACAGCAGCACTGTTACAAATACACAGGGTGAAAGAAGAACGGACCCTTCCCAGACTGCATTTGCTGTTCACTGTTTGTGCTCACATTGATAAGACCGGGGACAGCCATCAGTGTTAACAGTGCCCAGTGCACTCAGCTTACCTTTGGAGCATTCTTTCCATGACCCAATGCAGAGGTTCACACAGGAAGAGAAAAAAACACTATGGGAAGGCTGGCCCGGTGGCGCTGAGGGCTGTGGTGCTGGACGCCTTACCTCGTGCCACGCCAGCAACCAGGGTTCGGGAATGACCTCGGGTCATCAGGGAGCTGGCATGGGGACAGAGAGAACAGGATTGAGCTGACAGGAAGGCAGCTTTCCTCTCCCGGGAACGTTGCTTGCCCCCATATAGTTCCGCTCCCATTGGATGGAGGTCCAATGGGTAGCATAGGTGGAGTGGGTGGCAGGTGATTGCCAGAGGTGGGGTGGAAGGGGCCAAGCTGGTGCCTTGAGTGCGTGTGTGCCTCCATGAACTCGCATTGCCGTGACTGCTGGGGTCCCGGGTTGGAGCAAAAACCGGGGCGAAAAGACCAAAAAATCTATATAGGGAAAAATATTCTATGGGAAGCAGAAAAGGGTCTGTGCCTAAGTAATTAGTGCTGTTGCCTTCAGCCCAGAAGGTGCAACTCCAATATGTAATTGATCTTCATGGTGACCTAGTGAAGGAGAGGTACTACCTTTCAAATGAGTTGTCGAACTAGGACACCATCTGATTTGCAGTCATTGATGAGCATATTATTATAGTCGGAGAACAGCCAGCTTGCTAGCCCACTGCCTAGTGCTTTGGCATTATCTCCCTCCACCTCACCCCATAGAAGGGAAATGAGGAGGCACTATTTCACAGAAATGGTGGTGACAAAGTGGAACAAACTGTTGGAAGAAGTACTCTCACCGAAAACTGTGAGCAGTTTTAAGAAGAGGTGGGACAGGGTCAAAGGAAGGTCACTTCTGTGGGATAGTTGGGGAGGGGTGGGAGGAAGGGTAGATAACTCCAGGGATGAAGTGGGTGGGTGGGTGGGGGCAATTACAGCAGAATAAACTGGGTGCTGCATACTTGAGCAGACTTGATAGACCCCAATGGCCTGTTTCTGCTGGCATGTTCGTTTGTTCGTACGTAAGCAACCCTCTCTCTGCTGCAGCATGTGGGAGTAGGGCTTTCTTTTTATTAAAACATGCACACCCAAAGAGTACGCTATAAATTCAGTGAAGCCCACTTAACAGCATACTTGATGAAAGAGAAGACCTGCTGAGTAACTAATTTAACTGAACACACTGATTTATATGTATTTCACAAGCAACGTGAAGTCCTCCTATATAAGTTTATGGGTCTGTTTGGAGGGTCTCTTATGGCTATGACTGTCGTTTCACATGTTCTTAGGACCAGAGGACTATGAACTGAAGGTGAGCAGTTCTGTGGTCCTAAGAATGCAAGAGGCAACACTCTTATATCCATAAGACTGTATGATGTGGAACCTTTGTAAAGGAGCAGTCATGCTCAAAGGTTGTTAATCCTAGATTCAATAAATAAAATAAAATAAAATTAATAAATAAGAGGCCCTCCAAATGGACCCATAAAATTATTATAGCTCACAAACTGCACTAAAGTAATAAAAAAAAAAAGTTTTCATTTAATACAGTTAACAGCATAAGTGGTCAGCAGAAATCCCAGTACAGTGGCTCAGCATATGAGGTAACTTACCGTAATAAGAGTACATCACACACAACTGAAGGGAGGGCCGTGATTGGTCAGGGACACTCCTGCACTCTCTAAAATAAGCAATGCATGTTATGTTACAAATTATGTACTTATACCTTTTTGGGGGGGCATATTTCCCCTGGGTGCTGGTAGGGACCTCCTCCCACCTCTGCCAAGCCCTGATGTCTACTTGCTGAGGTCACTGCATTTACTTCTCCAGGCCCCCGAGGCCCACTCATGCAACACTGTTATGCTGCCCACCCTGGCTTGTCCCCCAGGGCTGGGTATGCCTTTAACCACGTGGGCATTTCCTCCCCACCGTCCATCTGGCTGCCCACAGCAGAGAAAGATGAGGAGGATCCCCTGGATGGCAGTGGAGACAGTCTGGCACTGAGCGTGGTGGGTGAACAGAGGCTTCATCCCCACAAGTTCAGCTACATGTTTTTCCAGTTTATCCCACTCTCCCCCCCAACAGTATGCCTCATCATTGGGGGCCAGCATGCTGACACACCCACCTGACCCGACGCTTGCTCCAGCATCATCTCACTAGCACTATCCCCTGTACTGCCATCTGTGGTCACCCAGGTAGCAGTAGAGCAGTGGATCAGTGAGTCCCCCCCACTGAGGAGAAGAGTATCTATGGGGAGACTTGATCCTCCCCCCGACCCTCCAACGGCTTTGGCTCATTCTCGAACCCAGGTTGTTGGCATCACAAGTGGTAGCACAACCACTGCAGCAGTGGACAGCATGTACTTATACCTTTTTATAACATGGATTCCAAAAATACTGTCTTCTGATTCATCCAAATAGGTCATCTGACCATTGATTAATCCCTGATATACCCACAGTTGCATGTTCACAGGGCTTTATTTTACTATTTTTTTAGGTAAACTCTAACATAACATGCCCATGTTATAAGAGGATTAACCCACTTTAGGGTATGGGTTTACTGAGCATTAATCCACGCCTGGGCAGGCTGTACATATACCTTCTTATACTATTTTAGATTTTCTTTTATTCCGAGTCTTGTGAGATACCTCTTTCCATATGTTGAGTCTGCATTTGCAATTTCTGTGCATTTAAAACAACTAAAGGAGCACGCCTTGTAATATGGATGTCTCTAGGTCTTCATCATTGATTCAAAAATGCCTAGAATAGGCACAAGGGAATTGCGGGGGTAGGGTAGAGAACATAATAATAATAATTCTAAAAAAAAAAACACAGTTGGGCAGAAAGGGTGGGCCCAGCGGCCATCATCTGCCGTCACATTCTTAGTATCTATGCATTAGTATTCCCTGCTGTTTTTTGAACACCCATTGTTCAACATCACTTTTCTTGTAAATAAGGGACACTAACATGCAACAGACTCTGCTTCCTGACCTTATGAAACAACTGGTGTTTAAAAACAGCTGAGAATACCGATAAAAAAAAAACCTCTGGGGGTAGCCATATTTAAAAGCATGTGCCTTTAGTTCTTTCCAGGCTAAAAGAAATACTAAAGCAGATTCAAAATGGGGGATAATGACATTTTACAGGGTATAAGAAAAAAAGTCAGAGTATAGTAGAATACAAAGGCATAGTTTCACAGTTTCAGTGTAATATGCACTGCTGCTTTAAAGGTACCCAGGATAAATTAACATTTATTTAAAAAAAGGGTTTTAACTGGAAAAACGCACTGCTTTGATAGCAGCTTATTTCTAGATGCACCCTTAACAGAACTTTTAAAATGCATATAAAACTACTGTACATATCATATAGCAGATGTAATGACATGCTTGCAATGAAATACTTTCACCAGTGCTGTATTTTCTTTAAATGCGCATGCTCAAAATCTCGGCCCTGATTTTCTAACACAAAATAAAAGGGGTTCCAGCGCTTGCTTTTATATGGGACCGACTCTGGAGTAATAAGGGTAGCTGCAGCTAATGGATATTGCTGTTTTTACACATATGACCTCAAAAACCCAAGCCGCTCATGAATGAGTTTTACTTACTCCCGTGCCACTGCAGCTCATGAAACCGTGGAGTCCATATTACAGGTGGCCCAATTTAAATGCAATTTTTGCAAAATTATTTCATTTCCCGCATATCCACGTAAATATGGGGCTAGCAACACATTTCATATATGCACACAGTGCACTACACACCTTCACTGTCAGTCTTTCAAAATTGGCCCGAAGGCTGACAGTGTCCCTTTAAAGGAATGAAGACAAGAACAGATTAGATGATATTTTGTTTTATGGTTCCTTTCATACACAGTGTATCTTAAAGAGCTGCAGATGCCTCGAAGAGAACTTTGAAAAACATGCCGGCCCACTGGCGCAGTGGTTGGATTTCCGCTTGCGACGCCAGCAACCCGGGTTTGGGAACAGACCCGGGAGCTGGAGGGCTGGCCAGGGAAGAAGGACTGAGGCACCTTCAGGCTGCTCTCCTTCTTCGGGGGAGGGTTGGGGAGAATGTCTGGCGCGTGATGACTCCTAGCGGAGGCTGGAAGGAATTGCTAGCGCTGGCATATAACAGCAGTAGAGGGACAGGACAGACACAGGTTGTCATTGCACGCCTCCACCACTCAGGGGAAAAACCAAGAAAGACACAGCTCCACCCGCCTCTATGAAGCCTGCCCTGCCCTAATCAGTTTTTGGGGCCAGCTCCATGATTCTAGTCCCATGTTCGCGGCACTGATGCCCTAAGGTGTCATGACCCCACCCTGAGGGAGCAAGCCGGGGGGTGTCTGGAGTCTGGCTAAAAAATGAAGGTGGGGGCTCAAGGGGGTCCGTGACCAGGCAGATCCTTGGTGGAGCAGTGGCAACAAAAATACAGAATTAAAAAAAAAAACTTTGAAAAACATAATATTTTGGTACAATTTAGCTTGCATTCTATATGTATTTGATAGATTTCTCCTCCCCATTACTCATTACTGAGAACTTTGCATGGAAGCATCCTCTATATCCCTTAGAGTTCATCTGCCTCTTTAGCTTACTCCCTACTTCATGTCATAGTCCTCTGTTGTGACATCACAATCTGTTGCCATGGGAGTAACTGTGATGTCACAAACAGAGCATTATGACCTTAGGTAGGGAGAAAGCAATAGGAATAGATTAACTCTTCAGGTCATGAGTACTAGGTTGATACCCTTCCAATTATTCTGCTGGTCAGGAACAGATAAGTGGCAATTTCTGCATGATTATTATTTAAGGACCATTTGCAGAACTGCAACAGCCAGGAACAAGTAACATTTGTGTTGAATAATTTGTTTGGGATGCTCAACCACCAGCCTTCAATCAGCTCAACATCAGACCTGCAACTGCCCATGTGTTCACACAAATAACAGATTGCATTGGGAGCTCCCAAGGGAATCTGGGGTACTGGTACACCAGTAGGAGGAACCGTAAATACCGTGTGGGTATTCACCAGAGGGTGGTGGGATTTGAGGAGTGATCTCAGAAGTGTTTCACTGCATAGCAATTCTAAAAGTAAATGGGGGGCATGCCCAGAAGGAGGTGGAACATCATGGCGACTAGCTCAGTCTGCCATGAGGGCTAAAACATAGCAGGACTACCCACAGCAAGCTCCTTCACACCCGCTCCAAGCCATTTTTATGCAGTGCGATGATCATTGGCATCAAACCAGAATCCTGTGAAGAAGAAAATAACAAGAAAAATATTAAAACCCTACTAGCTTTTCGCAAGATAATGCCAAAAAAGAGAACTCAAGCAAACAACAAACAGTGCAAAACCAAAAGGGTTAAAATCCTCAGCAAAGCTGACCAGAAAAACAAATTCTTTAATTAATAAACAAAAACTTACTACTATCTGTTTTGATGATTTGATGGGGAAAGAAAACAATGCTGCAGCGTTCTTTCCATTGTTTCAATATCCTGAGAAATCTGCCCCCGTGGATGCCATTCCAGAGAAAGCTACACCTGAAACAGGTATGCCACCCTTACAGCCCAGCCCAGCAATTAGCAAACAAGGAGGAGACCAAAATTAGGCAAGGAGGAACAATGGAGAAAATAAAAATTGTGTCCAAGCAGAGGATACAAGGACAACAAGCTGAAACTCCTGTTGACAGAAAAAATCAGATATCGGACAGCCAAACAGAATGCCAGAAGGAGAGTACAAATAGTCTGGAAACAGACACCAAAGATTCAAGACTGAACCACGACCTACAAGAATGCCAACATGAATCAAGTTCTGAGGTAAACAAAACTATAAAAACTTATGCTGCTGCTCCAATGAAGGTAAATGAAAAGGAAATTGGAACAACAATTGGCACTGAAGCTGTACCTGAAAAATTAAGTGTCAGTGAGAGACATATCATTTTAAATATGGAAGAACAAGCCGGCCCAGTGGCGCTGAGGGTTGAGGCACTGGATGCCACATCTTGATCCATGCTGGCGACCCGGGTTCAGAAATGGACTCGGGTCACTGAGGGTTGGCAGGGGAGGAAAGGGATTGAGCATCCATGGGACTGCTCTCCCTCTCTGGGAAGGGGGGTTTCAGTTGTCGGTGCGCTTGCAACCTCTGGCAGAGGCTGGGGGGTGGTGCACTGACACTGTACTGGAAGGGGTGAGCTGGGGTACAGCACTAGGAGGGAGCACATGTGGACACATGGGCACTCCACCCCCTTGGCGTATATGTGCTAGACGCCAACGCCTACTGCATTCCTGGGCTGCCCATTCCCTTCTACTGGGAGCTTGCAGTCCCCACTCACACAGGCCAGAAAATGGGAAATATGATGCACAGTTGCGGTGGCTTGATAGCCATCTATGGGATGCCTGGCCTCTGGGGCACCACTGTCTATACTGGATCTGGTCTCAGTGGAGAGTGAGGGGGGCTCCCCACCACACCACTGTGGGGGGAAAGGCCCAGGGTAATTTGCAATAGGAGTTTCACTGGGGGCCAGGGCAGGACTTGACAGCAGCTGGAAGAAGATGGATGCCAGGACGTGGAAAGCAGACCGAGGTGCCTACAGATAAAAAAAGTATTAACAGAAAAAAATATGGAAGAACAAAACAATAAATGCCCCCATATTAAAAAAGACAAGGTACAAGAAAAGCCTATGCAAAACACTTATATAGATTCCAGTGAGAATGAAATTTTGAAGAATCTGATAAAACAGAACCACCTTACTGGACCAAAACACTCTTCAAGCAAATAAACAATATAACACAAAAAATGGAACTCATGTTAAATATGCAAGACAAACTTTATAACTACTATAAAATGATACAAGATTTACTGAAAGAAAATTCAAAGATGAAAGAAGAACTTCCCCAACTAAAACAAACATTACCCAACATAACGGTTGAAAATATCCCTATTACGAGACAATTAAAAGATTTGGAGACCTCGAATACTGAGATGAAAACAAAACTCCTTGATTTTGAATTACGGTCAAGAAGAAAGAATTTGAGAATATTCAGAGTTTCTGAAGCATGGGATAACATGAAAGGCCTTAATGAAGTTTTTAAGCAGATTGCAGTGGCCTACTTGGATACAAACTCGGTAAATATAAATTTTAAATTAGACCACATTCACTGCGGGTTGAGAGCCAAACCCTCAGATGCAGCTCCGCCCAGACCTATAATTTTTTTTGTACTTTCTATTTTTCCCTCCTCTCTCCCCTCAACTCCAGTCTCCTTGGGAGTACCTAGGAGTCATCCCACTATGGTTCACTCCTACTTGGTCAATCCTCCGTTGCCCATGTAGCCTCGGTTTGCCCCCTGGGTGGGGCAGGCCTATAATTTTAAAATTTTTCCAAACAGTAGACAAAGAAACTCTGATGTCTGCAGTATATAAAAAAAAATCTACTTGATGGGAGCAAATATCTCTATTTATAATGCTATACCCCAGAGATACTGCAAGAGAGGAAAAAGTATGATTTCTTAAGAAATAAACTGTGGTCTAATGGCTACAGAGCCACCATAACTTTTCCAGTCAAACTGAGAGTTATTACTTGAAGGAAAACACTATACTTATGATTCATTACAAGATGCCTTGAAAGATTTGAAAGAAAAATCAACAAATTTATTTTGATATTGTTATATCAAATCAGTAACACATACTCATTGTACTAAGTTACTAGTATGAATTGATGCGAGGTGGGAAGGGAAGAAGAGAAATTCTGCAGCAGCTTCCAAGAGGAAGTGACTAGCTCAAAATATTTTTCTGCTCTTAAGAACTGCAGATGAATATGCAAATTGTGAGTTTTTTAACTTATGCATACTGTTATAAAAATAAATCAGGGATGAAATAGTATGATTCAATGAAGAGAAGGGATGATATGGGGGAGTGATGGAATGGTATGATTTAGTTAAGGGACGGGATTGTGTTGGAAGTGGGGGTAGATATTTCAATAAAGATAAGGCAATAAAGTTCTACATTAGGCAGGGAAATCATTTAAGTGGTTTTTTACAAAATCTTTACAGAAGGAAAGAAGCTGAATATTAAGAAAACTAGCAAGGTGTATGTTTGAACAAACGGGGTAGAGTTATTGCAGTTTAACAGCCCTCTTGGAATAAACGTTTTTAATGTAATGTCAATTATTGCATACCAGTTAGATACAAGATAGAACAATTTATGAGATTAATAGGATTAAATTGATCTCACTGAATGTTAATAGAATCAACTCCCCTATAAAACATTTGAGGCCATTAGTTTACTTTAAAAAAACAAATGCAATTATCATTCGTATTCAAGAAACTCACTTTTATAAAAATGAAATTCGAAAGTTAAAAAAGAATTGGCTCAGCCATTCATTTTTTAGTTCTGGCACAAAAAAAGTCGATGTATAGCCATCACGATAAAAAAGGTGTGAACATTAAAATTCTACAACAATATGTGGATAAGGAGGGTAGAATAATTCTGATCAAAACACTATTAAATAATCAAAATATTATTACTGGAACCCCCTCATGCCCCATTTACAAACTACTCCAATTTTTTAACAAAGACTTCAGAAGGATTACAAATACTACACATTAATAATGTAATACTAGTGGGGGATCTAAATACTTTAGCGAATCTCTACCAAGATAAATCTTCACACCAACAAGAGGTATTATATATCTACATATATATATATATATATATATATATATATATATATATCAAACAAATTAAACACTTTTCTACTTTTTGAAAATGTAATAGATACATGGTGACATTTCCATACAACAGATAAATAATTTACTCATTTGGAAAACAAATCTAAAACCTTTACCCAAATTGATTACATACTAGCAACAAAACATTTGATGAAATGTATTTATTCAACTGATATAGATTCTGCATTTATGTCTGATCATGCTCTTATCAGTATAGAAATTGACATAGTGAATCCAGGCAGGAAAATTTCCCCACAATGGTCATTCAGCAATGAATATTTAAAACATAAGGAATTTATATATGTAATGGAAAAAAATCCATGATTTTTTCTACTATGATTTTTCAGGTCAATGCACAATAACTAAATTATGGGATGTTTTTAAAGCCACTTTACACAGTGTAATGATTTCATACCAAATAAAAATCAATAAACAAAAGAAAAAGAACTACAAGTATATAGAAGAAAAATTAAACGAACTAGACAAATTGATATTACAAGATTACAATAAACACAAAGATGATTGGCAAAATTATAAACTGAAGAAACAAGAGATAATTAACCAAGAAAACACACAACTGGCATCTATGTTAAAAAAGTTGAACATTTTAACGGTGATAAATCAGGGAAATTATCTTCTTTGTTGCAAAATGAGAAACAAAGAAATATTATAACAGCAATAAGAGACCCAGAAGGTGATGTTAAAGCCTCAGATGAAGAAATAGCAGAGGTATTTCAACAATACTATGAAACAATATACCACAGTAATGTAAAGCCAGATGAACAAAAAAATGAACAATTTTTTTAAATTGAGCAAACTTAAAAACTACACCTTTTGAATTCACACATATTAAACAAAATGAAATTAAGGATATAATTAAAACATTACCCAGGAAGAAAACACCTGGTCTTGACAGTATTTTCAAAGAATTCTATTAAGCATTTGCAGAGGAAATAGCCTCTTGGATTGAAAAATCCTTCAAGAATTATTAGACAAGGACATAGAAGCTGATTTACCCTCCTCAATGCAAATTGCGAAAATTATACTTATGCATAAAGAAGGTAAACCTTAGAAATCCCAGAAAATTATAGACCCATCACAATTCTCAACTCAGACTACAAGTTAATAGCAAAAATAATAAACAATAGGCTCCAAAGTCATATTTCAACATACGTACACCATAATCAATATGGTTTTATTAAACACAGAAACATCACTCAAGTCAATAGAAAAATTCAGGCTGTTACAGAATTGATCAACTCAAAAAATCAGTACAAAGAAGAAATATTTTATGCAAAAGCATTGGACACAACAAAGGTGTTCGATTTAATTAACAGGCGCTATATTTTTCATATGTTAAACAAATGGGAAATTCCTCAAGAAATAATTATCATAATAAAACATTTATATAAAACACTAGTTAAATTACAAATAAATACATATTTGACAGTGGATTTTGATATGGTAAATGGAGTTAGACAAGGTTGTCCATTATTCCCAACCATATTTATAATGGGATTAGAACCCTTATTACAAATTATTAGAAATAATTCAGCAATTGAAGGACTAAAAATTAAACATGAGCATGTTAAATTAAATATTTTTGCAGACAACATATTAATTGTTAAGAATATACAAGCCTCCCTAGATGCCTTTCTTCAGGAAATAAAAATAAATTAATGATAATAAAACCAAGCAAAGCAAAAAAATTAACCAATTGATAAATATGCAAAAGAGTTTGGAATAGAGAATATAATTAAATATTTGGGAATGCAATTAACAGCTGATCAAGTTACTAATATTAAAATAAATTATAACAATGCAAAAACAAAAATAACTTCCCTCTTAGATAACTGAAGACATTTATCCCTGTCTTTATGGGACAGAATTGATACCTTAAAATGATGGCCATGCCTCACTGTATATATGTCTTGCAAAATATATTAGGATGACCAACCCCAAAATGTTTTTCAGAATTAAAAAGAATATTTACTAATTTTTTATGGAGGGAAGGGAAATCATGAATTGCATGGCAGACCCTAATTATTCCAAGAGGACTGGAAGAGTAGGAATGCCCTGACCCAGCAAGATATAGGGAGTCTCATATTTTATCCATGATTTTTCAATTGTCATTTTTTTCCTATCGAAGATAAAAAGCTGTTCCAAGAAATTATATCAGGCAATCTTAATACAAAGATTCATGACTGGAGCTGTAAGTTAAGTATTCTTGGTAGTCAGCTCTACTTATCATTTGCAAGAGGTGCAAGTTACATACTGTGGGTAGTCAGCAGTGTTTATAGTGTGCAGAAACTTTAAGTTAAGTACTGCTGGGGGGGGGGTCAGCCCTACTTATACTGTGCAGAAGCTTTGAGTTAAGCACTTTTGGCAGTCAACACTTTTTATAGTTTGCAGGAACTGTAAGTTAGGTACTGTTGGTAGTCAACACTATTTATAGTCTGCAGGAATTGCAAGTTAAGTACTGTTGGTAGCCAGCAGCATTTATGGTGTGCAGAAGCTGTAAGTTAAGTACTATTGGTATTCAGCACTATATATAGCTTGCAGCAATGTAGGTTAAGTACGATCTGTAGTCAGCAGTATTTATCATTTGCAGGAACTGTAAGTTAAGTACTGTTTGGTAGTCAGCGCTATTCACAGTGTGCAAGAGCTGTAAGTTAAATACTGTTGGTAGTGAGCAGTACAGTGTGCAGAAGCTGCAAGTTAAGTACTGTTGAAAGTCAACATTATTTATAGTGTGCAGAAGCTGTACATTAAATACTGTTAGTAGTCATCACAATTTATAATGTGAAGGAACTGTAAGTTTAGTACTGTTGCTAGTTAGCATTTTTATAGCGTGCAGGCACTGTAAGCATTGATGGTAGACTGCATCATTTATATTTGGAGGAACTGTAAGTTATGGTCTACTTGTAGTTGTGACATAAATGGGAACTATGTAGTTAATTGTTTGGATTTACTAAAACTATTTTTCTGGTCTACTGAATCTATTCAGAAGATTTCCCTTGGCTTGTTAATAACAAAGAGAAAAAAATACTGGGATTCTACTTCACTAACAGGCTGCCTCTGGACAAGGTTATAGGATAGGTAATAAATATCAGAGAGTGACCAAGGGAAGGGGACATTCACACACACACACACACACACACACACACACACACCACACACACACACACACACACAGACATACCTCTCAAGTGTCCTGCATTGTGGGGGACATCCCGTATTTGCCCCTGTTTTTTAAGTTGTCCCACTCTCCTGCCTAGCACCTGACATTGTGCTGAATTTGACAGTGAAGTGCTGACATGATATCAGAGGGCTCAGGGTCCTTTAAAGATATACAAGAAGCAACTGACCTCCTGGAATGATCGGGTCATCAGGAGCGCGAGTGAGCATGAAGCAAGTTGGGTTGGGTTGGTCGCTCCTCCTCTGATGCATCATGAACTCTGGACAATCAAAAACTGGCAAGTTGAATTTGGTGCTTCAGCTACAGCTACTTTTGAATACGAGTAGACTGTCTGTCAGTGTCCTTTCTCATTGAGGACTGTCCTGAAGGATCTTGGATTATCGACCCCCCCAAAGGCCCCAAGTCTGACCTGCCACTCTGTGACCATCGATCGTTTTTGGAGCTGGCTCAGGAGCCCCACTGTGAACTTTGCTGCCTGCTGAAATTTTCCTCCTGGCTCCCTTGCTGCTTATCTTCTTGGCCTGGAATGAACGCTGGCAGCAGCCCCCCTCAATCCTCCCCACAGCCCTGCCAGAGGAGAGATTCAGGACCAGGCTTCAGCAAGCAGCCCCAGTGCCCCATCCCGCAACATGGCACTCACTCCATGAAAGCCCCTACTGTGCTGCCTGCCACTGGAGAACAAACCAGTTGCTGCCCAGGAGGAGATCAGAGTCATGCCATCACCATCATGGTCCATGGACTATAGCTCATTCGAGTCAAGTGGTCCTGCTGGTGGTCTTGAAGTAGGGTAACGTTAACTGCTACTACAACTGCTATGTTAGCTAGGGCTTGTGTTCTGACTTCATCACATTCCAACCATGTCTCTATTCAAATTTAGAATTTAGGATTTGATCAAGGTTGGTTTTTTTCCCCCTATGTTTTGTGGCAGTTGGGGCTGTTCTTTTATATTTTGGTGGAAGAAGCAAGACAAGTTGCTTTTTAAACTTACAGGCCAGCTACCTGACAGTTGACATGCTAACAAGTTTCCAAATTTATGAAAAATTGTTGCATTAATGCTGATGCTTTCTAAAGTGGAACTGTGTGATGGGAGGACACAGTCATTACAAAAAAGGCCTCTGAGATGAGAGTTTATGATCTTTGCATCCCTCCCCTGTATTACATTTGATTTTTGTGCTGTTGTTGGAAGGGAAGTCAGTTGTTTATCTCTCACTCTAGCCTTGTAGCCCACCACCTAACAGGCTACACAGTTCAGGGAGGGAGATACAGACTAGACTAGAGCCAGTGCTGTATTGCTGTATGGGGGCTGGGGTCCCCAGATGGACTTTTCATTTATTATTATAAATTGTTGTTTTTCTAAGCAAAATTACAAATTACATGCACACGATTATTCTTTAGTGCTATTAGATTGAGTTTCATGCTCTGATAGGCTCTTAAACCATGTGTTAAATCATTAACGTGCCAAAATTCTGATGTCCCTCATTTCAGGGTGTGGAGTCCCTCATTGTCCCTCATTTCAAGAGTTGGTGTCCCTCATTTCAGAGTCCTGAGGTTGAGAGGTATGCACACTGATTTTGAAAGGACTGGACCCTTCAAATACAAACTGATTGTTAAAGTGATCTTTATTGGATATCGATAGGTTTTATGTTGGTTGGGGCAAGGAATTTCACACTTGTACAGAATTTAAAATGGTTGGTCAATTTGAAGGGATGACCCATCACAGAGTTTCAGATATAAGCTATAAATTTAGAGAATTCCTTTCAAGCAAGGCTTTTACCTGTGACCATCCATGAAGATAAGCAGAGCCTGCCTTCAGCTAAGGTTTGTGTAGGGGTGACAGCTTAGATATCAGTTTCTCTTTCAGCTTAGGAAGGCAAGTACCTTTTTATGTTAGGTTAAAGCAATCTGTAGTTTTTTCTGTTTGGACGCCTGCTATTTAAAACCAGTTGTTCATCTTTCCTGGTAGGCCTGCTGAACCCCAAGGTCTCCAGATGAATCCTTCACTCCACAAGCAGCAACCTACTTGAAATTCCCTGGGTCTGCACCAATTTTGGTGAAAGATCCTTCAGGTACTCAGCACCCTACTACTGGTGCTCACTCCCGGAGAGTCTGACCCACCTGCACTACCCTCGAAGGATTCAAAGCTCGGCTTAAGGTGTACATGTTAGAATGCTGCCACTGCAGTTGCTACCATTGAACCTTTATCCTACCCCTGAAAGTATCCTATTTGACTGAACTTAAGTATTCACCTAATCTGCCTTTCGTTTTCAGGTTGCATATCTACTTGAGCACCTGTCAATTTCTCCCTGATCCTTGCTGTAATGTACTATGTGACTTGTTGTGACTAATTTGTACTGTGTTACTGTTGTAACTATGTATTCCATCTCTGATTTGTTCCTCTTGTCTGGATTGCTGTAATCTACTGTACTATATATGCTGTATTGTGTAATCTACTGTATTATACGTGCTGTATTACATAAATGTATGTAACTAATTCCGGGTCACCCCTGAAAAAGGGACCTCTGGTTTCAGTGGGCTTACCCAGTTATCAAAAGGCTATAAATAAAGTGTTTTCCTCTCATTTGTACTATTGATATCCTGGAGTTGCACCTTGACTCCTAAAGTAAAATACTTTTATTTACCTAACAGTTGTGACTGTGTCTTAATTGTAAAGTAGTTATTTATTTTCTCTGGCTAAGGGAAAACTCTGTTTGGAATCTGTCATCAGAAGAGCATACTACCCAAATTGTGATAGGAGAAGGCAGCTAGTAGAGAAATGCCTGTGCCCAGACGTGATAAGCAGTCAATTTAACAATGGAGAGTCCGGCAACTCAGGACAAGACTGATGCTCACTTCTTAGTTAAGTGTTGTTGTTCATTTTTATTCTTAAAAAACATAAATAATGAAATAGCAGCAAACAGATCACCACATATAAAACACCAACATGTGTTCTCTCGCCACCCCCTCCCCCGAGTGCATTAACCGAGTTAGTCCAATTAGTGGAAGCTGGAGTGGAAGGTTCACATGGGGTATTCAACAAGGAGGTACAAGACAGGATGGAGCATCAGAAGGACAATATGAGAGTGGATCTGGAGTACAGGAAGGAAGATTTAATACCTGTATTACATTTCCCAGAGATACCACAGAAACTGAGAAGGAGCCCACAGTTCATCCACTTCCGAGAAGGACCAGAAGAGGAACAAAGGGTAAAGGAGAGGAAGAGGAGGCAGATGGAATTTACGGGGACACAACAGAGGGTTCAGGAGAACTTGGAACAGACAGCAGAGCTAAATGAGACTTTAATTATCAATACCTTGAGTTACCAATTAATAGAAACAGAGACACGAGTATTGCAAAAGGGTCTTAATTATGCTCCTACAAATAAAATAGATGAATTCAAAACTATCGTAGATTTACACAACTTTTCTCGCAAACTGGATTTACATATATTTTTTGGAGAAAAGAATGAAATGACTGAAACCACAAGTAACAACAAAAGTGCTTTCAGAAAACCATTGGTGTTTATACCCCCCAAAAAATCCTGCAGTGCTTACTTTTACTAAGGCCTGTGAGATGGACATACAGGAAATGGCATCAAAAAATGAAAAAGCCCACTTTTTTAATTGCATGTTGGAAGAAAAGAGAGCATTAACTGATCTAGCAAATAACAAGGACATTGAGATAAAGTCAGTGGATAAAGGTGGAGCCACAGTCATTTTAGATAAAGTTAAGTATCGAGATGAATTGTATAAACAACTTTCAGATACTACTTTTTATAAAAAACTGTCTAAATATATGACTACTATTTTTAAAAAAGACATTGATTCCTTACTTTATGAATATCTTATGAATGGAGTTATTTCTAAACAGACGTGATTTTTTAACTGTCCCATTCCCTGTGAGAGCTACATTGTATGGTTTACCAAAAGTATACAAGGATATAAAAAAATCCAGCCAGACATATAATGGTGAGCATAGGCTCCTTAATGGAGCCATTAGCTCAATATGTTGATTATCACATAAAGGAATTTGCACCAGTTGGGATATCATATTTAAGGGGCACTACACATTTGCTAAACATGTTGAAAGAAATAAGATTGGCACGAGATGAAATACTTGTGACCTTAGATATTACAGCACTTTACACCAACATCTCAAATGAAGGGGGGTTGAAAGCTCTATGAGATACTTTAAAAGAAAAGAGCAGATACAGTAATGCTTTTATAGAATGCCTGGTCACTCTCACGGAGAAAGTTCTTACATGTAATAGTTTTATGACTGATGGCAATTTTTATCTCCAAACAATGGGAACAGCAATGAGGGTGGGAAACACAACGGCCCAGATATTCAAACTGCGCCAGTCTGAGGCGCAAGCCCCTGCGCTGCTCAAAATAGTTGCGCAGGGGTGTGGCGAGGTGATATTCAAGGAGTTAGCTGTTGAGCAACTCCTTTGAATATAGCCCCGAGCCACAGCACTTGCGCGTAGGCGCGAGTGGAACTGCGCTACCGCAAGTTGCCAGAGTTGAGCATTCAACGCGGTGGGCGCAAGTACCATTGCGCCATCGCCAATTCCGATATTCAAAAGGTGACATGCAAATGGGGCCATAATTTATGCAAAAGCGCAGGGGGCCATTTGCATCTCTTTATAGCCCCATTTGTATGCCATTTGCATGTAGAGTCGCGCCCGATCCCGAGGACTTGCTCCTGGCCACCCTGCCAAACGGCAACCCGTCGAGGACCGGCCTTACCACACTACCAACTCGATGGAGCATCCGAGTTACATGCCCCCACACCTCCACAGCCTGATCGCGGGCATCACAGTTACATGCCCCCACACCTCCCACAGCCCGATCGCGGGCAGAACACATACATGTCGCCCCCCAACATCACCCACAGCCCGATCGCGGGCAGAACCTGTATAAACCCCAGTGCCCGATCGTGGGCAGAATGTAACCCTCCCCAACCCGAATAACTCCATGGTGGTCCAGTGGACCGTAAAGCCCGATCGCGGGCAGAATGTCACAACAGAACCCCCAAACATCTCCTGGTGTCTAGTGTCCCCCCCACCCACCCACGAAGCCCCTCCACCCGCTCCCCCGCGGCGGGGCGACAGCATCCCCGCCTGCCGCCCGCGCCCACGCCGACTGACTGTCGGTAGCTCTCTGCGCAACCTGGTGCCAGTGGCGTAACTGCCTCCTGCTGAATATCGCAGAATGGGCGCATTTGGACTTGCGCCGGCGCAACCCTATTCTTGAATATCTGGGCCAACATGTCTTATGTGAAAAGAATCTCTTTTTGGAAAACATCAAGTTTTATAAGTGTTACATTGATGACTTGTTAGTTATATGGGGGGAGGGACAGAAATTGAATTGCCTGATTTTATAGTTTACATAGAAGAAATGAATGAGAATTTAAAGTTTACTATAAGTATGAGTAGGAATGAAATACGTTTTTTAGATGTATGGATTGAGAAAACCGATAATGGAAGTTCAGAAAAGTAATGGATAGAAATGCAGTATTAAAGTTTGACAGTTGTCACCTGAGGAAATTAATAGAAAGCATTCCCAAAGGACAACTTCTTAGGGTAAAGTGCAACACTAGTGAGCAGAGTAATTTAAAGAAGAATATGGACAAGGTTATGACAAGATTCTCAGAAAGGGGATGTAGTAAAAACTGTCTAGAGAATGCTAGAGATCAGGCGAACAAAGCACCTAAAGAGAATTTGTTACAAATAAAAGAAAAAGAAGATGATAAAAATCAGAAACTTAACTTTGTCTTTGATTTTACCACCCAGAGTTATAAAATAGTAGGGATTATTAGAAAAAAAAACTGGCA
This sequence comes from Neoceratodus forsteri, assembly GCA_016271365.2. Taxonomy (NCBI): domain Eukaryota; kingdom Metazoa; phylum Chordata; order Ceratodontiformes; family Ceratodontidae; genus Neoceratodus; species Neoceratodus forsteri. The sequence goes on from CM028137.1 coordinate 925,084,391, forward strand.
GATATTATAAACTGAGCCAAAATTGAACAGGATTACTGACCCCCCCCCGGATGGTTCATAGGAGTGGCAGAAACATTGGAGATATGGTGACTAGTAGCCTGTACACAGAAAAAAAATCCAGTAGAGAAATATTTGCTGAATGGAACTTTTAAATGTGGTAATTGCCATTATTGTAAAAATGTACGGACGGGGACTGCCTTAATACAGCTGAAGACAGGACTAACATGTGTTGAACTCTTTGTTAACTGCAATACAACTCATGTTGTATATGCAGCAATGTACAGTAAGTGCCAACATTTTTATGTAGGGAAAACTAAATGAAATTTTAAGACTTGGATTGCAGGACATTTGCGGAGTATTGAGAAAAAGGAGATTACAAATGCTTTAGCTCTGCATAACATGCATAAAGATAATGAATATACATTTTTATTTCATGGCTTAGAAAGAGTTAAAATGAACCAAAGGGGGTGACATAGAAAATAATGTTACAACAGGAAAGTAGATGGCAATATATATTGAGAGCTAGTACTGATGGGGTTTAAATGAGAATTTCAGTCTTGTTCCATTCCTTAAGAAAAGAATATAGTCATGTGTATATGAAATAATATAGGAACCATAGTGTTTTTATTATGTTCTATTTATGATGTTTATATAGGTATTTTGCTGTGCTGTGAAAAGGTTTTGGGCAATTTACACATTTAAAGCTTTGTCTTTTGGAGAGAGTGCTTGTTGGTAATGAAGATGTCGCAAATTTGATACATTTGATTGGTTTATTTAAATACATCATGTGATCTAGTAATAGTACTTAAAGATGGAAACTATGAATTCAGACCACACCTTGATAAATCATTGGAAATATGTGAAACGTTGGTGTTTTATATGTGGCGATCTGTTTGCTGCTATTTAATTGTTTATGTTTTTTAATAATAAAAATGAACAACACTTAACTAAGAAGTGAGCATCAGTCTTTTCCTGAGTTGCCAGACTCTCCATTGTTAAGCCTACTGCCCAAGTTAACCTGTGGTGACCTTCCTAGCCTTGGGCAAGGAGAAGTGAAGTCCTGGGAAATCAGGCTGGTGGCAGCTGAGAAACAAGGTAGCAGACGACTTTCTAAAGGCAGTTACAGCTAAAAGAGAGAGGGCCGTCACAGTAGTCTGAACTATTTGTAATGTGCATGGCTGTAAGTTAAGTACTTTTGGTAGTCAGCACTATTTGTAGTGTGCAGGGGCTGTATGTTAAGTACTGTTGGTAGTCAGCACCATTATAGTTTGCAGGAACTGTAATTGAAGTAGTACTGGTAGTCAGCAGTATTTGTAGTTTGTAGGAACTGTAAATTAAGCACTGTTGGTAAGAAATGCTATTAATAATGTGCTGGAACTGTAAGTTAAGTGCTGTTGGTAGTTAGCAGTATTAATAGTGTGCAGAAAGTGGAATTTAATTAGTGTTGGTACTCAACAGTAATAATATTAGTGTGTAAAAACTAGAATTTAAGTACTGTAGGTCCTCAACACCATTAATAATGTGCAGGATATGTAAGTTAAGTACTATTGGGAGTCAGCACTAATAACCATGCTAAGTAACTATACATTAAATAATGTCAACTGTCAGCACTATTTATTGTTTGCATGAACTATAAATTAGGTACTGTTGGTAATCAGCATTATTAACAGTTTGGAGGAACTGAAAGTTAAGTACTGTTAGTACTCATCACTGTTAACAATTTGCAGGAACTGTAAGTTAAGTACTGTTGGTATTCAGCACTATTTATAGCTTGCAGAACTGTATGTTAGTACTGTTGGTATAGTCACCACTGTAAATAGTTTGCAGGAACTGTAAGTTGAGTACTGTCTGTAGTCAGTGTTAGTAATAGTGTGCAGGAACTGTAAGTTAAGCACTGTTTGTAGTCAGCACTATTAATAGTGTGCAGGGAGTGGAATTTAAGTACTGTTTGTAGGAATGGGAATTTTAATACTGCTAGTAGTTAACACTATTAGTAGTGTGTAGAATCTGTAAGTTAAGTGTTGTTGGCAGTCAGCACTACTAACTGTGCTCAGGAACTGTAAATTAAGTAATGCTGGTAGCTCTATTTATAGTTTGCAGCGAACTATAAGTTAAATAGAGTTGATAGCACTGTTTATAGTTTGCAGGACCTTTAAATTAAGTACTGTTAGCAGTCATCATTTTTTATAGCTTGCAGGAACTGTAAGTTAAGTGCTGTTGCTAGTCAGCAGTATTTATAGTGTGCAAAAGCTGTAATTTAAGTACTGATAGTAGTCAGTACTGTTTATAATTTGCAGGAGTTAAGTACTGTTGGTAGTCAGCAGTATTATCAGTTTGCTGGAACTGTTAGTTAAGAACTGCTGGTAGTCAGTATTATTAATAGTTTGCAGGAACTTTGAATTAAGAATGGTTAATAGTCAACATTTTTCACAGTTCTCAGGAACTGTTAAGTACTCCTACAGTGGGCAGAAGCTGTAAAGTTGCTGGTTGTCAGCACTGTTTATAATCTGCAGGAACTGTACGTTAAGTTCTGTTGGTAGTCTGCACTATTTATAGCTGGCAGGAACTCTACTTTAAGTATTGGTGGTATTCATCTCTATTTATAGTGTGCAGGAACTGTACTGTTGGTAGTCTGTAGTATTAGTTTTCAGTAACTGTATGGTGAGTGCTGTGGTAGCCAGCACTGTTAATAGTTTGCAGGAACTGCATGCTAAGTACACTTGGTAGTCAATACTTTTTTACGGTGTGCTGGAGCTCTAAGTTAAGTGCAGTTGTGGTAGACAGCAGTATTAATAGTTTCCAGGAACTGTAAGTTAAGTACTGTTGGCAGTCAGTGATATTAATAGTGTGCAAGAGCTGCAAGTTAAATGCTGTTGATAGCAATATTCATGGAGTGCAAACGCTGTAAGTTAAGTACTGTTGGCAGCTCTCTTTATAATTTGTAGGAACAGTACATTAAGTACTGCTGGTAGTAAGCTCCATTTATAGTTTGCAGAAACTGTAAGTTAAGTAATGTTGGTAGTTAATAACTTAAGATTTAGAGTGTTCAGAAGCTGTAAGTTAAGTACTGTTGACAGTCAGCACTATTTATAGTTTGCAGGAACTGTAACTTCAGTACTGTTGGCAGTCATCACAATTTATAATTTGCAGGAACTGTAACTTACGTATTGTTGGTGGCAGCACTATTTATAGGGTGTGGAAGCTGAAAGCTAATTATTGTTGGTGGACAGCAGTATTTGTAATTTGCAGGAACTGTAAGTTAACTACTATTGGTAGCCAACACTATCCGTAGTTAGCAGGAGCTATACATTAAGTACTGTTGGTAGTCAGCTCTACTTACAGTTTACAGGAGCTGTAAGTTAAGTACTGTTGATGGTCAGCACTATTTATAGTTTTCAGAAGCTGTAAGTTAAATTCTGTTCATAGTTAGCATTATTTATAGTTTACAGGAACTGTAAGTTAGGTACTGTTGGTAGTCAGCAGTATTTATACTGTGCAGAAGGTGTAGGTTAAGAGACTTGGATAGTCAGCACAATGTATAGTTTACAGGAGCTGTAAGTTAAATACTGTTGGTAGTGAACAGGATTTATAGTGTGCAGAAGGTGTAAGATAAGTGCTGTTGGTAGTCAGCACTATTTCTAGTTTGCAGGAACTGGTAGTCAGCAGTATTTCCAGTTTACAGGAACTAGAGGTTAAATACTGCTGGTAGTCAGCACTATGTATACGTTACCAGCAACTGCAAGTTAAGTACTGTTGGCAGTTGGAAGTATTTATAGTGTGCAGAGACTGCAAGTGAATTACTGTCAGATATACTACAAGATCCCAACACTGAGGATCACAACACCCAAAAGCCCGAGATAAAGATCCTGACTGCAAGAATCCTGATAGTGGGATTTTGCCCGCGGCAATGATTTTTGTCATGTTTCAGGGGGCTTTGCACCTCCCCATCATTATGATTCCTAATTCTGCCAGGGCAAAATCCCACTGTCAAGATTTTCGCAGTTGGGATCTTTGTTTTGGGCTTCCAGTTGTTGGGCTCCTGAGTTCGGGATCTTGTCATGATCCTGTACTATCAGTAGTCAGCACTATTCATAGTGTGTGGGAAGCTGTAAGTGAAATACTGTTGTGGTCAGCACTATTTATAGCTTGGAGGAACTGTAAGTTAACTACCGTTGGTAGTCAGCCCTATTTATAGTGTGCAGAAGCTGTGAGTTAAGTACTGTTGGCAATCAGCAGTATTAACTGTTTGCTGGATCTATAAGTTAAGTAGTGTTAGTAGTCAACAGTAAGTACAGCATGCAGAAGCTGTAAGTTAAGTTCTGCTGCTAGTCAGCATTATCATTAATGTGCAAGAGGTTGAATTTAAATATCGTTGGTAATCAGCATTATCATTAGTGTGCAAGAAGTGGAATTTAAGTACTGTTGGTAGTCAGAAGTATTAACAGTGCGCGTGAAATTGAATTCAAGTACTGTTGGTGGCCACCACTATTAATAGTTTGCAGTGAAGTATATGTTAAGTACTGTTGGGAGTCAGCACTATTATAGTTTGCAGGAACTATAAGTTAAGAACTGTTGGTAGTTTACAGTATTTATGGTGTGCAGAAGCCGAAAGTTAAGAACTATTGGTAGGCAGCACTATTTATAGTTTGCAGCAATGTAAGTTAAGTACTACTGGTAGTCACCAGTATTTACTGTTTTCAGGAACTGTAAGTTAAGTACTGTTGGTAGTCAGCACTATTTATAGTGTTCAGGAACTGTAAGTTAAGTGCTGTTGGTAGTCAGCATTATTTATAGTGTGCAGGAACTATAAGTTAAGTGCTGTTGATAGTCACCAGTATTTATTGTTCGCAGGAACTGTAAGTTAAGTACTCTTGGTAGTCAGCACTATTAACAGTGTGCAGGAGCTGTAAGTTAAATACTGTTGTTAGTGAGCAGTATTTATAGTGTGCAGAAGCTGCAAGTTTTATACTGTTGATAGTCATCACTATTTATAGTGTGCAGAAGTTGTAAGTTAAATGTGTTGGAGGTCAGCACTTTTTATAGTTTGCAGTAACTGTAAGTCAAGCACTCTTGTTAGCAATGTTATAGTTTGCTGGCACTGCAAGTACTGATGGCAGTCAGAATTATTTATATTTTGCTGGAACTGTAAGTTAAGAGCTGCTTGTTGTCAACACTATTTGTAGTGTGCAGGGGTTGTAAGTTAAGTACTGTTTTTTGTCAGCACTGTTTATAATGTGCAGGAACCGAAAGCTGAGGACTGTTGGTATTAAACACTATTTATAGTTTGTAGGAACTGTAAGTGAAGAATTGTTGGTAGTGAACACCATTTATAGTGATGGAACTGTAGGTAAAGTACTGTTTGCAGTAAGCACTATAGTTTGCAATAACTGTACATTAAGTACTGTTGACAATAAGCCCTATTTATAGTTATAGTTTGCATGAACTGTAAGTACTGTTGGTAGCCAACTCTTCATATAGTTTGCAGGAACCGTACGTTAAGTACTGTTTGTATTCAGAACTATTTATAGTTTGCAGGAACTATAAGTTAAGCACTGTTAATTGTCACCAGTAGTTTTAGCAAGCAGAATCTGTAAGTTAAGCACTGCTGATAGTCAGCACTATTTGTAGTTAGTAGGACCTGTAAGTGAAGTATTGTTGGTAATCAACACCATTTTCAGTCCCAAAACTGTATGTTAAGAACTGTTTGTAGTAAGCACGATTTACAGTTATAGTTTGAGAGAACTGTAGGTTAAGTACTCTTTGTATTTATAGTTTTCAGGAACCATAAGGTAAGTACCAGTGGTATTCAGCACTATTTATAGATTGCACAAACTGTAAGTTAAGTATTGTTGGTTGTTAGTCAGACCTATTTATAGTTTACTAGAACTGTGAGTTAAGTATTAGTCATAGCCAGCATTATTTATTGTGTGCAGAAGCTGTAAGTTAACTCCTGTTGGTCAGCACTATTTATAGTTTGCACCAACTGTAAGTTAAGTACTGTTGGTAGTCAGCACTAGTTATAGTTTGCAGGAACTGTAAGCGAAGTACTGTCAGTAGTCAGCACTATTTATAGTTTGCAAGAACTGTAAGTTAAGTACTTTTGGTAGTCAGCACTATTTATAGTGTGCAGGAACTGTAAGTTAAGGGAAAAGGGAAATTGTTTAACCAGGCAAGGCACACTAAGCCAGAGCTTGTTTCCAGGTGTGACCAGGGAGCACAAGGAAGCTAAGTGACTTGCTCAGGGTCACACAGTATGCAAGTGGAAGCTGTGGGATTCAAACCCAGGTCTGGTCTGCTGGATGTCACCAGATTTGCAGCTCAGAGCCTTAGACCACTGCCCTATACTGCCTCCTTACAACAGTACTGTTGGTATTCAGCACTATTTATAGTGTGCAGGAAATGTAAGTTAAGTACTGTTGTAAGTCAGCACTGTTGATAGTTTGCAGGAACTATAAGTACTACTGGTAGTCAGCACTATTTATATATAGTGTGCAGGAACTATAAGTTAAGTACTGTTGTAGTCAGCACTAGTTATAGTTTGCAGAAACTGTAAGTGAAGTACTGTCAGTAGTCAGCACTATTTATAGTGTGCAGGAAATGTAAGTTAAGTACTGCTGGTAGTCACCAGTAGTTATAGTTTGCAGGAACTATAAGTACTGCTGGTAGTCAGCACCATTTATAGTTTGCAGGAACCATAATTATTGTTGGTAGTCAGCACTATTTATAGTTTGCAGGAACTGTAACTTAAGTACTATTGGTAGTCAGCACTATTTGTAGTTTGCAGGAACTGTAAGTTAATTACTGTTGGTAGTCAGCACTATTTGTAGTTTGCAAGAACTGTAAGTTAAATACTGTTGGTAGTCAGCACTATTTACAGTTTGCAGGAAATGGAAGTTAAGTACTGTACTGTTGGTAGTCAGCACTATTTATAGTGTGCAGGAAATGTAAGTTAAGTACTGTTGTAAGTCAGCACTGTTGGTAGTTTGCAGGAACTGAAAGTACTGCTGGTAGTCAGCACTATTTATAGTTTGCAGGAACCATAATTATTGTCGGTAGTCAGCGCTATTTATAGTGTGGATGAACTGTAAGTTAAGTACAGTTGGTAGTCAGCACTATTAATAGTTTGAAGAAACGGTAACTTAAGTACTATCGGTAGTTAGCACTATTTGCAGTTTGCAGGAACTGTAAATTAATTACTGTTGGTAGCCAACACTCTTAATAGTTTGCAAGAACTGTAACTTAAGTACTATTGGTAGTCAGCACTATTTGTAGTTTGCAGGAAATGGAAGTTAATGACTGCTGGTTGTCAGCACTATTTGTAGTTTGCAGGAAATGGAAGTTAATTAATGTTGGTAGTCATCACAATTTATAGCTTGGAAGAACTGTAACTTAAGTACTATTGGTAGTCAGCACTATTTGTAGTTTGCAAGAAATGGAAGTTAATTACTGTTTGCAGTCAGCACTATTTATAGCATGCAGAAGCTGTAAGTTAAGTACTGTTGGTAGTCAGCACTATTTATAGTGTGCAGGAACTGTAAGTTAAAAGTACTGTACGTAGTCAGCACTATTTATAGTGTGCAGGAACTATAAGTTAAGTACTGTTGGTAGTCAGCACTAGTTATAGTTTGCAGGAACTGTAAGTTAAGTACTGTTGATAGCACTATTTACAGTTTGCAGGAACTGTAAATAAAGTATGGTCAGTACTCAGCACTAATTATAGTTTGCAAGAACTGTAAGTTATGTACTTTTGGTAATCAGCACTATTTATAGTGTGCAGGAACTGTAAGTTAAGTACTGTTGGTAGTCAGCACTATTTATAGTGTGCAGGAAATGTAAGTTAAGTACTGTTGTAAGTCAGCACTGTTGATAGTTTACAGGAACTATAAGTACTGCTGGTAGTCAGCACTATTTATAGTGTGCAGGAACTGTAAGTTAAGCACTGTTTGTAGTCAGCACTAGTTATAGTTTGCAGGAACTGTAAGTGAAATACTGTCAGTAGTCAGCACTATTTATAGTTTACAAGAACTGTAAGTTATGTACTTTTGGTAGTCAGAACTATTTATAGTGTGTAGGAACTGTAAGTTAAGTACTGTTGGTAGTCAGCACTATTTGCAGTTTGCAGGAAATGGAAGTTAAGTACTGTACTGTTGGTAGTCTGCACTATTTGTAGTGTGCAGGAAGTGTAAGTTAAGTACTGTTGTATGTCAGCACTGTTGATAGTTTGCAGGAACTATAAAGTACTGCTGGTAGTCAGCACTATTTATAGTTTGCAGGAACCATAATTATTGTTGGTAGTCAGCACTATTTATACTATGCATGAACTGTAACTTAAGTGTAGTTGGTAGTCAGCACTATTAATAGTTTGCAGGAACTGTAACTTAAGTACTATTAGTAGTCAGCACTATTTGTAGTTTGCAGGAACTGAACATTAATTACTGTAGGTAGTCAGCACTATTAATAGTTTGCAGGAACTGTAACTTAAGTACTATTGGTAGTCAGCCCTATTTGTAGTTTGCAGGAAATGGAATTTAATTACTGTTGGTAGTCAGCACTATTTATAGTATGCAAAAGCTGTAAGTTAAGTACTGTTGGTAGTCAACACTATTTATAGTGTGCAGGAACTGTAAGTTAGAAGTACTGTTGGTAGTGAGCACTATTTATAGTGTGCAGGAACTGTAAGTTAAGTACTGTTGGTAGTCAGAACTATTTGTAGTTTGCAGGAAATGGAAGTTAATCACTGTTGGTAGTCAGCACTATTTATATCATGCAGAAACTGTAAGTTAAGTACCGGTGGTAGTAAGCACTATTTATAGTGTTCAGGAACTGTAAGTTAAAAGTACTGTCAGTAGTCAGCACTATTTATAGTGTGCAGGAACTGTAAGTTAAGTACTGTTGGTAGTCAGCACTATTTACAGTTTGCAGGAAATGGAAGTTAAGTACTGTACTGTTGGTAGTCTGCACTATTTGTAGTGTGCAGGAAATGGAAGTTAAGTACTGTTGTAAGTCAGCACTGTTGATAGTTTGCAGGAACAATAAAGTACTGCTGGTAATCAGCACTATTTATAGTTTGCAGGAACCACAAGTATTGTTGGTAGTCAGCCCTATTTATAGTATGCATGAACTGCAAGTTAAGTATAGTTGGTAGTCAGCACTACTAATAGTTTGCAGGAACTGTAACTTAAGTACTATTAGTAGTCAACACTATTTGTAGTTTGCAGGAACTATAAGTTAATTACTGTTGGTGGTCAGCACTATTAATAGTTTGCAGGAACTGTAACTTAAGTACTATTGGTAGTCAGCACTATTTGTAGTTTTCAGGAAGTGGAAGTTAATTACTGTTGGTAGTCAGCACTATTAACAGTTTGCAGAAACTGTGGGTTAAGTACTGTTGGTAGTTAGCACTATTTAGAGTTTGGAAGAACTCTTACTTAAGTTCAACTGGTAGTCAGCCCTATTTGTAGTTTGCAGGAAATGGAAGTTAATTACTGTTGGTAGTCAGCACTATTTATAGTATGCAAAAGCTGTACGTTAAGTACTGTTGGTAGTCAGCACTATGTATAGTGTGCAGGAACTGTAAGTTAAGTACTGTTGGTAGTCAGCACTAGTTATAGTTTACAGGAACTGTAAGTGAAGTACTGTCAGTAGTCAGCACTATTTATAGTTTGCAAGAACTGTAAGTTAGGTACTTTTGGTAGTCAGCACTATTTATAGTGTGCAGGAACCATAATTATTGTTGGTAGTCAGCACTATTTATAGTATGCAGGAACTGTAACTTAAGTACTATTAGTAGTCAGCACTATTTGTAGTTTGCAGGAACTGTAAGTTAATTACTGTTGGTAGTCAGCACTATTAACAGTTTGCAGGAACTGTGGGTTAAGTACTGTTGGTAGTCAGCACTATTTATAGTTTGGAAGAACTGTTACTTAAGTACTATTGGTTGTCAGCCCTATTTGTAGTTGGCAGGAAATGGAAGTTAATTACTGTTGGTAGTCAGCACTATTTATAGTGTGCAGGAACTGTAAGTTAATTACTGTTGGTAGTCAGCACTATTTATAGTGTGCAGGGACTGTAAGTTAGAAATACTGTCGGTAGTCAGCACTATTTATAGTGTGCAGGAACTGTAAGTTAAGTACTGTTGGTAGTCAGCACTAGTTATAGTTTACACGAACTGTAAGTGAAGTACTGTCAGTAGTCAGCACTACTTATAGTTTGCTAGAACTGTAAGTTATGTACTGTTGGTAGTCAGCACTATTTATAGTGTGCAGGAACTGTAAGTTAAAAGTACTGTCGGTAGTCAGCACTATTTATTGTGTGCAGGAACTGTAAGTTAAGTAGTGTTGGTAGTCAGCACTAGTTATAGTTTGCTGGAACTGTAAGTGAAGTACTGTCAATAGTCAGCACTATTTATAGTTTGCAGGAACTGTAAGTTATGTACTTTTGGTAGTCAGCACTATTTGTAATTTGCAGGAACTGTAAGTTATGTACTTTTGGTAGTCAGCACTATTTGTAGTTTGCAGGAACTGTAAGTTTATTACTGTTGGTAGTCAGCACTATTAATAGTTTGGAAGAACTGCAAGCTTGTATTCTTATGCAATATGCTTTTGACCTTCTCATGCTGTCTGTTCCAACATATGGACTACAATATCACCCTTTTTGGGGTACTAGAAATGCTCAGGAACCCTCTTCAGGAGGGTTGCACCCCATATAGTTGCCCTGGGACACAGGCACCTGAGGTAAAATGTATCTTAGGGAAGTTGCACAGAAAGGAAAAGTGAGCTAACAGAGGAGGAATGGATGATGGTGGAGCAAAGAAAATGAGCATGCAAAGGGAACTTGTGGCATATGCACTTGCGTTGTGCTTGGTGGGAGGCTTGGCATAAGTCATCTGTTACCCCATGGAACCCCAGGCTAAAGCCTTGTCATAGAACAGCTGGGATACAGCATCCCATTTTAAGAGGGGTTCTGCTTCCTCCTAATAAAACAGCTGAGAGGACCACTACTCTTTGCAGAGTCAAATACTCAGTAGGTTGCATGCTTGCCTCTGGGGTCACGAGACCAGAAGGTGAAGAATTCTAGTCCTGTACTAGGATTTTAGGCTAGTACCCAGTACTGACACTGTAGTACTTTATTTGGGTGATGCTGAATTGTTGAAATTCCATCCTCAGATGAGACATTGAACCAAGGTCCCTGCTACCCATTCCTGGTGGCTGTCCAGGTAGAAGTTAAAGGTCTCATAGAACTTATTGTAACAGTAGGGGATTTTTTCCCCAAATAGATTAGCCAACATGCCCCCTCTACATTAATAAAACCAGTCCATACCCCCACCCCGATGTACCTGGAAATGAGCTGATACAGCTCAGAGTGTTTTTTCTGGTCAAAAATTGCAAACAATTAAGAGAAAACATTTTTGGCGTGGTACTGGGTATTAACATCATGGAATACATATATATTTTTTTAGTCATCAATGGAATGGTGTGACTTTATGCATTTTGATTACTCTGTTTGTAAATTTACAACCAGAAATAAAAAAAAAACGTGCACTCACCTGGTAATCAACAACTAAATTAATACATAAATAAAAGAAATAAATTGTTTGTAGCCATATGGGACCGCGTATAAACAGGTGAACAAAGTAAGTTATTTGATGCATTTTATTGGACCAAGAAGAAATTTTCAGTACACAAGCTTTCAGGCTTACACATAACCTTTCTTAAAGTTGATGCCATCTGAAAGCGATGCCATCACCTGACAAAGGGCTCAGTGTAAGCCTGAAAGCTTGTGAACTGAACATTTCTTGTTGGTCCAATAAAATGCATCAAGTCACCTACTCTATTCAACCAGAAATAAATGCATCACAAAATAATACATGTTTGTACTATGCCAAGGCGAAGTATATTACAGGGTTCCGTCATATCATCCGTGTTAACTCAAACATTTTCCACTTTACATATATCACCCATACCTGTGCTAGCAAACTGGTATAGCTTGAATGTAGATGATGAAATGTATTTGGTATAAAATCATGTTTGCAATGTTCCCTTTTCAGCTGTTAAGGGCATCTTACTAAACTAAAACTGAATTATAACCACCCACCCCCTTGAACCACATTCAGGATGCCATTTTAGTAATTAACATGCTACATGATCATTTAGTGTCATGGGTTCACACAATTTCTGAGAACTATTAGTAAATGCAATAAAAAGGAATGCATCACATCACACTCAGCAATTATCTGAATTTAATCAGAGTCAGAAAAATGCAGGAGAGCTCCTAGAAGAAAACATTTCATAAAGAATCTAACAAAATAACCCCTTCCTGGACTGCTTACTGTTTCCTTTAATTCTCACGAACTATCTCAGAATAAAAAGGGCATATACCAATAGGGAGAAAGGACCTGGAGATATGGCTAAGTGCACTAGGAAGAGGTCCAAATTAATTTTGTTTCAAAATTATCTTTTAATTTGAAATGCAGAAAACTGAGAAAGGCAGTACAGTGTTGTTATGCTTTGTTTTGAAGATCAGCTACTGAGCTGAAACAAGAAAGGGGGGTGTAACCTGAAATAATACATTTGAAACAAGCAGCAAGAGCAGAAAGATTGTTTTTTTAGATGACTGCCTAACATTCCATAAATGTGGCTTGCATAGCTGTGCATCAGAATCTCTGTATCCTCATAAGAATATAATGAATTTTTAAATATGTATAAAAGTCTAATAAAGGGGAAAGAAATCTATGTTGTCCTCTCTAGCAGACATGTCTCCAGGGGTGATTGGTCGTTACCCCGGCAACCCTTGCAAATGGCAACTGACGTCAAGAAGGTAGGAAAAATACCACTGAGAGCAGGAACTGCCATGCATAATAGATAATTCTAAGAATCCTTGCTTGAATATGCACCAAAGTGACACAAAAAAAGAGCACAGGGGACCTTCCATTTCACAAAGAGACCCCGCTAAAGGTGAAATAAGTCCTTTGTCTGAATGGCTCAGGTTTTAAGTGTTTTTTATTTAATTGTAAGATACCCTGGTTTATTTTAAATGACTCCAACTGGTTGATATTATCTTTTTTCTTCATGAACTGACTAATATTTATAGTTTGGACTATTTAAATATTGTATAAATTAACTAAATGGACTTTAGAAGGTCCAATGTGTTCCAAGGATTCTCCCTGAGATTTAAGGACTGGCTTGTGATGAAGTACTGGGATAAGGAGGCAGGGTGGTCTAGTGGTTAGACCGTTGGCTTGGAAACCAGGAGATTATAGGTTCAAACCCTGCTGTAGCCAAATTCTCACTATGTGACCTTGGGCAAGTCATAGGGATGGCAACATAAGCTAGAGGTTAGAGCAATGAGCTGTGAACGGGCTGGGTAAATCCAGCAGACCAGAGTTTGATTCCCACAACCTCCACTTATCTATCACATGACCCTGGGCAAATCACCTAACCTCCTTGTTCTCCTGGGACACACCTGGAAATGAGTTTTGGCTCATTATAAATAGGGTCTCAGAAATGCTGCAATCTGATTGGCTGTTAGGATTCCAATAGCCTTACATTAATCCATGTTATACTGTCATGTACAGCCTGACCACCATGGCACATGAATTCTTCCTGTCAGCATTCCATTCTCTAGCACAGCTGAATGTGTGGAATTATGCATTCTGACTTTGAACCCGCATTCTTAAACTGCTGGGGGAAGAACTATTTTATTAAAAATCTCCCTCTAAATGAGGAAAACATTCAAAAAGTATACTTTTAACACTTTTCTTTTGGAATCATTTTTATAATAGCAATAAGGCACTCACAGGAGTTAGATTAACAGTCAGTTAATCACCCCCTAGGGGCAATATGGCACTTGGCTGCACCTCATGCCACATTACACCCCTAGGGGACTGTTAATCTAACCTCTGGTTATGCCTTATTGTTTAAGTGTGCCTTTTCTGGGAAAAAATAGTTAAAATTAAAAAAAAAAGAAACTTAATCACCCACTGCTTCAGTCCACCCCACTGTGAAAATGGGTAAAGGCAAGACTCCAATGAAAATTAGATGTTGTATCAAATCTAGACAATCCTTTGTGAATAATAAAGTATATTAAATGAATGAATGAATGAATGGATAAAAAAATAAATAATCTGCCTGCAAACATCCCACCCACATGCATGTGTACATCAAAAGGGGGTGTAGGCGTAATACTCCTCTAAATGATCATGTTCGGGTACAAAGCAACTTATAAGAGTTGGCTAGATACATCTTTGTGGGGTATTGCCTTTCAGCTGACTCACAGTCGTGTTCTCCCAGCTGGTAGCGCCACCATCCAACCCTCTCTCACTCCTGCCTGTGTGGCATATCTGTCTGTCTGTATCTCTGTCTCTGTCTCTCTGTCTCTCTCTCTCTGTCAGAGCCTCAGAGATCCTTCTTCAGTTATTCTGTTCAGAATCACTAGAACCACATCAAAGAGGACAGAAAAGCTTCTTAAATGGGAACACTTTAGAATAAGTTACATCAAAAATATTTGTCTTGCAATGTCATAACTCCCACCCCCTCGAAACAATGTTATAGTTACAATATTTCAAGGTTTCCCCATCACATCAGTTTGAGAAAATGTGGTGCGTTACCTCCCCTGTCACTGCAGTTCATGCATTTTATTTTGTGCCTGGATGGAGCCGTGCTGTTAGAGCTCAGTCATTCCTCCTCCTCCTCCACAAGAGATGGCAAATGGCAAGCAGGGTTTCCTGAGGACAAGAAATGAACCACAATGACATGCTTTCCCTGAGGACACAGCTCAGCCTTCAGCAGGGTGCATTTAGAACTAAACTTTCAATGAGGAGATTTTCAAAGCCTACTTCTAGATGCAGTTTTCTGCTGACGTGTACACATATTGGAGCAGTTTCTAGACAGTAAATATTTCATGGGCCTCTTTAAATTGTGTTGGACGTTAGTTTCCTGTCGCCATATGCCTCTTGCATATGTCAATATTTATTTGTAATGTAACATGTATTATTGTTTTGTCTTTTCCTTTTTCCTCCCCAGTATCCATATTGTACTGTTTTTCTGTACCTTGGACTCTGTAAATGACTACACTGTGAATATAATTTGCTTCTGTTATTTACTGTACTGTTTCTCCCTGCTGTACTCTCCCATGTCATACCTGAAAATGGGCCAATGTTTGCCTAGTGCACGTACCTGGTAAATAAAAACTATATATATTGGACACGATGGCAAACTGCATCTGTGTCCAATTTTCAAAGTAAGGACATACTTATATCCCATTTTCAGCACTCTTGACTTAAATATGTCTTCTTTTCAAAGCTCAGTGATAGCTGTGTCTGGACAAATATGTCAAGTCAAGTTTAATCTGGTCTAACGTTTGCATCTGCTTTTCATCATTTACATTCAAAATTAAATATAAACTCACATAAAGCAGATTGAATTGCTACAAATATGTCCAACCTTTAAAAGTTGCTCCAGTAAGGCAGAGTCTAGTCTAGACATATCAGGGAAGCTCCAGACATTGAAAAAAAAAAACAATTACTCACTGTAGTAATAATGTTTCTTCTAGATGGTTTACTAGTGATTCATACAATCTGCAGTTACCTCAGCCCTGAGTTGTTGTCAAGAAAAATGAAACTTAGAGAATGTTTTAATTTGAAATCTGCACTGTGATCACACTCCCCAGCGTTCAAATGATAGATTTATAGCTGAAGAGCAGAAGAGAGCTGTGACCCCTATCTAATCTATGTAAAGTATTTTTACCAAAAGTAAATGTAAATAAGAATGCAAAAATAACACATAAAAATTGTAAAAACTGCAATGTTTACACTAATGAAATACCCAAACAATAAAACAATTCATTACTTAATTCTGAACAACCCTTCTATACTATAATTCTAGAACAGGAGGTAGGGATTAGTTTGTATGAATCACTAGTAAACCACCTAGAAGAAAAATCATTACTATGGTGAGAACTTTTTTCTTCTAGCAACAACAGTTTACTACTGATTTCATCCAATCTACAGCCTTCAAGCAGTACCTTGGGAGGCAGGTCTAGAACCTACATAAGAAAAAGGTTCTGAAATACTAGAGTACCGAACTTGGCATCCTTTGTAGTCTGGATGTTTAGGCAGTAATGGAAATAAAGACGTGTACTGTGGACCAGGTAACTGCTTTACAGTCAAAGGTACTCGCCATCATGTGTTGTGTGCGGTCCAGTCATTCTGTGTAGGGGGGTTCAGATTCATGGGGTGGCCGCTAGCAATTCAGTCAGCAGAGAAGGAACTGCACTCAATCACAGGGCTGCTGTTCAAAATCCTTTATAATCCATGATTAATCCATAATGGAGCCAACCATAAACAGCAAAGCATAGTATCCAAATTAAATCATGCATCCAGTGGGCCCAAAGGAATGCCCAAGCACTTTGATCATAAGATCTTCCTCAGGAGGCCCCCTAAAGAAAGTCTTATCATCAAAGCACTGGGGCATTGGTTTGAGCCCACTGTGTGTATGGTTTAATTTGGATACATTGCTGTTTATCCTTGGCTCCAATGTGGATTAACCATGAAATAAACAAGATTTTGAACAGCATCCCTCTGTCTGAGTGTGTTTTTTCCTCTGCAGACTGCTTTGCAGCCCTCCTGAAAGGGTACACCCCTTAGAGTTGCCACAGCAGCACACGTAGCTGTAGCGGAATATGCCTGCAGGCCTTTGGGTGACTGCCTGACAGCTTTCCCATTGCAAAAGTAGTAGTAGTGTTTATTTCTATCTGGCACCCTTCCTGGGAGGCTCATGGTGCCATTACAACAAGCAGTAGTAAGAAAACATACATACAAACAAATGTATAGCATGAAATATAAGTAAACTCCTGTAGATAAAGCTCTCCTAACAACACCAGCATTATCATTTCAAACTACTGTAAAGTCACCCTCCCAGCTGTCTAAGGGGTATATGGATGGTACAGTCACCTAGGAGGGGCCCTACATCAGAAACACAAATTCCACTTACTTGACCTCCTGAGCACTGAGGTGACCTCTGGGCATCCACTGGCACATAACAGGGCTGGCAAAGCAGTGAATAAAAGGGGATTCGTGAAACCTGGAGGCAAAACACATCAACTATCCAAACAGGGGTTATTTTAAACAAACAGGATCCTTTATTGTTCTAACTTGAGCTCAATTTTAGATGGCATTTCTTCAGCGGGCTCAGTTTATTTTTCCACTTCCTTACAGATGTACCATTAACTGTCCGCTTTTTCCTGCGCTGGCTTCAACTCTGTTGGTGTACCTTAACTTCAGTACTCTGTGGGTCCATGGGGACTAGAGACTCACAGAGTCCCTCACCCTAGCAGCTTGGGTGAGAACTCCACTGGCTTCTTCTAGTCCGTTTTCGAGATTTGGTAGCTGCCTGGCTAATTCATGGACTCACTGGCTGGCACAGAAGTGGCACCAGCTTGATCCTGTGACACAGTTCAGGGATCCACTCTGTCCTCCCACAGAGCATATCCTTTTTCCACATTTCACACTTTTCTTTATTATTGAGACCACAACACCTGTGCCCACCTGGGCACAGGGTGCCAACAGGCTCCACACATCTTCTAAATTTGGGCAATCCAGCCTACACTGACCCTTTCTGAGGTAAATTTCTGTTGGCTGACAGGAATTCTGCATCATGTCAGATGCTGTCCCTCTATTGAGGAGGGAGGGCACCGCAGAGTGCAGCACAGCCACTTCACATTTAACAAAGCTTAAACATCACCTCAGATCCTTCGCACACTGAAACCCCTGGCTTCATCCTCCTCACAGACAGACCTCTAAACTTCTCTTCAGATGGGGGTTTCTCCTTCTGGAGAGGGGCAACCCCCTTTCAGAGGCTGTAGAAGATGGCCACCGCTACAACTGGGCACTTTTTCTCGACACCAGCCACCACAGAGAAACGTGCAGGGTAGTGGGAGCTGGTATGGTGTGCCAGTAGCTCTCTCCCACCAGTTCTGACTCCAGCAAAGAACACTTACTACTCCCTTTTGGAATGCCAGAGCAGACTAGCTGATCTAGTCCTCCAAGGACCTAGAAACTAGCATCACCCTAGAGGTCAATAGATACTCTTAATGGGATATTAATGTAGCTCCTTGGGGGGCTGCTACACTAAATAAATACATATATAGGTACATAAATAACAATATAAAAATATAAATATATGGCACAGCTTGGATGAAATATACGACAGGCAGGAAGTTATTCCCCAAATGTCTGAAGAAAACAAAAATCTTTAGTCCCCTTTTAAAGGCCTCCACCAAGGATGCCTTCCCCAGGGACCCCTGGAGTGAGTTCCAAAGGACTGGGTCTGCCACCTCAAATGCCTGATCCCCTGAGGTTCTCAGTCTTGCCACAGGTAACATAAGGGGGCCCTCCTACAGGGAGCGGAGAGGGTAAGATGATATGTAAGGATGCAAGAGCTCACACAGGTAACCTGGACCCAAGCCGTGAAAGGCCTTGTAAGTCAGTAATCTGACTTTAAAGGAGATACACCACTTCACTGGCAGCCAGTGCAGATCCCACAATGCCTGGGAGACATGATACTGTCCCAAAAGGCTGGTCAACAACCTAGCAGCTGCAATCTGCACCAGCTGCAGGCATCAAAGCATACCTCCATTGACCCTGAGTACATCGGACTGCAGTAGTCAAGCATGGCAATCACAAATGATGCATCATTGTTGCCAGGTCTCCAGGGTGATAAGGAATTTTATCAAGCTGATGTTCCTAGGATGGTAGAAACCACTTTGGACTACTGCTGACACCTGAGACTCAGATGTCAGCCCGTCATCCAGAATGATGCTGAGATTCTTCACCTCAGAAACAGCCACCAGATCAGTGGAACCAAGCTAAATCCCTGTACATTGCCCAGTGGCCACCCCCCCCCAACCGGCTCAACAACCAGTCCCTCAGTCTTATCAGGGTTAAGTTTTAACTAGTTCAATTACATCCTGTCCTAGTTCTTGGAAAATAATCTATTTAGCACGTTGACCACACCCGGTGTCCCAGGTGCAAATGACAGATATAGCAGGATATCACGTATGTCCATGTTGTCTAATGATCCTCCCCAAGGGCAGCATATATACCACAAGCAGCATGAATGAAAGGACTGAAACTTGGGGTATGCCACAGGACAGCAATACCAGGGATGAAGAGAAGCCTCCCAACATCACCCTCTGTGTCCTGTCACTGAAGTGGGATTCAAACCAGCAGGTGACTTCACTGGTGAGTTCCATGTACTCCCTGAGTCTGTCCAATAACAGCCCATGGTCCATGGTGTCAAAGGTTGAGGAGAGATTGAGCAGAACAAGAACTGACCATTCTCCTCTATCTCTTGCCCTGAGCAGGTCATTGTGCACCCTGAACAGCGCAGTCTATGCTCTGATCTAAAACCAGGTTGGAGAGGCTCATGTATGTTAAATGTAGTGAGGTGTGCCTCAAGCTGTAGCGTTCTGATGAAGAGGAGAAGAGATGTTTGCTGCATTGAAGTTCTGAGAGACGGAAAACTGAAGAGAAAATGACAGTACTGGTAGAGAACTGAAGGGCTCCTAAATGGAAAATATTGTCTTCCAGACTACGAAGTAGGTGTAGGAGCGGACTAAGCAAGATGCCCTTTCAGATTTGACTTCAGGCTTTTTTTTTTCTTGATACCAGAAGACTGAAGGAGAGTGGGCAGTGCAGACCATAAAGTAACTGATTATCTTTATTTCAAAGTAAGAGGCCTAGGGATTTCATTTGGGCCTTTGAAGGGGAAGCTTTAAGGTCTAATTGTGGATCTGATGGTAGAGTTTGAAATTCATTGAACTGCGCTCCATAGACAATTTGTGCCCAAGGCCTGTTGAGACATACTGGGGTATAGAGTTGCCCTGCTTTTCTTAGAACTACAAGTATTGCAGTATATAAGATTTGTTTGTCCTTTTAAACATGTAACAAGTTGGTAACCTGACTTGGTTCCACCTTTTCTAACCATGCATTTTTTTAGTCATTTCTGATGATTCATAATGAGGTGAACTTATGGGAGCCAGGCCCCTTGGACATTCAAAAGACCCTCTGCAAGTATTCCTAACATCAAAAACTTATTTCAGGACCCTGTTTGTTTTTATAAATGTCCTATAAGGAGTTTCTTTTTAATTTAATTTTACTTCTATAGAACTTCATTGAACAAATGGTATCTTGTCTGTTTTTAAATTGTTTAGCCACACTGCTTTCTTCATTTCTGATTTTGCTGCTATTGTACTGACTTTCTCCTTGTTACAATGTATTTTCTAGTCAGCTGCTTTTGTATCTGCAACTAGTTTACCCGTTATATTGTGTATTTTACTGTTTTTGTACTATGTTTCAATTATTTGTGCTGATTCTCCTTGCTACTTTGTATTTATTCTCTTAACTGCTTTTGCATCTATAACTGGTTTACTCATCATGTTGTATATTTTGCTATTTTCTTTGTATCATATTTCATGGTTGTTTTGTGACTTGACTCTCCTGGGTCATGCCTGAAAATAGGCAAACTTATTGTCTAGTGCACCTATCTGGTTATCAAAAAACGAATAAATAAATAACTTATGCGTAGATGTTATTAGACATTAATTAGGCATAGAAAATGCACTTTAACTGTTATATATTGTTTCAAATCTGAAAGTGAGCACTAGGACTGTGGTGCTCAAGAATAATATCGGCATTGCTTCTCTCCCAGTACTGTGATTCGTTTTTGCATTTATTGGTGGAACGACTCCCTAGCTATCTCAAAGACACCAAAGAGGTGTTAAATCTGATTTTTGGTATCACGCTAAATGAGGATATGCACCTACTAACTATGGCCACGGAAGCGCTCTATACTAACGTGCCTCATGTGGAGCCCTCGACGCAGCAGTGCACTATTTGAACATTGATAACAACAAAGACATTCCTCCTACTGATTTCATTATAAGATTACTTGAATTTGTTTTAAGAAGTAATGGGTTTCTCTTTGATAATGATATGTACCTACAGACCAATGGAACTGTGATGGGGCAACATGCGTCCCATCTATAGCAAACCTACATGTGGACAGATGGGAGGAAAAGGTTGTGTTCAATGAACTACTTAACATTTTTTTGTCCAAAATCATTGTATGGAAAAGATACATTGACGATGTGTTAGCAATTTGGCAAGGTAGTCTTACTGAGTTTGATAATTTTGTGACTTAGCTATACCGCTCGAATCCCCATCTAAGGTTTACACACCAGACCAGTCAGAACTGCATTGCTTATTTAGATCTTAACCTAAGCAAAAGCCCAAGGGGAGCCAAAGAAAGCAATACATATTGCAAAAAAGTGGACGGAAACACTCTGTTATTGGCATCTAGCTGCCATGCACCACATGTGGCAACTAACATCCTTAAGGGGCAATTCCTGAAAGAGAAGAAATTGCACCACAACAGAGGAATTTGAACATGGTGCCACTGACCTCACAAATAGGCTTGTGGCAAGAGGTTATAGACAAAACAAAATAGAAACAGCCAAAGAGTGTGCTAGGAATACAGACCAGTATTGCCTCCTGCAGGAAAAAAGAGAGAGAAACCAAGCACTAGGCAGCAGGTTTAATTTTGTAACCAAGTATTCAGCACAGGCAAAACATTTGGAAGCACAGACACAGGGCTCAACACCATAAGTAAGGAGCCTGTTAGGATGTGCTATAAGAAAGCACCAGTATTAAGAGATTACCTTATGCATAGCCATTTCAGTAACAAGCCCTGACAAACTTGGTTGAACAAAATATATGGCTGTTTTAAATGTGGTAAATGTATTTATTGTGAACATGTGAACCAGATCAAGAATTTCAAAAGTTGCAATGTGGACAGAACATTTGAAATCAGACTGTGCATAACTGGTAGCACTGAAGATGTCATATATCTAGCTACTTGCTCTTGTACAGCTTTTTACATTGAGAAGACAACTAGAGGTTTTAAAGTTAGAATGGGAGAGCACATTAGAGCTATTGCAGAATTGCTGGTGCAGAATTCCATAGCCCGAGTACTTACAGGTACTCCTAGATCTTCCCGTATTACTCCGGTGCTGCGGGAACTGCTCTGGCTGCCAGTTCAGTGGCGGATCACCTTCAAAGTTGGATTACTGACTTTTAAAGCCCTGCATGGTCTGGGCCCTGACTACCTGAAAGAACTCCTGATCCCTTACCACCCTGTGAGTCTGCTTCGCTCAGCTGACGAGGGGTTGCTAGAGATTCCTAGGATTGCATTAAAATCAGCTGGGGCCCGGGCTTTTATGTTCATGCCCCCCTCCCTTTGGAATTCTCTACCCCGTCAGATAAGGGAGTGTACGACCGTGTGAAGTTTTAAACAGGCTCTCAAATCCTTTTTATGGGAAAGGGCCTATGGTGGCTCTGATTAATTGCTGTATCTGTTTTAATAGTTTTTGTTTTACTGTTTGTATGTCTTGTCTGTATTATATTTTACTGGAATGCGCCTTGGTATTCGAAAGGCACAATACAAATAAAAATATTATTATTATTATTGCGAGAAGATATGGCACTTATGCCACTGCACTGCATATTATAGAAGCAAAAGATAATGTGTCTCATTCTTTTACATTCACAGCTATAGATAGGGTGAGCTGCAGTTCCAGGGGAAGGGATTTTGATAACCTTATGCTGCTACGAAAAAAATTCTGGATTTTAACACTGAAAGCTAACCAGAGACCTGAACACACATTTTGATGTGAGACCTTGTTTAGAAAAAATGTGGAAAATAGACTTGAATTACTCCAGTGAATCTGTTCCTACATGTAATATATAAAAATAGACTTCAATTACTCCAATGAATCTGTACCTACATGTAATATATATATATATATATATATATATATATATATATATATATATATATATATGTGTGTGTGTGATTACTTACTGAGAACATTATTTGGAACTCTTCTAGTGGATCATGATTCCTGTCATGAATTTACAAAAAAAATTTAACACCAATTGTACAATGGCATGAAGGTATCCTGGACACTGATTGGTTAGTCTGGGACTGGGCCTGTGATGTTATCCCAGTACAACATCATGGTGCTAGTCCCAGCATACCGAAGACTGCAGCAACCATTACTAAAATCACTCCGCTGCAGCTGACTTCAGTGATCCCTGCTGCCCAGCTCTCTTCAGGGAGTCCCAATCCCAAGCCGTCTACAGTGTTCCCCGCCATTAGCTTACTATTAAAAGTACAAAGCTCTCTCCCACCTAGTCAGTTTTCACTCACCCATCACAGAAACCTCACAACAAATTTAATTTGTGTGCCTGTTTCTTCCCTGAACCCATCAGCTTCACCACTGAGACCATAACTGCCAGTTTCACTGACCCACCTCAGCTAATGACAAAAACAAAAACAAAAAACATCTGTTCACCTACAAGAACAGCATAATGTGGCTACAGAACACATTTTAAACAAGTACTTTCCTTACTTCGATCGAGACCGATCTCAGAAATCAGGAAGTCTCCACAACTTGCGCTTGAAGCTTCCTTCACATCAAAGTTTGTTAGGGGAAAAAAAGCCATGTTGATCTTCACCTTCTCACATTGCAGGCAGCAGGACTGGTGGGGCCAACTCAATTAAACCAGAGGTATGATGGTACCAGTTTGGGGGGGGGGAGTACAACACAAAAGAAAAGTCTTTGTCTGTAAGGAATGGGCAGTCAGAGCAAGACCACAGCAGCAGCAGAAAAGCAGCTAAGTAGCTGTTGCGCCACCTGCTGCACTTAATAGAAATTGTGGACTTTTTTTTTTAAAGAAGTATACCTTCACATACAAAAAAGCAATTAAGAACTTAAACATACATGTATTTTTATTTATTTATTTATTTTTGCAAATGAGACATTGTATAATAGCAATAATGCACTCCAGGGTGTACGTTGTGCTGGGATAATGTCACGCCTTGCTGTTGGATGCACTCGGCCTTTAGCTTTGTGCCCAACCATGCAAAGCATGATGTTATCCCAGCACAACACACACACTGTCATGCATTATTGCCTAAATATTTTATGAAAAAGTATTTTATTAATAACATCTTTGAATTTATTATCAATAACACTGGGATGTATTTATTTTATTTACCAATGATAATTCATATTTTCTCTGGTCCACTTTTCTATTAATCTTACCCCCGGCCCTTGCATTCCTTTCCATTCCTAATAACACACACACACACACACACACACACACACACACACACACCACCGCCACCACCACCACCAATCCCCCTTCCTTCTTCTCTCTTTTTCCTCCTGTACTCAGTTTTAAAAAAATGCACTGATTGTAGACCCACATGATGTAATTTTAAAGAGACACAATAGGATGATAAATTAATGGATATTTGATTAGTGAAACCAGTTATTCACTTATGCCATTAATTAAAGGTATGACATCATGTCATCACATGGTTTTTAAAGGAGACAGGAAATCGTTGTGCTTGAATTTAATAAAATTTTATCTCAAATCAGTGTCTGGTGTGTTATTATATGTGCTAGGACAGTAATTAGCCATTCTAATAACATAGTCTGTTTTTGCCACAGAGCTGTGAGTGTTTGGCCTCAGTGAATAAATCACTTCAGTGTGCAAGCTTAGCTCATGCTGTGTTTCAGTGGAGTTCTATGACAATGTTCAAAACTTCCACTCAGAGAGAGAGCTGCTGTTTCACAGGCAACTGGCAGAGCAGTAAGGAAAATCACTTCTCCATCACACAAAGAGTGAATTAGTGTGTTGTTAATTGTTAGCTATACACTGCTATGTGATTATAGTGTGACAGTTGGAGCTGTATCACTGTTGTGATCGCTCTGAGTTTAAACGGCAGTTTGTGTATTTTTTTTTTTACAAGAAACTGGCTTGAGATAAATTATATGTCACCTCAGTAGGGATCCCCTCACACATCACACAGGCTCAAACGGTGTTTTAGGTGATATCAGTGACTCTGTTTTATGCACTGACTGATTACAAAGGTAAGTGGGTATAACATTTAAATCTGACACGACAGCTTTCACATCTTTGCTTTTGTAATCACTCAGTACGATCGCAAAACAGTTACAGTTCCTGAAAATGTCCAGTACACAAAAAAGTGGATATCCACATCCCCATCATTGGTGCACAGTCCCTAATGTCTAGTGGCACGCCCCGCCCACTGATCCTCATCCCCATCATTGGTTACATAGTCCCTGTGTCTAGTGCCACCCCCGTCCACAGATCCTCATCCCCATCATTGGTTACATAGTCCTTGTGTCTAGTGGCACCCCTGCCCACAGATCCTCATCCCCATCATTGGTTACATAGTCCCTGTGTCTAGTGGCACCCCCACCCACTGATCCTCATCCCCATTATTGGTACACAGTCCCTACTGTCTAGTGGCACCCCCACCCACTGATCCTCATCCCCATCATTGGTTACATAGTCCCTGTGTCTAGTGGCACCCCCGCCCACTGATCCTCATCCCCATCATTGGTTACATAGTCCCTGTGTCTAGTGGCACCCCCGCCCACTGATCCTCATCCCCATTATTGGTACACAGTCCCTACTGTCTAGTGGCACCCCCCACCCACTGATCCTCATCCCCATCATTGGTTACATAGTCCCTGTGTCTAGTGGCACCCCCGCCCACTGATCCTCATCCCCATCACTGGTTACATAGTCCCTGTGTCTAGTGGCACCCCCGCCCACTGATTCTCATCCCCATCATTGGTACACAGTCCCTCATGTCTAGTGGCACTCCCCACCCACTGATCCTCATCCCCATCATTGGTACACAGTCCCTCATGTCTAGTGGCACTCCCCACCCACTGATCCTCATCCCCATCATTAGTTACATAGTCCCTGTGTCTAGTGGCACTCCCCACCCACTGATCCTCATCCCCATCATTGGTTACATAGTCCCTGTGTCTAGTGGCACCCCCGCCCACTGATCCTCATCCTCGTCATTGGTACACAGTCCCTGTGTCTAGTGGCACCCCCCCACCCACTGATCCTCATCCCCATCATTGGTTACATAGTCCCCATGTCTAGTGGCACCCCCGCCCACTGATCCTCATCCCCATCATTGGTTACATGTCCCAGTGTCTAGTGGCACCCCCGCCCACTGATCCTCATCCCCATCATTGGTACACAGTCCCTACTGTCTAGTGGCACCCCCCACCCACTGATCCTCATCCCCATCACTGGTACACAGTCCCTCATGTCTAGTGGCACTCCCCCCCCCACTGATCCTCATCCCCATCATTGGTTACATAGTCCCTGTGTCTAGTGGCACTCCCCACCCACTGATCCTCATCCCTGTCATTGATTACGTAGTCCTTGGCCTTGGTGTCTAATGGTACCAGCCACCCACCAATCCTTGTCCCTCTCATTGGTTACACAGTCCCTGATATCTAGTTACACCCCTCCAATCGATTATCTGCTGCTGCATTCCCAGGTTTTCCCCTGGTGTCCAGTGGAACCCCTCCATCCCTGAGCATCCATCCCAGAACACAGCTTGAATTACCTGGCATCTAGCAGCACCCATACACCGCCTGCACTGGGCACAACATCCTGCCACCCCCTTACCTCAGTCACCGGTGCCATGCAGCTCTGATATGGTGACCAGCGCAGCCCTCCACTCACCAGCTTGGCCGGCCGCCGTATGTAATGACAGGGAGAAGGACAGAGTTGCTGGAGCAGTCAAGTCATATACTTCTTTTGCTAAAGATGCACATTCTCCATCTAATAGATGGCCAGTGCCATTTTAGTACAAGAAAAAAAAGCGTCACTTGAACGTTCTTAAGGAGCACCTTTCTGGCTCTATTTTTGAATCTCCCTCAGAAACACTATGGGAGCGTTACCTGCTCCAAAGTCTACTGGTGCAAAAATTATAATTTTTCTGTGGCCATGACTTGGGAGGGAAGGGACTGTAATTTGTCTCCATGGATCCAAGATCCTGATCTCTT
This sequence comes from Neoceratodus forsteri, assembly GCA_016271365.2. NCBI lineage: Eukaryota > Metazoa > Chordata > Ceratodontiformes > Ceratodontidae > Neoceratodus > Neoceratodus forsteri. The sequence continues at coordinate 925,111,358 of CM028137.1, forward strand.
CTACTTTCTGATTTGGAGACATGTTCCGTTTTGTGATGTAATAGTATGGAGACTGCAGGAGTGCATTCCAAAGAGTTCTATATGGACCCATTTTAAGTTCTTTTTTTAACGTCGTAGGGTGCCAATTTCAACAAGTCAAGGCCCTTGTAAGTTGAGCAGTGGCCTTGATTTGTTAAAATCAGCACTCTTAAATGTTCAAAAAAGGACGTATGAATGAGTCCCTGTACAACTCTATTGAGCACGCTCATACACTCTTCATATTATTATTTCACAAAGTGTAAAACACGCGGAGTGTCTCCAAATTGGGAAGGGAAGGTTGGGCTCTTGGCTCCGTAGCAAAATTACGATCCCTTCCCTCCTGAAATATGGCCACCGAAAAATTGTAATTTTTGCACCAGTGGACTTTGGGGCAGGTAAGGCTCATATAGTGGTTTTACACTGAGCACCAGAAAAGGTCCTCTTAAAATGCAGGGACTGCTAGGTACAAATCCACAACACGCTGTCCAGTTGTAGAGGTTAAGAAGATTAACAAACTACCAACATTTTTGATTTGGTATTCTACTTCTAGGTTTAACATTCTGTCTAAAAGAGCACTGCAAAGATTAAACTGCAAAGCGGTTGTATGCTTGAGTAGTACTCCTGTCGGAATACCAGTAAGTTTTAACCCTGTTGTTTGCTAAACATTTCCCAGAGTGGCACTAAAACCGAGGGCAGGGTTAACACACTGTGCAGCCAGATATCTAATGTGTAGAGATCACTAGTTATAAGATTCATAAATGGCACCACTTTGGTGCCACACTGGGAAATGTTTAGCAGACAACAGGGTTAGAACTTACTGGTATTCTGCCAGGAGTACCACTCAAGCATATAGCCACTTTGCAGTTTCATCTGTGCAGTGCTCTGTTTGACAGAATGCTGGACCTAGAGGTAGAATACCAAATGTAAGTTTTTTTGTGATGTGGAATCATACCTAGCAGTCCCTGCACTTAAAAAAGTTCACGTGACACTTTTTTTACTTGTACTACATTGGCACCGGCCATCTGTTAGACAAAGAATGTGCATGTGGCTTGACTGCTCCAGCAACTCTGTCTTTCTGCCTGTCATTGCATACAGTGGCTAGCTGAGGTGGGGAGAGGAGGGCTGTGCCAGTCACTGTTTCAGATCTGTGTGGCACCGATGACTGTGGTAAGGAGGGGGGTGGCAGGGTGGTGTGACCAGTGTGGGCGGTGCAGGGGGCCACCAGATTCCAGGGAGTATGGGCTTTCTTCTGGGATGGGTGCTTGGGGGTGAGGAGTTCCACTGGACACAAGGAAATGCTTAGGAATGTGTCAGTGGATGATTATTGGGTTGGGGGTGCCATAAAACACCAGGGACTATGTAACCAGTGATGGAGACAGGGATCAACGGGGGGCACCAGACACCATGGAATAATGCTATAGATACAGGGATCAGAGTTCAGGTGTGCTACTAGACACTGAGGAACAATGCTACAGGTATGGGGATGGGGATTGGAGGGTGGGGGGTGCCACTGGACACCAGGATGGAAGCGTGCCTTACAGGGATAGGCATTCAGGATCTGGAGGGGCCACTTGCAGCCATGCCTGATGCTGCAGGCAGCCAAAGAAGGGTGCAAACCTGCAGCTGCATCCAATGCAAATGAGCCCATAATGGGCATGCATATGGCCCTTAGCACTTTGCATGCCCAATGGGCTCATTTGCATGGTGCCAGCTGAATATCGTGCCAGGGGCTCATGGCACTAACAGGTCTAGGGTTGCAGTTCCCTGCACTTCCCTCTGGGCTGCATACAGCCTAGATCCCTGTCAGGGTGGTGCTACTCAACTTAGTGGTGCACCAACATGCCCCTCTATTCAGTCAGATCGCGCCAGTGCACTATCCGACTGAATATAGCATCCTCAGGATCATGGGTACAGGCAAGCCCAGAAAAACCTTTGTGCTTCACTACTGCCCATGTTCCAATATCAGGCCTCAAGTATCCTTTTCAATCTAATTTGCTGTCTAATCCTGTAAGTCTTGTTTTGCTGTTTGAAGTGCCTCTTGTAAATGGATGGACTGGACTGAATTTGTAAATGTCTGTAATTGTTTCTCAAACTGATTAAACAATGAACATATAGGATGGTATATGGTTGCCGTACACAACAAAGCTATTTATACACTGAGTGCTTTCCATGATGATTAGGACCTCGAGAGCGAAACTTGAGAGGTATCTCTGTCATCATGGAAAACACGAGCTGTGAGAATAGCGATGTGTATTTGGGCTACCATACACTATTCTATATAGTGTATGGTCCCAAACAAACACAAAATTGCTTACTTTTTATTAAAGGATCAGCCAGTCTCTGCCCTCCTTCACCCACAATTCACCATCATTGGCCAGCCAGTGCAACCCTTTAACCACCAGCCAGCTGGAAACAGCGCTGATGGAGATGCTTGCATTGTGACGTAGCTACTAACGCAGAACAAAACATTGTTCTGAATTAGTAGCTACATCACAACTGCAGCAAAACAACTTTTTGTGGTGTATGGTTTTCTATACACAACAACGTTTGACCATACACGATAGCCAAGTACTACTATCCTGTGTCCCCTACACTGAATTGTTCTGTAATATATATGTGCAGAACATAATGCATTCACAAAATTCATGCTTATTTGTATACAGTTTTATAGGCAAATATTACCATTCCAAAGATTATTCTCCTTTAGTCAAAGAATAAAAGCAGGACAATAACTTCTCCCCAGTACTCCTTTTGTATCTTTAACAACTGTAGCTTTAACCACTGTTCTCTTTTATTCTCAGATAGTTTGCATTCTAAGTCTAATTAATTAATCATTAACCTAGCAAGGCTCCTGATTGGCTACTGGATCCGTCATTAACGTCTGAGAAATGACCAATCCAGCTGCCAGCTGACACTGTGTGGCACGCACGGCTCACTCCACACAGCTAAAACTAATAACAACAACAACAAAAAAAACAGAAACAATTGAAACTTGTTATTGTAATTAGACTTATAATCACAATAACAACCTTGAAGCTGGTGATTTCCTTGGATTAATGCCATCCCCTCAACCGGTCGTTAATTCCTCAGAAATGGCCAGCTTCTCAGTCGTTATTGCTTAAGTACAATATGTGCTAAATGCTTAATCTCTTGTTGATCTCACATTTACAAGATTTAGTCCCATTATTTATTTTGTCTTATCCATGGGCATAGCCTGATTCCATTATTCCCAGCCAAAAGAAGCAAAAGGCTGCCTTGTGTTTTTCATTCTGCCAAATCTTTAGATACAGTTCCTTTGTCGTAAAATTCTTGAATTTCCTGTACATCTGAATATCTGAGATAGCCATCAATTTTGTGTTGTTCTGCATACTTGAAGAAACCATTGAATAGAGAATAATGGCTGAAACGGCGCTGTGCGTTATGGTTTTTACACACCTAAGGTGTGTGATGACCCATAAACCTCGAGAGTGAAGCTCGAGAGGTTTATGAGGTCATCACACAACAAGGGTGTATAAAAAATCCATTAACACCACAGCTTCATAGGCTTTATTCTTTATAATTACTGGTGTAGGGAGTTTTCCTTCCTTCAACTCTTCAAACGAGAGAGACAAAGACAAGAGCGTGAATGTGATGCAGATTTGATGTAGTTCTGTTAGACACACACACACACACGCATGCACACGGTCTGTACTAGGGACATTTTTTTTTTAAATCTGCTCTCTGGAACCAGTACGGGAAGTGGGATAGGAAGACAGCAGTCAATGAAGCACGGTCTGTTCTCAGTCAGAGTAGCTGTCTTCTGAAGTCCCGATCAAGGTGCAAGTTCAGCAGGATTAACCAGGTGGATTTTTTTGTTATACAAGGCAGGATCAACCAGATAAATAGTGAAGGAAATATAGCTTACATGTCAGGAGGGCGAGAGGCAAAGGATCATTGCAGGTGAGCAGCGCTAGTCCTCGGAAACTGCAAACTGGAACCGCCATGTTTCTAGATATGTTTGACCCACCCACACAGAGACTAAGGGCCAATAAGGCAGCACGCTACAAATGACTGACACTGGAGGACACTGGTAGGGCCAGAAAGTTTTGAGAAACGCCATAATAACTGGTTTTCGGGTTATAACGGTGTTTCACAGTACTTGTAATCCGGCTGATAAATAGGGTCACCAGTAATTATTATACAATAGCGTATGTGGATCCTACAAATGTGGAAGTCTGTGTTTTGATAGAGCATCATCTAATTTGTAGCATCAATATCTCTTCACATTTTGTGCCATTACTTAAGCAATAAGCCATGAGGGGGTGTGGGTTATCAAGGGATTTACCACGGCTGGAGTGGTTTGCCCATGAGGCACAGCTGAGTGAGTAAATCCTCGCCAGCCATGGTAAATCACCCGATAACCCACACTCTCCGAGTGGCTTATTGCGATTATACCAAGGTTCATTTTTTTTACTATAATAAAATACAAATATTAAAGAGGTTGATTTTTTTATTTTATTGTATTTATTCCTGTGCTGCAGAGGATATATTGGATTATAGTCTCATCAACAGTGGTTGGTTATCAAAGGATTTACAACAGTGGTAAACTGCCAGTCTGATGATTTTGTTGGCTGTTCACTTATGGCCATGGTATAATTTCTGTTATAATAGGTTGGTAAAGTTATGTGGAGGTCTTATGGCATTTTATTTTTCTTACTAGGGCGTATATGAGATGGCTGTTGGCTTATCTCCCCCTTGTAACCCTATTGCCCTCTTTCAGAAGGTACCTCTGCGCTGAACTATGTACCTTGCTTTCTGATCCTACTGCTCAGGGTCCTAACTTTCTCTTGGTGTAACAACAAGTCCTGCACCTGTACATGAGGTTTATCTGTGTTTCAATTTGTGCTGTAAGTTGTTTTCCTGCACTTAGTTCTTAACTACTGCTTTAGGGCTTGTAAACGTGACACATGTCTTGCTTACCTGTATTGTTCCTGTCTCATGTTAATTTATTATCCCATGTTACCCTTCCCCGGGTCACACCTGGAAACGAGCTTTGGCTCATTGATGCTTTTCCCAGTTATCAAAATGTTAAATACAAAAAATATCCCATGGGAGCAGTAATACATTTCTGAAAAATACATTTTGAGCTATTTCTAAGTCTTTAGTGACACCACTAAATTCACATATGTCTCATCCATATAGGATGTGACTATTCATCTTATAGTCAAAGTTTGTTTTTAGGGCATGACATTAATTCCCTGTAAATGCTCTTTCAAATCTTAGAATACCCATTGTTGCTTGGGAGGCCTTCTTTTAGTTTCAAAAAATGGGTTTCCAAATACAGTTTTGGTCCATTAGAATGCTGTGGTATTTATATTGCGTAACTCTATGTGGTTGTAACTGACCATTTTTCCAATTTATATTTATTTATTTGCCCACCCTAAATATATCGTTAAGAGGCAGATCCAGTTTCATCAGATGGGCATTAATTTCTATCAGGGCCCTATTTAAGCTCAAAGAGATCTGTGCGCAGACTGCTACATCATCTGTGTAGCAAGCATTTGGCTATTTTGGTTGTTTATGGACAGTGGAAAAGCATGCACTTTTGCCACTGCCTCTATTAATGTTTGTAGGTATAGACTGAACAAAATGAAAGCTAGCAGGCAGACCTGCTTCATTCCTCTGTTGACCCTTACCAGCCCAGAAAGGGCTCCATTTCTGTCCATCCTAACTCTTGCTCAATTGTTACTGCACAGCAATTTTAATATTTCAAATAAATGTGCATCAAGCTCATTTGCCACTAGGCTCTCCCAAAATATTTGCCTGTTAATACTGTTGAAAGCACTATGCAAATCTAGGAAGATCATATATATATATATATATATAGGTTTACACCTGGAGCGTCATTTGCGTGGAGGTCCAGGGGCATCATCATGTAGCCGGCCCAAGGGAGTTTGCTTCCTGCTTTCCCTGGAGGTGCAGATGTGCAATGACATCAGCGCTGGGCATACATGTTCTCACACACCTCCTGCAGATGTCCACCATTGCCTCCACCTCTCAGTGTGTGGTCCCAACTGGTGTACACCCAGTCTCCACTGGATGTCATTCATATGTTGGGAATCCACAACCCACTCCCCAGAGCAGGGGAGCTGTCCATAGGACACTCATCCTACCTCCACCCCTGGCTGGCCCTCTTGCTCCGGGGTCATTCCTGAACCTGGGTCGTCAGCATCGCAGGTGGTAAAGCTACCACTGCACAAGTTGGCAAGCTTCCATAGGAGGTCATTATACCCCACTTTTTTCTTTCTCAACATAGTTCGATATTCCTTTCTAGCATGTATGAAGGCCAATCTATGTTCAAAATCTGGTGTTCTTTCACTGCTTCCCTAGTTTATTGCCTGCTTTTTTCATTAGTCTGCAGTCATTATCTTACCATCTATTTGGGTTGTTACTTTGGGACGTGTGCATGACATGGTCCTATTCTGTTAGATTTTCAGTGAAAGTACTTACTACTTTTTTGTACACATCCAATATATCTGCCGACACTGTATTAGTATTTATACAGTAGCAGAGTTTCCACATAACAAGCTGCTTTCAATTTCTTGCATTATCTCTTTTACCCTTGTCTCACTATATGGGGCCTATCTAATAAGTTTCTTATTGTATACAACCATGTGCATGTCACTTAGCATTGCACCTTTAATCTTTTATAGACTCTTGAATCCCTCCTCCTATTACATGTCTTGATAGAGGAAAATGATCGCTTTCCCACTTCTGTATTACATACATTTATATAATGTTAACCTGGTGAACTATATCTAGATTTAACATGCTACCTCCTGCTTGAGTGAGAAAAGTGACCACTCCGTCCCTGTCACCTGTAGTTCTTCCATTCAACACTCTAAAAAAAGTGTTAGCTGCAATCCGAATCAATTTCTGACTCTTTTAGTTATTTTTTTGAGCCACTGATTGATTGTCTTAGCAGTAAATTTGAGACATTATGCGTGTTCCAGTTCTTACTGTAATCTTCTTGCAGATTATCAAATCTGCATTAGCCTCCTCAGCTACTGCTAACATATTTCCAGGGTAATGTCAACTGCTGAAGGACAGTATCGAGTTGGTTCAGTGAGTCATTTTCAGAAGAGCTCAAGGCTCTAGGTGGAAAGTACATGTTCACAGCAATCCTTCTGACCTTGCTGTCATTCAGTACTATAATTTAGGGGAAATATGAGAAGCCCATACATAGGGCTTTTGCCTCTCCAAAAGTTGTATTTGACATTAGTGTGGAGAAGCCACCACTTGCTCTACCTTGGCTCTGTGTTTTAATTGCCATATGTTCAAAACTACTATGACCTTTAAAGCAAAGCTGTTTACCAATTAACCATGTTTCCTGAAAGAGGATTACATCAAAACTTCCTGTTACTTCTGTCCATTCAATGCCCTCAAGCTTTCCTCCTATTAACACTGTGTTCCAGCTAATAATACTGATGGGGTCGGTTTGCTCTTTTGGTAGTCACTGTAATTCTATTGTTTCTCCTGTTGTGTCTCATGCCAAATCCTTACGTCATTTCCAGACTCCTCTTTGCTGTTGTACTGTTCACCTGAATCAGTTTCAGATAAGATGACATTATTGTTAATGCATGACCATGTCTGTTTTCTGCCTCTTATCTCCTTGCAAGTTCTCCATAAGGCATATTGCTCTTCTTCCTCTAGACTGTGAGGCATTTCTATGGGACACATATACTCTGTTATGTGTTTTTTTTTTTTTTTTTTACTGAATTTTTTAGACATTCTTTTTTAATATTTGCCAAATTCAGATTTTTACCTCCATCCTTTGCATTGCTTTTATCCATCTCTGTTTAGCTCTTTTTAGATTTTCCATTGTAGTTTCTAACACCACTCATAATGTGCAAAGATCCTTCCTTTCTTTCGAGATAGTTTTCCTGACCTTAGGATTTTTAATGGCATACAAATCAGCCCTTGCATGTCTCCCATTTTATAATGATATACTGACAGCGGACTCTATGCACAAATGTGTGGGTTACCTACGTGGAGGCAACCCTAAGTTGAAATGCCACGCAGCTGCATCCAGTGGACCCCTGGTGGCATTCACAGAAGATGCGCAAACCACTTGCATACTGGATCCCCCCCCCCGGGCCATGTGGCTACATGCATGGGTGGTCCAGGAGGATTGTTGAGGTGGTGCCCACACTCTGCACCATGCACAAAGATGCATAGTATAGGGCATGGGGGGTGCAGGTTACAGCAGTGGGGACTCTACTGTAACTGTAGTATGCACTCCCACCAAAGGCAACTGCTGCTTCTGCACAGCCGCACAGGCAGACCTAGTCCAGAGACAGCACCATATATACTGAACTACCCATATACACCACTCGAATGGAGTCAAGAGACTTTATTATTAAACCTAGTAGGCTACGAGTATATGACATGTAAGCCTGGTACCATACTGTATTGTAGGTATTACAACATCTACTAGTACCATCTATCTGTGTAGCTACCAGTGTAGTGGATGTGGCTGCATGTGCCCACAAGGTTGCCCTCAGCCCTACCATGCAGTTAGGTGGGCTGGAGCATCACAATGAGGGATTCCTTGTCCTGACATGTCCCTCCCATGATGCCCCAGCCCACCTAGCTGCATGGTATGGCTGGGGACAACCTTGTGGGCACATGCAGCCACATCCACTACACTGGTAGCCACACAGATAGATGGTACTAGTAGATATTGTAATACCTATTGTCTGGTATGGTACCAGGCTTACATGTCATATATCATAGTGTGCTGGCATTCAGTAGGTCAGGGTCTCATGGCTCCATTCCATAGCTGGACATACTGTGGCATTAGTCTCAGTTATCTGCAAGAGGTCCCACCCATCCTTTACATATCCCAGGATCCACACCTGCCCAGAATCCACTGCTGTCAAGGAGCAGGGGGAACCACTATAGGACCCAGGACAGGTATCTGACTGGATGCCCACCTGTGTCCCACAATCCACCCCTGCACAGCTGCACACCAGGAAGGTGGACATGCAGTTATGCTGCCAGTGATAGTGAATGTTGGCCAGTATGTGCCTGCTGTCAAGTAGTGTAGAGTTGCAGTACTGCATGTTTCACATACCCAGTGCACATTAATGCATAGGGCCCAGTATGTCCAGGTAACTAATCGTATTCCTGTTATAAAATGGCAGGGTAAAATCATGTAATCTGATTGTCTCTTATTTATGTGTAAAATATGGTTTACATATGGTTAAAAAAGGACTGCTCAGCAGTGAAGAGTTGGGAACCCATATCAATGGGCATTTGGAACACAGGCATTTCAGTTAGCCCCCACAGCCATAATTGATCTTCCACCACAAACATGACTGCTACCTTTACACTGTAAAAAAAACTTCAACTGGGCCCAAAAAATAAAACCACCTTAAAAAATGAATTAAATATTGTTTTCCTATTATCAAACTCACCTTATGTACATAAACAAATTAAAAACAATAAGTATTGTTTATAGTTTTCACTACAATTATTTCTTTGCTGACAGTGAAAAATTCCCCTTCTGTCTTTACCTGCTCATCAGGGAACTCTCTTCCTCTTGCCCTGACAGTGAGACAATTGAGTCTCTGGCTGTAACAAAGGCTCTTATTGTCTGTGTGTACAGTGTGTTAGGAGAGAAACATTCTGCCAGTAAAAATGAGTAGAATTTTGAATCCAAACATTCCATGGTAAACATTCCATGATAAACATGATAAACATCTTGAATGTGGAGAAAAACAGAAGAAAAAAAAACAGGAAGAAGAAAGCAGGAAATAATACAATGACATCATCAATGACATCACTTGCAGTGGGCGGAAGGACTATTTTATCACAAATTCACACAAGAAAATCTATTTTTTTCTACATATAAACTTGCTTTTCCCAACAGTAAAAAAGTAAAAAAAAAAAGAGAGAGGCAATTTTATAAGTGCAATGAGGCACTCAAGGATGTGCGTAAAACATATTTTACAGTACGTCCAGCAGCTGAAGTCTTACTACACCCATGGCCATGATGTAAAATATGTTTTACACACACCCCTTCATGCCTTATTGCTTACATGTCCCCTTACAAGTTTAATGGACCGTAATATTTAGTAGGTCAGTGTTCTTATTTTTCAGTTTGTGGATGCCTTTTAGTTGTAACGTAGTCAATCTCCTTCCTTTTCCAATATCCTTTTCCTAATCATCTAAAGCCTCATTTGTCATTGCTGCCTCTTGTTGTATATTTGCAGACTTCCTTGGTTGTTTTTTATTGCCTTTCCTGTTCAGTTTATTTTGTCTATTTGCCACATCTATACTCCGATGTCCTCGTGAGCCCCTTGTTTGCTGTCTAAGGTTCTGATGCTTTGCTAGAATTACAACAGTATGTTTTGTGTCCTTCTTTATTAGTATTTACTTTTAGAGACAGCTTTTTCCTCGTTGTTCAGCTGTTCTACTGATTTATTAAATTCCCCTGCTTCCTTGTTTGCATTTTTTTCTGTAATAGCTCTGTTTTTTTTTGTTTCTCTTTTCCCTTGTTCAGTTTTCTGTTTAATTATTTCCCTTTGCCTCCTTTTTCTTCTACCACTAGTGCGAGCAACGTAGTCATCTGTCCAAGTAGGTTATTCCCTTTTTGGATTTCTACTTTTATTTCATGTAGGCTGGCTTGTATCTCTTTTTTAATTCAACATCACAGCTTGGAAGATCCTTTCCATTTTACTGTGTTGAATAAGTTGCTTCCTTCCTTATTTTCTGATTGTGGTGGTCTAATTGGTGGGGGTTCAAGGCTTAGCCTGGCGACATAGGGAGATGAAAACTGTTCAGAATGATCCAGGAAAGATTTCCCGCTCCTTGATACATTCTGTAAATCTGTGTGTGTGTGTGTGGGGGGTAGTTAGTGAGGTCAATGTTATCCGTGCCTATTTCTGCATTAATATTGTGCCTCCTCCTCCTCATCTTTATTGATCACATATGAATTGCCACTCTCTCTTTAATATTTTGTTGCTCCTTTAATACTAACGTCCATAGTTCTTTTATTCTCTGTCTTCTGACTCCTTACTGTTTGTGACTCATCTAGATCTCTAATTTGAACTGATAAAGGATGGCTAAGAGTTGTCAGCAGAGACTGACCTCCTCTAATAGACAATTGTTCTTACTAACTAGGTCAATCTGACTTTCTGGAGTAATAAAGTAGCTGGAAATCTTTTTATCCTGATTTCCCCCTTCAGTTAGCTTTTCCTTCTATGATTTGTTATACTTTAGTTGGTTTCAAGGGTATCATTGCTTTCTTTTCTCCTGCTATTACCGATTCAGCTACTCACAGGTAACTCCCTGCACCCCTAACGTGCAGTTCAGACAACTGGAGCAGTCTCTTTGTCTTTATTCACAGCTGCAGATTTGTCTTTTTGATGGCACAGTCTCACAACTTTTATTCTCAGTACAGCTACATTGTTATTACTTCACACTGGTCTAGAGTCCATCTTCTTAGCTGTTCTGATAAATATAAGAGAATCGATCTTTAAGAGGCATGTGAAAATAAAGAGTCACATAGCCTGTATCCTTTGGATTAGGCTTTTATAACATGCAATACCAGTCAGCAATACAAAATCAATGTTTCAATTGTATGTAATTAACTTGTTACAATCTCCATGAGTAGCCATCCTGTTCCAAATTTTGGAAAACCTCAGAAAATGGTGCTGACTGGTATTAATACATAGTAGCCTTTCCAAGGTTTTGATTTCCTAATCAATCCTATTGTAATGGATTTGCATGAACAGGCCAGCGCCATGCTCAGAAACTTCACAGGGGAAGGGACTCCGGGAGACTTCTGAAGAAAGGAGGGGCATCAAATTCCAATATCTTTTCTATGTCCTGTGGGCTGTCACATTTCTGGAGCGACAGCCCAGGCACAAATTGAGACAGATTGTGAGTAGGGCCTATAAAGGCAGGATTGTGCTGGAGGAGAGAAGATCTGGTGGTTATTTCATGGTAAGAAGGTCTGCAGTGCTGGGAGTGGATGCAAGCTGTCCCATCCCAGGCCTGAAAATCAGAAGGCAAATTATGAATACAGCTGCTGAGTTCCAGAGAGGAAGACAGTGGCAAACACATGCAAGCTAGCATGAGAGCAATGCAAGACATCCAGCACGAAAAGAAAGACCAAAGGCTGCTGATCCAGGTCCTGAATCAGACCCTACATCATGGCACTAGGCTGCTCCTGACCTAGGGGGTTGGAAGTCAAGATGTGTGAGGGTCAGATAAGGACCTCAGCAGACTTGAACAAGTGGAAGGAGGTTGGAAAAGGCTGTGGCCAGTGCCCAAGGTAGCTGATTCAGCAATGAGCAGAGAGAGAAAGCCAGCCTGCACAGTAGACACCCTGGGAGAGTAGTGTTCCAGTGGCCTGCTGCATCCGGAGGAGCCGTATGGATCCTGAAACCATGAGTATGCTGCAGTGTGCCATTATTTCAAGGGACAGTGCCTGTTGTTTCACCACGTTTTGCAATTTGGATTACAAATACCAAGTTTTAGGGATTTTTCCACCATTTAAGCAATTGCATGACTCTGTGGGGTTTGGGGGATTGAGCATGTTGCTCTGTTTATAGTGCATCAATGCTGGCCAACTTATGGCAACAACTATGGCCCTGCAGTGATTCTGCACCTGCGGTACCCAAGGACTGAGTTAAAGGACCTTCTATTTATGTCTGTTTAAAAGCTGTTACCAGGTGGGGGATGGGGTAAATCTGGCCTGCCTATGAGGGCACCTAAGAGGGCTGTTTTTTTTTTTTTTTTTTTTTTGGTATAATCTTTTTATTATTTAAAAAAAGAGAGAGAAAAATGAATGGGCATCAATGAAGAACAGCTCTATGCTCGCTTCGCATGATTGTCATGACAACTTAGATAAACCTCAAGAGTGCAGTTCAAGAGGTTTACCTAAGGTGTCATAGCAACAATGAGAAGCGGGCACATAGTTGTTGATTGATGCCATGCATTGTCTTTTATAGTGTATGGGCATTGGTGCCTTTTGATAAAACACAGCATTTCAGAATAGGACCCTTACTTTATTTCTGTCACTGTCGCTCTATCTGGGACCAGCTCTCACCACCATGGCCAGTTCAGGAAGACTGACGGTTAGAATGACGCACAGATTGTTTCACATTGTACCACTGATGTGATGTACCATCAATGGATTAACAACATTGTGATGTCACATCAATGATACAGCAACCCCATAAGACGATAGATTTTTAGAGGTAACAATGTTCGACCATACATTACATATATCTGTATCTATATCTATATCTATATCTATATCTATATCTATATATACATCTATATCTATATATATATATATATCTCTATATATATATATATATATATATATCAACTTCATTTAATGCATCAGTTATGGTTAAAGCAACAAAAGTGGGGAAATGAGACATTATGGTTGAGCCCCTAACCCCCACAACCATCCCACCCCTCATCCTCCACAGATGACATACGCCATGTCACGGGGTCATGAGGCCCAACTCTCACCCCATTCTAGTGTAAACAGGATGACATGCTACAGTAAAGGAGAATGGGCAAGAGTTATGCCTCATGACCCCATGGCACACCCAGGCATATGTCAGTCTGTGGAGGATGAGGGGTGGGTGGGAGGGTTAGATGCTAACCATAATGTCTGATTTTCCCACTTTTGTCACTTTAACCATAACTGATACATTAAATGAAGTTTTTTGCAATGAGTTTCCTTACTTTTTGAAAAAGTGTAACATAACTAGTAAATACCATGTGTTGGTGGGAGCGCAGGGCCACTAAGCTGCCAATTTCTGCATAATGATATGCATCTGTGGAAGCGCAGGTCCTCTGGGCTCTGCGCTCCCACTTACACATAACTACGGAGCCATACAATGGCCCTATAGGGCAAGGAATCCTTTTAATGCTAATTTGCCAATATCTCAGCAATTGTAGCAGCTATGAAAAAAATTCAAGTGGCATTGTAATCATGAGAGGGAGACCCCCATGCAGAATAAGTCAACCAAATCCATATCTCACACTGTTTCCAAGATACAGGCACTGAAAAGCACTGAAAAGGCACCATTGGAATCCTTGTGCCACTAATTTGTCAATATCTCAGTAACTGTACAACCTAGGAAGAAAATTCCACTGCAGGTATAATCTATGGTTTCCAAATTTGTTTTTGCAGCTTAGTTCACCTAAAGGGTTAAAGGCAGAAAAACTGGGTGGAAAAGCTTGTTTGACATGTCCTGAGTCGAATGAGTGAGTGAGTGAGTGACTGACAGAGATTCTCTCTGCCAGTCACTGTCTAGCTGCAGATCATGGCTTGCTCAGTGCTTCATCCATCGTACAGTATGGCTCGCGCCTTGCCCCTCACTTTAAGTCCACCCATTCACTGTCTCGAAGCTGTCAGTCTTGTGCTCCAAGCACTCCACCACAACAATCTCTGTTCGGGCACATGAATCTGCCAGAGTGAGCTAATCAACCTGTTGAGAGCATTCAACACATAGGAGGAGGAGGAGGAAAGAGCATCACTGAAAATGTCTACGTTTCAGTGGCAGTCAGGAATAAAAAAATCTACAGCAAATTGCACACAATACAAAAAACAAAAAGTGCATATGGCAGATTTAAAACAGTGAATATATTGCCTTTATGTTGCTGTGACCACCATGATCTACAGTCATCCCTACCATGTCAGTGGATGACAACAGGGTTCAGATATTGGGTGGTGAATATCACTAGCAGAACAAGTGGATTATACAAAGCCAATTCCCCACCACTGCTAGCAAGTACCAAGGAAATGTGGACAATATGGAAGACCTTACCACTATCTCCGATGGGATGGGCTAATGTTCTTAAAGTGGCAATTCTCCCCCAGTTTCTGTATTTATTTCAGATGCTGCCAATCTGTGTGTCGCCCAAATTCTTCAGGCAGCTCAAAACCTGCTGCAGTAATTGTCTATGGGGTAATAAGACACTCGGGGTTAGTTATGGACCAGCTCACATTACTGCCAGGAGAAGGAGGGCTGGGAGTTCCAGACTTTGAAAGATGTTATTGGGTGGCACAGATGGTAGGACTAAAAGGATGGTATGACATTGAATGTACAAAAAACAAATTGTTATGGAAAACAAAATCATAAAGGAGGCGTGCCTTACTGACTTGCAAACCACTTTTAATTTTAGAAAAAAAAAACTTAGTGAAAGGCAAATCTTGTAAATTGTGTCTCTTTTTAAATTTTTGAAGAATTAACTTCTCAAGAGTACTCCTCAAAGAAAAAAGAAGCAGGGAGTGGTGAAAAATAACCCCATAGTAATTCACCTGCTAAAAACATGGCAAAAATTTCACAGACTCATGGGAGTGCAGTCCTGTCATACTAATCTAAGTCCCCTATTGGGGAATCAGCTATACACTGATTTTCTGAAAGACCCTGGTTGCAGGCACTGGGACCAACATGGGATAAGCCTACACAGCCACCTATTCGAAAATGGAAAGCTAAAATCATTCCAAGAACTGAGACTATCACATGGTTTGCCTGAAACACATCTTTCTTAATATGCCCAGCTTCATCTCTACCTCAGCCAAATTCAGGGCCCCATATATAAATTTCAGGAACCCTCAGGAATAGCCTGCATTTTAAATAATGCACATAATCTAAGGGCCTGGTTGCCAAACTTTATAGACCCAGTCTGTTACAGGTAGCAAGTAAAAGAATGGATACTCAAGAGAAGTGGCAGAGGAGTCTGCATATGGATATCCTGGAAGAGGGCTGGGCAGACATCCAAACTGATGGGTGAAGTATCCTGATACAATGTCAATTGAAACTCATGAGTAAATTGAAACTCATCCAGTATCTCACAATCCAGCAGGCCTACTACACTCTGGAGAGACTCCAAATGTTTCCCCCTATGTATGATGCTTATACCACTGGTGTAAACACCAGAAAGGTGACCTATGACATATGATGTTCTCATGCCCTCAGGTACAGCAATACTGGCACGAAATAAGAAGCACAGATGATCCCCTTGAGGGATCTTGAAAGGCTTGAGGGAATCCAAGAGGAAACACAGAAACTTACATAAGTAGCCATCATCTTTGCTAAATTAAATATCCTGACCAAGTGGAAAAATGAAGCAGCCCCGCACAGCCAGATATGGCTGAAACAGCTAGGCGAATGTGCTGTTATGGTAAAGTGGTGCATACAGTAGATCTAGAAGGAGAATGGCCACCTACAACAAAAGATGGCTTACATTTGAAGAGTACAATTGTTATATTCTTTTCTCCCCAGGCTCCTCTTCTGTTAATTTTCCAATTTTGAAAACAAATTAAAGGGAGGACTCAATTATTCCCAAAATCTGAAGTCAATCATTTGTTAGTAAGGCACTCAACCCACTCTACACTTTTCTTTTTCTTTGTTTATTCATCTAAAATTCATTCCCAAATTTCCACATGTATAAGCATCCATAATCTTTTTTGACTTGTATAAAATATGCCCTTGATTTATTAAGATTTTTATAGTGCGGATGTTTCAGGACTAAGTGCCCCTTCTTCAGAGCGTAGGGCTATATTAAAATAAAGTAAAATATTATTGTTTTAATTATGTCCTATTACATTTGAAGTTCTAATTTTTATTCATTATTTATTTATTATTCTCAAAGCAGGGGGGACTGACCTGCAATGTGCCTCCTGAATTATCAAAGTGACAATATCCTTCTAGTATTTTCTGTCTTTTCTGCCACTGCATTATTATGTTAAAAAAATAAAAGTTTTTAATCACATTTTTATTTTAATTTGTGATAACTTGTTATTACCTACTGGAATATGTCACAGTCACATGCATACCCTTTATCACGGGAAATCTTCTTACAATCGAAACTCGAAATGGAGCAGGGAATATTTTCTTAAAAATGATTAAGTATCCACCTCTTTCACTTTCATAATTTATGTTGCATTTAGTAAATGGATTTGAAAATGGTAATGTAGTCAGAACTCTTGGCACACCTGAGTAGTTAATTCTACAAACATACAAGAAAAGACACAATTTCCAAGGTCTGCCTGTCAATATATTATATTTGGCTTATGCACCAAGTTTTGTTCCAAATTAAAGTGGTTTGCTTACCTTCCTTGATTTTAACTCATCTATGTTGCCAATTATCTGGGACAGTGAGCACCCATACCATAACTCTTTGAAGTTTTACTGCCACTACTGCTTGTACCGTTAAGCGGGAAGCCAATATGACCACGAGGTTTCAGTATGCCTCTTATAATGATTGGGCTGAGTAGCCACATCTCCTTCTAGCCATGTCATCAGTGGCATAGTCGCAGGATGATGCAATTAAGCAATGGTTCTTCCAGTGCATGATAACTCAGCCTGACACCTTCACAAAAGGCATTCTCATATGCTTCTGATATTTCTTTGCTAAGGAAAAACATCTTGGATACAAAAGTGTACTGTAAAACTGTTTATATTCTCATTTACAATTCTCACGGTCTAAACTACTGAGTCAATTTGTGTTCATAATTAATCACACAAATGACAGCAAGTGCAGATCATGTCCCAGTTCATGGTAGGGCTAGGAGTGGGTTAAGTAGTACTGTATTTAAATGGCATCTACCTCACAAGCCTGTTTATACCTGTCTGTCTACCAACCTTTCTGCCAACACAACACAGTCTGCCTCCTGCTTCATGCCACAGTATCACTCAGAAAATGGCTAAACTGCCAAAAGTCTACAAAAAGAGACTGCACTTTTTAGAAGCTGTCAGTACCAGTGGTCCCTCTGTTACTGCCAGCATTCCAGCTAAAATGGTAGAAATGATTGTTTCTGAGCTGCGGACCTCATCTCTACCCTCCAAGAGACACCACTCAGACAAGTATCAAAGTTGCATTCTGGACATTCACTTTGAAATAGGCAAATATGCCAGAAGCATGGAGTGATGGAATGCAGTTAGATGTCACTGAAGCCAATATGGTCAGGTTATAAATGAGAGCCCAATTTGTGAGTTGATATTGAACTATCTGAGTAAACTGTGGCTTACACCAGACCCCAAAACCAGGTACTGCCAGCATTACCAAAAAAAAAAAAAAAAACACATACAAAACAACACAAGGTATCCACCACTGTTGATGAGGACATGGAGAATGAAATAAACAAAAATTGCCAAGAGTCTTCAGGCAGCGAGAGACGAGAGTCATCATGGTGAATGCTAAGTACTGTGGCAGTAGCTGTTGGACTAGCTAAATATCAAAACCCGCAGCTATTGGTAGAATTTGGTGGAAAACGAATGTTTTCAAAACAGTGGGCCTGAATGTTCCTCCTAAGAATGGTGTTCTGAAAGGTTAACAAGACCAAAGCAGGGAGAACAAGACCAACTGTTTATTCTGTTTTGTGTGCTCAGTTCCTAGAACACATAAGCACAGCCATGATGTGAGAGTTTGTTCCACAAGAACTAATAATCAGTTTAGATGAAACAGGGGTAAACCTCATTCCCAGCTCAGAGTGGACCATGGCTGAAATTGTCGCAAAGCAGGTAGAGGTGATGGGAATAGGAGACAAGAGGAAGGTTCCACCAATGTGAGACTGCACAATCTCTAGTGATTACCTTCCCAATAGGGTAAATCAGGTGAGCGGCATCTAGCTCACGCTATGGAAGCTGGCTTATCTATACCAACTTCAGCACTTCTAGAACACGGGCTTTTCCCTGTCCTAAACGCTCCTTGATACTGCCTGATCCTCATATTTCTCCACTCAGTGCCACACCTCATCTATCCAATACTGTGCCATTCTGTATTATAATCTATGCCTGCCTACTGTTGTTGTTGAACTGTACTGTTGTCTTGTCCCTACCCAACACACAATTGTATCCTGCAACTGCGTAACTGTATCCTGCAACTGCATAACTGAATCCTTCTCTGTAAACTATTCAACTGAATCTGCCTACTGTATTGCTGTAAGTGTGCTCAGCTATGTTCTACTGCTTTCATCGTATATGTAACTCTTGATAACCTGCGAGTTATCTCCCACTGTACCCTCACCCCCCCAGGCTGCACTGGGAGACGAGCATCTTTTTGCTCAGTGTGCCATCCTGGTGAAACAATTTCAATAAATAAATAAATACATGTATAAGGGGAAAGCAATGAACTGCCACCCTGCCGTTAGCCCCCCCACCCTACCCAACTGACAAATCACACATGCTCAGAACCATTGGGCTAATGCAGACATGGAGATGTGTCAATCTGTGGATGGGGTGCTGCTGCCTGTATTAATTTCATCAAGTTGAAGAATAACCTGCCAGATAAATAAAGAGCCCTACTAGTTATGGACCTGTTCCGTGCCCAGACTTCTGGCAGAGTGCTCGCAAAGCTTGAGGAAAACAAAATCATTCCCATCTTTATCACACCATCATGCACAGATTTACAGCAGCCCTTTGATTTTACCATCAACAAGATTTTTAAAGACAAGCTGAAGTATCAGTTCACTGAATGGTGTTTCCAGCATAATACAAGCACAGATAAATGAAAATAGCCATCCTTCGGACACACGCATTGACCTCAGGATGGCTTATCACTAAGTGAAGCATATGTAATGGTTAGTGACCAGTTTCTAAAAGTTGTAGTCAAGACGAAAAGGCTGCCGGGGGAGGGGGTTGTGCTGGCAGGGATTAGCATTGCCCATTCTGACTCTCAGTGTAGTCATATTTACACAATAAGGCACAACAGGGTGTGGATTATTGGGGGTTTACCCACACTTTGTGTGGTGTGTCACGAGGCGCAGCTAGGGTTGCCGCCTGTCAGGTTTTTTACCTGGTGATCATGTTTTCAGGGTCCCTATCAGGTAATCCGGTTTTGCTCTGTGCTGGTCAGGTTTTTGAGCCATTTTGAGTGCTAGCATACTTTTGAAATAAATTTTGTCATATCACTCATTGTTTCAGCTACATGTCTAGGTTACAAACAAGTTCTGTTGTCAGTGTAGCCTTTTGTTTGTGAATGCAGTCACCCTGGGAGGTGTAAAGTATGGCCATTAACACCATTAGCACTTACTTAATCTAATCTTTCCACTGCATCTTAAAGTGGCATAGCAGAAAAGCTGCCCCACCTTTTATAACAGTAACAGTAACAGTACCAGTTGTCCTCCACTTTCATTTGCTGGTAAACATTTTCATCTTTAACAGAATTTAGGCATTTTTAAATGTTTTAAATTATTTTTTCCCACAAGAAAAAAAGTATGGTCACTTCTTTGGTTTTGAAATAGTACTGTGGACAAGAACAGGAAATGGAGCCAGAAAAAGATATAAAGTATGTATACTATTGTATGCTAGTTACTGTATTTCCCTTGTCTCCCCCCAGATCATATCTGTAAATGAAATTTCTTTTATTTATGTATGTTTATCTGGTAAACCAATGCCAATAAATAAATACATAAGTAAATAATTAGTAAGAACCTCGGAAAGTAACTTTAACAGGCACAGTACAGTATCTTAACATTTTTATTTCACTGCTGCTTTAAGTGTTGCCTTTTATTGGAGGAACAGTGCATGATGAGTCATGAAAAGGGGTGGGGCTAGGGGTGGAGCTTAGGATCCGGTTTTTGCCTCATCCAAAGGTGGCAACCCTAGGCGCAGCCGACTGACTTAACCACACAAGAAGTGGGTAAATCCCCAATAACTCACACCCTGGAGTGCCTTATTGCGATTATACAGTGGACCCATGTGTAAAATGTGTTTACTTGTGTTATTTTAGAAATGCATTTTCTCAGCCGTGGGTAATGCAGGATTTATCTACAGTCATGTGACATGTTTTGACCAATGAGGTTACAGGATTTTCACACACCATTGTATAATTAGAAAGAATCAATGCTATCAGTAATAAAACATTTCAATTATACAATGGTGTGTGAAAATCCTGTAACTTCATTGGTCAAAACATGTCACATGACCGTGGTAAATCCTGCATAACCCACAGCTGAGGAATGGCATTTATAAAAAACACAATTAAACACATTTTAAATTTATTTACACATGGGTCCATTATATCATAATAAGTACTCAGGTAGGGAGTGATATATTTATCAATTTCAGTCACTCTGCTGCACCTCGTGACACACCACACAAGGCATGGGTAAATCCCCAATAACCCACACCCTGTTGTGCCTTATTGCTTAAGTACTCTTGTACATTTTTAAACACTAGTTTTAAAAGTTTTTAACATTTATTGAAATAAAAGCTTTCAGCATAGTATTGCTTCCTTTTGCTATGCCCTTGTAGACCCTTGTAAACACACTGGATTAAGCTTTCCACACATCCTTGTTGCTGTCAAACTGCCACATGTCCATTCTTCAGAGACTGCATGTGCTGATAAATTTTATTTATTTCATTTTCATTTATCAGGTAGGTGCTTTAGACCATACAAAGACTATTTTCAGGCACAGCCCGGGAGAGTACAATGTTATACAACAGTATCATGGTATCAAAGTCACAAAGAGGCACTGCTCAGTAGTTCATTCTTTACAGTATACAAACATTGCCAGTATGTTAAATGAGGGTGCACCCCATGGAACTTGAATTCATATGTTTGAACCACAATTAGACTGTTTTCTGTATTTTGAGCCATTTGCCTACGTTCTTCTGCTGCTGCTGCACAATTTGTTTTTTTAATAATAAACACGCCTGAGGCTTCTACTGACCCCCTTCTTTCTGGTTCCTGGAGTATGCTTTGTATCGAACAGTATCACAGTGTTATAAGGGTACAAAAACACAGATTGTGTAGACATCCATCGTAGAAGTCAAAAAATTCAGCAGTGCAAAAAACACATATGAACAAATACATCATAAGTACAGCTGGAAAAGCAACAGAGAGGCAAATTACAGCAGCAGACACAGTGCATCAAGCACATGAGCATGCAACAGAGGACTGTAGGAACTTGCCAAACTCACCCTTGAAAATTGTATGTGATGCAGAGGTTAGGAGGACGTGAGTGCCAGAGCTTGGGGGTGAAGCAGAAAAAAGCCTGATCACCCATATTTGTAGAGCACTTGGGCACAGATAGATGTGACGGGTCACTAAATCTCAAGGGGTAAGCCTGATCAGGTTCAGTGAGCAAGTTGGTTAAGGGCAGCGGGTTTGGCTGACCCAATATCCACATGTTCACAGGGAGCTCACTGCCAAAATGGTGCTCATCTTCAACTATGTGGCTGTGGTCTATGGTACCACCCCTTCCACTTCACTCACCAGACCAGACACCCTCTGCAGCTCCTTCTGCCATTTCGCTATAAAATCCCTCCCTCACTCCCACCCCTGTTCTTTGTATTCATCCTTATCCATCCTCCCTCTGCCTTCTCATCACCAAGCTCAAAGTACCTTCTTCATGCCCAGCTCCTGGTTTAGCTCCTTTCCCTGTTACCTCTCCTCTCCCAACTGTCCCCTGCTTCCTGCTCCCTTTGTTCCAGGGACCATCGCACTTTTGCCAGTCCTCACCCCTATCCCTCTGCTGGGCAATCTGCATTCTCCTATCAACTTCCAGCACTCTGGAATCAACTCTCAATCTCCCTCCACCTCTTCCCCTTCCCTTAACCTCCCTGTGCTCCCAGGATGCACCTGGAAACAAGACTTGGTTTAGTGCATCTTGGCCAAAAATTGTAAAAAAAAATAAACAAAAATAAGACCTTCCCTGTTGGCCCTGAATCATCTATGTCAGCCTTTACTCCCTAAACAGAAAAATGATGGACCTCAGTGATTCCAGGCTCTTGGAACCCACATATGAGCCCCCTTCCCCATGAGTTCCTGTACGCTGAACCTACCCTTCTCTTTATTAGAACCAACTTGCCTCAAATCCTTACTATACAGGGTGGTAATAAAATGTTCTACAACTTTACTCAACATTTTTGCTATTCATTTCAACATGAATGCCTATACACAATGCAACCAGTCCCTTTGGCTCTGTAGTGGAAAAAAATCCCTTTTATCTCATTGCAGAACATTCCTCCTCCACGTGCAGGAAATTGTCTATGCATTAGCCAGTGTGCCACTTTCAGCCAGAGCTTCTTCTTGTCGTTGGCTTCAGACACTTCTTCTGGGTGAACTCTTCTATCTCCTCAAACTTTGAAGAACTTATCAAGTCACCTGCTGTAAAACCTAAACATTACAGCCGGGAACAGCATCATGTGGTTAATGCCGGAAACTTGATGCTGATGTCAGACTTTGTTGAATGGACAACACATTCTAGGATTTCTTTGGGTAGGCCCTGGAAAATATATATATTGGTGTTTTCTTTCAGTTGAGCCTTTCTTTCAGGCTCCAGGATTTCCTTCTTTACCATGTACTGCAGGTGAAGAACCTCTACCATTCTCAGTTTCTTTCCCAGTTTCAGCTTTGCTTGCAGGGCTCTGTCTGCTCTCTCTTACTCCAGTGGGGCATTAACAGTACTTATGAAATAGTTTAGGCATCAAAGTCTGAAGAAATTCTGTCATACTTTGTCCACCTTCTGCCATGTTGGGGGAACTGACCATTTATTTTTCTCATGGCCTCAGCTGTCTAGGTCAGTCGCCTTCCTCTAGATTGCTCTCACATCTTGCACCACCTCCTAGATCACACTCTCAATGTCATCTAACCGATCCTTGAGTTCTTAAATTCTGCTCTCTTCCTCCTTGAGGCTGTCCATGAAGTCCTTCATTTGGGCTTGGATTTCTCCCAGATAGCTTTTAACTTGGCTCATGTCTGAGGTTAGGGAAGTCATTGTTCACTCAGTACCCTGCACCTGCAGCAGCAGACCTGCATTAAGTGGTCTTCTGGTAGTGCGGTCTGCACATTTCTTGTTGTTGCCTCCAATGAGCTTGGTTTACCTTTGTTATCCAGAGGGTTATACAGAAACATAGAATTTGACAGCACATAAGGACCGCTTAGCCCACCCAGTCTGCCCATTTTTCCCTACCTACTGTATTACCACAGGCCCTACTTGATCTCCAGTTCTAACCCCCTCTTGCCTTGCCACTAAGATTTCCTTAAGCCTATCCCATGCATTCTTGAAACCCGCTACAGTTTTTGCTCCTACCACCTCCACTGGGAGGTTGTTCCAGGTATCCACCACCCTTTCTGTGAAGAAGTACTTCCTCACACCTCCCCTGAGTCTACTCCCTCTAGCTTCACAGCATGACCCCTTGTTCTTGAGCATCTTTTTTTCCTGAAAAATGCTTTCCTTCTGCACCTTATTTATACTGTGAGGTACTTGTAAGTTTGTATCATATCTCCCCTCTCCATTCTTTCCTCCAGGGTGTACAAATTGAGGTCCTTCAGACTTTCCTTGTAGGATTTTGCATGCAAACCCTGCACCATTTTGATTGTCCTCCTCTGGACTGCCTCTATTCTATGTCCTTCCAGAGATGTGGTCTCCAAAACTGGACACAGTACTCTAGGTGAGGTCTCACCAGTGATCTACACAGAGGTAATGCCCCCTCTCTCTTTATGCTGGTGATACCTCTCCCTATGCACCCCAGCATCCCACTAGCTCTCCCAACTTCCTTGTCACACTGCTTGGCCATCTTTAGTACATCAGATATGATTACCCCATGTCTCTTTCCTGTTTGGTGGTCACCAGTACCATTCCCCCCATTTGGTACTCTTCCCCAGGGTTTCTGTGCCCTAGGTGCATGATTTTGCACTTGTTTGCATTGTCATACCTTTGACCACTCTTCTAACTTTCTCAAATAACTAATAATTTTTTTCACCACTCCTAGAGTGTCTATCTTATTTCAGAATTTAGTGTCATCTACAAAAAAGGCATTACCTTCCCATCCAGCCCCTCTGCAATGTCGCTAATAAAGACATGAAAGAGAACCAGTCCCAGTACTGATCCCTGTGGCACCCCACTGGTCGCCCTTCCTTCCCCGGAATGAACTCCATTTACCACCACCCTCTGTTGCCTAGCCCTTAACCAATTTCTTACGCAGTTCACCACCTTTGGACCCACCCCTAGGCTGGTCAACTTACTTACTTATGAGTCTCCTATGTGGAATGGTGTCAAAAACCTTACTGAAATCAAGGTAGGCTGCATCCACTGCTCCACCCTGATCCAATTCCCTGGTCACCCAGTCAAAGAAGTCCATCAGATTCATTTGACATGACCTCCCCCTTCTGAATCCATGCTGCCTCAGATTGTGTAAGCCACTGGATTCAAGACATTCTACAATCCTTTCCTTCAGCAGTGATTCTACTAAGTTCCTCACCACCAATGTCAAGTTGCCTGACCTATAGTTGTCAGCCTCCTCCCTGCTACCACTTCTGTGAAGTGGGACTACATCTGCACTCCTCCAGTCCTCCAGAGCCACTCCCTTCTCCAGTGAGTGGTTGATCAGGACTGTCAGAGGTGCAGCCAGTACCTCCCTGAGCTCCTTCAATATCCTTGGATGCACCCCGTGTGGCCCAATTGCCTTGTCCACTTTCAGATTTGTTAGTTCCTTCAGGACTCTCTCCTCTGGAAATGGACTGGTGTCCACCTCTCTTCCCTCGATGCTCCTGTTACTTTTCTGTGGCCCCTCACCTTCCCCTTCCTCTGTGAACACGGAACAAAATTATTTGTTCAGGATGTCTGCTTTTTCCTGGTCCCCCTCCGCCCAATCCCCCTGCCCTCCATTCTGAGCCTTGCAATCCCTCCCTAATCTTCCTTTTTCACTCACATACCTAAAAAATGTCCTGTCCCCTTTCATTATTGCCTGGGCTATTCTCTCCTCTGTTTTCGCCTCTGCACTCTTTACTGCTTTCCCTGCCTCTGTTTCTTCTGATACACCTCCCTATCCTCCTCCTCCTTCTCCTCCCTCTGTGTCTTCTTATACCTCCTGAATGCTAACGCTTTTGCCCTTACCTTCCCAACCACCTCTTTGGAGAACCAAAGCGGTCTCTTTCTCCTCTTGCTTTTGCTCACGTGACTGACGCAGAGGTTTGTCGTTTTCAGCATGGCCCCTTTTGTTTATTTTTTTATTTTTATTTATTAACTCTCGGATTAACACCTTTGAGCAAGAACAGCTCATTTATAAAGGTTCCACATCAAACAGGATGCTAGACAACAAAACAGGGTGAACATTGGTACAAAATTATACAGAGAAATACACAGATGGCGAAAAACATACAGGAGTGAACTTCGTTACTTGAATTATACATGATTACACAAAAAAGATAAGGGTTAAGTTAAACAGCCTGAGGGGCAGGAGAAGAGACTAGCTGTGACGGGGGACTAAGTAGATCTAGGAAAAAAGATTGGAGAGGCACATGAGGAGTAGACAGTAGGGGGATACCCAATAGGAGTAGGCAGGCTAGAGGGCCATTGTCAAGGGCGGGGGGAATAAGGGAGAAGTGCTGGTTGGTTAGAGGGAAGGGGACAGTGGGGAGAGAAGTGCTAGTGTAGGTGAGGATGAGGGGGGAGAGGGAGCAGAGTAGGTGGGGCAAAGTGAGTGTACTAGATAGCAGTAGTTGACTGAAGGGGAAGAGGTGCAAAAAGGATGAACAGGTGAGATTAATGGAGGTGATACCCCTATGCAAAGCCGTCTCAGGTACTGGAGGTGGTGAGGTGTTCCCGGAGCAGTTGTTTGAATGGTCCAAGTTTGGGGGGTTGTTTGGATAGCCCAGTTGAGAACATTATATCAGTGTGGCACCCTGTAGGCAAATGATCTCTGCCCCATAGAGGTCTGACATCTAGGACCTGGAAGGTTTGGTTTATGGCATTCCAGGTATGCTGAGAGCTACAGTGCAACATTAAAAGCTTTTCTACACCTGGTGGCATGAGGCCTAGGAGAACCTTTTTTGTTAACAGACAGGTCTGAGACTGAATCCTGCATTGGCATGGAAGCCAGCCATTTTAGCTTCGCCCATCGTTGATCCACTCCACCCAAGTCCTGTACCCCTGCCAGGGCATCCCTGAGGCACTCACCCATCTTTTTGATATTGACCCTTCTGAAGTTCAGGACCCTCGCCCTTGTGTGGCTTGATTCTGCCACAGTTTTCATATTGAACCACATTGTGTGATGATCACTGGTCCCCAGGTGGCCTCCCAGCATGACATCTGTAACCCTGTCCCCGTTAGTGAGTACAAGGTCCAGTATTGCCCCATCTCAACTGGGTTCCCTTACTAGTTGCCTGAGGAATGCCCCCTGCGGGGAGTCCAGGATGCCCCTGCTCCTAGCTGAAGCTGCAGCTGGGAGGCTCCAGCCTACATGCGGCAGATTGAAGTCACCCACCAGCAGCACCTCCCCCTTACTTGCCATCTTTTGGATGGTTTCCACCAGAATCTTATCCAAACCCACCCCCCCATGCTGGAGGTCTGTAGATCATGACAGTGAGAACAGCAACTCCATTCCCTGTCTCTAGGGTACCCACGGTACCGCCACCCCTTCCTGCAATCCCTGTATCTGTCACCTTAATGCTTTCCCTCACATAAAGTACTACTCTCCTTTATTTCCTACCCTGTCCTTCCTGAGCAGAGTATAGTCTGGTATGGCTATTTCCCAGTCATGGTTCTCAGTGCACCATGACTCAATAATGGTGACAATATCCAGCTCAGCCTCTGCCATAATGGCCTCTAGGTCTGGAATTTTATTTCCCAGTCTTTGAGCATTTGCACACATGGCCTTCCAGATTTTACTACTACCCTGCTTTTCAGCCCCCTCTTTTCCCTTTTGCCAACTTTCCTGACTCCCTTGGTTCTCATTCTCATCTCCCTTCAATACTACCATTTTGTTTTTCTCACTAATGGGTACCCTTGGGGATTTCTCTCCCTTAGGGTTCTCCCTACTGACTACTTCCACCTGTAGGGGGGCACAGTTAATGCCTCCCTGCGTTCTTCTGCCACCCCCCTTGACTAGTTTAAATATTCACTGAAGTAACATTTAAACCATTCACTAAGGACTGCAGTTCCCCTTCTGGATGGATGCAGGCCATCTCCTCTGTATAGGCCCTTATTCCTCCAGGTGGAACCTCAATCCTCAATGTAGCTAAACCCCTCCTCTCTGCACCACTCCTTCAACCATTGGTTGAAGTTTCAGGTGTTGAGTACCCTATCCTCCCCCCTGTTGTAGACAGGCATTACTTCAGAAAATGTTACTGAGCATGCTAACTGCCTAAGACCCTTCCCCAACTCCCTGAACTCCTCCTGCACTATCCCAGCCTTGTCCCTAGTCAGGTCATTAGTCCCTAGGTGGACAGTGACATCCAGCTCTCCCTTCCTTCCTGCTGCCCTAGCAATCCTCAGGCTCTGCTTTCCATCCTACTGAGCTGTGGTACCAGGTTGGCACCTAACCTCCCTCTCTCCCTCCCTTCCTGTTCCCAGTTCTACCCCTCTTACAATTGAGTTTTCCACAGGAGTTGCTTCCTCCTCCTCTGGGGTCCTCTGCCACCCTCCTTGTGGTCTATGCTATGGAGGACCCCTGCATCCTCCCTGGTCACTACCACGGGCGCCTCCTTGGGACAGTCCCACCTCACCTAAGCGGCATAGGAATTGTGTAGTGGAACTGGATGGGGAATGTGCCTCTGACCCACCACCCTCCCCCTTCCCCTCCCAGAGCCCACAGTAGTTCAGCCATTTCTCCTCCTTGGCATCTTCTGAGGTAACGGTGGCAGACTTGGTGATCTCTATGCAGGTGAGGAGGCCTCCTGGATCCTGTCCGACTCTGGGCAGGTCAGATGGAGAGAACAACATGTAAACATCAGTCGCTCCCATGTCAAGTATGACACCCTTTCCTGCCCAGTCCAAATTATTGAAAACTCCTACAATAAACACATAGGCTGTGTGAAGTGTGGAGTCAGTGGCTAATGCCGTTTACCGTCGGCTTTATGTTTGCTGATTCTTGTTTTACCTGAGCACTTTCTGTTTTATCTGACCTGCCCAGAGTGCCTCTGACCTATAAGGTCCAAGAAGAAAGAAGCAGAGATAAAAGAGTAATGGCGAATCAAGGATGCCAGAAACAGAGCACCTGACAAACCCCATTATAAGCTATACACAGGTCTAAAAGTTGTTAAAGTCAGCATCGGAAAGATTAAATAAAAACAGACATGCAAAATATATTAATTCATTTCAGCCATCAAAAAGAAAATAATAGTCCGACCCCGTGGCGCTGAGGGTTGAGGCGCTGGACGCCACACCTCACGCTATGCCAGCGACCCGGGTTCGGGAATGAACTCAGGGTCATCGGAGGTCAGAGGGGAGGAGGAGGATTGAGCATCCCAACGGATGTTCTTCTCCTCCTCCTGGGTGGGTTCCTGGGGTGCTCTGAGCACCCAACACACTGGTGCTGGTGGAAGCACTGGCACCGGGGCACCAAGCGGCTCTTTGGAGTTGGGATGGGGACATTTGATGACGGCGTGCGTGAGCATGCCGACTATCTGGACGTCAGTCCTTCAGCCGCACCCCTCAGGGATGAGGACCAAGGAAGAAAAGCAGAAAAACACCCTTCGGGCCAGAATGATGACTGATCCCAGCCCCCATCACCTACCCATGGGCAGGCCCCACTGTGCAGGCTGTCCGGAGGAAGAGGTGCAAGGTAGGAGACAACGAGTAAGCCTGGCACTTCAGGTGCAGACGCTGTGGAGGGATTATGGGGATTGACCGGTCCAAAAGAGTGGACCGAGTGGGCAGTAGGGAGGATAAAAGAAAGTAAAAAAGAAAGAAATAATAAATAGCGGCTGTGAAAATGTGAGGTAAGCACTAAGATTTTAGCAAACAGGATAAACTTAAGCATTTGTTTTAAATAAGCCACAGCAATAATTTATGGTAACACAATTATATCTTTTAAATACATGCAGTGTGAAAACTGTTAAATCCAGATAACGCTAACAAACTAAATGTTTTGCAAGTCATTGCAGACTTTAAATGCAGCAAAGAAAATCGGTAAGGAGATTAAAAGTTCTAAATTTTGATCACCAAGTTTTTTATACATAAAAATGAAGGAATGTGTTAGATCAAAATGTTTAAGATGTCATTTTAGATAAACGTTTATAAAATAAACAATAACAAGATTATTTAATTTAGAGATGGCGAAACAGATCTAAACTCAAAATGAGTAAACGTCCTGTATAATTGCTATGTTCATAAGAACCATATTTATTATTTTTGAATCCAACAGTGAATGAAGAAAAAAATTGACTGTTACCTAAAGTCTTGTGCGCACCTATGTGACTCAGTAAGGTAAGTAGCAGAATTATCCACTCCTTGTTATAAACCTCATTACAAAGTTATTGAGATATCACTATTTGTGAATAATATTATTATTGGAAATTGAAAGTGCACTTTATTTCTGTATTTTTTTAGCCTCTTTCCCCAAGGAAAAGATCGAGTATAGATCTCGAAACGTTGGAATGTTTTGAGAATAAATTAAATTTGAAAAGGCTGTTTTGAAAAAAGAATAACATTTGGTGCACAAATTGTGAAACTGAAGAAGTGACCCAGAACTGTTTTTTATTCCCTCTTTTCAAGTAGTGCCATGGGATCTTTAATGTTCACTAGAACAACCACCAGAACAGGCAGACGGACCTGAGTTTAGTGTCTGATCAAAAGACAGCATCTCAGTAGTATAGCACCCCAGTCATGCTGTACTACAGTGACATCAGGAAGTCTAAACCTCACTCTCAGGTTGTTGGCAATAATGGGAATGCAAGGAATCACAGACACATTGCATAAGAGTAATAAAGCTTGTTTATTACTACCAAAAGGATAATCACAGTTGCCCTAAGCAGTTCTTACCATTAGTAACTGGGAGCCAATGCTAAGCGTTCCCGATACCACGAGGAATCTTTGTGTTGCCTGGGGTCTGCGAGGTAGAAGATGGAATGTCTCACATTATACACCTAAGATAATTACCATGGTTACTGTAAGATGGAAACACTTCTAGTTACAGAGATGAGCCCTATTGGCTAAATCAGAGGTGGCTCCACAGTCCTAGATAACATTACACAATTTTGTTATAGTCATCACTTTGTGGAAACAAAGAAGTACAGTTTGTACATAGCTGTGTAGTAATACAAATCATCAGAAGATGGCAATGCTGACTCATATAACATAACATTACAAGGACACAGGTGTAGTAACAAGAAATACATGTGTATATTGGAAAGTAAAGTGTATAGCAATTATGTGCATACATATCCTGACATCTACTCTTATACGGTAGATGCCCTTAGCCCTATATGTTAGTGTAACATATACCTAAATGCTAGCTGTCTGCGGTGTACCTCTGGGGGTACCAATTAGGGTGCAGGGACCTTGTGTAACAGCGTCAATACTGGGAGTTCACCCAAGTTCTTGGTGTAGGGCTAGAACACACAACATTCTGATCTTCCAGCCTCAGAGGCAAGTGTGTACCTGCTGAGCCACTGACACTGACAGACTTACAAAAAACAGCACCCTAGCACTGCTTGTAGTCTGCATAAATAATAATTTACCATCCCATTCATTTTAGCAGAAGAAAGGATACTCACCTTGTAACTGCATTTCTTCTAAAGGATGTGCTGCTGATAATTACTAGCCCTTCTCCTCCTCCTCCTCCCCTTTTTCGATAATCTTATTTAGAATTCCAGATCATAAGCAGAATGAAACTTTTGCTTGAGCTTTTACTAAGTATCTCCACTCTATGTTTTATACGTATTTATGGCAACATTTACGGCAAAAAAACAACAACATTTAAATATTTAAGATTTGATTACCTTAATTATCATATTATTATTATGTCACAGCTCCATTTTTTCTGTTAAAGCACTACTATTGTGGTCAGGGAGCCTGGAATCATGTGACCAGCACGGCGTGAAGGCATTCTTTGAATTTGTTAAGTCCCTTAGTTCTGAGGCCAATTTGCTGCACAAGATAACTGCATAAGTAATAATCAGCATCACATTTCATTAGAAGAGAATACAGTTACAACATGAATAACCCTTTCTCATGACATCACAGAGGATTTCTGCAGCAAACGTTTGATTTGACAGTCTGAGGATTATGATATCGCTTTCGAATGGCAGCAAGAGCAGACGAAGGTCAAATAACATACAACCCTGTTTTCTTGCAAATGTCCTTTGTTAAAAAGAATAAAGGAAAATGTATATACAGAAAATATATGAAATATAAATTTAATGATACAAACAGGGTTTGGTGTATGCTGTGGCAAGGTGGAATTACACTGCACTGGAGCAAAATCTCATGCTTGATGTGGCCAGACTATGAGCAATTATGCAGCGATTCTAAACAAGTCTGTGATTGGATTTACATTCTGTGGCAATTCAAATGAGCTCCAACATGAAATCTAGTTCCCCTAAAGGAATGCCTAGAAAAAGGCAGCCTGGGGTAGTTTAAGAGTTGCACAGGCAAGGCAATACAAAGACATTCTGGCACCATGATTTGGATTGGAGGTAGGGCATGAGGAACTGAGAGGTTATTTTTATTTTTTCTGCAATCTGTTTTATCCTCCCATTACACCCTCCCACTTGCCCTTTGCTGGTTTACCACAGTGACACTCCTGTGGATTTCTTCCCCTGTCTGCCCACTTACTTGAAGACCAGAACAGCCAGGCTGCGAGGCAATACTGTTCCAACAGCTCCCTCCCACCCACTTGCTTGAAGCATGATGGTGCTGGTTTATGTTGTAACACCACTACAGTTGCTTCCACCTGCTCACCCACTTCAACACTAGTGGTGCCCCGTTGTGGTACTGCTGATTGGATTCCATATATCTTTCTCTCCCACCCTGCAAGGATTTGCTGCAAGGCTAGAGAGCAGCAGGACCATTTTACATTAGACACAGGTCCACAAAGTCACCCGTTTTTCATTTTTGAAATAATTACTAATACTTTTTCATTCCATAATTCTGCATTTTTCAAATAGACCATTTTTATTTCATGAAATAGACTTCCAGATGCTTCTTCAGTCTTTGTAGAAGACCATAATGGACACAAGGATCCAGGCTGAATGCCACTGGATAAGAAAGGGGTTGCCCCGCTGACTGCTGCAACCCAGCGGGGGGAGGGGTGTTTAATGGAGCCGCCTGAAAACTCACACTGCTATCACTTTAAGCTTGCTTACAATCATTTTAGCAGTTTAATTGGGGGAAGGGAGTTCAGTGGCAGCAGCCATCTTTACTACGCCATATATACTAGTGTATGGGAGAGTGCGATTACAAGTGGAATTTAATGAATTCCTAGGCTTGTTGTACCATTGTAGTGACATCAAACTACTGTTGTATCATCTTGAGTATGTCACTGTGATGGTACAACACAGAATGTCCATGTGTTCCTGTAACCCTGACAGCCATGCAAACACTTCCGCGGACATTTCCAACCATCAATTGTACACAGTGATAGCCGCTGCCACTACAACTTTTGAATGGATTTGCTGTTCATTTTTTTGTTAATTTTAAATCCTGAATGTTTATGTTAAAAATAAAATCTTTATGTTGGGAATGTGAATCGCCTGAATCACTCGTAAGAAAGGTAAGTGTGTGGCAGTCTGAGGGACAAACACGGTCTGAACTAGAGCATGATCGCTTGCATGCAACTTGTTCAGAATGAATGCTGCTCTACAAACTATCAAGAAATGAACAGGCGCTGCACTGTTGCCCATACACTATAAAAGACAATGGATAGGCAACAGTGAACAATAATGCTGCATTTGCTTCTTGAAGTTGCCATGACAACCACAGACCTCTTGAGCTGCGCTGTCAAGGGCTACTTGGTTGTCATGACAACCTCTCGAAGTGAACACAGCGCTGTTGTTCACTGCTGCCCATCCATTATCCTCTATGTTTCTGCTTTAGGGGCTTGTGTCCGTGGCAGGACCATGTTTCTGTGGTGGTTGCTGCAACAGCAAAATCACAGAAAACATGGGACCCTAATGTACACAGGAAGATAGGAAAATAGGAACGTACAGGTGAAAATCATTTATGACTTTCTAAGTTCATCTGTCACTGATCAGTGATTACAGGCATACATTCCAGTCACATTCAAAGACTGTATTTATCAAGCTGAGTTTTAAATGATTTCAATGTTTATCAACAGATCAAATGTTGTAGTAAAGAATCCCATGGTGACACCACCCATCTGAGGGGGAACAAAATGCTGCGCCTTCTAGTACTGAAATGGCCCCCTACTAATTAATAGTCATGGGTCATAGCCAGGGAAGTTGTGTCCTTCATATTTAGATGCAGACACTAAATCAAATCTGGGTCCCTGGTAGTTTTCTATACCAGTAGCATATATCCTCTCATTCTCCTTCTTTCCAGGGAATAAAGGCCCAGTTCTTTAATCTAGCCTTATATTCCATGCCCTCAGAACCCTGGCCATTCTGGTCATCCTTCTCAGCACTCCCTCAAATCTAGTTCAATCCCTCAAAACTGAAGGCTAAACTCCAAATGAGGTCTTACCAAGGACCTGTAAAGGGTTATCAAGAACTCCCTCTCCCTACTTATAAAAGTTATCTTAATGCATTCCACTATCTGGTGACACCTCCTGGCTACTGCCTCATATTAGGATGCGTGTTTGAGATTACTGCTAATTGTAATCCCTAAATTCCTCTCCTGGGTAATTGATCTTAAAGATATCCCACCAAGCCTGTATTGTGCAGTTCTGCCCCCTCAGCATAATACCACATATTTATCTGTTAAATTTTATTGTTGAATCTAGCAGGGTTGAATGATTTGATCAGAGTCCACTACATTACATAGTTTTCAGCCATCAGCAAATTGTGTGATTCATTCTGAGATGCTATCATGCATGGAGAGTCCCAGCACTGACTTCTGGGGAATCCTGCTAGTTACTCAACCCCAGCATGTTGAATGTTCATTTATCCTAATCCTCTGCCATCAGTTCATTAACCAATTATTGATTCAGTTCATTCAATTAGTTTAGCATCTCTTTTGTTATAGAAATTGTCTCGGTTCTGTAAGAAATAGAAACTATCTGATGTAACCACCCACAAACACAAGGTGTGAGACTACGTCTGTCTGATAATACCAGGACATGGTCTATAAAGGCTTCGGGTAAATGGTACCTGGGCTCAGTTGGTGTTGGAGGTAATAAAAAAGTGGTGTGGCACCTCTATGTAGGGGGATCCTTTTGATGGATGGCTGCCAGGGTACTGCCCCAAAGGAAATTAATGCAACCCCCACCCTCATGACAGGGAACCTTTATGATTATACACAAACCCCAACTTATACTCTATGCATGCAAACACAACAATATTCCAAATAATAGCATAATGGCAATTTAGACACAAGGGATATTTGTTAGGGAGACAGAAACCGGCTCTGGATGGGGGAATAGAATGGATTAAATGCAGTGAATAAGTTCTGAGATCCCACCACCCTCTGGCGAGTACCTACACAGTATTTACAGTCTCCCCCTACTGGTGCACCAGTACCCCAAAGTCTCTTGGGAGCTCCCAGTACAGTCCATTAGTTGTGTGCACACAGTTGACAGTTGCCGGCCTGATGTAGGACCATGGCATGGTGCCAATTGAAGGCTGGTCGTTAGGGATCCCAAACAAATTATTCAACACAGATGCTAGGTGTTTCTGGCTGTTGCAGCTCTATAAAATGCCCAGAAATGACTCTCATCTGTTCCTGACTAGCAGAAGAATTGGAGGGGTATTGACCCAGTATTCACGACCTTAGCAGACTCTACAGGTTGGTTCTGTTCAGAGGTCTCCCTCAAGGTTGCAGATGCAGGTGATGGTACAGGTGCGGTAGGCCCAACATGCTTCCAGATGGCAAGAGGTGAGGGCTATGCTGGTCTCCGATGTCCTCTTCACCCCACAAGGGACTTGCCTTCCCCCACCCCCAAGGAGTAGGCAGTCATTCAGGGCCTCAGGAGACTTAGACCTTATGTCAATTCAAGTCCTGATAGCTGACAAAGCCCAGGGCAGGAGCTTTGGTATTGTTCCTGGAGGGAACAGAAGTCTTTTTGCAAAGATTCTTTAAACAGCTTTCTTCCAACCTTGTGACTGACTGTTGACTTTACTCACAGCTCTTTCTCCTTGTGTCTCCCAGACAAACCTGCTCTCTTGCATGTCTCTCCCTTGAGCAGAAATCGGTATCATGTTTGAACAGTGACAGGAAAACAGTGAACACCATCACAGTGACAAAATCAGCAGTTCGCTGTGATGGTCTGCTGGTTTCCCAAAGCTGCCGTCTCTGGGGTCTATGCCCCCTCTGAACAAACTCCAACCAGTGTTCATAGTCTAGTAGTGGGGAGTGTGGGGACAAAGCCCTGGCAAAAACTTTTATACAGCGACAGCACAATGCCAATTGTCGACATCGTGCCATCACTGTACTGACTGTCGGCAAATTTCCTGTCGCTGCAGTGACATGGAAATGCAGAAATCCAGGGATCAAATATCAATGGTTAGCATTTCATGCATTATTCATTATGTTAAACCTGTAGCTGTCCGTGGTTGTCAGTTCCAGGGGAGCATGCATACAAGCCCTGAGCCAGCTTACAATTTAGCTGTTTTTACAAAGCTGAGCTAGCCTCCAAATTGATGTCAGTTTCGCAGGCACAAGGGGCCAGATATTCAAACTGCGCTATTTTGTGGAGCAAGCCCTTGCGCTGCACAAAATAGTTGCCAGGGGTGTGGCCAGAGTGATATTCAAAGGAGTTGCACCCTTGAGCAACTCCTTTGAATATCACCCCCGCCACACAGCCACTGTGCATGGCGAGTGGAACTTGCACCACTGCAAGTGGTCAGAGTGGAGCATTCAATCGGCGGTGGCGCAAGTACCATTGTGCCATGCGCAAAATCCTGATATTCAGGGGCAGATATGCAAATGGGGCCATAATTCATACAAGGCACGGGGGGGCCATTTGCATCTGATTATAGCCCCATTTGCATGCCATTAGCATGCAGGTGCGCCGATCCCCGAGGACTTGCACCTGGTGCCCTGCCAGGCAGCAGCTGTCGGGGACTGACGCCCCCTGCAGCCTGATCGCGGCAAAGAGTGTAAAATCCCCACCACCACCACCCCCACTGGCCCGATCGTGGGCATAGCTTTAATCCCCCACCAGCCTGATCACGGGCAGCAAAGTGTCTCCCCCAACATATCCCTGGTGGTCCAGTGGACTGATAAGCCCAATCGCGGGCTGCAGTAATTAAATACCCACCCCTCCCAAATATATCCCTGGTGGTCCAGTGGACCGAAAATCCCGATCGCGGACTGCAGTAATTAAATACACCCCCCCACCTCCCGAATATATCCCTGGTGGTCCAGTGGACCGAAAATCCCAATCGCGGGCTGCAGTAATTAAATACACACCCCACCTCCCGAATATATCCTGGTGCGGTTCAACATGCGGGATTGAGTTTGCAACACACATTACCTTCGGAACAATCTCTGGAGACCTAGTGTCCTCACTGTTTCCACCATTTAGTTTCGCTTTTAGAGTCGGGTGGGAGCATATTCACCTGCCCATCGTTTTGCCGATCGATTGCTCGCAGGTTGCATCGCCAGCAAGAGCCATCGGGCGCAGTTTCATACCGCATAAGACAGTCCAGATTTGTGGAATGAATGTATTCATTTACAAATCTGGACCGTCTTTAGACGGTATGGGCTGCACGCCCATTGGCTCTTGCTCTGCACCAATGGGGTGCAGCCCTACTGGGCAGTCAGTCGGCGGGCGCGGGCAGCAGGCGGTGGATGCTGCCGCCCACCGCCGCGGGGAGCGGGGTGGTGGGGCTTCGTGGGTGGGTGGGTGGGGGACACCAGGTCACCAGGGATGTGTTCGGGGTGTTTGCAAACTCAATCCCGCGACGGGTTTTCGGTTCACTGGACCACCAGGGATATATTCGGAGGTGGGGGTTTACTACCAAACCCGTGATCAGGATTTTCGTCCACTGGACCACCAGGGATATATTTGGGAGGTGGGGGGTGTTATGACCACTGCAGCCCGCAATCGGGCTTATCGGTCCACTGGACCACCAGGGATATGCTGGTGGGGAGACACTTTGCTGCCCGCGATTGGGCTGGTGGGGGGAATTAAAGCCATGCTCGCCGATCGGGCCAGTGGGGGTGGTGGTGGGGATTTCTACACTTTTGCCCGTGGATCGGGCTGCAGGGGGGCACAGGGAGTGGTTGAGGGTCAGCCACAGGTGGTAGCTGCTGTGTTGCGCCCCTGCAATGCAACAGCTCACCTGTGGGTGGCCCTCGACTTGATCCTTTTTTGCTCAAAGTTGTGCAGGCGCAGGTTGGGGTTCTGCACAACTCTGCACAGCCCGGCTGAGTATCGGGCTGTGCAGTTTGTGCATGGTTCCTCCCTCCAGTTCAGCATGCATACATTTGCATTGCGCTGTTGCTCAGCATGTTTTCAGTGGTGCAACTGCCTCCTGCTGAATATCGCAGAATGGAGCAATTTCGGACTTGTGCAGGCGCAACCCTATTGTGCATGGTGCAACCCTTTTGAATATCTGGCCCAAGATGTACTTATTTAGCTGTTTTGCAGAGCTGAGCTAATCTGCTGCTGTTGGCTCTGCAAAGCTAAACACAAGAACACCCAACATTCCCAGCCAGATTATATGTCCTCTGACTCCTTTTCAGCAGTACTGGGGCTAGAGAAACTACAAACAGAGCTGCTTTTATAGTCTTTCCATTTATGTTCTATTTTAACATGTTTCTGTCCCTTGGTGTGGCTTCTGGCCATCAGGATCAATACCTTTCAGTCCCTGCTGCAGCAGTCTTCCCAGAGACGTTCTAGAGGATGCAGTGTTGTCCCATCTGCAGACACCTCTCTAGGCTGAGGGAGGAGGTTGCTCATCTCCAGGCTGAGTTGGCCAGGATTCAGGGGGCTTCCTCTTCCACTCAGGGACCACCAGGCCACCGCCGCTGCCTCAGAGGTTGCCAAGAAAGATGAGTGGTTGGACCACAGTGGGCTCAGGTAGGGTGAGCGTGGTGGAACAGAGGCACATCCCTCCAGTTTTACCTCTCCACAATTCATATGCCATTCTGGCAGAGTGTGGTTCCTCTATGGAGGCACCCACAGTGGAGACCAAGGAGGATGCTGGGAACCTCTACAAAGAAGACCCACAGGAGGTGGCATGGGACCCCACAGGGGAAGGAAACAACTCCTGGTGGGGACTTCATTGTTTGGAGGTAGAACAGGGGAGGGAGGAGAGGGAGGTAGGTGCCTGCCTGGCACCATGGCTTGGAGGGACAGGGAGTGAATCCTCAGGATCGCAGGAGCAGCTGCACAGGGAGGGAGCTGGATGTCATTGTCCACCTAGGGGCAAATGACCTGGCTGGGAAAGGGATCAGAACAGTGGAGGAGGAGTTTGTGGAGTTGGGAAGGGGCTTTAGACAAGTAGCACTCATGGTAACCTTCTCGGAGGTGCTGCCTGTCTATGGCATGGGTGAGGTTAGGGTGCTCCGCACCATGGGATTCAATCAGTGGTTGAAAAACTGGTACAGAGCTCAGGGTTTTGACTTCATTGGGGACTGGGGATCCACCTGGAGGGATGCAGGCCTATACTAGCGCGATGGTCTGCATCTGTCCAGGAGGGGAACCAGGATCCGAGGTGATAGGTTTAAATGCTTCATTGGCAAGCATTTAAACTAGCCAAGGGGGGAAGCACTGAAAAGGAGAAGGGAAATCCTAGCCCCCCCCAAGAAAATCAGGGTAGTTAGTGAGGTAAACACCAAGATAGAGAAATCTATAGGGAGAAGGGCAGGGGTAAATGAAGAAATAGGCAAAGGCAGTAAGGACAGGGATGGGGCAAAAAGGGGTAAGGCCATCAAAAAATGGAGGGTAATAAGTATCAATGCCCGTAGTCTAGGTAACAAGCTTCCTGAACTGGTGGCCTTGATGGAAGAGAAATGCCTGGATATCGTGGCAGCCACAGAAACATGGTTCACAGAGAAC
This sequence comes from Neoceratodus forsteri, assembly GCA_016271365.2. NCBI lineage: Eukaryota > Metazoa > Chordata > Ceratodontiformes > Ceratodontidae > Neoceratodus > Neoceratodus forsteri. Next base: position 925,151,248 of record CM028137.1, read on the forward strand.
CATGACTGGAATGTCAACATACCAGGGTACCCAATCTACTGGAGGTACAGGGAGGGTAGAATAGGAGGAGTAGCTCTCTATGTAAGGGAAGAGATCAAAGCAATGGAACAGGGAGGAGAGGAGGCACTGTGGGTCACCCTGGAGACTGGAAATGGCACCACAATCTGCACAGGGGTTGTATACAGACCCCCGTCTCAGGGGGAGGAAATGGACAAGGAAATGATAGAAGGCATCCTTAGGATGGTAAAGAAAGGTGAGATATTGTTGATGGGGGACCTGAATATGCCAGATGTTAACTGGAGCACCTCTGCTGCAGCCACATCCAAGAGCAGGGCCATTCTCGATGCCCTACAGGGGGCATGCCTCAGACAGCTAGTGTTGGAACCCACTTGGGAGGGGGGAACCTTGGACCTGGTACTTTCAAATGGGGATGGAGAGAGGATCTCAGCTCTAGAAGTGGGTAGTCATCTTGGAACAAGTGACCACCAAACAGTGTGGTTCATGATAAACTCAGCTGCAGAGTCAAGCCATACAAAAGTGAGGGTACTGGATTTCAGGAGGGCTGACTTTGTCAAAATGGGAAAGTGCCTCAGAAAAGCACTAGCAAACAGACAAGAAGGAGGGGTGGAGCAACAATGGGGAAACATCAAAACTGCCATCACAGAGGCAACAAGCCTTTGTGTAAAGCAAATAAATCAAAACAAAAGAAAACAACACTATGGTTCTCAAAAGAGGTGGTGGGGAAGGTTAGGGAGAAAAAATAGCATTTATGAAGTATAAGGAAACACAGAAGGAGTAGAACAGATAACTGTACCAGTTAAAGCAGAAGGAAGCAGGAAGGCAGTTAGAATAGCAAAGGCACAAAACCGAGGAAAAGATAGCCAACTCGGTTAAGAAGGGGGATAAAACCTTTATAGGTATATTAGGAAACAAAGAAAGACAAAGGGAGGATAGTGAGCCCAATAAAGGGGATGGTGGGTGGGCAGAGAGGGACAGTGAGAAAGCAGGGATACTGAACAAATACTTCTGCTCAGTATTCACAAAAGAAGAGGAGGGAGGTACCTAGTCCAATCAATAGAAGCACTCTGGATAGGGGGTCGATCCCAGTCCTTTCACAGAAGAAAGGGTTCTGAAAGAACTCCTAAAACTGAAGGTGGACAAAGCAGTGGACCTGACAGGATCCACCCAGAATTCTAAAAGAACTAAGGGGAGAACTAGTGACACCACTGACTACCCTTTTTAACAAATCATGGGAGGATGGTGTGGTACCTGAAGACTGGAGGAGGGTGGATGTGATTTCCCTTCACAAAAGTGGGAGCAAGACAGAGGCAGGAAACTACAGACCTGTCAGTTTGACCTCAGTGGTAGGGAAAATGATGGAATCACTTCTGAAGGAAAGAATTGTTGGGTACCTAGAGGGTAGTGGGGCACAGGACCCAAGGCAGCATGGATTCACAGCAGTAAGGTCATGTCAGATGAATCTAATCGGTTTCTTTGACTGGGTGACCAAAGTAGTTGACCAGGGAAGGGCTGTGGACATGGCTTACCTAGACTTTAGCAAGCCAGTTTACACAGTCCAACACACAAGATTAATAAACAAATTAGCCAGCCTGGGAGTGGGTCCCAGGGTGGTAGCCTGGGTAAAACACTGGCTGGACAACAGGACACAGAACGTAATAGTAAACGGAGTCAACTCTGAAGAAAGGGGGGTTACTAGTGGGGTACCACAGGGTTCAGTATTGGGTCTGGTCCTTTTTAATGTCTTTATAAGTGACATTGCAGAGGGACTGGAAGGAAAAGTATGCCTCTTTGCAGATGACACAAAGATCTGCAACAGGGTTGATACACAAGGGTGGGTGGAAAGGATGAGAAGGGACTTGGCAAGGTTGGAGGAATAGTCAGAAGTATGGCAGCTTGGATTCAACACAGAGAAGTGCAAAGTAATGCACCTGGGAAACAAAAACCCAGGGGAAGAGTACACAATGGGGCAGAGGTAGTAACAACAATAAAAATGGAAAGAGATCTGGGGGTAATCATATCAGATGACCTAAAGGTTAGCAAGCAATGTGAGAAGGCAGTAGAGATGGCTGGGGGGATACTGCGATGTATAGGGAGAGGCATCACCAGTAGAAAACAGGAAGTTGTTATCCCTCTGTACTTACAGTTGGTGAGACCCCATCTGGAGTACTGCGTCCAGTTCTGGAGACTCAGTCTTCATAAGGACATAGACAGAATGGAGGCAGTCCAGAGGAGGGCAACTAAAATGGTGCGGGGTCTACAATAGAAGCCATACAAGGAGAGACTAAAGGAGCTTAATATGTATACTCTTGAGGAAAGGAGGGAGAGGGGGACATGATAGAAACTTTTAAGTACCTCAAGGGAATCAACAAAGTCCAAGAGGGAATGGACTTCCAGTGACGTCATGCCCATAGCTGCAGCCTGAGAACTCAGCTCCATCTCCCCCAGGGCATAAAGTACTAATTTAACAACTAAATCGAGGAAACTACTGGGCTAATCAGATAGAATACACCACAAGGATGCCCCAACGAAGTCGGAGAATCAAAGGCAGCCACCAGATCCCTTGATCCAGAGGATTGCACCGACAGCGACAGCTCACAAATGTCAGGCACGGCGACCTCTCGGTGGCCGACAACACTAACTCCACCAGCCTAGCCAGACAGATGGACATCATCCTTAGAGAAATAAAGGACTTTCGGAAAGAAACGCAGCCCACTTTTGCAGCTCTCAGAACGGACATGGGAAAAGTGGAAAAGAAGATAGATGGCCTTGAAGAACAGGCCACGGCCACTGACTCCAGAGTTGACCATGCCAAGCGTGCAATCCTCCAGCTGCTCCAGGAGGTGCAGGCCCTACAAGAACAGGCAGAAGACGTGGAGGCACGCAGCAGGAGAAATAATTTGAGGATATCAGGTTTCCCCGAAGGAACTGAAGGAAACAACCCGGTCCTCTTCTTGCAGCAATATTTCAAAACTCAATTAGACCTGCCTGAGGGCTGCACCCTCGAAATGGATCGTGTCCATCGCACACTGGGGCCCCAAACACCCAATCGCCCGTGCGCCATCCTAGCATGCTTTTTGAGATATCAGGAGAAAGAGATGGTGCTGCATAAATCTTGGCACAAGGGGAACCTAGTCTACCGGACAACAGAGTTTTCGTCGACAATCACTATCCCATAACCATAGCGATGAAGCGCAGGGCCTATGCCCCTATCTTAAGGAAACTGAAGGAGGCCAGGATAAAGTTTCGAATGCCATATCCTGCAAAACTGGTAGTTTATTTTGTGGAAGGCCCAAAAGTTTTGAAAGTGCTGGCGAGGCTGCCCAGGAACTTCTCAAAATGGGGACTGAGGTTCCGACAGGTCATAAAACCTCTAGTTCAACACTGGCATCCAAATTAGCACAGAAGACTTGAAATAGAGTAATGCCGAGGGAACAACGTTGCAGAGAGGGAGAGCCGGTGATTCAGCAAATAGTGACCAGTCTAAGAAGACAAGCAACAGCTGAAGTAGAGAACGAATCTTCCAGACAGACTGGCAAATGAAGGGACTGTGGACTATTTATATTAGTACCTAGTCAGCAGGTAAGCTGGTCTTGCTCTTCTCATCTCTAGATAGACTCCCCTGGGTGACCCCTGTGCACTTACCCCCACCCCCCTGAGTATCTCTCCTCTGATGCGACCGCTCTAAAGCAGTTACTCCTGGGGCTGTTGCCGCCCGGGGGGGGGGTTCCGCATCTCTGGGCTCCTTGCTGAAGACCTAATGGGTGGATGTGGGGGGCCTCAGATGCTGACCTCCTCCTGAGCGAACCCACATGTTGGAGGAGAGAGAAAGGGCTAGAGAAATGGGGGGGACGTGCGGGTCGCAGACACAGAAGAGACATGGCTGGCTAATCCTCTGACTTTCATTTGGCTTAAGAGCACACGAGAATATGCTAAACTGACAGGATGGTGGCACCTTATCAACTAGAGAGATGCTACTGGGGGTACCTTACATTAAAATAATTCAGGGGTGGGATATTGCTAAGAGGCAAGGCTGAGGGGACGGTGCCCTCCGCTCACACCCACTTTCAATTTTCATGATGGGCAGGAGAGGCTACGGCCGAGGGTGGAGCCCTCCCCCTCCTCATAAGCTCCCCCAATGCTGTAAGGGGGGGACGAGAGGGGTGATTGGCAGGCTCTATTTCAGTTTAGATTCCTGAGGGTGACAAATTGGCCCCTGCCCCAGAAACTTTCATAGAACCCCCGGGATGTATCTAAAGTTTAGCCCCAAACTGCTGCAGAAATAGTGTAATTAGTTGTGAAATACTTATTATGAATAATGTATATTTGCTACCGGGGAGGATAGGTATGATATACCTCCCTTTTCTTCCCCATTCCCGAGACATATAACATCTGGTCCTCTGGAAGGTGCGACCAGCTCTACACGCAAGCTAGGGGCTTGGCTTTGGCTCTCAGCCCCCATGGAAGCTGCTCACTGTTTGGCAAGGCCAACCCAGTTGGCTGGCCCTTGCCCTTGTTAGTTTATTTGTTAATGTTAATGTTTGTTATAATTCTTAGGTTTTTGGAACCTTGACATCTGAGGGTGGCTTGTCTCTCATTCCCCATAGGCAGTCATCCACTTACATAGCAGGAACCGGATACTGTAGAGTCATAGGATCAAGAGTTAGTAGAAGGGCTCAGTTTAAACCTCTAACAAATAAGAGGCATAAATGGCTGATAGAACATTAGGTATTTTCACTAAATGTGAATGGGTTGGGGACCCCAGTAAGACACTCCAGAATGCTTTCTCTGTTTAAAAAAAGTCAAACTGAGATAATCTATGTACAAGAAACGCATATGAATGTCAATGAGCATAAAAAATTGGTTGGAAGGGGATTCCCTCAGGCTTTCTCATCCTCATCCTTAGTTAATGGAAGCACTACTGAAGGAGAGATTGGTGGAACATCTGGTTGTCAATGGACTGCAGGATCCCGGGCAGCATGGTTTCACCAGGGGGAGGTCATGTCAGACCAACCTCATTGAATTTTTTGACTGGGTGACTAGGGAGGTGGATCAGGGGAGGGCAGTGGACATGGCCTATCTGGACTTCAGCAAGGCCTTTGACACTGTGCCACATAGAAGACTATTACACAAACTAGGGAATATGGGTGTGGGCAGGACAGTAGTGTGGTGGGTAGGTAACTGGCTGGGCGCAGGACACAGAGGGTGGTGGTAAATGGCTGTCACTCCACAGAGGGAAGAGTGACCAGTGGGGTACCACAGGGATCAGTGCTGGGACCGGTCCTATTCAACATCTTCATCAGTGACATTGCGCAGGACCTAGAAGGCAGAATTTCACTGTTTGCTGATGATACAAAGCTCTGTAACAGAGTAGACACACCAGAGGTGTAGACAGAATGAGAAGCGACCTGCAGAAACTTGAAGAATGGTCAAGGGTTTGGCAGTTGAAATTCAATGCAAAGAAGTGCAAGATAATGCATATGGGGCACAATAACCTGGCACAATATATCAGTTGGGGGTGAGGATATAGCATGCACCAAGCAGGAAAGGGATCTTGGGGTTATCATCTCTGATGACCTCAAGGTAGAAACAAAGTGTGACAAGGCAGCAGGTAAAGCAAATAGGATGCTGGGATGTATAGGCAGGGGCATCACCAGCAGGAAAAGGAGGTCATGATTCCACTATACAAGACACTAGTGAGGCCCCACCTGGAGTACAGTGTACAGTTCTGGAGACCTTACCTACGTAAGGACATAGACAGAGTAGAGAAGGTTCAGAGGAGGGCAACAAATATGGTACATGGATTGCATCACAAGTCCTATGAGGACAGGTTGAAGGAACTGAATATGTACCCCTGGAGCAGAGGAGGAGAGAAGGGACATGATAGAGACATACAAGTATCTTACAGGGAGGAACAGGGTACAAGAATACACTATTTTTAAGCAAAAAAGATGTTCCAGGACTAGAGGGCATGGGATGAAGTTAGAGGGAGGACGATTCAGAGGAAATGTGAGGAAGAATTTCTTCACAGAACGGGTGGTGGACAACTGGAACACCCTGCCTGAGGAAGTGGTGGGGGCTAAAACAATCACAGAACTTAAGAATGCATGGGATAGACATAAAGGAATTCTGGAGATTAGGGGTAAGGGGCAACAGAGTTCTAGGAAAACATAAACTGAAGTTACAAACTCAAATGGGCGGACTAGGTGGGCCATAGGCCCTTATCTGCCGACATTGTCTATGTATCTATGTATCATATCCTGGAGGTAGGAGGAGGGGGGTCACCATACTGGTCTCAGCTCACACCCCCTTTTGAGCCACGCAGCAGTGGGCAGACACTGACGGCCACCTGGTGATTGTTCAAGGGTTACTGCAGGATAACGAGGTAACCCTGGTTAATGCCTACTTTCCCCCGGGGTCAAGTACACAGACATTAAGATTCCTCCTAAGAAAGGTACTGGAAATGACTAAGGGGACTCTGATTTTAGCAGGGGACTTCAATATTGCACCAAGCCCAAATTTGGACTCCACGAGGGTCACTAGGGGCAGACAACCTGCACCACACAAGTTTTTTAAACGGTTCATTCAAGAGGTGGGCTGGCTTAATGTATGGCGTACCCTCCACCCAAGAGACAGAAGATATTCATTCTACTCTGCTGTACACGGAACATATACAAGGATAGAGCACTGCTATACACAAAAAGAAAGCCTAGGGCTACTTAGGGAGACCACCATTGGGAACACTGCCCATACAGACCATGCCCCTGTGATCACGAAGTGGAGACTGGGACTTGAGAGGCGGGACTCCCTGTGGAGACTCAACCCAGTACACCTTAAGAATGGACTATTCCAGGAGTTCCTGAAAGATAAGATACAGGAAATCCTGGACGATAACCTTGAACAGGAGACCCCTCCGGCGATCCGCTGGGACACACTGAAGGCGGTGCTCAGGGGTTACTTTATACAACACACTACTCTCCTTGCCAGGCAACATAGGGAAGAACAATCCCATTTGGAGCAGGTCCTTGGGTTTCTCCAGGAGGCACACCAACAAGGTGACCTGTTGGTGGCAGCACAGCTCAAACAGACCAAACAGGAACTGGACAAGCTGTGTCTGAATCGAACAGAGATAGCATTAGCATTCCTAAGGCAACGGTATGGGGAGGTGAGCCTCCATTAAGGATCCGGAAACTAGCATCCAACACATAAAGTTAAAAAGTATCACACAAATATTTTGTGATTACTACAAGAAATTATATACCCCTGACCATCCGTTTTCTCTTATCTCTGGACCTCCCTAAACTTGACAGGGACCAGCAGGTAGGGCTGACCTCTCCCATAACCCAGACAGAACTGCGAGCAGCCATTTCCTGGCTAAAGACAATGAAGGCCCCAGGCCCTGATGGCTATGGTTCGGAGTTCTACAAGTGTACAGAACATTTGATCAGTCCCCTGTTGGAATAGGACTACAATGGAGTATTACAGGGCCAGAATGACCCCCCTCCAAGCTGGTCATATGCAGTGATCTCAGTCATCCCTAAGCCGGACAAGGACCCTCAACTTTGCACCTCCTACTGCCCCATATCAGTATTAAACGTAGATTATAAACTTCTCATGTCCATAATGGCTAGGAGATTAGATGGGGTTCTCCCCTCCCTGATTGACTTAGACTAGACCAGTTTTGTTAGCTCTAGATCCACAACAGATAATACCAGGAGAGCCTTGCATTTGGCCCAGACAATGCACTCAGGTGGGACCCCTTCGGTCCTTCTCAGCCTAGACGCCGAGAAGGCATTTGACAGGGTCTCCTGGCTGTTCCTGTTTGCTACCATGTCTGAGATGGGGTTCCCTGCCCCATTTGTTTCTTTGATTAGAGCTCTCTATGAGTCACACAAGGCCTGTGTTAAGGTTTCTGTCCATCACTCAGCGTATTTCTCCCTACACAGAGGCACCTGTCAAGCTTTTTGCCCTCTTCATTGAACCACTGGCCCAAGCCATTAGGCGCTCCCCACAAATTTCTGGAGTTCACCTGGGCAGAAGAGAGCATCGTAACACCTTATATGCAAATGATGTTCTGCTTTTCCTCTCTGATCCCACACAATCAGTGCCAACCGTGTTCAAAATTCTAGCTGAATATGGACAATGCTCTGGATATAAATTAAACACCTCCAAAACAGACGCTTTGACATTTAACTTTGCCCCCTCATCAGTTTTTTGGCAGACCTACCCTTTTCGATGGGATCTTGCAAAATTGAAATACCTGGGCATTTATTTATCCCGGGATGCTGGGAAGGCTGTACAAAACAACTATGCCCCATTCTTTTCTCAACTTCAAGCGGATTTGGCCTGGTGGCGTGTCCTCCCACTTAACCTGCTTCAGAGGGTTGAGGCGGTTAGGATGGTGATCCTCCCCCGGCACTTTATCTTTCTCAAAATGTACCAATATATGTTCCAACCAAAACACTCCAAACTTGGAATAAAGCTATACTGGGATTCATATGGGCGGGTAAACGCCCCAGAATATGGTCTTCAATCCTTTCACTCCCAAGGCGGATGGGGGGCCTAGCCCTTCTGAACTTTAAACTATATAATTGGGCCTCACATATTTCCTTTATTGTTATGCATTTTAGGCAATCCAGTTCCGCTTTATGGAGGGAGATTGAAGAGGGCCTACTTCCATTTGGAAATCTGGTAAGGGCTACCCTACACCGGACACAATAGTCCATTGCACCACTATGCCTAGGTCCATGGATTGTGCATCAGATCAAACCATGGAATATGATCCATAGGCAGCTCGCCCTAATCCCCTATTTGATTTACCTGTGTCCATTAACCCACCTGGAGCACTTCTTCCCAGCCCGGATGGATCATACTTTTAGTCAGTGGGAGCGTCTCCATCTTACCTTTATATCACAACTGCTAAAAGGGAATGATTTTATCTCTTTCCAAGAACTGAAGCAGACCTATGACCTCAGGCAGGAGGATTTCTTTAGATTCCTGCAACTGAGACATTTTTTTCTTTCCCTCGCACTGGAAATATGTAGGCAAGAAGACATACCTCCTTTAATATCCCTAATGCAGAATACCATTACCGCCCCCGAGATCCCACATATAATATCTAACCTTTATAAAGCACTTACCGAAACCCTAGGTGTCAACACATTGGGGATTCTGGAGAAGTGGAATCTGGCAATGGGAACTGAGATTTCTTCACAACAGTGGGATGGAGGCTGCCTGCTGGTGTCTAAACTTACACACTCACAAAGCTGGTGACTTTTTTTCATGGCAATTAATAATTAGATTTTTTTGAACCCCTGCAATAACAGCTCACTACTCAAGGTCCAGAACATCTGAATGCTGGCACCAATGCGGTGAACCTTTGGTGCACCATACCCATGTGTTCTGGTCCTGCCCCGCTATACAACCCTTTCCAAATTCTCTTCAGGCGGAGTTAGTTGACCTATTGGGAGGCCCAGTCACTTTATCAGCAGAAATGTTCATAATGCAAATTGTCCCACAAGAACTGAAAGATCTTCACACACGCTACCTACAAGGGATTACCCTTCTGGCAGTGAAGAAAGTCCTAACTAGACACTGGCTCTCTCCCCAGATCCCCCAATACCCAAATGGAGGGAAACGGTAACTAGTATTTATAAAGCGGAAAGTATTTAATTCTCTCTAAATGGTCATACTGAACTTGGGGCACTACGGTGAGCCAAGTGGATCTTGTATATTATGGCAAGAGACCCCAGCTTTGTACCCTAAAAGTTAAATCACATAATTTATAAAAAAAAAAAAAACATTGAACAGCTACGGGGGACGGAAGTGGCAGTGGAGAGGATTGTTTTGTTATGAAAGAAGAGAGGGTGGATAACTCTGAATACAGTGAAGTGACTTAGCCTATTATTACTCTGTCACGCTATGAAATTGAACCCTATGTACTCTACATTTGTATGATTTGTAGCTCTCATAGCCTGTGTAGGCTAAACACTATGTATTAAGATGAACTTATGACTGCCTTCCCCTGTACCTTATGGAAAAATTGTTAATAAAAATCATATTAACAAAAAAAAAAAAAACAAAGTCCAAGAGGGTAGCATCTTTCAGAAAAAGAGATGTGCAAGAACAAGGGGACACAATTTGAAGACAGAGGGGGATGGCTCAGGGGCAATGTGAGGAAGTATTTTTTCACAGAGAGGGTGGTGGACACATGGAACAGTCTTCCTGAGGAGGTTGTGGTGTCAAAACTGTGGGAGAATTCAAGAATGCATGGGACAGACATAAGTCAATTCTTGGGGGGTAGGAAGAAACAGGCTGTTGGTTAACTAGGATCTGCAGCTTATCCAGTAGGTAGGAGAATGGGCAGACTAGGTGGGCCAAGGGGTCCTTATTTGCCATCAGTATACGTTTTTATGTTTCCTGCTGCCATATGGTGGGACCGGGTGGGTGAACTGGTAGCAGGGGAGTGCTGCTACGTGTCTCCAAAGTTCGTGCTCCCAGGGGAGGAGCGGTTTTGCACTTTGTGCAGCTTTGATAGCTGCTTGAAACTGAGTAACCTACTTGCTGTGGGCTCCCTGAACCTGATAGCAGTCCAGAGTCTGACTGAACGAAGATGGGTGGTGGTGCACCGACCGACCATGGTGAGAAGGAAACTGAACAAACCTGCAGAATAAATGACAGTGTCTAGCCCCAGGCTGGATCAGGACTGAGGTGAAGGAGCAGAGCAGGGGAAGGCAGAAGCAGTGCTCCAGAGAGAGCAAAAGGTAAGCACCCTTTAGGAGAGGGTTACACTGATATAACCCAGTTTCTAAGCAATAAATTTTTTTATAGCTACTGTTCTTCCTGTCCCTGGTCCAGGTACCAGTACAATTTGTGATATAAATTTGCACCCTCTGCTTTTGAGTTCCCGTTCTACATCCATGTAACTACTTTTGATGTCCTCCAGATTCCTTCCAATGTCATTTATACCGACATGCAGTGGTACTTTTGTATTTTTTCTGGTCCCATTAAGAATTTTCTACAAGTTCTTTTATATCAATTACTTTAGCTCTTGGCAGGCAGGTCATCATCCTGATTTTCTTGTCACCTTTACGACAAGCTCTGGTCAGAGCCAATACAGCTGCTAATGCTTCAGTCTGATAAGAGATATAAAATAATGTGTGGCTTAGTGGTTAAGAGCATTGAGCTGCAAACCTGGAGACCTGGGTTTGAATCCCATCAGCTCCAATTTGCATACTGCGTGACCCTGAGCAAGTCACTTAACTTCCTTGTGCTCCCAGGTCACACCTGGAAACAAGAAACCTAGAAACAGAATTTGACGGCAGATAAGGACCGCTTGGCCCACCCAGTCTGCCCATTTCCATACCTAATGGATAAGCTGCAGATCCTAGTTAACCAACAGTCTACTTCTTCCTATCCCCACCCCCTAGAATTGCCTTATGACTGTCCCATGCTTTCTTAAATTCCACCGTTTTTGACTCCACAACCTCCTCCACAAGGCCATTCCATGCATCCAGAACCCTCTCTGTGAAAAAAATACTTCCTTACATTACCTCTGAGCCACCCCCCATCTTCAAATTGTGCCTCCTTGTTCTTGCATACCTCTTTTTCAGAAAGATGCTACCCTCTTGGACTTTGTTGATTCCCTTAAGGTACTTGAAAGTTTCCATCAGGTCCCCCCTCTCTCCCTCCTTTCCTTGAGGCTATACATATTAAGCTCCTTAAGTCTCTCTTCATATGTCTTCCGGTGCAGACCCTGCACCATTTTAGTTGCCATCCTCTGGACTGCCTCCATCCTGTTTATGTCTTTACGGAGACTGGGTCTCCAGAACTGCATGCAGTACTCCAGATGGGGTCTCACCAGCTGTCTGTACAGAGGGATAACAACTTCCTGATTTCTACTGGTGATGCCTCTCCCTATGCATCCCAGTATCCCCCCAGCCCTCCTTACTGCCCTCTCACATTTCTTGCCCACCTTTAGGTCATCTGATATGACTACCCCCAGGTCCCTTTCCATTTTTGTTGTTGTTAGTATCTCATCCCCCAATTATGTACTTTTCCCCTGGGTTTTTGTTTCCCAGGTGCATTACCTTGCACTTCCTAGTGTAACCCCCCTGCAAATGGGGGTTCCCAAAAGACTTCCAGGAGCTTGCTTGAATGCTCCAAGCCTGAATGGTGTTTGGCGTTTAAGCCATTTATCAGTGAGTGTTTTAGAACCTCTGGTACTGTCTCTTTAAGAGCTGTCTGCTTGCAGACATAATTATTTGTATGGGGACTGTGTGTTTCTTTGATTGAGTACCACTCAAGCTGCTGCCAATTCACTCCATTTTGCAGTCACTAGGAGTGCAAAGGGAACCTATCTGAAAGATGTAACTGTTTGCCAGAAACCATTTAGAGTGATAATGAAATTACAGTTTGTCTAACCTGCTTTCTTTTGCAGTCAGAACAGTGTCTGCCTAGTTCCCCATTCTGGTTTTGAACTGCTGAACTGGACCAATCAGTGTGGGGTAAGCTAGCTCTAAAATGGTGCCTTGGACGAATCAGAACTTGGACTCATAATCTGAGCCAGCCACAAGAGGATTTATGGGCAGTGACTCTGGGAGATGTAGTTTAGACTTCAGTGCCTTTTGGACCAACAGCAGTCTATTGTGAGTGACAGCCAATCCAGTCAAGAACTGGGAGGAACTCAAAGGAAGTGCCGGTTTTGTCGGTTGGAGTTTCGGTTGAGCTTTGGCAGTGAAGAAGGAAGGAGCCCTGTGCTTTTTCAGTGTGCAGTTTTAGTCAAAAACGTGTAAGACCCAGAGTTCCGGCCTGCAGCTTGTGTAACAGCTTGTTAGGACTGAATCCATCCTGTGAAGAGAATCAAAGGATATCTGAAGAGTAGAAACCAGGCTCACCCTGTAGAAGACTGGAGGAATTGCTGAAAATTGCACTCGGTCTGTCAGGAACTGAATCTCTGTGTGTTCTCCCGGTATTGTGCAGTAATTGCGATCGGGATAGAGAAGCAGCCTGCCTGGTATAGTACTCTTTTTTTTTTTACCATATAAATGTGTGAAGAGTCTCTTTGAGCTCAAGAGTAGCCCTGCTGATATTGAAGGACCCTATCTTATTTGGAGGTCGTGAGTACTAATTCAGGGTCGCTCCTGTTGAATTGCCACATTAAATCCAAATGGAATTACTGTACTGCTGACTGTTTAATTTTCCTTTTCTCTGTGTGAAAGGGCCCCACCAGCTGCCACGGTTTGGACTAGCCACTAGGGCTTGGGTACCCAGGGACAGTAACTGATAGGGATAGGCCTGTGCACAGAGCCATAGGTAGATTATTAGAGTGATAAGCTAATTAACCTGATTTCCCCTGTCCTTGTTATATCCCCTAAATAAATCAGAGCTGCTTGTTTCAGCAAAGTTATACTGCCTGAGGTATTTGCCTCATGTCAAAGTACTGTACTGTGATTGTTGCACTGTATCTCATTTCACAGGAGGTCCCAGTGCCGGAACCAATCCTGGGGTAAGTGTATACTGTGAAGGTAATTCTGATATATTGTGTGGGCCACTAGTGGGAAGAAAGGGGTTGCAGTGTCCCAGAGGGCTGTGACCAAGTTAGTTTAACTATTGCAAACCCTGACCTCTGGGTGGAGGCACCCGCCATTGGATCCAGGCCCCTCAACCTGTTAGTGGCAAATCAGGCAGGGGTAGTAGCCCCTGGGATAGCGCCATCTAGGGGTTACACTAGCATTGACTCTAAGCTGCCATACATTTGACCATTTCTCCAGCCTTGCCAAGTCCCTTCTCATCCTTTCCACCCCACCTTGTGTATCAACTCTATTGCTGATCTTTGTGTCGTCTGCAAAGAGACATACTTTTCCTTCCAGTCCTTCTGCAATGTCACTTATAAACACATTGAAGAGGACCGGTCCTAGTTCTGAACCCTGTGGTACCCCACTAGTAACCCCCCTTTCTTCAGAGTGGACTCCATTTACTATTACCCTCTGTGTCCTATTTTCCAGCCAATTCTTTACCCAGGCTACCATATTGGGACCCACTCCCAGGCTGGCTAATTTGTTTATTAATCTTTTGTGTGGGACTGTGTTAAATGCCTTGCTAAAGTCTAGGTAGGCCATGTCCACAGCCCCTCCCTGATCTACTACTTTAGTCACCCAGTCAAAGAAATCTATTAGATTCATCTGACATGACCTTCCTGCTGTGAATCCATGCTGCCTTGAGTCCTGTGCCCCTCTGGCCTCTAGGTACTCAACTATTCTTTCCTTCAGAAGTGAGTCCATCATTTTCCCTATCACTGAGGTTAAACTAACAGGTCTGTAATTTCCTGCTTCTGCCCTGCTCCCATTTTTGTGAAGTGGAATCACATCTGCCCTTCTCCAGTCCTCAGGTACCACCTCATCCTCCCATGATTTGTTAAAGAGGGTAGTCAGTGGTGTCACTAGGTCCTCCCTTAGTTCTTTTAGGATTCTGAGATGAATCCCATCAGGCCCCATTGCTTTGTCTACCTTCAGTTTTAAGAGTTCTTTCAGAATCCTTTCTTCTGTAAATGGGCTGGTATCAACTCCTGTATCCAGAGTGTTTCTATTGTTTGGTTTAGGTACCTCCCTCTTCTTTTGTGAATACTGAGCAAAAGTATTCATTCAGTATTCTGCCTTTCACTGTCTCCTCTCGCCCACCTCCCTCTCTTATTAATCTTCACTATTCCTTCCTTAACCTTTCTATGCTCCCTAATGTACCTATAAAAGGTTTTATCCCCCTTCTTAACTGACTTGGCTATTTTTTCCTCAGTTTTGGCTTTTGCTATTCTGACTGCCTTCCCCACTTCTTTCTGCTTTAATTGATACAGTTCCCTGTCATGCTCCTTCTGTGATGCCTTATACTTTTTGAATGCAGGCTTTTTCTCCTTAACCTTCCCTGCCACCTCTTTTGAGAACCATAGTATTTTTTTACCCGCTTTGTTTTCTTTATCTGTTTCACACAAAGGCTTGTTGCCTCTATGATGGCAGTTTTGATTTTTCTCCATTGTTCTTCCACCCCTCCTTTTTGCCCATTTACTAGTGTATTCCTCAGGTATTCACCCATTTTGCCAAAGTCAGCCCTTCAAAAGTCCAGTATGCTTGTTTTTGTATGGCTTGT
Source organism: Neoceratodus forsteri (assembly GCA_016271365.2). NCBI lineage: Eukaryota > Metazoa > Chordata > Ceratodontiformes > Ceratodontidae > Neoceratodus > Neoceratodus forsteri. Next base: position 925,166,404 of record CM028137.1, read on the forward strand.
CTCCATGGTTACGCTTATTGTGAAGCATACTGTGCAGTGGTCGCTTGTTCCCAGATGTCTACCAACTTCTAAATTTGTGATCCTCTCTCCATTTGAGAGTACCAGATCTAGTATTGCTTCCTCCTGAGTGGGTTCCAACACTAGCTGTCTAAAGTCTGCCCCCTGCAGGGCATCGAGAATGACCCTGCTCTTGGATGTGGCTGCAGTACATGTCATCCAGTTAACATCTGGCATATTCAGGTCCCCCATTAACAGTATCTCCCCTTTTTCAGCCATTTTGAGAATGTCCTGTATCATTTTCTTGTCCATTTCCTCCCCTTGAGATGGGGGTCTGTATACAACCCCTGTGCGGATTGTGATGCCATTCCCTGTCTCCAAGGTGACCCAGAGTGCCTCTTGTCCTCCCCCTTTACTTTTTAGTTCTGTAGCTTTGATCCCTTCCCTTATGTATAGAGCTACTCCACCTCCTCTTTTCCCCTCCCTGTCCCTTCTGTAGACTGTGTACCCCAGTATGTTGACATCTCAGTCATGGTTCCCTGTACCATGTTTCTGTGACTGCCACAATATCCAAGTGTTCATCTTCCATCAAGGCTACTAGCTCAAGAAGCTTGTTTCCCAGACTACGGGCATTGGTACTCATTGCCCTCCATTTAATGTTGGCTTTATCCTTTTTTCCCCCATGCCTGCTCTTTTTGCCCTTGTCTATTTTTCCATTTACCCCTGTCCTGCCCTCTGTTGAGCACTGTACCTCAGTGTTTACCTTACTACCCATCATGTTTTGTGGGGGGAGGCTTGAAATTTCCTGCCTCTTATTAGCACCTCCCCCCATGGCTAGTTTAAAAGCTTGCCAAGGAAGCATTTAAACCTGTCACTTAGGATCTTGGTTCCCTTCATGGACAGATGCAGACCATCATGCCAGTATAAACCTTCATCTCTCCAGATGTACCTCCAATTCCCAATGAAGCCAAAGCCCTGTGCTCTGTACCAGTTTTGCAACCATTCATTAAACTGCATGGTGTGTAGTACCCTAGCCTCACCCCTGCCATGGACTGGCAGCACCTCTGAGAAGGTAACTGTGCTTGCTACTCTCTGAGGCCCCTCTCCAACTCCACAATTTCATCCTGCACTGCACTGATCCCATGCCTAGCTAGGTCATTTGTTCCAAGGTGGACAATATCTAGTTCCCTCTCCTGTGATGCTGCTTCTGCAATCCTGAGGATTCGCTTCTTGTCCCTCCAAAGCATGGCACCAGGCAGGCACCTTACTTCCCTCTCCTCTCCCTTCCCCAGGTCTACCCCTCTAACAATTGAGTCCCCTATCAGAAGCTGTTTCCTTCCCCTGTGGTGTCCCTTGCCACCCTTCTGTGGGTCTCCCTTGTGGGTGTCCTCAGCATTCTTCTTGGTCTCCACTGAGGGTGCCATCATAGAGGAACCTTGCTCTGCCAGACTGGCATATGGTTTGTGTAGAGGTACAACTAGGGGGCTTCGCCTCTGTTCCACCACCCGTACCCTCCCAGCACCCATTGTGGTCCAACTGCTCTTCATACTTGGCAGCCTCTGTGGCAGTGGTGCTCTTTGGGTGGGGGAGGCCTCCTTAGTCCTTGCCAGTTCAGCCTGGAGGTGGGCTACCTCCTCCCTCAGAGCTGATAGTTGCCTGCAGATAGGACAGCAACGCTGTTTCCAGAATCTCTCCCAGAAAACTGCTGCCCCACAGCCAGTGCATTGCACCACTCCCCACATGCCCCTCTCCCTTATAATATACAATATGTAATATATACATATTTTTTCTTCCTTGTGTGGTGTGTTCTTACCCTTTATGCACTGTGCTGGGTTATTAAGAATATGACAGTTCTGCCCCAAGACCTGTTGGAGGAAATGATGTCAGACCTTGGCTATAAAGGAAACGTCACGCCTGGGGGTTGGGGTGTGGGAAGGGTGGGTGAGTAGTCCACAACCACTGGTGACTGTTAGAAACAATCAAATACACCACTGCTCCACCACCCTGGTGAGTACTGCCCTTTATAGTAATTCAGCTAATCTCCAGTAACTGATTTGTCAACTATTTAAAAGTAATTTGATGCAAACTATTACAGAATACTAGTAGACAGTCCAGTTAGCCACAAAGGAAAATCAAATATGCAGTTATTTCAACCCTTCTGAAGTTGCTCACAAGATAAGTAGTTTTGAAAACCCCCTTCCTGATTTAAAAACGAAATTAAACACAAACATTTCTTCCTAGTCCCTCCTATCTAGTGTCTGATATTATTTACGCACGTGCTTACTTATTATATCACTTGGAACTACACTGAAAACATCTTCAAGGTGGGCTTGGTCACCTATAGGGCTCTACACAGCCTGGGCCCTGGTTACTTGTCTGACCTGTTAACTCCAGCCGTCTTGGTACATTCCCTCTGTTCCTCCACCGAGGGCCTCCTGGCAATTCCGAGGGCCAGGCTGAAAACTTTAGGGTGCGGTTCCTTTGAGGTGGCTGGCCTGGCCCTCTGGAATTTGCTGCCAAGATCTTTATGGGAGGCCCCAATGGTGGAGGCATTTAAAGGGGGCGTGAAGACCTATCTTTTTAAGAAGGCATGGAATGATAATAAATACCTGCTTTTAGATATACCTAATTTTATATTATTTGAATGTTTTTTTTTTATTTGTTTATGCACCTCCCTCTGCTACCTTGGTCAGTCTCTCCTTCAGACCGCCAAGGTTTACCCCCCACCAGGCTACCTCTTCTCATCCTTCTGCCAACCCATATTGCCACCCCCCCAAAATAACCCGACGTATCCCGTCGTCGGGTGGGTCCTCTCCCTGTTGAGAGAAAGGGCCTTACAGCCTACCTTATTGGCCCTGAGTGTGGCTGTGCTGGTTCTGGATGATCAGGGGCTCTGTGTTGAGGGGTCTGGGGTGGCCATTATCTGATCAGCCAAGGAGCTCATTTCCATTTTTCTTCCACCTCTCCCCGCTATGTTCTCGGCCTATAGCAGGCAACGTCCTTGAGTGGGGGGAGTGCTGAGGGCATGTCGAAGCTCACGTCCCCACATGCACTGCACCAATCCTGCCCAAAAGTGTCAAGGCAGACCCACCCCCCCAAGAGGGAAGCGTCCAATGGACGCTTGTGCATGCCCCCTTCCTGCCAGCCTCCACTCCTGGCACATAATATTTGAATTTTAGTAATTATAAGAAAATTGTTTGTACTGTCCATACCTTGCCTTTGACTGTAATGGTGCCCAGAACCTCTGGGATTGGTTGCCAAAATAGAAATAAAAGTTTACTTACTTACTTACTTGTTCAGTGGCTGGCTCCTGGCTTCCTCAGGTTGACACCAGGCAGACACGCCTCTGCCAGTGTGAGTGTGGCCTCCATCCAGTGCTTACCTCTGTTTGTACAGATTACATTTAAAAGGACACTGTCAGCTTTTTGGGGGGATTTTGTATTCATTGAGTGCTGCTAGTGCCTGCTGTCAGCATTGTTATAAGGAAAGGTATTCTGGGCCCCTGATTTTTTTATAAGTATATATGTTTTATAAAATATGTAAAAATACTATCTATAGCAGTCTGACCTTCTAGCCGTGCCACTGCTACACGGTTTGCCGAGTGCATTCATAAGTTCAATATGTATGTGTGTGTGTATCTATATATATATAGAGATATATATATATATATATATATATATATCTCTATATATATATATAGATACACACACACACACACACACACACAGCCCGGACCCACCAACAGGCATCGGGATGTGCGTTGAGGTCGTCGGTCCTAACTCTCACCCCATTCTCCTATACTGCACCACCTCAGCTTGTTTACACACAGGATAGGGTGAGAGTTAGGACCAATGATCCCAACCCACACCTCGATGCCTGTTGGTGGGGGTGGGGTGGGGTGCAAGGGGTGGGAACACAAACATCGAATTTCATCGCTTTTGTCGCTGTGGAATAACCCTAACTGATGCATTAAACTGAGTTTTTTGCCATGAATATATATAGATATATATACACATACACACACACACACACACACACACAGTGTCGGCAGAGAAGGACCTCAAGGCCCACCCAGTGTGTCCAATCTAGTCCCACCTAGCCTGATATCTCCAGCCTTGTCCTTTTGCCAGAACCCCCTCTCCCATTTACCAGAATTCCCTTGTGCCTGTCCCACACATTGCAATTGGGTCAGCACCCACCACCTCTTCCGGCAGACTATTCCAAGAGTACACCGTCCTCTCCATGAAGAAGTAGTTTCTTATGTTACTCTTGAACTTCCCTCCTCCAGCTTCCAGCCATGACCCCTCGTCCTTTGGCAATTCTTTCTTTAAAAAACCCTCCCTTCCTGCACCCTATTGATGCCACCAAGATACTTAAAGGTCTCTATCATAGCACCCCTCTCCCTCCTTTCCTCCAAGGAACACATATTCAGTGCCCTCAGCCTCTCCTCATAGGTCATCCCTTGGAGACTCCTCATTAATCTTGTAGCCCTCCTTTGCACCACCTCGAGTCTGTCTATATCCTTTTCAGATGAGGCCTCCAAAACTGAATGCCATACTCAAGGTGAGGCCATACCAGAGTCTTGTAAAGGGGCAGCAGGACCTCCCTCCTCCTGCTGGTAATGCCCCTCCCTAGGCAGCCAAGCATACAGCTAACCTTCCCCCTTTCTGCTTCACACTGCCTAGCCACCTTAAAGTTGGATGCAATAATAACTCCCAGGTCCCTCTCTTGCTTTGTGACTGCCAGTTCTACACCTTCCAGGTCATATGCCCCCGGTTTCTGTTTCCTATGTGCATAATCCCGCACTTTTGTATGCTAAAGCTTAAGTTGCTAGACTTTAGACCATTCCTCCAACCTTTCAACCCCCCCCAGTTTGTCCACCGTATTGTACATCTCTTAATCATCTGTGAATAAGCATGCTTTCCACTCCAACCCTTCCATAATGTCACTGATGAAGACATTAAAGAGGACTGGCCCCAACACCGAACCCTGTGGCACACTGCTTGTCACCACCCCCTCACCAGAATGTACCCCGTTTACCATCACCCTTTGGCTCCTGCCTGTTAGCCAGTTTTGGACCCATGGTACTATCTTATTACCCACCCCTAGGTTATTGAGCTTGTTTAACAATCTTCTATGAGGGACGCTTGACAGCATACTCTGTACAGTCTGCTGCATGGTCAGTTCAGTTGGGGACCAGCCGCGGAGATGTGCAGAGGGCTGTGCCAGTCCCCTGCTCTGTCTGGGGATGTGGAGGGGTGCTACCTGCCTGGGTGGGGTCATGGGGTAACCAGTGGGAAGGTTGGTGGCGTGTGCTTGGTGCTGGTGGGGGTACCGGGATCCGGGCAGGGGCACTATTTCTATACATGTTATGGGCACATTGGGGATCGGGCAGGCGATCCTGCCCTGTATGCCCTATGGGGCACAACGTGAGGGGGATCCAGTAGCAATGTGGCCATGTGGGGCAGCATCGGGGTTGGGGAGGTGGGACATGCGGCACCACTGACAGGACCAGCTCTTCCAGGGGAGCTATTTCTAAGTCCCATTAGACCAGCCCTGGTTGGTCTAAGGGTACTTAGAAAACTGTCCTTAGGGTGCAGTTTGTGAATACTGTTTTTGGGATGTGGTAGCTTGTGTCTGCTGCAGAGCTCCTTCCGCCTTGTCGCAGCCCATTTCTGGGTGCAGGGAAGGTGCAAGCCCCGTATGGGGCAGGCAGCCTGCATTTTATGCAGGCTGCTTTTGTGAATCACTCCTGGATGTACCTTTCAGCACAAGGTGCACCTTGCACCATTCTCTGTGGCGCAAGCAACTTGCGCCATGTCGAAGCCTTTGAGAATCGGGCCCCAAGTGTCTAAAGAAATAAGGGACTAATGTTTTTCTAACTGTACTCCCCTCCCCCCATGATGCTCCAAATGTGGTGTCCTTAACAGAAGAAGGGAGAGAGAACACTATCCTTTTAAGGAAGGTGTCCACAAACTGAGAGATAGGCTCAGTGAAGGTTCCAATGTCAGTGTCAGTTGGGTATGCTGGGGAACTTTATGTACTTTAGGAAGTACAAATACGGTTGCACACACAGGAGCAGAAACAGTAAGTAACCCCAGCTCCTCCTCTTATTATTATTTACTGTTTAAAGATGCATATGAGGAAGTCATTATTTTGCTCCTTAAAGAGTCAGTGGTGTCAGGTCATAGCTTGGCATAAAATGTAACATTGCTGAACTGCCTATGGATCTCTGCAATGTATTTAGGAGTGTATAATACAACCACTGACCCTCCCTTGTCATCTAGCTTAATCATTATTGAGATATTACATTCCAAATATTCATCCACCATTGTGTTTATTTATACTGGGTTGGATACTGATATTGATGTAATGAAAACTGAAACATAGATTGAAGAGCACGGTTTAGGTGTTGACTGCAGACAAACTTTTTTACTTAAAGAGTTTCTACTCTAATTGTTAAAAAGTATTTGATCAAGTTATCCTCTAAATCCAGTACAGGTCTAGATCAGGTAAATGTATGACTCCTTAAGCTGGTTACTGATATTGTGGCTTATTCATTAAATGTTTTATTTTATCTTGTGTTCTGGGGAGTTTGCTGATTTGTGGAATCAGGCAACTGTGGTCCCCATCCTTAATGGGGGAAATTGTGACTGTAACTGATAATTATTCTCCCATTTTCCTCTTATCCCCTCTGTCCAAGGTCTTAGAGAAAAGTGTGTTTGATCAAATGATTGGTCATCTGGGTACTTCCCATCTTTTGTCTCATGCCCAACAAGGGATTTGGCCAGACCACGGCACCCAGACTGCTCTTCTGGTCTAGATTGAGTTTTTGGCTGAGGCTTTTGATGGAGGGTGGAAGTTACTAGGTTTTGCGACTTGTCCAAGGCTTTCGATCTCGTGGAGCATGGTCGCCTCCTGACCAAACTTGATATTTACAATTTTTCCAGTAATGTCTAAGTTGATTGCCTGACTACTGAGGGAGTGGAACACAATCAGAAAACCTAGGCTCTGTGTTTTCTATCATTAGACCTGTTTCCATTGGCATCCCACAGGGGTTAGTGCTTGATGCATTGTTTTTTAGTATGTACATTAATGGCTTAGCTGCAAAACAACCATTATGCTTAGAGCTTAAAATTCGGTATCAGGTCCAAGGGGAATCCCCCAAGGGTCAACTAAATGGGGGGAACCCACATTTTTTGGGGGGGGGAATACTCTTGGGGGAAGGATTCCACTGAAAAAAACTGCATTTCATTTGTTGATGTGTGTCAGTGTTAATAGAACCCATGCTTACAGTTTGATATCACCTGGTCTTTTTTTCTTCTTTTTCCGCTGGTGTGTACTGCTTGATTGATGACAGACCTGACAGACATCAGAGGCATTGACAGGACTTGATTCCATTCACATTCATTTTTAAAAAAAATAAAAGAGAGTGGGTCAGACTACAGAGCGCAAACATAGAGACAGGCAGTCACTAAAAAAGTGGCAAACCGAATAAATGAAGGAAAAAAAAAACTGTCTCTTCCTTAAACTGTGGCCCCTTAAGACCTGTCTAGTGAGTGAGGCTGAGGCATGAAGCTAAAAACTACCATAAGAAACTAGGTCTCTTTTATTCTGTTCTTCATTTTTCTCTGTGTGTTTGCAGTTCTTTCAAAATCTACAGTCTGTCTACTTCCACCCACTCCTGAGATTATCATTAAGTTCTATAAGTTCTTATTGTTTAGGGAGTTCCTGAAGTTTGATTTTGTTCGGTTCCGAGAACTGAAGCCACACTCACATTCAATGCTAGCCACTGGTGTAACCATTGCAATCTGATAAATCTTTTCAAACTCTGGAAACACACCTGTATGCTCTTTCGGTACAATTTCAACAAATTGGTGGTACGACAGAGATTGGTGGTATTCATCTGAGACCACAATCTGTTTTAGTAAAATGAATTCTCTTGTTATAGATTCTGTAGATGGGTCAGATAAGTTGAAGTGCTGCACAATTTTATTTAGAGACTCTTCACCATAGATATTGAAATCATCTGACTGCTGTTTCACAGATGCGTCTCTCTTGGGTTCTAAAATGGAGAAGCAGCTTATTATGTCTAAGGTTTCTTGGCTGAAACGTCTGTCCAGTGTATCAAATAAAGCACTGATGTGTCTGCTCTTTAAGTTATCAGAAGCTGGTCTCTGAGTGTGAATGGTGAAGAGTCTATCACCTTTGTACTTACTGCCTTCAAGATCAGTATCGAAAAATTGTCTCTCTGATGGACCTGGGTTTTCAATTAAAGACCTCACAGCCTCTTTTGTACTCATGGCCATTGGTGGCACAGTACAGAAATCAAGATTTTCCATTTGAAATGTTTTAAAAGAAAAACAATATGTGCCAAGATGTCCAACATTATGTGATAAAGAGCTATAAAATGTAACTGATGTACAGACAACAACAGTCCTTTTGTTTTGTCACTGTCTGGAGAATTAGATGAAGTCATTGAGTCTAACACATATCTTAATGATTTAAGAGTCGTGCACACAACAGGCACTGCACTGTAAATGGGTACACCGTCAATTGAACGCTACCAGAGTAGCGCCGCACTATACAGTGCTAGTCTGGTAAGCACTCACATGGACAGCAACTGGGGATTTACAGCGCATGCTATAAGCACTCCCCTGGTCACTGTCCATAATCCTGTATACAGGACAAGGGCACTAGGAGCCAGGAGGCTGGCCGAGCTGCTCCTGTGGTGTGGAGAGCTAGGGCATCGAGCAGCTCGGCCAGCAGTGGTGGAGACCAGGGTTCTAATCCTGGTCTCTGACCTTTTAGCACACCTCGGGACTTGGAATTTTTTTTTACATGGGGCCATAATGGCCCTGTGAATTTTAACTTTCCCCAGGATCCACTCTTTAACTTTCCCCAGGATCCGCTCCCCCTCGGAATGAGAATCCTAAAGACAGGGGGTGTGAGGGCAGAGCCCCCCCCGTAAAAAAAGAATCAGCACCGTTTTTACCATGCGCAGCATGCCGATGCTATTGTTGTCACCTCTGTTTGGACCCAGTGCCCCATAAATGGACAGCAACTGAATTGCATAAGGCAGACAATACTTCAGAACTGGTTCTTCCAGCTGTTTCTGTAGTTCACACCATTTGTATATTCTGATAGCAGCATTTCTAAAGAAAAGGATAATGTAGCTCAAGTCGCCTGGATATTTTTTCACTTGTTCACTGACTGAGCTACATTACTAGTGCACAAGGCCAACTGATGGTGCTGTACAGTGTACTCCAAGCAATTCAGCATTATAATTAGTTCCTAGTTTTTGTACTACATCTTGATGACGACCAGTCATAACTGATGCTCCATCAGTGCACACAGCAGCAACTGTTTGACCTGCTGCAATGTCCGCGTCATTCAGAAGTTGACAAAGTACCTGGTAAATAGTGTCAGCCCTTCTATCAATAACTTCTACTTTGCAGTAAAAGTGAATACATGGCATATTGTTGTCTAAGTATCATAAGTAAACTATTAGTCTCTTGCTATTGCTAATTTCAGTGGACTCATCCACTATCAAGCATACCACTGGTCTATTCTTCACAGCAATTTCCATCAATAACTTCTCTGTTGCAATAAAAGTGAGTATGTGGTGTATTCTTGGTAAGAATTTTGTGCATAAACTATTAGTCTCGCTACTGCTAATTTCAGTCTACTCATCCAGTACCAAGCTTACCATTCAGCTATTCTTTACAGTAATGATCCGCATATCCACCAAGGTCTGCACAATGGCCTCATGCATTTCGGACAGTCCAGCTAAATTCATGTAGGTTCTGTAAGCCTCCTCTGCACTGAAGTCTTTAATGAATGGACACTTCATTTCCTTGAGAAACTGAACACATTTAACAGACATTGTGTTAGGCAGTTCATTTTCACCAACAAACTGTGGTTCTCAAAAGCCCTTTAAGTTGTTCATCGCTCTCTGCAGTAGCCTTATCTATTGCCTTTGCCACTGCATAACAGTTTGATTCAGTGTCCATTTTTAGGGCTGTGAGTGGAGCCTACAGCTGTTTTGTGACCGTAGCTCTAAAAACGTCCGACCGTGGAACCTTCCGTTGGACTTTAATTTATTTATTTAAAAGTTTTACCAGGAAGGCATACTGAGCAGAAATACTGCTCGATTCCAGATGCGTCCTGGGGGAAAGGGGTAGGGGAGTAATACAAGGAGAGACAAGGACCAGCATTGAGTAATGAGAACCAGAGATCCAGAAATACAATAATGAAGTACAGAATGCATACAAAAATACAATAAAGAGTACAGGCACAGTGCAAATTAAGACAGCACAGCAGCTTGAAATTTGAGCCGGTCAGTTGGACCTGGAAGTATCCTTCCAAAAGTCCAACGGAGCTTGAAACACTCTGCCATGATCGGCTGCTATGGAATAACAGCTGCACTATTTCAGCCGTTACTTCCGCATTCCCTGGCCTGAACTGTGCATGCACGACTTACACGCATGCGCAGTTCTGCTGGTGCTGTTATGTTGTGGATGGCTAAATGCCATTCCTGCAACTGCGCATGCACGAGTGCCATGCATGTGCAGTTGCGTTGCCACCTCCACCAGCACCAGCAACAAAGAAACCACACTGTCATCGGGATCCCCAATCCCCATGTTGGCATTATGTAGCCCCCCCACTCATGTGGCACACTGGGAGCCCACCCCAGTGTGCCCACATTTTTTTTACCCCTGCCAACATCGAGGTCCCCAATCCCCGTGTTGGCAGTATGGCACCCCCACACTCATGTGGCACACTGGGAGCCCACCCCAGTGTGCCCAAATGTTTTTTTTTCCCCTGCTGACATCGGGATCCCCAATCCCCATGTTGGCACTATGGAAGCCCACCCCAGTGTGCCCAAATGTTTTTTTTTCCCCTGCTGACATCGGGATCCCCAATCCCCATGTTGGCACTATGGGAGCCCACCCCAGTGTGCCCAAATGTCTGCTTTTTTGTTTACCTACGTGTTTTCCATTTTTTATCTGTAAAAAGAAAATGGATCTTCATCATCGCCCAGTCCCCTCCCCACTGAACACCCATGTCCCCGCACCCCCCATACTTACCTCCGGAGGTTGGCGCTGTCATCTTCTCTGACTGGGACATGCCTGCACTCTACAAAGCCGAACCGCAAACTGAAGAATCAAAGGTAAGTAAGCTTGCTATAATGCTATTCAGTGGGGTTTTCAACTTATTTTGATAAATCAGCCATTGTTTGGCATTTGTTAAAATTTTCAACATAGGGGTTCTTGGGACCCACCTCATGAAAAACTTTCACTGTCATTTGGTGCCCAGTCCCGAAAGCTGATTTCATGGTGATTTCATGGTCGCTGCGCGGAATCACCTTTTGGGACCAATTCACAAAATGACAGTGTCATTATTCATGAGGTGGGGTCCCAAAAAGCACATGTTGCAAATCTGGTGAAAAAAATACCCAAAATGACTGCATTACGAGCGTGCATTGCGCAGTTTCTACGCACACTTCTAACGTTGCTAATTTTTAATATTTTCCCTCCACATGTTCAACATTGCCAGTTTTGCACACCTCCTTTTAAACAGTACAGCTGTCATTTATCACATCCTGCCCAAAACGTGTTTTCACACCTGTAGCACAGAATGGTGTGGTCGCTCTGTGAAATCACCTTTCAGGACAAGTGAACAAAATGACACTGGCGCTCTTCATGAGGAGGTGTCCCAAAAAGGCCATGTTAAAAATTTGGTGCAACACCTCCAAAAAATGACCAAGTTATTTCCGAGCATTCAATGATTTCTATGCACACATGCAACTTTGCTCACTTGGTAGCTTGTCACAGCCCTATCCGCTCTGGCCAGGTTTTGTTTTTAATGCTTTAGTATGAGCAGTGCTACCTGAATGTCATATTAGGGTCAATGCTTTGTAATAGATGGTTTTAAAAGGAATGGATACATAAGGCTTACAAACAGAACAGCTCATCTGACCACTTTCTTTATCAAATAGTAACCAGTTGTGAATCTTTAGCCACCTTTGTTGGTATTTATCTTGTTTTTACAGAGGAGCTGCAGGTTGGTACAGTGTCTGGTTCACTAATTATTAATTCTTGTGGCTCCAGTTCTGGTGCAGGCTCTTGCATGTTTACTACGCCTTCTTCGTGTGACCTTTTTTCTGGTACTTCCTCAAGGGCTTCTTGCACATTTAGTTGCTTTCTTTTCAGCCACATTATTGATGGTAAAAAAGAAAGCACTTGCACTTGAGAGTTCGTTTTTTAATTAGCTGTGCTAGTTTATTCAGCAGGACGTGAAGCAGAAACCAAAGCTCTTGCGCTTCAACCCTTCGATCTTTTAGATACACACCCTAAGGAAGACCCAGATTTGGGTCAAAGCACAGGGGCTTTGGTTTCCGCTTGACATCCTGCTGAATAAACTAGCACAGCTAATTAAAAAATGAACTCTCGAGTGCAAGCACTTTTGTTTTTGTTATTAAATAAGCTGGCAGCTTTCATTTGTGCACTGCATCTCCTGGGCACACTTTCACCTGTTCTAAACATCACTGATGATGTGTGTTATGCCATGTCACAATTTGTTTTTAATCTAAGTTCTTGGAAAACGGCCCCAGGTTACAGACTTTCACTTTCCCACCCCTTTCAGTTGTTTCACCGCAGCTGTCTTCTGGCACAAAAGATGTTTTTAGTTTTTTATTTATTTTTAAATGTATTTTATTCTTTTGTAATAAATCCAGCTTTTCTTGGGACACACCCAGATTACAGATCTTCCCAGCCCTTTCAGTCATTTCCCCCAACATAGTTCTCTTCTTTCTTGCAGAAGTTCTTTTCTTTTTTTCTTTTTTTTTTATTCTTTTATAATAAATCCATCTTTTTTCTTGAGACACATACAGGTTACGGACCTTCCCACCTCTTTCAGTTGTTTCCCCACAGTTCTCTTCTTAAATAAGAGTTATTTTTATATTCTTTTATAATAAATCCAGCTTTTCTTGGGACACGGTCACACCCAGGTGATGGACCTTCTCACCCCTCAGTTTCCCCTAAAAATATGTGTTTCTCTGGCAGCAACTGCTTTGCAGTTGGCACAGTTCCCACCTTCTGGCGCCAAGATTTTTTATTTTATTTTACCCAGGCACATTCCGTCTTCTTTTTTGGACCCAGCTTTGTTGACTTCTGAGTGACAAGGGCAAGCTGGGCAACTGTTTTTTTTATTGCAGCCTGTTGGTGTTACCGCCTTCCCTCCCAGACCACCCAAAACATGATTTTTTTCTCTCCCATGCATCCTTATATTGTTGTGCTTTACCAGCCTCCCCAGAATTTTTATAGCAGTCTTGTTTGGGACAAAATAAATGCCCCTTTGATTTATTTGTCACTCACCAGATGTTTTAGCTCAGTATTTTATGTTTTCATTCATTCAGCTGCTTTTCAGTGACTGCCACGGCACATTATGTCTGTGCCTGCTGCATCTTGTTTTTTTCTCAGTCTTTCTGTAGTTTTCACTGATAGCCACTGACTGACCAACTGTTCTTGGCTGCCATGGGCCTCAGCCACACCCACCCCTCCATTTCTGGCCGCCAACACTACGTCATTTTTTTTGATAATCTAGTCTTTTTTTTTTTTATTGAAGTATTTCTGATCAAATGGGTCTGACCCACTCATTACCGCTGCTGTAGCCAGCAGTCATCCTCCTCACTGTCTCTCTGCTCTTTTCTCATCCATTGACTCCTTAGCTCTTCCCTAGACCTATGCTCCTTGCTCGAGATGGCGGTTCGTGTTCCCGATGCTGCAATGTCTCTCGCCAGTCACTGCATGTGCATCAGTCTAGTGAAACCAGTGGAAGGATGAGAGAGGCACACACACTAGACCACCAGGGACTTCAGTGTAAGTGCACACACTGGGCCACCAGGGACTACGGGAGACGGATGGAGTCCCCCAAAAAGCAGACGGTGAATGGCAAAGTGACATAAAAGTGCTTTCGATGGCGCTTGCTACTGCCCATGAGGGCTCTCCATTGTGGGATTGTCCCATGGGGGGTCCAGAATTTGTGCAGGGGCTAAAATTAGTGCAAATCGTGCAATCCTCCCTGAATTTTAGCCCTAATGCTTGGATTGGCTGGCTATCCTTGGAAGCCAGAGCTCAGTTTTTGTCACTGCTCTTAGGAAAACCTTAAATAGGAGCAATATATTACCACTAAGAGAGCAATTTCAAATTTTCAATAGCGTCCATAATACAAGATCTAACGATCAGGGGAAGTTGAGCCTTCTCTTATGTCAATCAGCCTTGGGTCAGAGAGCCTTTAGCTTTCAGGCTGTAAAAGTTTGGAGTTCTTGTCCATAATAATTGTTGGCTGTGGTAGTCTGGGCTTATTTAAAAGCAAAATGAAATCATATCTGATGTCCACGTACTCTAGAAATTGTATCTGAAGTTCATTATCTGCTTGTTACTGTTGGATCTCTTTGTTAATGTTGGAAGTTACCTATTGTCCTGTCCTATGATATATTTTTTGTAGCTATTTGTCTTTACATGTTTGATTTATTGTTTGCTGTACTGTTTTTATGAATTTGTCCCTGGTCACCCATGAAAATGGGCATCCTAGCCATTGGGTTTTTTAACTGCTAACCAAAGAAACAAACATTATTGTTTGTGGGATGCAATGCTTTTTTATACTTTGATTGGTTGATCTGCTTTAATAGTAACTACAGTATAATAACAGCTCATCAATTTTTCTGACCGAGTAATTATTTTCTGTAATAACCCGCAGGTTATTACGGGATTCATCTGCACTATCCTTCAAAAATCTACGCTCCCTTATTGGATCTCCTTCCATGAGTGGGAGGGCTTATCAGTTTTCTAAACATGGCGGCTCCATCTCTCACTAATGGAGGAGCTGCCTCAACAAGTGTGAACAGTACTTCTTGTTATTTATTTGAGCTAGTCTATCTGATTAATCCTGTTCCTCGTCCACTGCGGATACCGTGCATGGCTGAACTGGTGCCTGGAAACTATCTGGTTGATCCTGCTCTTCCTCCACTTTGTCAAACCAGAGTGTCTTCACTGGCACACCTAGTGTTCGGAGTACAAACTGTGAGTGAGTAAAAAAAAAAAAATGAGTAAAAAGTCACAAAATAAGTACCAGTTACTCAAACTTGAAAATTAGAGAGGGACAGGGAGACAAGCCTACGTGTGCGTGTGTGTGTGTGTGTGTGTGTGTCTGTGACACACGGTCACATAGATGGGGCTGCAGAAAAACTGCTGACCAGCAATTATACATAATAAAAGATGGGGAAGTGTCCTAAACTCAAATTTAATGGTCACCCTCCATGTGGGATGCTTTAATAAACCCTTCATGCTTCACCCTTGGGGTTTATGTAGCATCCCACACCTTGGGTGACCATTAAATTCTCATTAAGTACACTTCCCCATGCATTATTGTATGTATAATTTAAGCACCTTAGCCTAAGGAAACACTGCACTCTTGCCAGGCACTCAGGTAACTGGTCCCCTGATGATGGATACTACAGGCCCCACCCCTCAATGTAGGGAACCAGCCAGGGTTTAGCTTGTGTCCGAGCACTGGGAATGATTTGCCGGGGTCCCTCAATGCTGCTAAATGGTGCTAACAAATACCTTACAACACAATAAGGCCACTTTCCACTTGGGAAGTAAGGCCAAGCACAACAAATTTATTACTCTACATACCTGCATACTTTGCCCCCAAGGGGGCCACAAGCAGATTAATGCCCTGTACACACTAGGGACTGATTTAAAAATGTTTTAAGGAACGTTTTGTAAACCGGTCCCTAGCACGATTGTTGGAGCATCCTCACTTCATTCCGACAACTGTGCTAGCATGATCAGTTTTCCCAGGCATGACTGTGGTACACACCTCAAAGCATTATGGGTTCTGTAGTGCTGCTGCGCATGGTGGGATACCCGTCATCATTACCGGAGAAGGATCATGGAAAAAAATACATCGATGGAATTGGAGGATCATTGGTCGCTCAGCAGTACTGGTAGATTTTTTTGTTTTAATCCTACAGGTGGGAAAAAAGGCTTTTTGTGTACAACAGGTTGCCTTAACCCGTGTTACAGCATGGTTTGCGTACACACTGCTGTTAACATAGATTAAGACAACCGTGTTTATCTAAAACCATGCTAAAGACTACCTCTCTAGCAGGAATTTAGCATGGTTTTAGAACACGGTTGTAACACAGTTTTATCCGTGTTACAGTGTGGACACAAACTGTGTTCCGGGTGCTTAAAATGGTTTAAGGCAGTTAAACCATTTTAAGCTCCCTAGTGTGTATAGGGCCTTACAGACACTAAACATTTATCACTGGGCTTATATATGGGGTCCCTAATGTACTGGAAGCCCTCTACACAGTTCTCACTAGCCCACTACATTGATTCTTTAGGTTCTACTGTTGCTTTCTACCTAGGATGCTATATGGTTGGGGTGGGTATAGTGCTTCAGGATACAATTCCCATTCTCTCCTGACATACAGGTGGGGGTGTGGCCATCTAGTCTTCCTCTTCACTCCAAACCACAACCATTCTATCAACCTCCATCCCAGCTGCCTATGAGGCCCTTGTCCTAAGATTATCTCTGCCCTTCTCTATCCCCATTTTCATTATAGGTGCCTACTGTCATCCTGGTCTCCACAATGCTGTAGCCGTACACCTTATTACCACTATTGTGTCGCTTGTTACTAAGGATGAACTCTATCTGTTAGGGGATTTCAATCAGAACTGGTTATCGCCCTTCCCAGGTAAAACTTGTACTGACCTTGCTGCTCTAAACCTGTCCCAATTAATTCTGGAACCTACTCGTTTAAACCCCAAAACCCTTAACCACTCTTTATTAGACTGGGCCCTAACCTCCCACTCTCATAAGGTAATCCAGTCTGGACTCTTACCTGATTCGCTAAGCAACCACAACATGATATATTTTGTCAGGAAAGTACATCGCCCCGAGGCACCACATAAACTATTAACAATTTTCTCCTACAAATCTCTGGACCTATCCCCTCTCCATCATGATTTAACCAACACGGACTGGGCTCCTATGGTTTCAACCCAATCTATAGACCAAGCTCTGGCACATTTCAAACAAAATCTCCTCAATGTCTGGAACAAACATGCCCCACTGAGACAGGCTAGAGTCTGTGGCAACCACCACCTTGATGTCTGTGCACTTTGCATGCTGATGTCTGCTGCCGCTTTGCCCCAGACCTGCACCACTCCATGTAGGTTGCCCAGTCTCCACCAGGCACTGCTAAGGAGGGATAAGCACCCACAACCCACCTCAGGAGAGGAGGGCAGTCCTCTGGATGCTCAATCCTCTCCCTCCCCTTCCCTGCCGCTCCCCCTGGCGGCCCGAGTATGTTCCTGAACCCGTGTCGCCGGCGTGGCATGAGATGTGCCGTCCAGTGCCTCAACCCTCAGCACTACTGGGCTGGTGGTATTACAGATATTTGATGGTTTGATTATTATTTGTTCTATGCATTTTATTGTGCACTGTCACTTTAAGGGGGGAATATAAGCCTGCTTCTTAGTGGTGACGACAGCCTTGAAAAAGAGCATGTATTATACGTCAGCAGCTGTGGGGAGCATGTTGTGTCTGCCACAGTTCAATGTCTGAATAAATAAATCTTAACCCCCACCAAAGAGGTGAGCATTCAGTTTTTTCACAGAGAGCCAAGCTTTCTTTCTGCCGTTAAGATTTTAGAATATATTTCCAACCAAACAGTTGAACAAGAGACAGCAAAGACATTGTTGGCACAGACAATCTGACATTTGTAAATGTAGTACACACATTATGAAACATACTATAACATCATATAAAAGAGATATTAATACACTTGACAAGAATATACTAAAATATTTAAAAAAAAAACTTTGTGGGAGTCTTGTATTGACAGACTGAGCATATATCATAAACCCCATTAGATTCATGCTCTTAATGCATCAATTCATGAGTGCATTAAGACAATTACAGACAAAAACTGATTTCTTTAACAAATGAATATAAACAAGAAATTACAGCTCGTCAAGGCTGCACAAATGTATCTCAGATTATGCACTTTACAGCTAGTTATTCCTCAGAATTTGTCACTCAGTTGCACAGCATTCAGCACTGTCAAAGGATCTGCTATTTGTTACCATTAATCAGCATGGTGACAAATCTAATAGCCATGCTTTCAGTTTTTTTTTCATTCAATACATTTATCAAGGAAAGAATTTGAAAACCATTGGGCCTGGCTCATTTACAATGGCATCCAGGAACAGGTGCGAAATTGCAAAGTTGCAGCTGAACAGGCTGGCCCGCTGGTGCAGTGGCAGGGTGTCCGCTCATGATGCCGACAACCCGGGTTCAACAACGGACCCGGGAGTCAGAGGGCCAGCCGGGGCAGAGAAGGATTGAGTGCCATCTGGTGACTCTCCTTCTCTGGAGCGGGGGGGGGGGTATTAGCAGTCGGTATGTTAGCAGCCCCTGGCAGAGGCTGGGGAGCAGCAGGTACCGAGGCCATATGTCATGGGAGGCAGGACAGATGTCAGACCTATCCACTGACATCATTGCACATCCCAACTCTGGGGAACATCAGCATTCACAAAAAAATCTGTCCCCGTGGTTGATGCTCCCACCTCCACCACTCCTACTGTAATAAAGGTCTGCCAGGGGGGCCCGCTCCCGTGGTCCCATCCTAGGGTGGGTAAGCCAGGGCTTGAGACTGAATGCCTTGGTGAGGGGGCACCCACCTGGTGACCCTTCCCAGGGGGGTAAGCTGGGGTGGTGGTGAGCGGGGACTGAAGAGGTCTCTGCCCGACTGGGCAGGGGTGTAGATATCTGTTGATGTCTTTGCATGTCCCACCTCTGGGGAACATCAGCATTCACAAAAAATCTGCCCCTGTGGGTGATGCTCCTGCCTCTGCCACCACTCCTGCTGTGATAAAGGTCTGCGGGGGTCTGCTCCCGTGGCCCCCATCCTGGGGGGTAAGCCAGGGCTTGAGACCAAATGCCTTGAGGAGGGCACCCACCTGGTGGCCCCACCGGGGGAGTAAGCTGGGGGTGGTGGTAGCGGGGGCTGAGGAGCTCTGCCCAATTGGGCAGGGGTGGGGACACCGGGCCATCCCTTAATAGTGTTCTTATGTATGGAAAGTTTACAATGTGTATATCTCCAATGCCCAATGCTGTTTTTATTGAATTTGCCTAAAACCCCATGGGTATTCCTGTACCAGTGTCACAAAACACTGAAGCATGGGGGTGAAGTTGGCTATGATAAGGTGGAAAAGGATCGTGCGGTAAGCTGCTCGGGGGTAAATTACAATCCATTCCCTTCCTTTAGGAAGTTAGGCAGTTGTTTTTTTAAATGTATTTTGTTCTTAGGTATATTTTAAAAGAAACAAACAAAAAAAGCGGAAACCGCAGGTCAGAGCAAGTAACATTGCAGCAGTATGGAATCACAGTGATCAGGAAGCCACTCACTTCAGAAGCGCAAAACTGACACTGCTCAATACAGCAGCTGGTAAGGGACACGCTCGCTCCGCATTAAACTTGAGGCATGCTTCAGTTACACAGGAAAAATCATCCTTGCAGACAGCAAAAGTAGAGCAAGAAATAAACAACATCCAAAAATAAACACAAGTTGCTGTGTCTCTGTTTGTTTCTGGTGGTGCGTGAAGAGGAACTGTGCTCTCTCTCACAGTGAAAGCAGCCACTGTTTAGCTGCATGCTAAAGACACCCTACAAAAAAAAAATAATAATAATGTGTGCATCTGGTGAGTTGGGGGGTGCAGGGGAAGAGACAGACAGACAGGCATCACCTCCTAAAAAACAGACAGACAGACACCAACGCTTCTAATGATTTCCAATTAAACAGCTCCATTCCAACACAATGACAAGAACTACTTTTTTTCCAACTGTGCATATATATATATATATATATATATATATATATATACTCTTTTCTGTGCATTTTAATTAACTACTTTACTTGAGGACTCATTTCAAAAGGGGAATAAGAAACTCCAAGCTGCTAAAGGCACTCAGCAAAGTGCCTGATGCCTCATTATGCACCTGAGGCATGCTCTTATCAGGCCATAAACCACACCTCATCGTGTCTTATTCCTTACCAATCCTAGTATGCCTTCTGCTGGTCTGTATTGCACAAGTGATATTGTATGTGAATCTCTCTTGCTTTTGCAAAGTTATGCCCAAACAGTGCAGAATCTTATTGTTTTTTTTCTTTCTCTGTTTGTTTATATTGTTTTTTGAGAATCTTGTGGTGGCCCTTAAAACACTTACAATGCTCACCTGCGTGCTCTAGCCTGAGGTATACTAAACACTCATCCAGACAGAAATCCTACCTGGTAGGATGGCCATGATACCAGTGTCTTCTCATTTCTGTTCATTAATCACTATCATATCCGATTTGCATACTTATGCCCAAGGAGCATGAGAAGCAGCATTCTGGCAGTGGTTCCTACGAGGTAGGACGGCCTCAGTATCCAGCATCATCTCAGTTGTGTTCATTAGTCATCCTGAATTTTTGGACTTCTATGGTTGCTCCAAAGGTACATGAGAATCAGCACTTTTGATGCAGCACCTTTAAGGTAGGACTGCCTAGTTAACTTGTACTACTGCCAGCCTCTTAGAGACATAACATGCTGATAATCCTCCCTGTTTAATTGGTTACTGATTTAGCACCCCACCACTAGAACCTTTTGTGTGTGTGTGTGATGGATTGTCGTGACCCCTAAAATTCTTGTACGCTGGTTTGGTCCCTATAATACGCTATCATGCGTATTCGGCTCCCTGTGCCATACAGTAAGCCTTGGCCACTTCATGTTTATTTTTCACAGGAAAATATCTGGATTATTGTTTGTGAGGGTGGAATCCATCTTTACTCACCCAGCTACAATAACTCTAGACTCCCTACACCAGTGCCACCTTGGACCTTGGTTCGGTGGACTTGTGGCAACACAGTAGACACCAACCTACTGAACTCATGGTACTTCATTCTCAGATCTGTAACTGCATTGCTGAATTATTTTGTATTGTTGCTCAGTTTATGCCATTGTTACCCTAGATAGTCTTCCTGGTACTTTGAGTTTATCTTACATAGTTATCTTTTTATTGCCATATTAATAGTTTTTACTTAGAAACAAAGAACTTGCCTCCACTTTTGGTGGTGCCTTTGTTTACTGTTAATATTTGATTGCTTACCTTTAGATCTACCTGGTTTTACAGACACCCTTAGTTTCCCATTCTAACTCTCCATTGGTTATTTTGTAATACATCCATATAAAATTGCCTCCTGGAATGTTAAGGGTATTTCAAAAGAAAATAAATCCTCATCTACTTGAATAAGAAAAGAGTGGATATTGGTCTTCTACAGGAAACTCACTTGGATGCTAATGGATCAACTAAACTTCGCAGGTCCTGGGTTTCCCAAGTTGAACTTAGTTCTTTTAACAGTAAGCAAAGAGGCACTGCTATACTAATTAGGAAAGGTGTTAACTTTGTTAAAGCTGACCAGATCTCTGAACCAGAAGGCAGATTCCAAATTCTTTCCGGCTCATTAGATGATTTGAGTACTGTTATCTGCAGTGTTTATGCTCCTAATTCTGACCAAAATGAGTTTTTTGATATAATAACAGCCCATTTTAGCAATTACCCAGATAATAAAAAAAAAAGTGGGAGGAGATTGCATTGAAGCCATGGACCCTATTTTGTATAAGATCCCCTCCCACCAAGACCTTCTCTTTTTCTTACTAAAGCCTGTCTCTCCCTCTAGAACGTAGTAAAGACACTTGACCTGATGGACATCTGGAGACTTGTAGGTCCTCAGAACAAAGACTTCACATTCTTTTTAAACAGGCATTCTACATTTAGCGGAACTGACTATATATTTATCTATATTAAATGGCTAAACTTGAACAACAGGTAAAAATATTCTTAACATCTAGACCATTGGCTTATATACAAAATTGCTCTGGCTAAATTTAACATAAATAAAATGCTATCTGCACAGGCAGAGTATGCCCTATTTCATGCAGAACAACGATACTGGGAGTCTGAGGAAAAGGCTGGGAAACTATTAGCCTATAGGCTAAGGAAAATAAGGGCCCAAAACGCCATCCCAGGAATTCAAGATTTGCACGATTAAGTCCTTAATAGGAATAGAGATACTAACAATGCATTGAAGGATTTATATGCTCAAATTTATGCCCCCAAGTCTATTAATGCAAGGGCAGTTAGTCCATTTCTAAGCTCCAGCCATACCCCCTTAATAACAGAATGCTTTCAAGATCAACTAAATCAGGACATTTCATTGGATGAAATCACTTCTACTATTATCCTATTACCAACAGGGAAAGCCCCTGGTCTTGATGGACTTCCCGGAGAATTTTTTAAGCTTATGGGTTCCAAATTTCACTCCTAATTATTTGCCATGTACAAGGAAGACTGGCATTCTAAAACCCTACCACCCACCCTCACACAAGCATTAGCCACACTCATTCACAAAAAGAAAGAAGACTCCCTTAGTTGTGCCAACTAACGACCTATCTCCCTGATGAAGTAGGACTACAACATGTTAGCAAAATTACTGACCCTATGAATTCAAAAAGTGATTGGCAACCTAACTGACAAAAAAACAGGTCGGGTTCATACGGAGTACATCTGGGGATGACAGTGTCAGAAAGCTACTACATGTGTTATGGCACGCAAACACACTTAATGAGCTATATCTTGTCCTATCCCTTTATCTATTTAAGGCTTTTGATTCACTCTCTTGGGATTATACGTTTAAAGTTTTAGACAGATTTGGTTGCAGTGCTCATTTTAAAAGCTGGGTATCCCTTCTGTACAAAAATTCTACAGCTATGATTCTCACCTATGGTCTACTGTCCCACCCCATCACCCTTGTAAAAGGCACAGACAAGGTTACCCACTTTCCCCTTACCTATTCATACTAGCCATAGAGCCCCTACTAAGGTCAATTATTAAACACTCTGGTATTTTTGGGATCAAGATTGGCACCTATACGCACAAAACCTTCACATTTGCTGACGATCTCCTGCTCACTTTTTCTAGGCCAGCCCAATCCAGTCCTGCTCTTAAAAGTCTACTGTGCCTTTTTGAGTCCATTTCAAGTCTACTAGTGAACTGGGATAAATCCCAGGCACTGTGCCCTAATCCCACACTCTTTTTACTTCAAAACCTAAAGGAGATTTTTCGATAATAACTGGTTCAAAGACCAGCTAACCTATTTAGGCCTCCAGATATCTACTCAATTAGACACGCTGATGAATCTTAAATTTCTACTCCTACTCCGAGACATTGAGTCAGACCTAGCCAGATGACGGCACCTTAGTCTTTTGCTTTGGGGGTAGGTAAATTACATAAAAATGATCATTGCTCCCAAACCATTTTATATCTTTTAGAATATTCCTCTCCTATTAAATAAAAACTTACTTCACAAATTAGACACTCTCATAAGAAAATTCTTATGGGACTCCAAGTCCCCAAGACTGAGCATAAAGAAACTTAGGGCACCCCATGAAGCAGGTGGCTTAGCTCTCCCTTATTGGGAATGGTATCAATGGGCTTTTATTTTCAAGTATCTATACATATGCAGGTCAAGCCAAATGCTCTGCCACAGGAGCCCTTATGGCTCCAAGCCAAGAAAACTATCCTGACCTCAACTATGTGATCTGTTGTACATCATCACTCCTCAAGCCAAAGTCAGTGGCTCAGCAGGTTGCACACTCACCTCTGAGGCAGAAGATCAGAAGGCTTGTGGGTTCTATTCCCACTCCAGGCACTTGGGTTAAATCCTAATACTGACACTGTAGTGCAGCATGAGGAGGGTGCTGCACTCCTGAGGTGCCGTCTTTCAGATGAGATGTTAAACTGAGGTCCCATCTGCCTGTTCTGGTTGTAGTTCAGGTGGATGTTAATGATCCCATGGCACTTCTCAAAAAGAGTAGGGGACTTTTTTTATTTGAACATCAAAAACAATACATATCAACAGTATTATAGCACACTACTAAAAACCGCAAACAAATCATGAAAAGAACATTAAAAATAAAGTATTGCAATCATACCTTCATAAGTTTCCATATAAAAAATGAAATCCCAAATAATCAATGTAAGGCAAAAATAATACCATAAAGCAAAAGCAAAGAAAATAAGTATTGATGCATACTGGTTCTCTGAAATTCTCATATTTGTTCTAGATAGCAACCTATCTTTTAAATGAAAACAATTCCATAGTACTGCTTACCACTCAAAGAACTGCTTCCCCCACCCACAAAGGAGTAGGGGAATTTTTCCCTTTGTTCCCAAAACCAAATAAATATTAGACAGTGTTAATTCACACAGAAACATACACATCCTAAAAGAAAGCAAATAAGCAGTCAGTCATACCATCGTAATTGTACCTCCAAACGAATACATAGGACCCCAGTGAAACATAACACTGTACCCCCTCCCCCTCAGTTTATTACAAATCAGCAACAATAAAACGTAGACTTGCAATAAAACCGATACCATTCCAGAGCTCCAAAATGGTATCCCACCCTACTGAAAGCTCTCCTAGGCTTTAGAACCAAATAAAACATCAGGACCCCCCAAATACTAAAAAAAGGAAAAGCTTCTAAGCAGCTTGATCGTTAAATCAAGTCTATACACTTCCAATACTCTTCATATACGCTTAATGCGTAAAGCTTAGATTCTGACACCTTGAGGAGACGTAATTCGGTACAAACAATATGAAATAATTCCAATCCTATTAACAATTGTTGCTGAAGAACTAAACAACACCGATATATCCATATCCAATACAGGAAATGAACAAAAATTACCCGAAGCGTACCACTATTAAATTTTAACGACAACTGAGGGACAATACCATAAAACAATAAATCCGGATCAGGAGGGATCGGAAAACCACACTTCCACCTGGACTTCACTATGTCCCAAAATTGTAGAATAAAAGGACACGAAAAATATAAGTGATCCATTGTTTCGAGTTTCATACAGCAATACTCTCTTGGACAATATCTCTCCTTCAAGGGTTTATGCTTATAGTTACTCTTAATGTTCACCTTTCCATGAATAGCTAACCAAACTGTATCTCCTAGGCTTTAGAACCAAATAAAACATCAGGACCCCCCAAATACTAAAAAAATAAAACATCAGGACCCCCCAAATACTAAAAAAAGGAAAAGCTTCTCTGGAATCCTGGGATCCTTAATATGCAAAGAAATGCAATCCTGCTGCGCTTTCAAAAATCCTGAAAAGGGATACTCTGCAAAGCATTCTGCTATCACATCCTTATACAGCAGAAGCCGGGGAAAATTAATAATGGATTGATATCCAATACGCCATTTTTTTACATTAGCAATAACCCCAGCCCACACTGTTGGTAGACAAGGATTACATTTATTTGTGTGAAGAAAATATCCTGTTCCCACTCTATTAGTACCCCAGAAAGTACTAGAAAACCCCAATTTCCCCACAACTAGGAACTGCCCTTTATCAGTGGGACCAAATTATTGTATAAAAATATGGGGAAGAAAAAGAATACTGGATTCACCATCCCCACACCCCCACCCTTGATCTCTTTATACGAAATGTTTCTTTTTATTGGGTTAAGCCGGCTCCCCCAAAAACAAAGGAAAAAACAGCCCATCAGTTTTGTCTCCAACCGAGAGGGAACCGGGTATACAGCACCAAGGAAAAGAAAAACTGGAATTAAAAATGTTTTAATTAAATAAATCCTCTCTTTTTTTTTTTAAGCCTTCCAAACATTCCATCTCTGTACCTCCTGCAGACCAATCTGCAACCTGTTTTCCCAATTAAAACTCCCTGGGTCATCCCCACCAAAGTACACTCCCAAAATTTTGAAAGGGGTTTGTGCCACAGTTGTACCTGCCACTACCTTTGTAGTTAAAGGGAAACCTTGTAACTGCAAGCATTGGGTTTTCCCTGTGTTGAGACTTGCTCCCATGATGCTACCCAGACCCATTATAAGATCCCAGGCCACCTGAATAGAATTCTCATTTTTTGCCGATAAACACAAATCATCTGCTTAGGCCAACATTTTAAAATGTCCCACCCTTTCCCCTAAACCCACCACACAAGGGGATGCCTGGAGAATTCGTAGCAATGGATCAATTGAAAATACATATAACAATGGACTGAGAAGAGAGCCCTGCCGAACCCCTCTTTGAATCCGACACTTCAAACCTTGTTTACCATTCTCAAAGGGCCTTACATATGCCAAAGCATAACAGCTGTAACCACTGAACAAACAAATCCAGTATCCCATATGCTGCCAAACATTGCTATAGGAAGGAATGTGACACCTCATCAAATGCTTTAGCCTGATCTAGGCTCACCACAAACCCTTTCCCCATCTGTCCTGCACCCCCCACCCCCTCGTATGCTGTCAATTCTCTCAGTAAAAGAAGAGCTTTCGTTATCCTCCTTTCAGCAACAGAGCAAAATTGGGCTGGGCCTAAAACTTCACCCATAACTATTGCTAGTCTATTCCTTAATAGTTTGGCTAAAATTTTGAAATCCATATTTAACAGGGTTATGGGACGCCAATTTTTGGATATTCGACTGGCAACCAGATTTATGCAAGAAAACCAACAGTCCCTCATACATTTGTGTAGGGAGACAGTATTCAGATAGAAAGGAATTAAAAACTGCCACTAACTCAAGTGGCATTAACTACCATAGAACTTTACATAGCTCACCCGGTAAACCATCTGACCCAGGGACTCATCATTGTGGAGACCAGTAATCACTTTCTGTAGTTCCAATAAAGTAAAAGGGGCTATCATACTCTCTGCCTGTACCAAACTAATCGAGGGAGGATTAGCGGCCTGCAGCAAGTGGGGTGTAAATTCTGAGTCAGCAACCAAATTGCCAAAGGTTCGAGTTACATGAAGGTCTAGCAACCTCATGATCCCCTCATTCTCTGTCAGAACAACCCCTTGAGGGGATACCAAATCTACTATTTCTTTCTTCTCTCTACGATGCTGACTGTCCAAAAAAGGATTAGTGCACTCTGCTTTCCCTTGTGTCCCAAAAGACTGTTCCCTCTGTAATGAGAGGAGTCTATTATACTGAAAGGACCACATTTCTGCTTTAACCAACTTAATGTCTGCCCCATGGTCCACTCCCTCCAAACTCTGTCGGAAAGGAGAAACTGAAGCTGTTCTCTAAGTTTTAAATACCTACAATAAGAGGACAGAGCCCTAGCTTTCGCTCGTAACTTAAAAAAAAACACCAGACAGACTTTCAAATTCTCCCACCATCGACCCAAATCCCCATCATATAAAATAACTGTGGTACACGTATCTCTAATAATTACTCCCAGTTCATTTGTTATACCAGGTTCATCCAGCAAAGCAGTATTCAACCTCCAGAAACCCAGACCAGTGACATGAGGTGGTGGCCATAAAATGTGGATTCCCACCAAAGTGTGATCCGATGTTTCCACTGGGACACTGAACACCTCTAAAACTGTCAACGTTTTCTTTAGAAAACTAAAATCAGTTCTAGAAGAGAGTTTCCCCTTATGAAACGTTGGCTGGGGTTTTGGGGGCTCATCACTATGAGCCTCTGTCAATCCTGCCTGTAACAAAACTTTCTTAAGGAAAGCCTTGTCACAATAGTGTTTCCCTCCCACATTTCTAATCTGAAACTTAATATTGAAATCACTCCCCAGGAAAATCTGCCTGCTGGTATGAAGATACGGCTATAATCAAGGCCCCTGGAATTCTGCGGTTCTGCGGTTGCAGAATATGCCGCAGAATTTGCATCATGCCGCAGAATATATATAGTGCTGCAGAATTCATTGTTTTTGGTGAATTTTCATATAAATATACTGTTTTTCCATAGTGTCAGGCTTTCTTTCCCACCTCGTTTATCCTGAAGCCCCTCCTCTATGCTCAGCATATGATGTCATTGATGACATCACATCATATTTAGCCAATGACAGGACTGCATTCTGCCAGAGAAATGAATAAATCATGTCGCAGAAATCAGAAAATGCTGCCGCAGAAGTCAAGGAGCACTGCCGCAGAAATCAGAAAATTCTGCTGCAGAACACCAGGGGCCCTGGCTATAATGTATGTTAGAACATTGTTGACCTAAGGAAATCATCATTTTCTAAGGTTGCTATACCATTGTTGTGACGTAGAACTGTTATTAACCCACTGATGTTACTTCACATCGATGGGTTAACAACATGGAATCCAGTTGCACGGCCATCTCTAAGGACGCACGGTCCGCTGCGCGTTTCAAACAGCACTTTTGTTTATTTGAATTTAGCAAGCCAGGTCCGACCCTGCCCACCAGCCCAACTGAGCGCCAGCCCTTTCAGACACACTGCTATCACTGACTTACGGCAATCCCTATTGGTTATCGAAGGTAATATGTTGCTCGATCTTAACTTAGTTACTGCGTCTGTTTTGTATTTAAACTCGGCACAGTCTTTATCGCAATAATAAAAAAAATTTCTTTTAGTCATAGCCTCAATGCAAGTTGCTGGATGTGTTTGAAATAAATACTTGTCTTTCAAAATTAATCGGCCACTCAGCATCATCTCGGTAAGGTAGGGGCAGTACTTGTTTTATTAACTGACGCAGGTCTGATTGTTGATATGTGACACATGCGATTGCAATGATGTCCATACAATGCCCATACACTATAAACCTGAATCCTTAACCTCGTCGTACAGATGCCAAAATGTATCCAGAAGGGAAATAGTACAGAAGCTAATATCGTAACAATGGTCACCAGGACTGTGAATAACTGCGTAAACCTCGGCAGGAGTAACCCCAAGGAGTCCTTTATCAGATGTTTTCCCACCCACAGCCTCTCTGGAGAAAGCAGCACCAGCCCTTTGTACCAGAGGTGAACCACAAATCTTCTTTTTGCTGCTTCAGCTGGTTTATGAAACAAACTGGCATAATACAGTGGCGTGTGCCATTTAGATTCTGCCGACCGATCCCTCCCGGTTAAATCGATACTTATTGTTACCTGAAAGACGGTCACCACCCATTAAATCCTGCTCCCCCTGTACCTCTAGGGATGTTATAGGGGCTATTACTTCAGGAAAGTTATCATCCGGAGATGTTCCTGTCAAGTAGTGGCATCTGGCATAGCTGCTATCTCTGGTGCTTCGGTTCCATCTGGCATAGCTGCAGAGTGCTCAGCTAGAAACAGAACCTCCTCAGAAAGATCCTCTGGAATGGAGTTTGTGCGATCAGTGAGTTGAGACCTCTGATTTGGCACCACAATCGCCTTCGGGGAACCAGGTAAGGGGACAGAGGGGTCAGGGATCCAGCAGTTGTTAGAAAACAACCAGCCTGCTTGTCGCAACACATCCCCAGGCGTCCAGTCCAGGGGGGAAGCAGAAAACAAAAAGCTAGCCTCAGAAGAATGGGAATCAGTCATTGGGGTGACATCAGAAACTTCAGGCATATGTTTAGAACTGAGTCTTACTGGCAATCGTTTGCAGGTATCCAGCAGGGGGCTAGCTATAGAACGCTTCCATTTATTTTCATCGTCCAGTTTGGATTTTTCTTGAAACTCTCACTCCACTTCAGATAACATCTCTACCAACTGTTGCTTTTTCCTGTCCAGTTCCATTTTCAAATGAAGTTTTTCTTGTAAATTCTCAGAACCGATTGACCTAAGAGGCTGACCATCAGGCGACCAAGAATCGGTGCCTTGCATAGGGTGCTCCACAATCGGGCTCAAAACCACCAAACTGTGTATCTCACCCTCTGGAGCTCCACCACTAGCACCTTCCCCATCCATGGTCCAAGCAAGACTGAGATCCTCCAGTCCTCCTGCAGTGCAACAGCATCCTCTGCAGGAAGAGTAGGGGAAATTTTTATTAGAAACCAAAAACAGAATACAGAAGATGAAGGAAAAAAAACATAAATCATTCAATAAACAACTGAAATCTAAGTTTGTACAATATATATTTTAAAAAGAAAAACAAAACATACTATCCTACCCATCCAATACCATGCCATAAATATGAGCTACATCGGATCTAAAAGTTCGGAGTTCATATTCATAGAGTTTATCCTATTCATTTTGGATTTAAAAAAAATATATATCTTGCATGTGTATCATTTTATTTTGGAAAACTCTCAAACACCTGGCTTGCCAAATGTACCACTTAATACATGCTAAAACACAAAAACTGTACTTCTATGCCACTTATTCCATACCATCAAGCCTAAAACTAAAACATCGTGAGATATGTGACAAAAAGATGGTTCTCCCCACCAGTGTGCCAGTGCGTGCCAAAAATTCCGTGTATGAATACATTCAAAAAATAAATGTTGTATTGTTTCAAATTGTCCCTGGCAGGTCTACTCTTAGCCTATTTTCTGACCAAATAGCTTCATATACAGAATGCAACCGTGGAAGTAGTAGATCTGTGTAGGATTTATAAAATTCATTAGGGATGCCATCAATACCTGGCGTTGTACGGACTGATAACTTACTAGTAGCTAGTTTGATTTCCCCAGTAGTATTTGGAGCCATCAATTCCTCAGTTGCTGATGATAACAAGGAAGGAATAACCATTTGTTGTAAAAACAAATGGTGAAAACTCAGAGGCAGGTTTATGAAACATGTCCCTTACATAATTCTGTACAACATGCCATAAACCTCTAACATCTTGTACAAGCATCCGATCAGAATCCAATAATGCAGTCATACCAAACCTATGAGGTTCTTGTGTGAAAAGGTCATATGGATTGACCTGTTTCCGTGTGCCTGTAACCAAGTATTTCTGTTGATGCATATATCTGTCCTCCCTTTCTTTAAGGAAGTCAATCATTTTTTTCTTAATTGCCTGAAACTGTTGGCACATAGCAACAGATGAAGAGGAAACCTGAGCCAGAAGTTTTAAATATTGAGCCCTGTATCCTTAATATGTTAAATAAGCATTCCTGGCCTTAGTCTTAGAAATTTGTATAACTAAAAAATTTAAATCAAGTTTAGTGTCTTCTCACCAGTCTATAGGGCTGTCATATAAAAAACAAAGAGCAGAGCGTGCCAAAAAAAAAAAAAGGAGTGGATCTGTGACTGAGTGAGGCTATCTTGTAACAAGGTCACATTCAGCTTCCAGTAGGCACATCCCATCTGGAGACTTTGATAAGGGCCTATCAGTATCTTAACTATTGTGTGATCAATAGTCTCTAATGGCAACACCATAACCCTCGAACAGGTGACCCTCTCAGACAAAAAACAAAAATCTATAAGCTTCCCTTTAATCCCGTAATGAATGTAATCTAGTATGTTGCAATAGAATGACATTACCATTACTTTCTCTCAGGCTGGCAAAAGTAACTTGTCTCTTTCTTTGAGATTTAATACTGTTAACGTTAACAATGAAAAGGAGATATCTTCTACCATAAAGAAAGAAAAGCAGAGCAAAAAAGGAAATCAACTACTTCACAGTGCAATCAACTTCACTTTCTTTTTTTCTGCTTTTTTGGTTTCAATTTATCCTTATTCCCCACATCATGTGTGTGAGGACGTAACCGAAGAAATATCAGAATCCATACCATCCTCATCACCGTCTTGGTCTAGTAGAGGGGCACAAGAATTCTGAACAGGGACTAAATCCAGTTCAGTAGGCAGATGCACACCACCTGAACCAGATTTATTAGCTTTTTGAACGAGTCACCCTTTGGAAAGGAACATCCTTCTGCACTTCCGGGGGAAAGGTCATGCAAGCGACCTCCATACCCTCTGTAATTGTGCAGATCTGGTGCATAATCTTATTACTTGGGTTGCCATTCACAGAAGGTAGTACAGCTGGATCAGAGGGTTCAAAATTTTCCAGGGAGGCAGGAATAAGATTAGTATCCACCCCTTCAGTATCAGATTTATGAGGGACAGGATGGGACATTTCCATCACACTATGAACCTCCCTCCCTTCTACAGGCATAGCTGAAGAAGTGCTAGACTGAAGCTGAGAGTCTAGGTTAGAAGGACACGATTGTAGGAGCAAGTCCTGCATTTTTGTTTTTCCTTCTGGGCATTAGCCACATAAATATCCTGCTCTGCACAGAGTGATATCAGGTTGATTATGTGAGGCCCAGGAACAGGACCGAAATGTATGCCCTTGCTTGTCGCAGAGGTTACATTTCATGGGTCTTCTGCAATGAGCACCAACATGACCCAAATCCCCACAAAGACCACATTTTTGTTGTTGATATACGTTATTCAGATGACCCAATGCTCCACATTTGTAACAAGCTCTGGGCTGGCCTGGATAAAACAACACTCCCCTATCACGTCTTAAAAAATAACAGTTAGGTAAACGTTTAGTGAGGCCATTTTCAAGATGTAAATCTATCAAATAACGCCAACCCCCTGTCCAGAGGTGTCCATCGTCAAGTATAGGGTCAGGTTGCCCTTTTACAGTACAATGTTGTTGCAACCAGTAGGTAATGTCAGCAACATTAACCCCCACATTACAAAACAAAACAGTAATTTTCTTTGAAACTGGTTTCGTCAGGGGGATAGCCAGAAATGGTTTCCATAAAGGAGTGTTTTTAAGTGCCTGAAACTGCTTCCAAAACCTTTCTAGTCCAACAGGTTGCTTAAAGCTTACATCAAATACAGAGTCCCCAGGCATATGTATTGAAGCATGTACTTCATATTCATAAAATGTCATATTACCCTTCAAAAGTTCACATCCCACAAAATGTTGATTAGGGACTTCCTCCATAGGCCCCCTGAATTTTAAGCGGACCGCATTTCATCTGGCAGCG
The DNA here is from genome assembly GCA_016271365.2 of Neoceratodus forsteri. Lineage (NCBI taxonomy): Eukaryota > Metazoa > Chordata > Ceratodontiformes > Ceratodontidae > Neoceratodus > Neoceratodus forsteri. Next base: position 925,199,235 of record CM028137.1, read on the forward strand.
GGTTCAGATAATAATCCGAAAGTAGCAGGAAACAATTTTTTATTTACTCTATCATGCCATACTGTGGAAGGGGTCTGTTGAGCAGAAGTTGTGGGAGGGGGATTAGTACCAGTAGGTAACTGCTGCTCAACTTGGACCCGCTGACCATCAGAAGGGGGGGTAACTCATTATGCTGTTCATCCTCATCCTCCAATCTTCTAATAGTTTGTAAAAGTAAATCTTGCTCAGTATTAGGAGATGTCTGAACCTTTTCTATTGGGGAATGCTGTCCTGGTGTCATAAGGGACTCTGCAGCATTATTAGTGGGGTTTAAGGAAGGTTGTACCTGTTCCCTCACACCAGAGCAGTGACATTTGCATCCCAACGCTTTCCATCTAGAGACTTAACCCACCCTGCTGCATCTAACGCCGATGCAACCCATGTGGCAGGAGCCTTAGCCTCCCTGGCCAAGAAGTCTAACGCTGATAAAGAAAGAGCAGAAGATGGGGTAGCCGGAATAATTGTAGAGGATTTCTGACCTTTATTTTCGTGGCCTAGGCCCATATAACCCCAGACACTACCCTTCTTTTCTTTTGGTGACAGTCCAATTGTAGAGCCCCACAGTAGAACCCAAAACCAAGTCTTGAGATTTATGTGATTCTAATTCTGGAAAAACAGTTGCAGCTGACCCTGGAGGAGATACTTAGGGCTGTACCGTGCTGTCAGTTTGCAAGGAAGACTCACCTGAATCCATCCAACTTACAGCTTGCAAAGGACACGAACATGGCAATGGACCAGAGGAATCCATAAGCACAGGATCTTTGCCAGATGGCGCCTTCTCAGCAGAGTCCAGCACAGCAGGGGGCCGTGCTACTTCCCATTCCTGTACACAAGGAAAATCGTCCTATCACTGTCCTAGTTCATGCAGCAAACGGTTCCTTTCAATCAGAAACAGCCACTCCATATCAGCAAGCTACAGTTGGACTGCTGCAGCATTGCAAACAGGACTTCCTTCAGTTGCCACCGGAGAATTACCGCAGGAAACAGTAACATCTACATGTACACAGTCCATCTTACCAATACATGGTTCATTGTCTTGCTCCAAATCCATATCCGCCATAGTGATCACACGGCAGAAGGGAGATGAGGAGGTGATCAGTACCTCAGTCTCCCGCATGTCCTCTCTCTCAAATGTCCACCAGCACACTGGCGTCTCTCTTCGAAATAGCAGCGCCCTTTATCAAAAAGAGTAGGGGAATTTCCCCAGTGTCCTAGCCAAATTTCCCCCATTCACTAAAAAAATACCACCAACAGCTTAAAATCTGGTTCAGTTTCAGTTGGCATCTATCTGTATCCTCCTCCCCCCTCGGACGAGGCTGAAAATAGGCAAAAAATTGCCTAGTCCTCCTTCCCAGTCAACAAAAATGAAATAAATAAATACAATAGAATCCTGTCTAATGAACACTAACAGAGTGCTTAAGAGACTTAACACAACCATCAATCCTAAGCTCTTTCCCTTGGAAACTAAGCTCATCTGGTCCAACCCATATATAGTCATAGGCAACGCTTCACTATCTAATACTGACTGGTCCCAAGCAGGGATCAAAAGAATATGAGACATTTTATCTGATGACTCCAATATCGTAATGTCCTTTGTGGAAATTAGAGAAAAATTTAGATTACCTAAGTTTCAGATTCATTACTGTCTACAACTTGGGGCCACACTCAAGGACTCCATTCTCCTTGCTGATTATTCGCTCCCTTTGGTTGATGGGTGGGATCAGCTTATCAGTGTTGGTCCTCAAACAAAGGTGCTAGCTTTATTTATAAAATAGTAGCTAACGCCTTCTTATCTTCAACCCTGACTTCTTCCGCTAAAGGGAAATGGGAATCTGAGCTTGGTGCCTTCATATCCGATCAGGATTGGCACTCTGCCTGGAAGCATGCATACTGTGGACACAGGGAGCTCCAAGGTAAGCTTATTCAATGTAAGATCCTACATTAGTTTTACCTTTCCCTTTGCAAACTCCTAGAAATGGGTTTGACAACTAATAATGTTGGAAGTGCTACCAAATGGGGGTCCAATCTATCCCACCTGTTTTGGACCTGTCCCACTGTAACGAACGTCTGGTGAGTTGCTCAAGCTGCATGTGGAACCAGTCTAGCAGTTTCTTTGCCCCCTCACCTCTCATTTACACCCTGGGAATTTTCCCACCCTCCATCCCTATTTCATATCACCAGAAATGTTGGCTCTCAGCTGCGGCACATGCAGCCAAAAGCTTAATTCTGAAGTACTGGAAAGACCTTCCCTGAATGAATGGTTCGATCAAATGAGCTACATGGCAAACAACGAAAGAACAAGTAAATTGCTATCTGATAGGATGGCCACGTTCCTCTCTCTATATATATGTATATATATATATATGTGGGGCCCCTTTCTGCAGTTGAATACAGTTGCATCATCCATGTTATTTCACTAGTCTCGTTGTAATGTTCTGCTCTCCATCACCTATTATGCATTTGTGTCAGTACAGCTTAGGAATTTTCCCTCCCAATCGGATGAATGAACCCCTTAATCATTACCTTATTAAAATCTAACTTTCACTAGGGTGTCAATACATTTGTACATATGTTAAGTATAATATAGCACTGCCTTTTGGATTTATGCTATTGTTGTAACTTGTTTTCTCTTATTACCAATAAACATTATTATGGGGGAAAGAAAACAGCTTAGCTCTTTTAGCAGAGTAACTGCTTCACAAAAAAAAGAAAGAAAATGTTACAACAGCTGCTTGAGCCTGACCGCGGACTGCGCTTAAACCTGACTGAAGACCACGCGTGAACCAAACCACAGCTGCACAGCTATGTGTTTCTATTTTATACAACTGCCATGGCAAAAAAAATGCTCCCCAGCAACTGTATAAAATAAAACATGGGGTGGTGTGTAAAACTCAAATTTTACACACACCCTCTGTGTTGGATGCTTAAATAAAACTCTATGTATAGCATCCAGCATCTCAGGTGTGTGTAAAATTCTTGTTAAACACATCACTCCATGTATTATTCTATACATAAGGCACTGGGTTCACAAGGTAGATAATATAAGTGATTAGCCAGTTAATAAAGTGCTTCAAGGTTGTCTTAGCAGTACTGCAAATTCTGATTTCACTAAAAGTGCTGAAGTAAGTGGTTCATCAAATATCAAAAGCTGTGTAGTTATAAAATAAATTGCAAAAGTGCACTGATAGTCTATTGTGTCACAAACAGGTCACATTGGAAAGGTGTACACAGTTACAAGTTTACTATTGAACTCAGAATGCTCTACCCTTTTATATTGCTGCCTGGACTATACACCATTTATTGTGTACACAAATACCCACATAATAAAAACAATTCTGATTTGTGAAACATTAGTCTACATTCCAGTCAATTATAAGGCATGCCAATTCCAGTTTGGCTTTCATCTTATTAGCAACTGCCTTTAATTATGTTTGCAGTGCATGCTACCAAACGTTTTGTTACAAGTAAAAGAGAATTTCGGGGTGTCACTGCCCAGCCCATTGCAGTTGAAACTAAAAGGGGTTTAGCAGTCTAGACCAATGACAATACACTGTGGTCATGAAACCACTTGTTGCTTGCTAGGTGGAAACTTCTTGTACTTCAAAGGACCGAGCTGCTCCAATCAGGGAGGGCTTTGGTTCTTTGATTTGCATGAAGCCGGCCAGCAAGCAGCTGACTAGCTTTCAACACCAGAAGCCTGTCACTGTCAGCCTTAAAGAGCACGGATTCACCCAAATGGTAATGTACTGTATGGGCTATGCTGGCATTATTTTAATAAATATCTGCTTAAAACATTTGCTGTGTAGTATTTCATTGTATCTCCTAGTGTACAGTATGGTTATAATTTGTGTCAGTCTATCAGGCTGCCTTGCCTGTTTCAGACCACTACGGAGAAAAACTGCCGGACTAGATGTGCTGACAGCCTGAGTCTGTGTGATGTCATCTCCAGAAAACAGACCCAGGCTGCACAAGGTGATACTGAAAGCGGCTGCGCAGTCTGTGAGAATGACAAATATGCGCACATCCCCGAGAGGTGCTCAGTGGTGACTGTTACTCAGGAATCTGCTCACCACAGTGTGAATATTTATGTCAGCCTGCACTGTTGAATTTTTCCAGCTGTCAGGGAATCTGTCTAGAGTTCAATCACTGACACTCTGTATGTGTCTATGTCTAAGTCCAATGAATTAGTGTTATGGCAGGATTTAAACAAAAAGAAGGAATTCTACATTGTGTTTTTTTGTTTGATCTGTCACTACTTGAGTTGTCCATGAAAGGTCTGTGAGGAAATTAAAAAACATACCACCAAAGTTGGTACAGCAGAGATATTTAACTGTATTGTAGTCTGACATTACTTTTGAATTTACTATACCATCGCTTTTTCCATTATTTTCTTGTTTTTTTCTTGTTAGAAGTCCCAGTTTCATGACAGAAGTGCAAATGCCATTCCTGTCTCTCATTCATTCACCTCCTGTTCATACTGGTTTTTTTTGCTGGTTTTTTTTGGTGCCTTACCTCCTCGGCTGGGGGGGGTGGTCCAATGGTTTCCCCCTCCTACATCCAGTCCAACCCTGGCGGTCCTACACTGACCGCTGTGTCCGAGCTACGAACCCTTTTGCCCTCTCACCCTCTATAAGCCGCATCACCCCCACTACAGCGCAGAAGACCATTCAAGGAGTCAGGCCCAGAGGGAGCTGCGTAGCAGTGGTCGGTGTAATGCCGCGGGTGTACTCTGTCACAGGCTGGAGGATTGGGACTGCATTTTCCTTCTTGGTCCACTCACAGCTTGGGCATGCAATGAAGCCAATGATGCTGCAGTATGTGCACCTGTGCATCGCACGTCAGACGTCTGCCGTGCCGACCCTTTCTTGCTCCATGGCGTGCCCCTAGCCCCCAGCCACCGATGGGAGCCAGCACATGCACAGTTGTCCCTCCCACCCTCCCTGGAGGAGAAGAGCAGTCCTGGGACACTCAATACCCCTTCCACCCGGCCGACCCCCGACGACCCGAGTTCATTCCCGAACCCGGGTTGCCGGTGTGGTGTGAGGTGTGGCATCCAGCGCCTCAACCCTCAGCATCACCAGGCCAGCCCACTCCTGTTTATACTGTAATGCAGGAAATGACAAGCGAGATATCAGTGGTGTAGTAAATTCAAAAGTAATGTCAGACAGTGCCTTGTGCCTTATCGGAAATAAAGAAAACTTACCCTCATCATTTTTTTCAAACCCTATAAAAATGAAAAACATCCATCGATGTTTGTTGCACCATTAGTAACCCCACCTGACCATCCCACTCATCACCCACCACCCCACACACCCCCAAAGCCCTTACTTACCCACCCGGGGTCCAATGCCATAATCCTCTCTGGACTGCAGAAACATCTTCACTCGTCAAAGCTAAACCCTGAACTGAGGAAATCAGGTATGCGGTTCACTGTATTTCAGTGGGGTTCTGAACTTAGTGGCATAACTTGGCCACTTTTGAATATTTTTGCCCCAGATTTTCAACATGCCTTTTTTGGGACCCCACCTCATGAACAATGGCAGCGAGGTTAGGCAAATCTGTCCTGAAAAGTGATTTCACAGTCACTGCATGAAATCACCTTTTGGGCAGGAGTTGAAAAATTTCTCCACCCAGTGTTCATGAAGTGGGGTCATAAGAAGGCTATGTTGAAAATGTGGTGTACAAATATTAAAAAAACAACAAAGTTATGAGCCTATGTTGAAATTTGTGAATGCAGGCTCATAATGTGGTTATTTTCAATATTTTGACCCCAAATTTTAACATAGCCATTTCTTCACTGCACCTTATGAATGTGACAGCTGTCATTTTTCAAATCGTGGCCAAAATGTGTTTTCATACCTGTGATGCGGAATGTCGTTTGGCAAGGATTTCAAAATTTTCATCTACCGAGTTTATTAGGTGGGGTAAAAAGAAGGCCATGATGAAAATTTGGTGTACAGATATGGTTATGATTGAACATTACACTATTTCAGCGTTCACTCTTAATTTCGCTAATTTTCAACATTTTGACTCCAAACTTTCAATATAGCCATTTTCCACACACCTCATAAATGTGACTTGTCATTTTTAAAATCCTGGACGAGACGCGTTTTTGCGCCTCTGGTGCGAAATGACATTTCGGCCAATATACTATAAATGGTACATGTCATGTCAATCAGGCCCATCCTTAAACAAGTATCTTCAAAACCTAGGGTCAAAACAAAAATAAAAATTGCTTAACAATCAGAAAACATTCGGCACTGACAAATGCTTGTTTTGCATAGCTTTAGTATGTCTTTTAAGCTGCTGCATCAACTGTTTCTCTGCTGCCATCTTCTGGACGACATTGTTAAACACTAAAGATACTTTAAAGGAAAACAACACTGACAGAGGAGCCCTCCCCACACTACGTCTCCCCCCACCCCGAGTAGCATTTGTAACTTAAAATTAAATTTTTCAAGTACCTTAAAACCTTATTTTAATCATGTTCTTACTTCACTGCAACTTCTGTTTTCAAAGGTCGACTGCGGCCATATCAAGGGGATCAGTGAGTTTCTTCTTGAGTGCTGTATGTTAATATGCCTTGCTGGCTCAGCAACTGGTCAGCAAAGCTTATTAGCATATGGTACATGAGGTACAGGCACAGCTACTCAAGAATTGTCCGTGGCCAACCTTTAAAAAATGAAGTAACAGCACAGTATGAAAATGATTCAAAAACTTTAATGTACTTAAATTCATTTTAGGATAAAAATGCTGATCAAGGGGTGAGGTGTGGGCATGGGATGGCTCCTCTCTATGTGGTGTTTTCCTTTAAAGGGGAGAGAAAGTATGCCAATTAGTGTATGTCCTAAGTAGTACTATCCCCTCTGAATGCCAAGAAGTTCTTAATACTTGGCATGTGGAGGATGCATGGTATATGTAGTACTGGCAGCATTCTCAGTGGCAGTATCCTTGATCTGCATGGTGTCAGACTGAAATTTCTGTGACAGATTCCGTCACTGACATATAATGCATGTGTTACCAGGAAATGTTTTTCAGCGTGAATGAGGGCTTGGGGTTGCAGCAGTGCCAGAATTCATGCAATTGTCCAGGCTGTGTGTGGGTGTTGATGTGTGCTATGGCTGCCACTACACATTCAGTCACTTCACTATCAGTCTAGCATTGCTTGTAAAGTGCTTTGGGATACACTGTGCATGAAAAGCAATAAACAAATGCTGATTCTTCTTCTTCAGATAAGGCTTGGCTATTAAGAAAATATAAGTAATATGTTTTATCTGACCTTTTTTTTTTTACTGTTTGAACAGCCCAACATAATACAGATGCTGAATAAATTCTTCCCTTTGGTGTTTATCAGTGGTCCCCTAGGGGAGGAAGGGTGCCCCTGGGAGGACCCATGGCATAAGGAGTAGCAGCTATGATGCAGCTTGTGCACATTGCATCTGCCCTGATAGCTGTCTACCTGGCAAAGATAAAGCCAGTTTAAGTCCAAAAGGACAGACAGGATAGACCCCCAAATCACAGTGAAGCTAAGGGAACAATTGGCTGGTCTGCTTGCGGTACTCTGTCGTGAGTGTTTCTGGATAGGTGACATGCTAGAGGACTGGAAAGTGGCCAGTGTGATCCCCATCTTCAAGAAGGGGTAAAACTGGACCTAGGAAATTGCAGGCCAGTCAGCCTAGTCAGTGCGGACCATGGTACCATCCTTAGCGCTAAACGCTGGCACAGCACACCTTCCCCTTGTTGTAAACTGTAATGAAGGGTAACAGGATATGGGCTCTTTGATGACCGCATTTGTCCATCTTGACCAGACATGTGGCCAACAACAGAGATAGGTGACAGTATGCCGAAATTCGCTTTGTGAAGTAATTCACAAAATTTGTGCACTATGAATTTGTGAAGCTAACACTTCTCAAAGTGCAGATTGCAGGCAAAGTGGTCGAAATTCACCTGCAAAGTGGCTGAAATTTGCCCTTGAAGTGGTCACTTTGCGGGTGAAATTGCCACTTCACAGTGACATTATACGAATTTTAGTTAAGTCGTAGTTGCTGAGGTTAATGTAAACTTTAAGAATCTTCACACAGGCGAATTTGGGCCACTTTGCGAGAACTTCACCGATGAAGTTTAACTTCCTTGCACCACTAGGCAACAGTACATCCACGTCTTTAAAGAGTGTATCAGTCCGTTCTTTCTACAAAATGGTTGATCCCTTCTGCCTGCACTGCGAAGTGTCCCCATGGCTAAGTAATGAGCTATTTCTAGGCTCAACTATGGTACTCACAGGTAGTCAGTAGCAGTCATATAACACCTGTGCTGTGTGAACTGCACTGGCTGCCAATACAGTGGCAGATCACCTTCAAGGTTGCTTTGCTGACCTATAAGGCCCTACATGAGCAGGGACCCCTCTACCTGAAAGAGCTCCTGTCTCCTTACTGTCCCACCCACTCACTCCGATCCTCCAGCGAGGGATTGCTGAAGATTCCCAGGGTATGCTTAAAAACTTCAGGAGGAAGATCTTTTGCCTTTATGGCACCTACCCTGTGGAATTCTCTACCCCGCCGGATATGAAATAGCCTGACCGTGGAAGGATTTACAAAATCCTTGAAAACATACAGTATCTGTTTAAAGGCTTTTGAAGGGACCTAGTTAGTCAGTATTGGAATGTTGTTAGTTTATTTATGTTTTTATATAATAATGAATAATATTTGTTTTAATGTTGACTGTTAAGGTGCCCTGAGCTCTGGAAGGGCACCTGATAGAAATAAAGTTTTACTTACTTTACTTACAACACTGTCCATTTGTGTGGTAGGTGTTGCAAAAATTATTCTTATGGGCCCTACTCAATGGGTTGTCCTCCTGTGTGATCAGAGCTTGTCCTTTCAGGGAGCTTCCTTCTCATCTTTTCACAGAACACTTTACAAACATAGCTATCTTCTTCAGAAGGCAGTGCTGCAGTACTTCCCTCACTAACACATGCAGACAGCTGGGGGGTATGAATGACTATTACAGTATGCACTGCAAGCATATTGGTCCACAGTGCGTATCAATGCGCTTGCAGCAGATATAGTAAGCTGTCAGTCAGCAGGCAGCTGCGGAGGTATGTGGGTGGGTTTGCTGCCTGCCGCTGACTGGGGGCAGGGTGGGCTGGGGGTCCTGTGTGGTGGGGGGTGCCACTGGACCACCAGGGAATGGACATTGACATTACTACGGCGACCAGGGTTACTGGTGGGGAGGGGGGATACTACTGGTCCACCAAGGAAGTAAAGATAACTTCATTTCAGGGGATCGTGGTATGGAGCAGGGAGAAGGGATCCAATAGACTACCAGGGGGTTTAAACTTATTTGATATGGCAATTGGAGGTATGGGAGGGGAGGAGTTACCACTAGACTACCAGAAAGTTTAAAATACTTTTCATACGGTGCTTGGAGGTATGAGAGAGAAGGGGGGTACCACTAGCCTACCAGGGATGTATTTTTTTGACTGTTATGGGTGATTTGGGTTACGGGTGTTGGGGTGGACCACAGGACTTCCACTGAGAGCACCGCATGCTGTGCAGGGCACCAGGTGCATTTCGCTGGCCAGCCCTGCACAACTCATGCAAATGGGGCCATAATGACATGCAAATGGCCCCATTTGATTGATTGATTGAAACATAATTATGAAGAGTTGAACTGAAATACTAATTAATAAAATACAAGCCGTGCAGAAATTTTACATATTTACAATAAGAAGTACAGAACCAGCGGGGGAAGAGACACTACCAGTTTTTAAGACAATTTAAATTGACAAGTCAGGTGCAGTCACAACAGAATGCCAGCAGAAGCTTGAGGGACTGTTTAGCAGAGGGGGTGCAGGTGGGGGGGGGGCAGCTAGCCAAGGCAAGGTTGTTCCGTAACTGTGGGAGTCTATGGCAGAAGGAAAGCTGACCAGGCTTCTTTTCTGCAGCTTGGAATGAGGAACTGGCTCCCGGTGTGGGAACAAACTTATAATCAGAGAAAGGAGCATGGGTAATCAGGATAGCTAAATAGCTGGGAAGTTTGTTGAACCAGTACTGAAACCCATCAAGGCCATGATGTTGCAAGTGCCTGAAGCTTAGTGAAGGCCAGGGAAAATGTTGAAAATGAATTCAATGGGAGTTGGGGATTGTGATTGGGGGGGAGGCACTAGACTTCCAGGGAAAATGTTTGAAAATTAATTCAACAGGAGTCGGGGATCATGGTGGGGTGGGCCACTACACCACCAGGGAAAATGTTTGATAATTCACACAACGGGAGTCCTGGAGTCGGGATCATGATGGGGTGGGGGGCACTAGACTACCAAGGAAAATGTTTGAAAATTAATTGGGAGTTGGGAATCGTGATGGGGAGGCAGGGACTGGGTAATTTGCTGATATCTGTGTCGGGGGACGGGGGCCCACTAGACTACCAGGGCATATATGAACACAGGCAATTATGTATCTGTGTATGGATATCTATGTGTATTTATATACAATAGTTGTGTGTGTGTATATATGTATATATATATATTATATGTTTTTATATCCACATATTTACACACAACTATATAGTGCTACACACAGTTATATTATGTGTGAGAATGTGTCCCACCTTCTAGGGAGTGGTGTCCCTCATTGCCCTCACTCAGCAGACCTGTGTCCCTCACTGTAGGGACGAACAGGCGAGAGGTATGCAATGAATGAGCCGGCAAACACCCATTTCCTGCAGCTTCCAGCCTATGTCCATTCTGATCAATAGGTAGAGTTGAGTGCCCACCCTGTCCTGCAGCTTCCAGCCTGTACTTCCATTCTGACCAACAGGTGGAGCTGTGTGCTCCATGCAATAGCTCCGGGCAAAGTACATGGGAATGCATGCAAAGCAGGCCATAATGAGATGCTAATGTGGCTGTTTGCCCACAAACTGCCTGAGGAGGTTCATTTGCATAGGGTCTTTGAATATAGCAAACTTTTGCCCTTGGCTAACAGGTTTGCACCAGGCTAATGTGTTGCACTGTACAATCAAGTTAGCCCCGGCAAACCTCTCAAAAAGCACAGCACCGTTCTGCAGTGTATGGCCAGCATTGTTTGTATTTGTTGTGCAACACTTCAGTGCTATCACACAGGCAAGCTATGTGGACTTCACAAGGAGCCATATTTCAGCTGGAAAGCCAGTGCAGCGCAAAATCCATTGCGCCAATGAACAACTATAATGAATGCAGGTGCAAGAGCAGAATATCCAATGCAGTGGCATATTCAACCGTGAAACCATGGTACAAGTGTGGATCAAATCAAAGTTGCTCCGAGCAGACTTGTTCCTAGCAAAACAGGGTGCAAACACATAGACAGCAGTTGTGCCAAGAATGGGAGTGAGAGGGAGAGATACAGAGAGACAGACAAACGTACAGACACACGACCAGACACAGAGGGAGAGGGACAGAGAGGTGTTGTGGGAGAGGGAGAGAGGGGCAGAGAGAGAGAGAGAGACACACACACACAGACACAAAGCCTGTGTACCAGGGTGGCACACAGCCAGCAGCAAACCACCCAGGGGGATGGTGGACAGCAGGGGACATGGAGAGCGCACCTGCCCTAATGGGGGCAGTAATGAGGGGTGTGAGGCGGCAGGAGGAACAGCTATGTGGCTGATGAAGGGCCCCGGTGGTGGCATGCCCAACACAGGTGGTACTGTGCCAGCAGCACTGCTGGGAACCAGAGTGACACCAATATCATGCACCGGCACCACCTGAACTGGGCCATGCTAAGGCAGCCCTGTGAGCCGCATAGCGTGGAGCTGCAGGCACCCACCAGACAGAGCCATGCCATGGCTGTGGAGATGACGGTGACCGCCGGCATGTGCCTGCTCACCACAGGCACCAGCCAAGGACCAACAGGGGACACCACGCGCAGCATCTAGGTGGCCATGGCCTGCCGTACCACACAGGTCCCCACGGCTGTGCTGCCACGTGCTGTGGAATGCAGCCATCGCCCCAGCACATAGGCGGAGCATACAGCACTGATGCAGGACAGCCACAGGGTGGCATGCATGCCTGGCATGAGTGGGGCCTGTGCCTGCACCCATGTGGGCATCTGCATGCCACCTGGCCCTGTGGGACTGGCACATATCAACAGGAAGGGGTGCCCAAGCATTACCAGCCAGGTGGTGTGCGATGCCACGGGGCTCACACCAATGCCTGTGCCACACAACTGGCGCCATGCCACAGATATGAATGTGGGGATAACCCCACAGGCCGCCCAGTGGGTGGGTGTGTGTGGCACGGGCAGGGTGCGATGGGCAGCGCAGTCCTGGGGATAGGGGTGGGCAGGGTGTGCATGGTGGTGTGGGTGCTAGGGACAGGCAAGGGGTGCAGCACAGCATAGCAGAGGGCTAACCATGGCATGCTCCACACAGCAGTGTTCGCATCAAGGCAGAAGATCTGGGGTTGCACTGCACCCTCTCCAAAAATTTTCAGGGGTACAAAATAAATTATACGGGTTCATTCTACCATTTGTACAAAATTTTTGTGGGGTACATATACTTCAGACAGAATTATGGGGGATGCAATGTACCCCCTTCACACAAAAATGTACTTGAATTTCATAATTTGTACTTGAATCAAGTACAGATGGGGGTAAATGGGAACAACGCCACACAGGCAACAGCGCATACCCGCTAAGGCCCTGGCAGCATCACCCTGGTCCATCCCACACTGCAGTGCTGTCTGCCCCCAGTGTGCTGCTGCAGCATCCACCACACCTGTCAAGGTTGCAATACTGGTACATGGCCTATGCTGTTCAGTGGTGCTCCTGTGGTGCAATGCATGCAAATGCGGTTGTGCGCAACTGTAATGATATGTTAATGCACCCCACTGCGCCATGCATTGGCTAATGAGCTCATTTGCATGCAGCATCTGAATATCGAGATATTGCACCGTGCGCAATGGTATTGTGCTGGAGCAAGTGGCAGTGCAATGCCCACGCATGAGCGGTGCTCGGGCCTGCAGTGCACACACGCACTGTGCTGACATTGTGTCAATCGTGCAGGCTGCGTGACCACCACGATGTATTGGCACAGAGCAAGCTGTGCAGGGCTGGCAACATGCACTCCGCGTATGATGGCGTTTTCCCTATCGCACACATGTGCACTGTGGGTGGGCATGGTCCCTTGGGCCATTGCACTGGGCCCCTGCCTTGACCCTTGGTATAGATGTCCAGCTGCCGGTGTGGACACCGCCATGCCATATGCTGAGCCGGCCAATGCGGCAGACCTTGCTCGTGCTCTTGGGCATACTTGGGGTTGTGGCGGCCCTGCAGGGCATGCTGGCGGTGGAGAGGAATGAGGGATGGCATGCCAGGGCGGCCAGCCAGGGCTGTCGCTAGGGTTGTCCCTGTGTCCCCTGTTACCCCTGGTGGGCCTTTCCCTACAGTCCCCCTCCCACCGCACAGTCCCTGTTCCCTGTCCCTCCCTCGCTGTCCCCACCCTTCCCGGCCCTGCTGTTTCTGTACATGGTTGTTCCATACATATATATTGTCTGGCATACCTGCCTGTCTGTGTCTGCTTTGCAGGCGGCATATGGCGCCATGTTGCAGTGGCCCAGTGCCCATCCGTGTTGTGTGCATGTGAGGAGTGCGTGCTGTTTGTCCGTGGCTCCCTGCTGTGTGCCGTGGTCTGTCCCACTGTGGTGGAGTCCATCCCCTGGGCAGTGGCTGTGCATTGGGGTGCTCATGGGGCGGAGGACAGGGGTGGCGATGACTGTGCATTGGGGTGCCCATGGGGCGGAGGACAGGGGTGTGTGCATGGTGGTGGCTCACGGCCATGGTCATTAGTCGGGTACTGTCCGAGCACTGTGTTGGGGTCCTTTGCCTGGCGTTGTGCGGCCTGTCCCATGTGGTCTGCCACGCTGCCTGCCACCTGGTCTGTACAGTGCCCACTGTGTGAGCTTCCTGTGTGGCGTGTATGTGCTTGGCTGCATGGTCCTGGGTGTGGCCTACTCTGGTCATGGGGGGGTGGCTCCCTTGATGGCCCTTTATTGGCCATTGGCACCTCCTGTCACCTGCTATCCATGCCACTTTTGTGTTCCGGGGTCCAGTGTTGGGGTGCCTGTGTGTGCCCTGCTGGTGGAGGCCTCCTGTGGCCTGTCACTGTGCTGCCATGGCCTGTCCCCGGGTCTGTTCTCTGTGTCCCGCCCTCCTCTGTTGCTCTGCTACCAAGGGTGCGCTGGAGCATCTCTGTGTGCGCCATGGTACACCTCTGTTTGCGCCATGGCACAACTCTGCCATATTCAGCTGAGTTGCGCTGGTGCAGTTCAGCCTGCGCAACCTCTGAATATGGCTTCAGTTGCACCGTGGCATATTGGATTTGCGCTGTGCCAGACTTGCGCCGGGCTTTGGTGCATTTCTGAATATCTGGGCCACATTGTCTGCCTAGTGCGACTCTGCCTTATTCCACCTATGTGTCCACGGAGCTGCTGTTGCAACTTGGCCTTCCCTGTTGCTATATTTAGAGCTGTGTTTTTGCACTACACTCCCAGCCCTGTTTGCACTGCTTCCTTTGATTGCAATATTCAGCAGGTTTAGCCCTGGGGCTATTCCTTTGAATACAGCGTACTAATGGTGCAGGGCTAATTTAGTACACCATGCTGTGCTAATTTTGCCCTGGGTCTAAGTTTTGAACATCTGGCCCTGATGTCATAGTGCCTGCTTGTGACATCACAGTTACTCCCATGGCAACAGATTGTGGAAGTTATAACAGAGGATTATGACTTGAAGTAGGGAATGAGCTACAGTGGCAGATGAACTTCCCCCGTAGGTACTTTTTAGTTGCTTTTCTGTTTGCTCCCCAATCCTCGTCCCCTTGCGTCACCAATGTGATGCAGACGTATGGAAGCACGTGCACGTCACGCACCACGGGACACCCCACCCTACCAGTCGCTCCGTTACTGCCTACGCCTGCCACCATACCTCCATCCTGTGGTGGTGGGACTACAGACGGGTGACCCTCCCTCCCGGGAGAGGAGGGCCAGCACTCGATTCTGCTCCCACAGTCCCCGCCGTGCCGGCACCCCGAGGTCGTTTCCGAACTCGGGTCACCGGCGTAGTGCGAGGTAAAGCAGGATGCCTCAGCACCACTGGGCTGGCCAGAGGCAGATAAACTCTAAGGGATAAAGATCTTGTATTCATGAAAATGTCCTCAGTAATAAATAATAGGTAGGAGACATCCCTAGAATACATATGGCATGCAAGCTGAATTATACCAAAGTATTATGTTTTTGAAAGTTTTCTTGAGGCATCAGCAGCTCTTTAAATCAGCTTCATCATAATATGTTTTCTCAACCTAACCCTACTAAACAGGCCTGCCTTATTGGTACGGTGATTGGTTGGCACACGTTGATTGACAAGCAGAGAGGGCGGATTTCTGCCGGATGAATGGCGCGCGTACATGGTAGTTACCGGCCACCATCCATGGCGTGGGGGTAGGTTGACTCCCAACGGCAAGCGTTAAAGGCTCATTGTTCAAGTTGAAAGTTTGTGTATTTTCTCTGTGTTTCTATTTACGTATTTTTTTTTTAACTTTCTCAATTTGTCAGCTTCGCAGTGAACGAAAATGAGCGGGGGAGTTTATGGAGGAGTAAGTAAGGAGAGGTATGGATAAAATGTGGCAGATTTGGAGCTGAGCTGGACACACACACCTCAGCTATGCAGCGACCGGGTTGGGAATGAACTCAGGGTCATCAGAGGTCAGAGGAGGAGGATTGAGCATCCCAACGGATGTTCTTCTCCTCCTCCTGGGTGGGTTCCTGGGGTGCTCTGAGCACCCAACACACTGGTGCTGGTGGAAGCACTGGCACCGGGGCACCAAGCGGCTCTTTGGAGTTGGGATGGGGACATTTGATGACGCCGTGCGTGAGCATGCCGACTATCTGGACGTCAGTCCTCTGTGCCGACGCCCTCAGGGGATGAGGGACCAAGGGAAGAAAAGCAGAAAAACACCCTTTCGGGCCAGAATGATGACTGATCCCAGCCCCGATCACCTACCCATGGGCAGGCCCCACTGTGCAGGCTGTCCGGAGGAAAGAGGTGCAAGGTAGGGAGACAACGGAGTAAGCCTGGCACTTCAGGTGCAGACGCTGTGGGAGGGATTATGGGGGGATTGACCGGTCCAAAAGAGTGGACCGAGTGGGCAGTAGGGAGGGGATAAAAAAGAAAGTAAAAAAAAGAGAAAGGAAATAATAAATAGCGGCTGTGAAAATGTGAGGTAAGCACTAAGATTTTAGCAAACAGGATAAACTTAAGCATTTGTTTTAAATAAGCCACAGCAATAATTTATGGTAACACAATTATATCTTTTAAATACATGCAGTGTGAAAAACTGTTAAATCCAGATAACGCTAACAAACTAAATGTTTTTGCAAGTCATTGCAGACTTTAAATGCAGCAAAGAAAATCGGTAAGGGAGATTAAAAGTTCTAAATTTTGATCACCAAGTTTTTTTATACATAAAAAAATGAAGGGAATGTGTTAGATCAAAATGTTTAAGATGTCATTTTAGATAAACGTTTATAAAATAAACAATAACAAGATTATTTAATTTAGAGATGGCGAAACAGATCTAAACTCAAAATGAGTAAACGTCCTGTATAATTGCTATGTTCATAAGAACCATATTTATTATTTTTGAATCCAACAGTGAATGAAGAAAAAGAATTGACTGTTACCTAAAGTCTTGTGCGCACCTATGTGACTCAGTAAGGTAAGTAGCAGAATTATCCACTCCTTGTTATAAACCTCATTACAAAGTTATTGAGATATCACTATTTGTGAATAATATTATTATTGG
Source organism: Neoceratodus forsteri (assembly GCA_016271365.2). NCBI lineage: Eukaryota > Metazoa > Chordata > Ceratodontiformes > Ceratodontidae > Neoceratodus > Neoceratodus forsteri. The sequence continues at coordinate 925,216,101 of CM028137.1, forward strand.
AAATTGAAAGTGCACTTTATTTCTGTATTTTTTTAGCCTCTTTCCCCAAGGAAAAGATCGAGTATAGATCTCGAAACGTTGGAATGTTTTGAGAATAAATTAAATTTGAAAAGGCTGTTTTGAAAAAAGAATAACATTTGGTGCACAAATTGTGAAACTGAAGAAGTGACCCAGAACTGTTTTTTATTCCCTCTTTTCAAGTAGTGCCATGGGATCTTTAATGTTCACTAGAACAACCACCAGAACAGGCAGACGGGACCTGAGTTTAGTGTCTGATCCAAAAGACAGCATCTCAGTAGTATAGCACCCCAGTCATGCTGTACTACAGTGACATCAGGAAGTCTAAACCTCACTCTCAGGTTGTTGGCAATAATGGGAATGCAAGGAATCACAGACACATTGCATAAGAGTAATAAAGCTTGTTTAATACTACCAAAAGGATAATCACAGTTGCCCTAAGCAGTTCTTACCATTAGTAACTGGGAGCCAATGCTAAGCGTTCCCGATACCACGAGGAATCTTTGTGTTGCCTGGGGTCTGCGAGGTAGAAGATGGAATGTCTCACATTATACACCCAAGATAATTACCATGGTTACTGTAAGATGGAAACACTTCTAGTTACAGAGATGAGCCCTATTGGCTAAATCAGAGGTGGCTCCACAGTCCTAGATAACATTACACAATTTTGTTATAGTCATCACTTTGTGGAAACAAAGAAGTACAGTTTGTACATAGCTGTGTAGTAATACAAATCATCAGAAGATGGCAATGCTGACTCATATAACATAACATTACAAGGACACAGGTGTAGTAACAAGAAATACATGTGTATATTGGAAAGTAAAGTGTATAGCAATTATGTGCATACATATCCTGACATCTACTCTTATACGGTAGATGCCTTAGCCCTATATGTTAGTGTAACATATACCTAAATGCTAGCTGTCTGCGGTGTACCTCTGGGGGTACCAATTAGGGTGCAGGGACCTTGTGTAACAGCGTCAATACTGGGAGTTCACCCCAAGTTCTTGGTGTAGGGCTAGAACACACAACATTCTGATCTTCCAGCCTCAGAGGCAAGTGTGTAACCTGCTGAGCCACTGACACTGACAGACTTACAAAAAAACAGCACCCTAGCACTGCTTGTAGTCTGCATAAATAATAATTTACCATCCCATTCATTTTAGCAGAAGAAAGGATACTCACCTTGTAACTGCATTTCTTCTAAAGGATGTGCTGCTGATAATTACTAGCCCTTCTCCTCCTCCTCCTCCCCTTTTTCGATAATCTTATTTAGAATTCCAGATCATAAGCAGAATGAAACTTTTGCTTGAGCTTTTACTAAAGTATCTCCACTCTATGTTTTATCGTATTTATGGCAACATTTACGGCAAAAAACAACAACATTTAAATATTTAAGATTTGATTACCTTAATTATCATATTATTATTATGTCACAGCTCCATTTTTTCTGTTAAAGCACTACTATTGTGGTCAGGGAGCCTGGAATCATGTGACCAGCACGGCGTGAAGGCATTCTTTGAATTTGTTAAGTCCCTTAGTTCTGAGGCCAATTTGCTGCACAAGATAACTGCATAAGTAATAATCAGCATCACATTCATTAGAAGAGAATACAGTTACAACATGAATAACCCTTTCTCATGACATCACAGAGGATTTCTGCAGCAAACGTTTTGATTTGACAGTCTGAGGATTATGATATCGCTTGTCGAATGGCAGCAAGAGCAGACGAAGGTCAAATAACATACAGCCCTGTTTTCTTGCAAATGTCCTTTGTTAAAAAGAATAAAGGAAAATGTATATACAGAAAATATATGAAATATAAATTTAATGATACAAACAGGGTTTGGTGTATGCTGTGGCAAGGTGGAATTACACTGCACTCGGGAGCAAAATCTCATGCTTGATGTGGCCAGACTATGAGCAATTATGCAGCGATTCTAAACAAGTCTGTGATTGGATTTACATTCTGTGGCAATTCAAATGAGCTCCAACATGAAATCTAGTTCCCCTAAAGGAATGCCTAGAAAAGGCAGCCTGGGGTAGTTTAAGAGTTGCACAGGCAAGGCAATACAAAGACATTCTGGCACCATGATTTGGTTGGAGGTAGGGCATGAGGAACTGAGAGGTTATTTTTATTTTTCTGCAATCTGTTTTATCCTCCCATTACACCCTCCCACTTGCCTTTGCTGGTTTACCACAGTGACACTCCTGTGATTTCTTCCCTGTCTGCCCACTTACTTGAAGACCAGAACAGCCAGGCTGCGAGGCAATACTGTTCCAACAGCTCCTCCCACCCACTTGCTTGAAGCATGATGGTGCTGGTTTATGTTGTAACACCACTACAGTTGCTTCCACCTGCTCACCCACTTCAACACTAGTGGTGCCCCGTTGTGGTACTGCTGATTGGATTCCATATATCTTTCTCTCCCACCCTGCAAGGATTTGCTGCAAGGCTAGAGAGCAGCAGGACCATTTTACATTAGACACAGGTCCACAAAGTCACCCGTTTTTCATTTTTGAAATAATTACTAATACTTTTTCATTCCATAATTCTGCATTTTTCAAATAGACCATTTTATTTCATGAAATAGACTTCAGATGCTTCTTCAGTCTTTGTAGAAGACCATAATGGACACAAGGATCCAGGCTGAATGCCACTGGATAAGAAGGGGTTGCCCGCTGACTGCTGCAACCCAGCGGGGAGGGGTGTTTAATGGAGCCATGGAAAACTCACACTGCTATCACTTTAAGCTTGCTTACAATCATTTTAGCAGTTTAATTGGGGAGGGAGTTCAGTGGCAGCAGCCATCTTTACTACGCCATATATACTAGTGTATGGGAGAGTGCGATTACAAGTGGAATTTAATGAATTCCTAGGCTTGTTGTACCATTGTAGTGACATCAAACTACTGTTGTATCATCTTGAGTATGTCACTGTGATGGTACAACACAGAATGTCCATGTGTTCCTGTAACCCTGACAGCCATGCAAACACTTCCGGCGGACATTTCCAACCATCAATTGTACACAGTGATAGCCGCTGCCACTACAACTTTTTGAATGGATTTGCTGTTCATTTTTTTTTGTTAATTTTTAAATCCTGAATGTTTATGTTAAAAATAAAAATCTTTATGTTGGGAATGTGAATCGTCTGAATCACTCGTAAGAAAGGTAAGTGTGTGGCAGTCTGAGGGACAAACACGGTCTGAACTAGAGCATGATCGCTTGCATGCAACTTGTTCAGAATGAATGCTGCTCACTACAAACTACTCAAGAAATGAACAGGCGCTGCACTGTTGCCCATACACTATAAAAGACAATGGATAGGCAACAGTGAACAATAATGCTGCATTTGCTTCTTGAAGTTGCCATGACAACCACAGACCTCTTGAGCTGCGCTGTCAAGGGCTACTTGGTTGTCATGACAACCTCTCGAAGTGAACACAGCGCTGTTGTTCACTGCTGCCCATCCATTATCCTCTATGTTTCTGCTTTAGGGGCTTGTGTCCGTGGCAGGACCATGTTTCTGTGGTGGTTGCTGCAACAGCAAAATCACAGAAAACATGGGACCCTAATGTACACAGGAAGATAGGAAAATAGGAACGTACAGGTGAAAATCATTTATGACTTTCTAAGTTCATCTGTCACTGATCAGTGATTACAGGCATACATTCCAGTCACATTCAAAGACTGTATTTATCAAGCTGAGTTTTAAATGATTTCAATGTTTATCAACAGATCAAATGTTGTAGTAAAGAATCCATGGTGACACCACCCATCTGAGGGGAACAAAATGCTGCGCCTTCTAGTACTGAAATGGCCCCTACTAATTAATAGTCATGGGTCATAGCCAGGGAAGTTGTGTCCTTCATATTTAGATGCAGACACTAAATCAAATCTGGGTCCCTGGTAGTTTTCTATACCAGTAGCATATATCCTCTCATTCTCCTTCTTTCCAGGGAATAAAGGCCCAGGTTCTTTAATCTAGCCTTATATTCCATGCCCTCAGACCCCTGGCCATTCTGGTCATCCTTCTCAGCACTCCCTCAAATCTAGTTCAATCCCTCAAAACTGAAGGCTAAACTCCAAATGAGGTCTTACCAAGGACCTGTAAAGGGTTATCAAGAACTCCCTCTCCCTACTTATAAAAGTTATCTTAATGCATTCCACTATCTGGTGACACCTCCTGGCTACTGCCTCATATTAGGATGCGTGTTTGAGATTACTGCTAATTGTAATCCCTAAATTCTCTCCTGGGTAATTGATCTTAAAGATATCCCACCAAGCCTGTATTGTGCAGTTCTGCCCCTCAGCATAATACCACATATTTATCTGTTAAATTTTATTGTTGAATCTAGCAGGGTTGAAATGATTTGATCAGAGTCCACTACATTACATAGTTTTCAGCCATCAGCAAATTGTGTGATTCATTCTGAGATGCTATCATGCATGGAGAGTCCCAGCACTGACTTCTGGGAATCCTGCTAGTTACTCAACCCCAGCATGTTGAATGTTCATTTATCCTAATCCTCTGCCATCAGTTCATTAACCAATTATTGATTCAGTTCATTCAATTAGTTTAGCATCTCTTTTGTTATAGAAATTGTCTCGGTTCTGTAAGAAATAGAAACTATCTGATGTAACCACCCACAAACACAAGGTGTGAGACTACGTCTGTCTGATAATACCAGGACATGGTCTATAAAGGCTGAGTGCAAATGGTACCTGGGCTCAGTTGGTGTTGGAGGTAATAAAAAGTGGTGTGGCACCTCTATGTAGGGGATCCTTTTGATGGATGGCTGCCAGGGTACTGCCCCAAAGGAAATTAATGCAACCCCACCCTCATGACAGGGAACCTTTATGATTATACACAAACTCAACTTATACTCTATGCATGCAAACACAACAATATTCCAAATAATAGCATAATGGCAATTTAGACACAAGGGATATTTGTTAGGAGACAGAAACCGGCTCTGGATGGGGGAATAGAATGGATTAAATGCAGTGAATAAGTTCTGAGATCCCACCACCCTCTGGCGAGTACCTACACAGTATTTACAGTCTCCCCCTACTGGTGCACCAGTACCCCAAAGTCTCTTGGGAGCTCCCAGTACAGTCCATTAGTTGTGTGCACACAGTTGACAGTTGCCGGCCTGATGTAGGACCATGGCATGGTGCCAATTGAAGGCTGGTCGTTAGGGATCCCAAACAAATTATTCAACACAGATGCTAGGTGTTTCTGGCTGTTGCAGCTCTATAAAATGCCCAGAAATGACTCTCATCTGTTCCTGACTAGCAGAAGAATTGGAGGGGTATTGACCCAGTATTCACGACCTTAGCAGACTCTACAGGTTGGTTCTGTTCAGAGGTCTCCCTCAAGGTTGCAGATGCAGGTGATGGTACAGGTGCGGTAGGCCCAACATGCTTCCAGATGGCAAGAGGTGAGGGCTATGCTGGTCTCCGATGTCCTCTTCACCCACAAGGACTTGCCTTCCCCACCCCAAGGAGTAGGCAGTCATTCAGGGCCTCAGGAGACTTAGACCTTATGTCAATTCAAGTCCTGATAGCTGACAAAGCCCAGGGCAGGAGCTTTGGTATTGTTCCTGGAGGGAACAGAAGTCTTTGCAAAGATTCTTTAAACAGCTTTCTTCCAACCTTGTGACTGACTGTTGACTTTACTCACAGCTCTTTCTCCTTGTGTCTCCCAGACAAACCTGCTCTCTTGCATGTCTCTCCCTTGAGCAGAAATCGGTATCATGTTTGAACAGTGACAGGAAAACAGTGAACACCATCACAGTGACAAAATCAGCAGTTCGCTGTGATGGTCTGCTGGTTTCCCAAAGCTGCCGTCTCTGGGGTCTATGCCCCCTCTCTGAACAAACTCCAACCAGTGTTCATAGTCTATAGTGCGGGGGAGTGTGGGGGACAAAGCCCCTGGCAAAAAAAACTTTTATACAGCGACAGCACAATGCCAATTGTCGACATCGTGCCATCACTGTACTGACTGTCGGCAAATTTCCTGTCGCTGCAGTGACATGGAAATGCAGAAATCCAGGGATCAAATATCAATGGTTAGCATTTCATGCATTATTCATTATGTTAAACCTGTAGCTGTCCGTGGTTGTCAGTTCCAGGGGAGCATGCATACAAGCCCTGAGCCAGCTTACAATTTAGCTGTTTTTACAAAGCTGAGCTAGCCTCCAAATTGATGTCAGTTTCGCAGGCACAAGGGGCCAGATATTCAAACTGCGCTATTTTGTGGAGCAAGCCCTTGCGCTGCACAAAATAGTTGCCAGGGGTGTGGCCAGAGTGATATTCAAAGGAGTTGCACCCTTGAGCAACTCCTTTGAATATCACCCCCCGGCCACAGCCACTGTGCATGGCGCAGTGGAACTTGCACCACTGCAAGTGGTCAGAGTGGAGCATTCAACTTGCGGTGGCGCAAGTACCATTGTGCCATGCGCAAAATCCTGATATTCAAAAGGTGACATGCAAATGGGGCCATAATTCATGCAAGGCACGGGGGGCCATTTGCATCTGATTATAGCCCCATTTGCATGCCATTAGCATGCAGGTGCGCCGATCCCGAGGACTTTGCACCTGGTGCCCTGCCAGGCAGCAGCTGTCGGGGACTGACGCCCTGCAGCCTGATCGCGGCAAAGAGTGTAAAATCCCCACCACCACCACCCCCACTGGCCCGATCGTGGGCATAGCTTTAATCCCCCACCAGCCTGATCACGGGCAGCAAAGTGTCTCCCCCAACATATCCCTGGTGGTCCAGTGGACTGATAAGCCCAATCGCGGGCTGCAGTAATTAAATACACACCCACCTCCCAAATATATCCCTGGTGGTCCAGTGGACCGAAAATCCCGATCGCGGACTGCAGTAATTAAATACACCTCCCGGATATATCTTGGTGGTCAGTGGATCGAAAATCCCAATCGCGGGCCGCAGTAATTAACATACACTTTCATTTTCCGAATATATCTCTGGTGGTCTGCGATCCGGTGTCTGATCATGACTGAGTTTGCAAACAGATTATTCTCTCGAACATATCTTGGTGACTAGGCGTCCCTGATTACTCACCATTGTTCTTCCTTTGCGAGTCGGGTGGGCAGCGTTATCCCCGCCGCCGACTGACCGCTGGGTAGGGTTGCATCGCTTATTGGAGGTAGAAGCAAGAGTTATCGGGCGCAGAAGCCTATATCAGATAAGACAGTCCAGATTTGTGAATGAATGTATTCATTTACAAATCTGACCGTCTTACGGTATGGGCCGCCCATTGGCTCTTGCTCTGCACCAATGGGTGCAGCCCTACTGGGCAGTCAGTCGGCGGGCGCGGGCAGCAGGCGGTGGATGCTGCCGCCCACCGCCGCGGGGGAGCGGGGTGGTGGGGCTCGTGGGTGGGTGGGGTGGGGGACACCAGGTCACCAGGGATGTGTTCGGGGTGTTTGCAAACTCAATCCCGCGATCGGTTTTCGTTCACTGACCACCAGGGATATATTCGGAGGTGGGGGGGTTTACTACCAAACCCGTGATCAGGATTTTCGTCCACTGGACCACCAGGATATATTTGGGAGGTGGGGGGTGATGACCTACTGCAGCCCGCAATCGGGCTTATCGGTCCACTGGACCACCAGGGATATGCTGGTGGGGAGACACTTTGCTGCCCGCGATTGGGCTGGTGGGGGAATTAAAGCCATGCTCGCCGATCGGGCCAGTGGGGGTGGTGGTGGGGATTTCACACTTTTGCCCGTGGATCGGGCTGCAGGGGGGCACAGGGAGTGGTTGAGGGTCAGCCACAGGTGGTAGCTGCTGTGTTGCGCCCTGCAATGCAACAGCTCACCTGTGGGTGGCCCTCGACTTGATCCTTTTTTTTGGCTCAAAGTTGTGCAGGCGCAGGTTGGGGGTTGCGCCTGGACAACTCTGCACAGCCCGGCTGAGTATCGGGCTGTGCAGTTTATGCATGGTTCCTCCCCCTCCAGTTCAGCATGCATACATTTGCATTGCGCTGTTGCTCAGCATGTTTTCAGTGGTGCAACTGCCTCCTGCTGAATATCGCAGAATGGAGCAATTTCGGACTTGTGCAGGCGCAACCCTATTGTGCATGGTGCAACCCTTTTGAATATCTGGCCCAAGATGTACTTATTTAGCTGTTTTGCAGAGCTGAGCTAATCTGCTGCTGTTGGCTCTGCAAAGCTAAACACAAGAACACCCAACATTCCCAGCCAGATTATATGTCCTCTGACTCCTTTCAGCAGTACTGGGGCTAGAGAAACTACAAACAGAGCTGCTTTATAGTCTTTCCATTTATGTTCTATTTTAACATGTTTCTGTCCCTTGGTGTGGCTTCTGGCCATCAGGATCAATACCTTTCAGTCCCTGCTGCAGCAGTCTTCCCAGAGACGTTCTAGAGGATGCAGTGTTGTCCCATCTGCAGACACCTCTAGGCTGAGGGAGGAGGTTGCTCATCTCCAGGCTGAGTTGGCCAGGATCCAGGGGTCCTCTTCCACCAGGGACCACCAGGCCACCGCCGCTGCCTCAGAGGTTGCCAAGAAAGATGAGTGGTTGGACCACAGTGGGCTCAGGTAGGGTGAGCGTGGTGGAACAGAGGCACATCCCTCCAGTTTTACCTCTCCACAATTCATATGCCATTCTGGCAGAGTGTGGTTCCTCTATGGAGGCACCCACAGTGGAGACCAAGGAGGATGCTGGGAACCTCTACAAAGAAGACCCACAGGAGGGTGGCATGGGACCCCACAGGGGAAGGAAACAACTCCTGGTGGGGGACTTCATTGTTTGGAGGGTAGAACAGGGGGAGGGAGGAGAGGGGGAGGTAAGGTGCCTGCCTGGCACCATGGCTTGGAGGGACAGGGAGTGAATCCTCAGGATCGCAGGAGCAGCTGCACAGGGGAGGGAGCTGGATGTCATTGTCCACCTAGGGGCAAATGACCTGGCTGGGAAAGGGATCAGAACAGTGGAGGAGGAGTTTGTGGAGTTGGGAAGGGGCTTTAGACAAGTAGCACTCATGGTAACCTTCTCGGAGGTGCTGCCTGTCTATGGCATGGGTGAGGTTAGGGTGCTCCGCACCATGGGATTCAATCAGTGGTTGAAAAACTGGTACAGAGCTCAGGGTTTTGACTTCATTGGGGACTGGGGATCCACCTGGAGGGATGCAGGCCTATACTAGCGCGATGGTCTGCATCTGTCCAGGAGGGGAACCAGGATCCGAGGTGATAGGTTTAAATGCTTCATTGGCAAGCATTTAAACCAGCCAAGGGGGGAAGCACTGAAAAGGAGAAGGGAAATCCTAGCCCCCAAGAAAATCAGGGTAGTTAGTGAGGTAAACACCAAGATAGAGAAATCTAGGGAGAAGGGCAGGGGTAAATGAAGAAATAGGCAAAGGCAGTAAGGACAGGGATGGGGCAAAAAGGGGTAAGGCCATCAAAAAATGGAGGGTAATAAGTATCAATGCCCGTAGTCTAGGTAACAAGCTTCCTGAACTGGTGGCCTTGATGGAAGAGAAATGCCTGGATATCGTGGCAGCCACAGAAACATGGTTCACAGAGAACCATGACTGGAATGTCAACATACCAGGGTACCCAATCTACTGGAGGTACAGGGAGGGTAGAATAGGAGGAGGAGTAGCTCTCTATGTAAGGGAAGAGATCAAAGCAATGGAACAGGGAGGAGAGGAGGCACTGTGGGTCACCCTGGAGACTGGAAATGGCACCACAATCTGCACAGGGGTTGTATACAGACCCCCGTCTCAGGGGGAGGAAATGGACAAGGAAATGATAGAAGGCATCCTTAGGATGGTAAAGAAAGGTGAGATATTGTTGATGGGGGACCTGAATATGCCAGATGTTAACTGGAGCACCTCTGCTGCAGCCACATCCAAGAGCAGGGCCATTCTCGATGCCCTACAGGGGGCATGCCTCAGACAGCTAGTGTTGGAACCCACTTGGGAGGGGGGAACCTTGGACCTGGTACTTTCAAATGGGGATGGAGAGAGGATCTCAGCTCTAGAAGTGGGTAGTCATCTTGGAACAAGTGACCACCAAACAGTGTGGTTCATGATAAACTCAGCTGCAGAGTCAAGCCATACAAAAGTGAGGGTACTGGATTTCAGGAGGGCTGACTTTGTTAAAATGGGAAAGTGCCTCAGAAAAGCACTAGCAAACAGACAAGAAGGAGGGGTGGAGCAACAATGGGGAAACATCAAAACTGCCATCACAGAGGCAACAAGCCTTTGTGTAAAGCAAATAAATCAAAACAAAAGAAAACAACACTATGGTTCTCAAAAGAGGTGGTGGGGAAGGTTAGGGAGAAAAAATAGCATTTATGAAGTATAAGGAAACACAGAAGGAGTAGAACAGATAACTGTACCAGTTAAAGCAGAAGGAAGCAGGGAAGGCAGTTAGAATAGCAAAGGCACAAACCGAGGAAAAGATAGCCAACTCGGTTAAGAAGGGGGATAAAACCTTTTATAGGTACATTAGGAAACAAAGAAAGACAAAGGGAGGGATAGTGAGCCTAAATAAAGGGGATGGTGGGTGGGCAGAGAGGGACAGTGAGAAAGCAGGGATACTGAACAAATACTTCTGCTCAGTATTCACAAAAGAAGAGGAGGGGAGGTACCTAGTCCAATCAATAGAAGCACTCTGGATAGGGGGCTGATCCCAGTCCTTTCACAGAAGAAAGGGTTCTGAAAGAACTCCTAAAACTGAAGGTGGACAAAGCAGTGGACCTGACAGGATCCACCCAGAATTCTAAAAGAACTAAGGGGAGAACTAGTGACACCACTGACTACCCTTTTAACAAATCATGGAGGATGGTGTGGTACCTGAAGACTGGAGGAGGGTGGATGTGATTTCTTCACAAAAGTGGGAGCAAGACAGAGCAGGAAACTACAGACCTGTCAGTTTGACCTCAGTGGTAGGGAAAATGATGGAATCACTTCTGAAGGAAAGAATTGTTGGGTACCTAGAGGGTAGTGGGGCACAGGACCCAGGCAGCATGGATTCACAGCAGTAAGGTCATGTCAGATGAATCTAATCGGTTTCTTTGACTGGGTGACCAAAGTAGTTGACCAGGAGGGCTGTGACATGGCTTACCTAGACTTTTAGCGCCAGTTTACACAGTCCAACACACAAGATTAATAAACAAATTAGCCAGCCTGGGAGTGGGTCCCAGGGTGGTAGCCTGAAAACACTGGCTGGACAACAGGACACAGAACGTAATAGTAAACGGAGTCAACTCTGAAGAAAGGGGGTTACTAGTGGGTACCACAGGGTTCAGTATTGGTCCTGGTCCTTTTAATGTCTTTATAAGTGACATTGCAGAGGGACTGAAGAGAAAGTATGCCTCTTGCAGATGACACAAAGATCTGCAACAGGGTTGATACACAAGGGTGGGTGGAAAGGATGAGAAGGGACTTGGCAAGGTTGGAGGAATAGTCAGAAGTATGGCAGCTTGGATTCAACACAGAGAAGTGCAAAGTAATGCACCTGGGAAACAAAAACCCAGGGGAAGAGTACACAATGGGGCAGAGGTAGTAACAACAATAAAAATGGAAAGAGATCTGGGGGTAATCATATCAGATGACCTAAAGGTTAGCAAGCAATGTGAGAAGGCAGTAGAGATGGCTGGGGGGATACTGCGGTGTATAGGAGAGGCATCACCAGTAGAAAACAGGAAGTTGTTATCCCTCTGTACTTACAGTTGGTGAGACCCCATCTGAGTACTGCGTCCCAGTTCTGAGACTCAGTCTTCATAAGGACATAGACAGAATGGAGGCAGTCCAGAGGAGGGCAACTAAAATGGTGCGGGTCTACAATAGAAGCCATACAAGGAGAGACTAAAGGAGCTTAATATGTATACTCTTGAGGAAAGGAGGGAGAGGGGGACATGATAGAAACTTTTAAGTACCTCAAGGGAATCAACAAAGTCCAAGAGGGAATGGACTTCCAGTGACGTCATGCCCATAGCTGCAGCCTGAGAACTCAGCTCCATCTCCCCCAGGGCATAAAGTACTAATTTAACAACTAAATCGAGGAAACTACTGGGCTAATCAGATAGAATACACCACAAGGATGCCCCAACGAAAGCCGGAGAATCAAAGGCAGCCACCAGATCCCTTCGATCCAGAGGGATTGCACTCCGACAGCGACAGCTCACAAATGTCAGGCCGCGGCGACCTCTCGGTGGCCGACAACACTAACTCCACCAGCCTAGCCAGACAGATGGACATCATCCTTAGAGAAATAAAGGACTTTCGGAAAGAAACGCAGCCCACTTTTGCAGCTCTCAGAACGGACATGGGAAAAGTGGAAAAGAAGATAGATGGCCTTGAAGAACAGGCCACGGCCACTGACTCCAGAGTTGACCATGCCAGCTGCAATCCTCCAGCTGCTCCAGGAGGTGCAGGCCCTACAAGAACAGGCAGAAGACGGAGGCACGAGCAGGAGAAATAATTTGAGGATATCAGGTTTCCAAGGAACTGAAGGAAACAACCGGTCCTCTTCTTGCAGCAATATTTCAAAACTCAATTAGACCTGCCTGAGGGCTGCACCCTGAAATGGATCGTGTCCATCGCACACTGGGGCCCAAACACCCAATCGCCTGTGCGCCATCCTAGCATGCTTTTTGAGATATCAGGAGAAAGAGATGGTGCTGCATAAATCTTGGCACAAGGGGAACCTAGTCTACCGGACAACAGAGTTTTCGTCGACAATCACTATCCCATAACCATAGCGATGAAGCGCAGGGCCTATGCCCCTATCTTAAGGAAACTGAAGGAGGCCAGGATAAAGTTTCGAATGCCATATCCTGCAAAACTGGTAGTTTATTTTGTGGAAGGCCCAAAAAGTTTTGAAAGTGCTGGCGAGGCTGCCCAGGAACTTCTCAAAATGGGGACTGAGGTTCCGACAGGTCATAAAACCTCTAGTTCAACACTGGCATCCAAATTAGCACAGAAGACTTGAAATAGAGTAATGCCGAGGGAACAACGTTGCAGAGAGGAGAGCCGTGATTCAGCAAATAGTGACCAGTCTAAGAAGACAAGCAACAGCTGAAGTAGAGAACGAATCTTCCAGACAGACTGGCAAATGAAGGACTGTGGACTATTTATATTAGTACCTAGTCAGCAGGTAAGCTGGTCTTGCTCTTCTCATCTCTAGATAGACTCCCCTGGGTGACCCCTGTGCACTTACCCCCACCCCCCTGAGTATCTCTCCTCTGATGCGACCGCTCTAAAGCAGTTACTCCTGGGGCTGTTGCCGCCCGGGGTGGGGGTTCCGCATCTCTGGGCTCCTTGCTGAAGACCTAATGGGTGGATGTGGGGGGCCTCAGATGCTGACCTCCTCCTGAGCGAACCCACATGTTGGAGGAGAGAGAAAGGGCTAGAGAAATGGGGGGGACGTGCGGGTCGAGAGACACAGAAGAGACATGGCTGGCTAATCCTCTGACTTTCATTTGGCTTAAGAGCACACGAGAATATGCTAAACTGACAGGATGGTGGCACCTTATCACTAGAGAGATGCTACTGGGGTACCTTACATTAAAATAATTCAGGGGTGGGATATTGCTAAGAGGCAAGGCTGAGGGATGGTGCCTCCGCTCACACCCACTTTCAATTTTCATGATGGGCAGGAGAGGCTACGGCCGAGGGTGGAGCCCTCCCCCTCCTCATAAGCTCCCCCAATGCTGTAAGGGGGGGACGAGAGGGGTGATTGGCAGGCTCTATTTCAGTTTAGATTCCTGAGGGTGACAAATTGGCCCCTGCCCCAGAAACTTTCATAGAACCCCCGGGATGTATCTAAAGTTTAGCCCCAAACTGCTGCAGAAATAGTGTAATTAGTTGTGAAATACTTATTATGAATAATGTATATTTGCTACCCCGGGGGAGGATAGGGTATGATATACCCCTCCCTTTTCTTCCCCCCATTCCCCGAGACATATAACATCTGGTCCTCTGGAAGGTGCGACCAAGCCATACGTGGCAAGCTAGGGGGCTTGGGCGCTTTTGGCTCTCAGCCCCCATGGAAGCCGTTCACTGTTTGGCAAGGCCAACCCAGTTGGCTGGCCCTTGCCCTTTGTTAGTTTATTTGTTAATGTTAATGTTTGTTATAATTCTTAGGTTTTTTGGAACCTTGACATCTGAGGGTGGCTTGTCTCCCTCATTCCCCCATAGGCAGTCATCCACTTACATAGCAGGAACCGGATACTGTAGAGTCATAGGATCAAGAGTTAGTAGAAGGGCTCAGTTTAAACCTCTAACAAATAAGAGGCATAAATGGCTGATAGAACATTAGGTATTTTCACTAAATGTGAATGGGTTGGGGACCCCAGTAAGACACTCCAGAATGCTTTCTCTGTTTAAAAAAAGTCAAACTGAGATAATCTATGTACAAGAAACGCATATGAATGTCAATGAGCATAAAAAATTGGTTGGAAGGGGATTCCCTCAGGCTTTCTCATCCTCATCCTTAGTTAATGGAAGCACTACTGAAGGAGAGATTGGTGGAACATCTGGTTGTCAATGGACTGCAGGATCCCGGCAGCATGGTTTCACCAGGGGAGGTCATGTCAGACCAACCTCATTGAATTTTGACTGGGTGACTAGGGAGGTGGATCAGGGAGGGCAGTGGACATGGCCTATCTGGACTTCAGCAAGGCCTTTGACACTGTGCCACATAGAAGACTATTACACAAACTAGGGAATATGGGTGTGGGCAGGACAGTAGGGTGGGTAGGTAACTGGCTGGGCGCAGGACACAGAGGGTGGTGGTAAATGGCTGTCACCCACAGAGGGAAGAGTGACCAGTGGTACCACAGGGATCAGTGCTGGGACCGATCCTATTCAACATCTTCATCAGTGACATTGCGCAGGACCTAGAAGGCAGAATTTCACTGTTTGCTGATGATACAAAGCTCTGTAACAGAGTAGACACACCAGAGGTGTAGACAGAATGAGAAGCGACCTGCAGAAACTTGAAGAATGGTCAAGGGTTTGGCAGTTGAAATTCAATGCAAAGAAGTGCAAGATAATGCATATGGGGCACAATAACCTGGCACAATATATCAGTTGGGGGTGAGGATATAGCATGCACCAAGCAGGAAAGGGATCTTGGGGTTATCATCTCTGATGACCTCAAGGTAGAAACAAAGTGTGACAAGGCAGCAGGTAAAGCAAATAGGATGCTGGGATGTATAGGCAGGGGCATCACCAGCAGGAAAAGGAGGTCATGATTCCACTATACAAGACACTAGTGAGGCCCCACCTGGAGTACAGTGTACAGTTCTGGAGACCTTACCTACGTAAGGACATAGACAGAGTAGAGAAGGTTCAGAGGAGGGCAACAAATATGGTACATGGATTGCATCACAAGTCCTATGAGGACAGGTTGAAGGAACTGAATATGTACCCCTGGAGCAGAGGAGGAGAGAAGGGACATGATAGAGACATACAAGTATCTTACAGGGAGGAACAGGGTACAAGAATACACTATTTTTAAGCAAAAAAGATGTTCCAGGACTAGAGGGCATGGGATGAAGTTAGAGGGAGGACGATTCAGAGGAAATGTGAGGAAGAATTTCTTCACAGAACGGGTGGTGGACAACTGGAACACCCTGCCTGAGGAAGTGGTGGGGGCTAAAACAATCACAGAACTTAAGAATGCATGGGATAGACATAAAGGAATTCTGGAGATTAGGGGTAAGGGGCAACAGAGTTCTAGGAAAACATAAACTGAAGTTACAAACTCAAATGGGCGGACTAGGTGGGCCATAGGCCCTTATCTGCCGACATTGTCTATGTATCTATGTATCATATCCTGGAGGTAGGAGGAGGGGGGTCACCATACTGGTCTCAGCTCACACCCCCTTTTGAGCCACGCAGCAGTGGGCAGACACTGACGGCCACCTGGTGATTGTTCAAGGGTTACTGCAGGATAACGAGGTAACCCTGGTTAATGCCTACTTTCCCCCGGGGTCAAGTACACAGACATTAAGATTCCTCCTAAGAAAGGTACTGGAAATGACTAAGGGGACTCTGATTTTAGCAGGGGACTTCAATATTGCACCAAGCCCAAATTTGGACTCCACGAGGGTCACTAGGGGCAGACAACCTGCACCACACAAGTTTTTTAAACGGTTCATTCAAGAGGTGGGCTGGCTTAATGTATGGCGTACCCTCCACCCAAGAGACAGAAGATATTCATTCTACTCTGCTGTACACGGAACATATACAAGGATAGAGCACTGCTATACACAAAAAGAAAGCCTAGGGCTACTTAGGGAGACCACCATTGGGAACACTGCCCATACAGACCATGCCCCTGTGATCACGAAGTGGAGACTGGGACTTGAGAGGCGGGACTCCCTGTGGAGACTCAACCCAGTACACCTTAAGAATGGACTATTCCAGGAGTTCCTGAAAGATAAGATACAGGAAATCCTGGACGATAACCTTGAACAGGAGACCCCTCCGGCGATCCGCTGGGACACACTGAAGGCGGTGCTCAGGGGTTACTTTATACAACACACTACTCTCCTTGCCAGGCAACATAGGGAAGAACAATCCCATTTGGAGCAGGTCCTTGGGTTTCTCCAGGAGGCACACCAACAAGGTGACCTGTTGGTGGCAGCACAGCTCAAACAGACCAAACAGGAACTGGACAAGCTGTGTCTGAATCGAACAGAGATAGCATTAGCATTCCTAAGGCAACGGTATGGGGAGGTGAGCCTCCATTAAGGATCCGGAAACTAGCATCCAACACATAAAGTTAAAAAGTATCACACAAATATTTTGTGATTACTACAAGAAATTATATACCCCTGACCATCCGTTTTCTCTTATCTCTGGACCTCCCTAAACTTGACAGGGACCAGCAGGTAGGGCTGACCTCTCCCATAACCCAGACAGAACTGCGAGCAGCCATTTCCTGGCTAAAGACAATGAAGGCCCCAGGCCCTGATGGCTATGGTTCGGAGTTCTACAAGTGTACAGAACATTTGATCAGTCCCCTGTTGGAATAGGACTACAATGGAGTATTACAGGGCCAGAATGACCCCCCTCCAAGCTGGTCATATGCAGTGATCTCAGTCATCCCTAAGCCGGACAAGGACCCTCAACTTTGCACCTCCTACTGCCCCATATCAGTATTAAACGTAGATTATAAACTTCTCATGTCCATAATGGCTAGGAGATTAGATGGGGTTCTCCCCTCCCTGATTGACTTAGACTAGACCAGTTTTGTTAGCTCTAGATCCACAACAGATAATACCAGGAGAGCCTTGCATTTGGCCCAGACAATGCACTCAGGTGGGACCCCTTCGGTCCTTCTCAGCCTAGACGCCGAGAAGGCATTTGACAGGGTCTCCTGGCTGTTCCTGTTTGCTACCATGTCTGAGATGGGGTTCCCTGCCCCATTTGTTTCTTTGATTAGAGCTCTCTATGAGTCACACAAGGCCTGTGTTAAGGTTTCTGTCCATCACTCAGCGTATTTCTCCCTACACAGAGGCACCTGTCAAGCTTTTTGCCCTCTTCATTGAACCACTGGCCCAAGCCATTAGGCGCTCCCCACAAATTTCTGGAGTTCACCTGGGCAGAAGAGAGCATCGTAACACCTTATATGCAAATGATGTTCTGCTTTTCCTCTCTGATCCCACACAATCAGTGCCAACCGTGTTCAAAATTCTAGCTGAATATGGACAATGCTCTGGATATAAATTAAACACCTCCAAAACAGACGCTTTGACATTTAACTTTGCCCCCTCATCAGTTTTTTGGCAGACCTACCCTTTTCGATGGGATCTTGCAAAATTGAAATACCTGGGCATTTATTTATCCCGGGATGCTGGGAAGGCTGTACAAAACAACTATGCCCCATTCTTTTCTCAACTTCAAGCGGATTTGGCCTGGTGGCGTGTCCTCCCACTTAACCTGCTTCAGAGGGTTGAGGCGGTTAGGATGGTGATCCTCCCCCGGCACTTTATCTTTCTCAAAATGTACCAATATATGTTCCAACCAAAACACTCCAAACTTGGAATAAAGCTATACTGGGATTCATATGGGCGGGTAAACGCCCCAGAATATGGTCTTCAATCCTTTCACTCCCAAGGCGGATGGGGGGCCTAGCCCTTCTGAACTTTAAACTATATAATTGGGCCTCACATATTTCCTTTATTGTTATGCATTTTAGGCAATCCAGTTCCGCTTTATGGAGGGAGATTGAAGAGGGCCTACTTCCATTTGGAAATCTGGTAAGGGCTACCCTACACCGGACACAATAGTCCATTGCACCACTATGCCTAGGTCCATGGATTGTGCATCAGATCAAACCATGGAATATGATCCATAGGCAGCTCGCCCTAATCCCCTATTTGATTTACCTGTGTCCATTAACCCACCTGGAGCACTTCTTCCCAGCCCGGATGGATCATACTTTTAGTCAGTGGGAGCGTCTCCATCTTACCTTTATATCACAACTGCTAAAAGGGAATGATTTTATCTCTTTCCAAGAACTGAAGCAGACCTATGACCTCAGGCAGGAGGATTTCTTTAGATTCCTGCAACTGAGACATTTTTTTCTTTCCCTCGCACTGGAAATATGTAGGCAAGAAGACATACCTCCTTTAATATCCCTAATGCAGAATACCATTACCGCCCCCGAGATCCCACATATAATATCTAACCTTTATAAAGCACTTACCGAAACCCTAGGTGTCAACACATTGGGGATTCTGGAGAAGTGGAATCTGGCAATGGGAACTGAGATTTCTTCACAACAGTGGGATGGAGGCTGCCTGCTGGTGTCTAAACTTACACACTCACAAAGCTGGTGACTTTTTTTCATGGCAATTAATAATTAGATTTTTTTGAACCCCTGCAATAACAGCTCACTACTCAAGGTCCAGAACATCTGAATGCTGGCACCAATGCGGTGAACCTTTGGTGCACCATACCCATGTGTTCTGGTCCTGCCCCGCTATACAACCCTTTCCAAATTCTCTTCAGGCGGAGTTAGTTGACCTATTGGGAGGCCCAGTCACTTTATCAGCAGAAATGTTCATAATGCAAATTGTCCCACAAGAACTGAAAGATCTTCACACACGCTACCTACAAGGGATTACCCTTCTGGCAGTGAAGAAAGTCCTAACTAGACACTGGCTCTCTCCCCAGATCCCCCAATACCCAAATGGAGGGAAACGGTAACTAGTATTTATAAAGCGGAAAGTATTTAATTCTCTCTAAATGGTCATACTGAACTTGGGGCACTACGGTGAGCCAAGTGGATCTTGTATATTATGGCAAGAGACCCCAGCTTTGTACCCTAAAAGTTAAATCACATAATTTATAAAAAAAAAAAAAACATTGAACAGCTACGGGGGACGGAAGTGGCAGTGGAGAGGATTGTTTTGTTATGAAAGAAGAGAGGGTGGATAACTCTGAATACAGTGAAGTGACTTAGCCTATTATTACTCTGTCACGCTATGAAATTGAACCCTATGTACTCTACATTTGTATGATTTGTAGCTCTCATAGCCTGTGTAGGCTAAACACTATGTATTAAGATGAACTTATGACTGCCTTCCCCTGTACCTTATGGAAAAATTGTTAATAAAAATCATATTAACAAAAAAAAAAAAAACAAAGTCCAAGAGGGTAGCATCTTTCAGAAAAAGAGATGTGCAAGAACAAGGGGACACAATTTGAAGACAGAGGGGGATGGCTCAGGGGCAATGTGAGGAAGTATTTTTTCACAGAGAGGGTGGTGGACACATGGAACAGTCTTCCTGAGGAGGTTGTGGTGTCAAAAACAGTGGGAGAATTCAAGAATGCATGGGACAGACATAAGTCAATTCTTGGGGGGTAGGAAGAAACAGGCTGTTGGTTAACTAGGATCTGCAGCTTATCCAGTAGGTAGGAGAATGGGCAGACTAGGTGGGCCAAGGGGTCCTTATTTGCCATCAGTATACGTTTTTATGTTTCCTGCTGCCATATGGTGGGACCGGGTGGGTGAACTGGTAGCAGGGGAGTGCTGCTACGTGTCTCCAAAGTTCGTGCTCCCAGGGGAGGAGCGGTTTTGCACTTTGTGCAGCTTTGATAGCTGCTTGAAACTGAGTAACCTACTTGCTGTGGGCTCCCTGAACCTGATAGCAGTCCAGAGTCTGACTGAACGAAGATGGGTGGTGGTGCACCGACCGACCATGGTGAGAAGGAAACTGAACAAACCTGCAGAATAAATGACAGTGTCTAGCCCCAGGCTGGATCAGGACTGAGGTGAAGGAGCAGAGCAGGGGAAGGCAGAAGCAGTGCTCCAGAGAGAGCAAAAGGTAAGCACCCTTTAGGAGAGGGTTACACTGATATAACCCAGTTTCTAAGCAATAAATTTTTTTATAGCTACTGTTCTTCCTGTCCCTGGTCCAGGTACCAGTACAATTTGTGATATAAATTTGCACCCTCTGCTTTTGAGTTCCCGTTCTACATCCATGTAACTACTTTTGATGTCCTCCAGATTCCTTCCAATGTCATTTATACCGACATGCAGTGGTACTTTTGTATTTTTTCTGGTCCCATTAAGAATTTTCTACAAGTTCTTTTATATCAATTACTTTAGCTCTTGGCAGGCAGGTCATCATCCTGATTTTCTTGTCACCTTTACGACAAGCTCTGGTCAGAGCCAATACAGCTGCTAATGCTTCAGTCTGATAAGAGATATAAAATAATGTGTGGCTTAGTGGTTAAGAGCATTGAGCTGCAAACCTGGAGACCTGGGTTTGAATCCCATCAGCTCCAATTTGCATACTGCGTGACCCTGAGCAAGTCACTTAACTTCCTTGTGCTCCCAGGTCACACCTGGAAACAAGAAACCTAGAAACAGAATTTGACGGCAGATAAGGACCGCTTGGCCCACCCAGTCTGCCCATTTCCATACCTAATGGATAAGCTGCAGATCCTAGTTAACCAACAGTCTACTTCTTCCTATCCCCACCCCCTAGAATTGCCTTATGACTGTCCCATGCTTTCTTAAATTCCACCGTTTTTGACTCCACAACCTCCTCCACAAGGCCATTCCATGCATCCAGAACCCTCTCTGTGAAAAAAATACTTCCTTACATTACCTCTGAGCCACCCCCCATCTTCAAATTGTGCCTCCTTGTTCTTGCATACCTCTTTTTCAGAAAGATGCTACCCTCTTGGACTTTGTTGATTCCCTTAAGGTACTTGAAAGTTTCCATCAGGTCCCCCCTCTCTCCCTCCTTTCCTTGAGGCTATACATATTAAGCTCCTTAAGTCTCTCTTCATATGTCTTCCGGTGCAGACCCTGCACCATTTTAGTTGCCATCCTCTGGACTGCCTCCATCCTGTTTATGTCTTTACGGAGACTGGGTCTCCAGAACTGCATGCAGTACTCCAGATGGGGTCTCACCAGCTGTCTGTACAGAGGGATAACAACTTCCTGATTTCTACTGGTGATGCCTCTCCCTATGCATCCCAGTATCCCCCCAGCCCTCCTTACTGCCCTCTCACATTTCTTGCCCACCTTTAGGTCATCTGATATGACTACCCCCAGGTCCCTTTCCATTTTTGTTGTTGTTAGTATCTCATCCCCCAATTATGTACTTTTCCCCTGGGTTTTTGTTTCCCAGGTGCATTACCCACTCCTAGTGTAACCCCTGCAAATGGGGGTTCCCAAAAGACTTCCAGGAGCTTGCTTGAATGCTCCAAGCCTGAATGGTGTTTGGCGTTTAAGCCATTTATCAGTGAGTGTTTTAGAACCTCTGGTACTGTCTCTTTAAGAGCTGTCTGCTTGCAGACATAATTATTTGTATGGGGACTGTGTGTTTCTTTGATTGAGTACCACTCAAGCTGCTGCCAATTCACTCCATTTTTGCAGTCACTAGGAGTGCAAAGGGAACCTATCTGAAAGATGTAACTGTTTGCCAGAAACCATTTAGAGTGATAATGAAATTACAGTTTGTCTAACCTGCTTTCTTTTGCAGTCAGAACAGTGTCTGCCTAGTTCCCCATTCTGGTTTTGAACTGCTGAACTGGACCAATCAGTGTGGGGTAAGCTAGCTCTAAAATGGTGCCTTGGACGAATCAGAACTTGGACTCATAATCTGAGCCAGCCACAAGAGGATTTATGGGCAGTGACTCTGGGAGATGTAGTTTAGACTTCAGTGCCTTTTGGACCAACAGCAGTCTATTGTGAGTGACAGCCAATCCAGTCAAGAACTGGGAGGAACTCAAAGGAAGTGCCGGTTTTGTCGGTTGGAGTTTCGGTTGAGCTTTGGCAGTGAAGAAGGAAGGAGCCCTGTGCTTTTTCAGTGTGCAGTTTTTAGTCAAAAAACGCGTGTAAGACCCAGAGTTCCGGTCTGCAGCTTGTGTAACAGCTTGTTAGGACTGAATCCATCCTGTGAAGAGAATCAAAGGATATCTGAAGAGTAGAAACCAGGCTCACCCTGTAGAAGACTGGAGGAATTGCTGAAAATTGCACTCGGTCTGTCAGGAACTGAATCTCTGTGTGTTCTCCCGGGTATTGTGCAGTAATTGCGATCGGGATAGAGAAGCAGCCTGCCTGGTATAGTACTCTTTTTTTACCATATAAATGTGTGAAGAGTCTCTTTGAGCTCAAGAGTAGCCCTGCTGATATTGAAGGACCCTATCTTATTTGGAGGTCGTGAGTACTAATTCAGGGTCGCTCCTGTTGAATTGCCACATTAAATCCAAATGGAATTACTGTACTGCTGACTGTTTAATTTTCCTTTTCTCTGTGTGAAAGGGCCCCACCAGCTGCCACGGTTTGGACTAGCCACTAGGGCTTGGGTACCCAGGGACAGTAACTGATAGGGATAGGCCTGTGCACAGAGCCATAGGTAGATTATTAGAGTGATAAGCTAATTAACCTGATTTCCCCTGTCCTTGTTATATCCCCTAAATAAATCAGAGCTGCTTGTTTCAGCAAAGTTATACTGCCTGAGGTATTTGCCTCATGTCAAAGTACTGTACTGTGATTGTTGCACTGTATCTCATTTCACAGGAGGTCCCAGTGCCGGAACCAATCCTGGGGTAAGTGTATACTGTGAAGGTAATTCTGATATATTGTGTGGGCCACTAGTGGGAAGAAAGGGGTTGCAGTGTCCCAGAGGGCTGTGACCAAGTTAGTTTAACTATTGCAAACCCTGACCTCTGGGTGGAGGCACCCGCCATTGGATCCAGGCCCCTCAACCTGTTAGTGGCAAATCAGGCAGGGTAGTAGCCCCTGGGATAGCGCCATCTAGGGGTTACACTAGCATTGACTCTAAGCTGCCATACATTTGACCATTTCTCCAGCCTTGCCAAGTCCCTTCTCATCCTTTCCACCCCACCTTGTGTATCAACTCTATTGCTGATCTTTGTGTCGTCTGCAAAGAGACATACTTTTCCTTCCAGTCCTTCTGCAATGTCACTTATAAACACATTGAAGAGGACCGGTCCTAGTTCTGAACCCTGTGGTACCCCACTAGTAACCCCCCTTTCTTCAGAGTGGACTCCATTTACTATTACCCTCTGTGTCCTATTTTCCAGCCAATTCTTTACCCAGGCTACCATATTGGGACCCACTCCCAGGCTGGCTAATTTGTTTATTAATCTTTTGTGTGGGACTGTGTTAAATGCCTTGCTAAAGTCTAGGTAGGCCATGTCCACAGCCCCTCCCTGATCTACTACTTTAGTCACCCAGTCAAAGAAATCTATTAGATTCATCTGACATGACCTTCCTGCTGTGAATCCATGCTGCCTTGAGTCCTGTGCCCCTCTGGCCTCTAGGTACTCAACTATTCTTTCCTTCAGAAGTGAGTCCATCATTTTCCCTATCACTGAGGTTAAACTAACAGGTCTGTAATTTCCTGCTTCTGCCCTGCTCCCATTTTTGTGAAGTGGAATCACATCTGCCCTTCTCCAGTCCTCAGGTACCACCTCATCCTCCCATGATTTGTTAAAGAGGGTAGTCAGTGGTGTCACTAGGTCCTCCCTTAGTTCTTTTAGGATTCTGAGATGAATCCCATCAGGCCCCATTGCTTTGTCTACCTTCAGTTTTAAGAGTTCTTTCAGAATCCTTTCTTCTGTAAATGGGCTGGTATCAACTCCTGTATCCAGAGTGTTTCTATTGTTTGGTTTAGGTACCTCCCTCTTCTTTTGTGAATACTGAGCAAAAGTATTCATTCAGTATTCTGCCTTTCACTGTCTCCTCTCGCCCACCTCCCTCTCTTATTAATCTTCACTATTCCTTCCTTAACCTTTCTATGCTCCCTAATGTACCTATAAAAGGTTTTATCCCCCTTCTTAACTGACTTGGCTATTTTTTCCTCAGTTTTGGCTTTTGCTATTCTGACTGCCTTCCCCACTTCTTTCTGCTTTAATTGATACAGTTCCCTGTCATGCTCCTTCTGTGATGCCTTATACTTTTTGAATGCAGGCTTTTTCTCCTTAACCTTCCCTGCCACCTCTTTTGAGAACCATAGTATTTTTTTACCCGCTTTGTTTTCTTTATCTGTTTCACACAAAGGCTTGTTGCCTCTATGATGGCAGTTTTGATTTTTCTCCATTGTTCTTCCACCCCTCCTTTTTGCCCATTTACTAGTGTATTCCTCAGGTATTCACCCATTTTGCCAAAGTCAGCCCTTCAAAAGTCCAGTATGCTTGTTTTTGTATGGCTTGTCTCCATGGTTACGCTTATTGTGAAGCATACTGTGCAGTGGTCGCTTGTTCCCAGATGTCTACCAACTTCTAAATTTGTGATCCTCTCTCCATTTGAGAGTACCAGATCTAGTATTGCTTCCTCCTGAGTGGGTTCCAACACTAGCTGTCTAAAGTCTGCCCCCTGCAGGGCATCGAGAATGACCCTGCTCTTGGATGTGGCTGCAGTACATGTCATCCAGTTAACATCTGGCATATTCAGGTCCCCCATTAACAGTATCTCCCCTTTTTCAGCCATTTTGAGAATGTCCTGTATCATTTTCTTGTCCATTTCCTCCCCTTGAGATGGGGGTCTGTATACAACCCCTGTGCGGATTGTGATGCCATTCCCTGTCTCCAAGGTGACCCAGAGTGCCTCTTGTCCTCCCCCTTTACTTTTTAGTTCTGTAGCTTTGATCCCTTCCCTTATGTATAGAGCTACTCCACCTCCTCTTTTCCCCTCCCTGTCCCTTCTGTAGACTGTGTACCCCAGTATGTTGACATCTCAGTCATGGTTCCCCGTGTACCATGTTTCTGTGACTGCCACAATATCCAAGTGTTCATCTTCCATCAAGGCTACTAGCTCAAGAAGCTTGTTTCCCAGACTACGGGCATTGGTACTCATTGCCCTCCATTTAATGTTGGCTTTATCCTTTTTCCCCATGCCTGCTCTTTTTGCCCTTGTCTATTTTTCCATTTACCCCTGTCCTGCCCTCTGTTGAGCACTGTACCTCAGTGTTTACCTTACTACCCATCATGTTTTGTGGGGGGAGGCTTGAAATTTCCTGCCTCTTATTAGCACCTCCCCCCATGGCTAGTTTAAAAGCTTGCCAAGGAAGCATTTAAACCTGTCACTTAGGATCTTGGTTCCCTTCATGGACAGATGCAGACCATCATGCCAGTATAAACCTTCATCTCTCCAGATGTACCTCCAATTCCCAATGAAGCCAAAGCCCTGTGCTCTGTACCAGTTTTGCAACCATTCATTAAACTGCATGGTGTGAGTACCCTAGCCTCATCCCTGCCATGGACTGGCAGCACCTCTGAGAAGGTAACTGTGCTTGCTACTCTCTGAGGCCCCTCTCCAACTCCACAATTTCATCCTGCACTGCACTGATCCCATGCCTAGCTAGGTCATTTGTTCCAAGGTGGACAATATCTAGTTCCCTCTCCTGTGATGCTGCTTCTGCAATCCTGAGGATTCGCTTCTTGTCCCTCCAAAGCATGGCACCAGGCAGGCACCTTACTTCCCTCTCCTCTCCCTTCCCCAGGTCTACCCCTCTAACAATTGAGTCCCCTATCAGAAGCTGTTTCCTTCCCCTGTGGTGTCCCTTGCCACCCTTCTGTGGGTCTCCCTTGTGGGTGTCCTCAGCATTCTTCTTGGTCTCCACTGAGGGTGCCATCATAGAGGAACCTTGCTCTGCCAGACTGGCATATGGTTTGTGTAGAGGTACAACTAGGGGGCTTCGCCTCTGTTCCACCACCCGTACCCTCCCAGCACCCACTGTGGTCCAACTGCTCTTCATACTTGGCAGCCTCTGTGGCAGTGGTGCTCTTTGGGTGGGGGAGGCCTCCTTAGTCCTTGCCAGTTCAGCCTGGAGGTGGGCTACCTCCTCCCTCAGAGCTGATAGTTGCCTGCAGATAGGACAGCAACGCTGTTTCCAGAATCTCCCAGAAAACTGCTGCCCCACAGCCAGTGCATTGCACCACTCCCCCACATGCCCTCTCCTTATAATATACAATATGTAATATATACATATTTTTTCTTCCTTGTGTGGTGTGTTCTTACCCTTTATGCACTGTGCTGGGTTATTAAGAATATGACAGTTCTGCCCCAAGACCTGTTGGAGGAAATGATGTCAGACCTTGGCTATAAAGGAAACGTCACGCCTGGGGGTTGGGGTGTGGGAAGGGTGGGTGAGTAGTCCACAACCACTGGTGACTGTTAGAAACAATCAAATACCACTGCTCCACCACCCTGGTGAGTACTGCCCTTTATAGTAATTCAGCTAATCTCCAGTAACTGATTTGTCAACTATTTAAAAGTAATTTGATGCAAACTATTACAGAATACTAGTAGACAGTCCAGTTAGCCACAAAGGAAAATCAAATATGCAGTTATTTCAACCCTTCTGAAGTTGCTCACAAGATAAGTAGTTTTGAAAACCCCCTTCCTGATTTAAAAACGAAATTAAACACAAACATTTCTTCCTAGTCCCTCCTATCTAGTGTCTGATATTATTTACGCACGTGCTTACTTATTATATCACTTGGAACTACACTGAAAACATCTTCAAGGTGGGCTTGGTCACCTATAGGGCTCTACACAGCCTGGGCCCTGGTTACTTGTCTGACCTGTTAACTCCAGCCGTCTTGGTACATTCCCTCTGTTCCTCCACCGAGGGCCTCCTGGCAATTCCGAGGGCCAGGCTGAAAACTTTAGGGTGCGGTTCCTTTGAGGTGGCTGGCCTGGCCCTCTGGAATTTGCTGCCAAGATCTTTATGGGAGGCCCCAATGGTGGAGGCATTTAAAGGGGGCGTGAAGACCTATCTTTTTAAGAAGGCATGGAATGATAATAAATACCTGCTTTTAGATATACCTAATTTTATATTATTTGAATGTTTTTTTTTTATTTGTTTATGCACCTCCCTCTGCTACCTTGGTCAGTCTCTCCTTCAGACCGCCAAGGTTTACCCCCCACCAGGCTACCTCTTCTCATCCTTCTGCCAACCCATATTGCCACCCCCCCAAAATAACCCGACGTATCCCGTCGTCGGGTGGGTCCTCTCCCTGTTGAGAGAAAGGGCCTTACAGCCTACCTTATTGGCCCTGAGTGTGGCTGTGCTGGTTCTGGATGATCAGGGGCTCTGTGTTGAGGGGTCTGGGGTGGCCATTATCTGATCAGCCAAGGAGCTCATTTCCATTTTTCTTCCACCTCTCCCCGCTATGTTCTCGGCCTATAGCAGGCAACGTCCTTGAGTGGGGGGAGTGCTGAGGGCATGTCGAAGCTCACGTCCCCACATGCACTGCACCAATCCTGCCCAAAAGTGTCAAGGCAGACCCACCCCCCCAAGAGGGAAGCGTCCAATGGACGCTTGTGCATGCCCCCTTCCTGCCAGCCTCCACTCCTGGCACATAATATTTGAATTTTAGTAATTATAAGAAAATTGTTTGTACTGTCCATACCTTGCCTTTGACTGTAATGGTGCCCAGAACCTCTGGGATTGGTTGCCAAAATAGAAATAAAAGTTTACTTACTTACTTACTTGTTCAGTGGCTGGCTCCTGGCTTCCTCAGGTTGACACCAGGCAGACACGCCTCTGCCAGTGTGAGTGTGGCCTCCATCCAGTGCTTACCTCTGTTTGTACAGATTACATTTAAAAGGACACTGTCAGCTTTTTGGGGGGATTTTGTATTCATTGAGTGCTGCTAGTGCCTGCTGTCAGCATTGTTATAAGGAAAGGTATTCTGGGCCCCTGATTTTTTTATAAGTATATATGTTTTATAAATATGTAAAATACTATCTATAGCAGTCTGACCTTCTAGCAGTACCCACTGCTACGTTTGCAGTACATTCATAAGTTCAATATGTATGTATGTGTGTATCTATATATATATAGAGATATATATATATATATATATATATATATCTCTATATATATATATAGATACACACACACACACACACACACAGCCCGGACCCACAACAGGCATCGGGATGTGCGTTGAGGTCGTCGGTCCTAACTCTCACCCCATTCTCCTATACTGCACCACCTCAGCTTGTTTACACACAGGATAGGGTGAGAGTTAGGACCAATGATCCCAACCCACACCTCGATGCCTGTTGGTGGGGGTGGGGTGGGGTGCAAGGGGTGGGAACACAAACATCGAATTTCATCGCTTTTGTCGCTGTGGAATAACCCTAACTGATGCATTAAACTGAGTTTTTTGCCATGAATATATATAGATATATATACACATACACACACACACACACACACACACAGTGTCGGCAGAGAAGGACCTCAAGGCCCACCCAGTGTGTCCAATCTAGTCCCACCTAGCCTGATATCTCCAGCCTTGTCCTTTTGCCAGAACCCCCTCTCCCATTTACCAGAATTCCCTTGTGCCTGTCCCACACATTGCAATTGGGTCAGCACCCACCACCTCTTCCGGCAGACTATTCCAAGAGTACACCGTCCTCTCCATGAAGAAGTAGTTTCTTATGTTACTCTTGAACTTCCCTCCTCCAGCTTCCAGCCATGACCCCTCGTCCTTTGGCAATTCTTTCTTTAAAAAACCCTCCCTTCCTGCACCCTATTGATGCCACCAAGATACTTAAAGGTCTCTATCATAGCACCCCTCTCCCTCCTTTCCTCCAAGGAACACATATTCAGTGCCCTCAGCCTCTCCTCATAGGTCATCCCTTGGAGACTCCTCATTAATCTTGTAGCCCTCCTTTGCACCACCTCGAGTCTGTCTATATCCTTTTCAGATGAGGCCTCCAAAACTGAATGCCATACTCAAGGTGAGGCCATACCAGAGTCTTGTAAAGGGGCAGCAGGACCTCCCTCCTCCTGCTGGTAATGCCCCTCCCTAGGCAGCCAAGCATACAGCTAACCTTCCCCCTTTCTGCTTCACACTGCCTAGCCACCTTAAAGTTGGATGCAATAATAACTCCCAGGTCCCTCTCTTGCTTTGTGACTGCCAGTTCTACACCTTCCAGGTCATATGCCCCCGGTTTCTGTTTCCTATGTGCATAATCCCGCACTTTTGTATGCTAAAGCGAAGTTGCCAGACTTTAGACCATTCCTCCAACTTCAACCCCCAGTTTGTCCACCGTATTGTACATCTCTTAATCATCTGTGAATAAGCATGCTTTCCACTCCAACCCTTCCATAATGTCACTGATGAAGACATTAAAGAGGACTGGCCCCAACACCGAACCCTGTGGCACACTGCTTGTCACCACCCCCTCACCAGAATGTACCCCGTTTACCATCACCCTTTGGCTCCTGCCTGTTAGCCAGTTTTGGACCCATGGTACTATCTTATTACCCACCCCTAGGTTATTGAGCTTGTTTAACAATCTTCTATGAGGGACGCTTGACAGCATACTCTGTACAGTCTGCTGCATGGTCAGTTCAGTTGGGGACCAGCCGCGGAGATGTGCAGAGGGCTGTGCCAGTCCCCTGCTCTGTCTGGGGATGTGGAGGGGTGCTACCTGCCTGGGTGGGGTCATGGGGTAACCAGTGGGAAGGTTGGTGGCGTGTGCTTGGTGCTGGTGGGGGTACCGGGATCCGGGCAGGGGCACTATTTCTATACATGTTATGGGCACATTGGGATCGGGCAGGCGATCCTGCCCTGTATGCCCTATGGGGCACAACGTGAGGGGGATCCAGTAGCAATGTGGCACATGTGGGGCACATCGGGGTTGGGGAGGTGGGACATGCGGCACCACTGACAGGACAGCTCTTCCAGGGGAGCTATTTCTAAGTCCCATTAGACCAGCCCTGGTTGGTCTAAGGGTACTTAGAAAACTGTCCTTAGGGTGCAGTTTGTGAATACTGTTTTTGGGATGTGGTAGCTTGTGTCTGCTGCAGAGCTCCTTCCGCCTTGTCGCAGCCCATTTCTGGGTGCAGGGAAGGTGCAAGCCCCGTATGGGGCAGGCAGCCTGCATTTTATGCAGGCTGCTTTTGTGAATCACTCCTGGATGTACCTTTCAGCACAAGGTGCACCTTGCACCATTCTCTGTGGCGCAAGCAACTTGCGCCATGTCGAAGCCTTTGAGAATCGGGCCCCAAGTGTCTAAAGAAATAAGGGACTAATGTTTTTCTAACTGTACTCCCCTCCCCCCATGATGCTCCAAATGTGGTGTCCTTAACAGAAGAAGGGAGAGAGAACACTATCCTTTTAAGGAAGGTGTCCACAAACTGAGAGATAGGCTCAGTGAAGGTTCCAATGTCAGTGTCAGTTGGGTATGCTGGGGAACTTTATGTACTTTAGGAAGTACAAATACGGTTGCACACACAGGAGCAGAAACAGTAAGTAACCCCAGCTCCTCCTCTTATTATTATTTACTGTTTAAAGATGCATATGAGGAAGTCATTATTTTGCTCCTTAAAGAGTCAGTGGTGTCAGGTCATAGCTTGGCATAAAATGTAACATTGCTGAACTGCCTATGGATCTCTGCAATGTATTTAGGAGTGTATAATACAACCACTGACCCTCCCTTGTCATCTAGCTTAATCATTATTGAGATATTACATTCCAAATATTCATCCACCATTGTGTTTATTTATACTGGGTTGGATACTGATATTGATGTAATGAAAACTGAAACATAGATTGAAGAGCACGGTTTAGGTGTTGACTGCAGACAAACTTTTTTACTTAAAGAGTTTCTACTCTAATTGTTAAAAAGTATTTGATCAAGTTATCCTCTAAATCCAGTACAGGTCTAGATCAGGTAAATGTATGACTCCTTAAGCTGGTTACTGATATTGTGGCTTATTCATTAAATGTTTTATTTTATCTTGTGTTCTGGGGAGTTTGCTGATTTGTGGAATCAGGCAACTGTGGTCCCCATCCTTAATGGGGGAAATTGTGACTGTAACTGATAATTATTCTCCCATTTTCCTCTTATCCCCTCTGTCCAAGGTCTTAGAGAAAAGTGTGTTTGATCAAATGATTGGTCATCTGGGTACTTCCCATCTTTTGTCTCATGCCCAACAAGGGATTTGGCCAGACCACGGCACCCAGACTGCTCTTCTGGTCTAGATTGAGTTTTTGGCTGAGGCTTTTGATGGAGGGTGGAAGTTACTAGGTTTTGCGACTTGTCCAAGGCTTTCGATCTCGTGGAGCATGGTCGCCTCCTGACCAAACTTGATATTTACAATTTTTCCAGTAATGTCTAAGTTGATTGCCTGACTACTGAGGGAGTGGAACACAATCAGAAAACCTAGGCTCTGTGTTTTCTATCATTAGACCTGTTTCCATTGGCATCCCACAGGGGTTAGTGCTTGATGCATTGTTTTTTAGTATGTACATTAATGGCTTAGCTGCAAAACAACCATTATGCTTAGAGCTTAAAATTCGGTATCAGGTCCAAGGGGAATCCCCCAAGGGTCAACTAAATGGGGGGAACCCACATTTTTTGGGGGGGGGAATACTCTTGGGGGAAGGATTCCACTGAAAAAAACTGCATTTCATTTGTTGATGTGTGTCAGTGTTAATAGAACCCATGCTTACAGTTTGATATCACCTGGTCTTTTTTTCTTCTTTTTCCGCTGGTGTGTACTGCTTGATTGATGACAGACCTGACAGACATCAGAGGCATTGACAGGACTTGATTCCATTCACATTCATTTTTAAAAAAAATAAAAGAGAGTGGGTCAGACTACAGAGCGCAAACATAGAGACAGGCAGTCACTAAAAAAGTGGCAAACCGAATAAATGAAGGAAAAAAAAAACTGTCTCTTCCTTAAACTGTGGCCCCTTAAGACCTGTCTAGTGAGTGAGGCTGAGGCATGAAGCTAAAAACTACCATAAGAAACTAGGTCTCTTTTATTCTGTTCTTCATTTTTCTCTGTGTGTTTGCAGTTCTTTCAAAATCTACAGTCTGTCTACTTCCACCCACTCCTGAGATTATCATTAAGTTCTATAAGTTCTTATTGTTTAGGGAGTTCCTGAAGTTTGATTTTGTTCGGTTCCGAGAACTGAAGCCACACTCACATTCAATGCTAGCCACTGGTGTAACCATTGCAATCTGATAAATCTTTTCAAACTCTGGAAACACACCTGTATGCTCTTTCGGTACAATTTCAACAAATTGGTGGTACGACAGAGATTGGTGGTATTCATCTGAGACCACAATCTGTTTTAGTAAAATGAATTCTCTTGTTATAGATTCTGTAGATGGGTCAGATAAGTTGAAGTGCTGCACAATTTTATTTAGAGACTCTTCACCATAGATATTGAAATCATCTGACTGCTGTTTCACAGATGCGTCTCTCTTGGGTTCTAAAATGGAGAAGCAGCTTATTATGTCTAAGGTTTCTTGGCTGAAACGTCTGTCCAGTGTATCAAATAAAGCACTGATGTGTCTGCTCTTTAAGTTATCAGAAGCTGGTCTCTGAGTGTGAATGGTGAAGAGTCTATCACCTTTGTACTTACTGCCTTCAAGATCAGTATCGAAAAATTGTCTCTCTGATGGACCTGGGTTTTCAATTAAAGACCTCACAGCCTCTTTTGTACTCATGGCCATTGGTGGCACAGTACAGAAATCAAGATTTTCCATTTGAAATGTTTTAAAAGAAAAACAATATGTGCCAAGATGTCCAACATTATGTGATAAAGAGCTATAAAATGTAACTGATGTACAGACAACAACAGTCCTTTTGTTTTGTCACTGTCTGGAGAATTAGATGAAGTCATTGAGTCTAACACATATCTTAATGATTTAAGAGTCGTGCACACAACAGGCACTGCACTGTAAATGGGTACACCGTCAATTGAACGCTACCAGAGTAGCGCCGCACTATACAGTGCTAGTCTGGTAAGCACTCACATGGACAGCAACTGGGGATTTACAGCGCATGCTATAAGCACTCCCCTGGTCACTGTCCATAATCCTGTATACAGGACAAGGGCACTAGGAGCCAGGAGGCTGGCCGAGCTGCTCCTGTGGTGTGGAGAGCTAGGGCATCGAGCAGCTCGGCCAGCAGTGGTGGAGACCAGGGTTCTAATCCTGGTCTCTGACCTTTTAGCACACCTCGGGACTTGGAATTTTTTTTTACATGGGGCCATAATGGCCCTGTGAATTTTAACTTTCCCCAGGATCCACTCTTTAACTTTCCCCAGGATCCGCTCCCCCTCGGAATGAGAATCCTAAAGACAGGGGGTGTGAGGGCAGAGCCCCCCCCGTAAAAAAAGAATCAGCACCGTTTTTACCATGCGCAGCATGCCGATGCTATTGTTGTCACCTCTGTTTGGACCCAGTGCCCCATAAATGGACAGCAACTGAATTGCATAAGGCAGACAATACTTCAGAACTGGTTCTTCCAGCTGTTTCTGTAGTTCACACCATTTGTATATTCTGATAGCAGCATTTCTAAAGAAAAGGATAATGTAGCTCAAGTCGCCTGGATATTTTTTCACTTGTTCACTGACTGAGCTACATTACTAGTGCACAAGGCCAACTGATGGTGCTGTACAGTGTACTCCAAGCAATTCAGCATTATAATTAGTTCCTAGTTTTTGTACTACATCTTGATGACGACCAGTCATAACTGATGCTCCATCAGTGCACACAGCAGCAACTGTTTGACCTGCTGCAATGTCCGCGTCATTCAGAAGTTGACAAAGTACCTGGTAAATAGTGTCAGCCCTTCTATCAATAACTTCTACTTTGCAGTAAAAGTGAATACATGGCATATTGTTGTCTAAGTATCATAAGTAAACTATTAGTCTCTTGCTATTGCTAATTTCAGTGGACTCATCCACTATCAAGCATACCACTGGTCTATTCTTCACAGCAATTTCCATCAATAACTTCTCTGTTGCAATAAAAGTGAGTATGTGGTGTATTCTTGGTAAGAATTTTGTGCATAAACTATTAGTCTCGCTACTGCTAATTTCAGTCTACTCATCCAGTACCAAGCTTACCATTCAGCTATTCTTTACAGTAATGATCCGCATATCCACCAAGGTCTGCACAATGGCCTCATGCATTTCGGACAGTCCAGCTAAATTCATGTAGGTTCTGTAAGCCTCCTCTGCACTGAAGTCTTTAATGAATGGACACTTCATTTCCTTGAGAAACTGAACACATTTAACAGACATTGTGTTAGGCAGTTCATTTTCACCAACAAACTGTGGTTCTCAAAAGCCCTTTAAGTTGTTCATCGCTCTCTGCAGTAGCCTTATCTATTGCCTTTGCCACTGCATAACAGTTTGATTCAGTGTCCATTTTTAGGGCTGTGAGTGGAGCCTACAGCTGTTTTGTGACCGTAGCTCTAAAAACGTCCGACCGTGGAACCTTCCGTTGGACTTTAATTTATTTATTTAAAAGTTTTACCAGGAAGGCATACTGAGCAGAAATACTGCTCGATTCCAGATGCGTCCTGGGGGAAGGGGGTAGGGGAGTAATACAAGGAGAGACAAGGACCAGCATTGAGTAATGAGAACCAGAGATCCAGAAATACAATAATGAAGTACAGAATGCATACAAAAATACAATAAAGAGTACAGGCACAGTGCAAATTAAGACAGCACAGCAGCTTGAAATTTGAGCCGGTCAGTTGGACCTGGAAGTATCCTTCCAAAAGTCCAACGGAGCTTGAAACACTCTGCCATGATCGGCTGCTATGGAATAACAGCTGCACTATTTCAGCCGTTACTTCCGCATTCCCTGGCCTGAACTGTGCATGCACGACTTACACGCATGCGCAGTTCTGCTGGTGCTGTTATGTTGTGGATGGCTAAATGCCATTCCTGCAACTGCGCATGCACGAGTGCCATGCATGTGCAGTTGCGTTGCCACCTCCACCAGCACCAGCAACAAAGAAACCACACTGTCATCGGGATCCCCAATCCCCATGTTGGCATTATGTAGCCCCCCCACTCATGTGGCACACTGGGAGCCCACCCCAGTGTGCCCACATTTTTTTTACCCCTGCCAACATCGAGGTCCCCAATCCCCGTGTTGGCAGTATGGCACCCCCCACACTCATGTGGCACACTGGGAGCCCACCCCAGTGTGCCCAAATGTTTTTTTTTCCCCTGCTGACATCGGGATCCCCAATCCCCATGTTGGCACTATGGAAGCCCACCCCAGTGTGCCCAAATGTTTTTTTTTCCCCTGCTGACATCGGGATCCCCAATCCCCATGTTGGCACTATGGGAGCCCACCCCAGTGTGCCCAAATGTCTGCTTTTTTGTTTACCTACGTGTTTTCCATTTTTTATCTGTAAAAAGAAAATGGATCTTCATCATCGCCCAGTCCCCTCCCCACTGAACACCCATGTCCCCGCACCCCCCATACTTACCTCCGGAGGTTGGCGCTGTCATCTTCTCTGACTGGGACATGCCTGCACTCTACAAAGCCGAACCGCAAACTGAAGAATCAAAGGTAAGTAAGCTTGCTATAATGCTATTCAGTGGGGTTTTCAACTTATTTTGATAAATCAGCCATTGTTTGGCATTTGTTAAAATTTTCAACATAGGGGTTCTTGGGACCCACCTCATGAAAAACTTTCACTGTCATTTCGTTACCCAGTCCCGAAAGCTGATTTCATGGTGATTTCATGGTCGCTGCGCGGAATCACCTTTTGGGACCAATTCACAAAATGACAGTGTCATTATTCATGAGGTGGGGTCCCAAAAAGCACATGTTGCAAATCTGGTGAAAAAAATACCCAAAATGACTGCATTACGAGCGTGCATTGCGCAGTTTCTACGCACACTTCTAACGTTGCTAATTTTTAATATTTTCCCTCCACATGTTCAACATTGCCAGTTTTGCACACCTCCTTTTAAACAGTACAGCTGTCATTTATCACATCC
The DNA here is from genome assembly GCA_016271365.2 of Neoceratodus forsteri. Taxonomy (NCBI): domain Eukaryota; kingdom Metazoa; phylum Chordata; order Ceratodontiformes; family Ceratodontidae; genus Neoceratodus; species Neoceratodus forsteri. The sequence goes on from CM028137.1 coordinate 925,252,421, forward strand.
TGCCCAAAACGTGTTTTCACACCTGTAGCACAGAATGGTGTGGTCGCTCTGTGAAATCACCTTTCAGGACAAGTGAACAAAATGACACTGGCGCTCTTCATGAGGAGGTGTCCCAAAAAGGCCATGTTAAAAATTTGGTGCAACACCTCCAAAAAATGACCAAGTTATTTCCGAGCATTCAATGATTTCTATGCACACATGCAACTTTGCTCACTTGGTAGCTTGTCACAGCCCTATCCGCTCTGGCCAGGTTTTGTTTTTAATGCTTTAGTATGAGCAGTGCTACCTGAATGTCATATTAGGGTCAATGCTTTGTAATAGATGGTTTTAAAAGGAATGGATACATAAGGCTTACAAACAGAACAGCTCATCTGACCACTTTCTTTATCAAATAGTAACCAGTTGTGAATCTTTAGCCACCTTTGTTGGTATTTATCTTGTTTTTACAGAGGAGCTGCAGGTTGGTACAGTGTCTGGTTCACTAATTATTAATTCTTGTGGCTCCAGTTCTGGTGCAGGCTCTTGCATGTTTACTACGCCTTCTTCGTGTGACCTTTTTTCTGGTACTTCCTCAAGGGCTTCTTGCACATTTAGTTGCTTTCTTTTCAGCCACATTATTGATGGTAAAAAAGAAAGCACTTGCACTTGAGAGTTCGTTTTTTAATTAGCTGTGCTAGTTTATTCAGCAGGACGTGAAGCAGAAACCAAAGCTCTTGCGCTTCAACCCTTCGATCTTTTAGATACACACCCTAAGGAAGACCCAGATTTGGGTCAAAGCACAGGGGCTTTGGTTTCCGCTTGACATCCTGCTGAATAAACTAGCACAGCTAATTAAAAAATGAACTCTCGAGTGCAAGCACTTTTGTTTTTGTTACGAAATAAGCTGGCAGCTTTCATTTGTGCACTGCATCTCCTGGGCACACTTTCACCTGTTCTAAACATCACTGATGATGTGTGTTATGCCATGTCACAATTTGTTTTTAATCTAAGTTCTTGGAAAACGGCCCCAGGTTACAGACTTTCACTTTCCCACCCCTTTCAGTTGTTTCACCGCAGCTGTCTTCTGGCACAAAAGATGTTTTTAGTTTTTTATTTATTTTTAAATGTATTTTATTCTTTTGTAATAAATCCAGCTTTTCTTGGGACACACCCAGATTACAGATCTTCCCAGCCCTTTCAGTCATTTCCCCCAACATAGTTCTCTTCTTTCTTGCAGAAGTTCTTTTCTTTTTTTCTTTTTTTTTTATTCTTTTATAATAAATCCATCTTTTTTCTTGAGACACATACAGGTTACGGACCTTCCCACCTCTTTCAGTTGTTTCCCCACAGTTCTCTTCTTAAATAAGAGTTATTTTTATATTCTTTTATAATAAATCCAGCTTTTCTTGGGACACGGTCACACCCAGGTGATGGACCTTCTCACCCCTCAGTTTCCCCTAAAAATATGTGTTTCTCTGGCAGCAACTGCTTTGCAGTTGGCACAGTTCCCACCTTCTGGCGCCAAGATTTTTTATTTTATTTTACCCAGGCACATTCCGTCTTCTTTTTTGGACCCAGCTTTGTTGACTTCTGAGTGACAAGGGCAAGCTGGGCAACTGTTTTTTTTATTGCAGCCTGTTGGTGTTACCGCCTTCCCTCCCAGACCACCCAAAACATGATTTTTTTCTCTCCCATGCATCCTTATATTGTTGTGCTTTACCAGCCTCCCCAGAATTTTTATAGCAGTCTTGTTTGGGACAAAATAAATGCCCCTTTGATTTATTTGTCACTCACCAGATGTTTTAGCTCAGTATTTTATGTTTTCATTCATTCAGCTGCTTTTCAGTGACTGCCACGGCACATTATGTCTGTGCCTGCTGCATCTTGTTTTTTTCTCAGTCTTTCTGTAGTTTTCACTGATAGCCACTGACTGACCAACTGTTCTTGGCTGCCATGGGCCTCAGCCACACCCACCCCTCCATTTCTGGCCGCCAACACTACGTCATTTTTTTTGATAATCTAGTCTTTTTTTTTTTTATTGAAGTATTTCTGATCAAATGGGTCTGACCCACTCATTACCGCTGCTGTAGCCAGCAGTCATCCTCCTCACTGTCTCTCTGCTCTTTTCTCATCCATTGACTCCTTAGCTCTTCCCTAGACCTATGCTCCTTGCTCGAGATGGCGGTTCGTGTTCCCGATGCTGCAATGTCTCTCGCCAGTCACTGCATGTGCATCAGTCTAGTGAAACCAGTGGAAGGATGAGAGAGGCACACACACTAGACCACCAGGGACTTCAGTGTAAGTGCACACACTGGGCCACCAGGGACTACGGGAGACGGATGGAGTCCCCCAAAAAGCAGACGGTGAATGGCAAAGTGACATAAAAGTGCTTTCGATGGCGCTTGCTACTGCCCATGAGGGCTCTCCATTGTGGGATTGTCCCATGGGGGGTCCAGAATTTGTGCAGGGGCTAAAATTAGTGCAAATCGTGCAATCCCCCTTCCCTGAATTTTAAGCCCTAATGCTTGGATTGGCTGGCTATCCTTGGAAGCCAGAGCTCAGTTTTTGTCACTGCTCTTAGGAAAACCTTAAATAGGAGCAATATATTACCACTAAGAGAGCAATTTCAAATTTTCAATAGCGTCCATAATACAAGATCTAACGATCAGGGGAAGTTGAGCCTTCTCTTATGTCAATCAGCCTTGGGTCAGAGAGCCTTTAGCTTTCAGGCTGTAAAAGTTTGGAGTTCTTGTCCATAATAATTGTTGGCTGTGGTAGTCTGGGCTTATTTAAAAGCAAAATGAAATCATATCTGATGTCCACGTACTCTAGAAATTGTATCTGAAGTTCATTATCTGCTTGTTACTGTTGGATCTCTTTGTTAATGTTGGAAGTTACCTATTGTCCTGTCCTATGATATATTTTTTTGTAGCTATTTGTCTTTACATGTTTGATTTATTGTTTGCTGTACTGTTTTTATGAATTTGTCCCTGGTCACCCATGAAAATGGGCATCCTAGCCATTGGGTTTTTTAACTGCTAACCAAAGAAACAAACATTATTGTTTGTGGGATGCAATGCTTTTTTATACTTTGATTGGTTGATCTGCTTTAATAGTAACTACAGTATAATAACAGCTCATCAATTTTTCTGACCGAGTTATTATTTTCTGTAATAACCCGCAGGTTATTACGGGATTCATCTGCACTATCCTTCAAAAATCTACGCTCCCTTATTGGATCTCCTTCCATGAGTGGGAGGGCTTATCAGTTTTCTAAACATGGCGGCTCCATCTCTCACTAATGGAGGAGCTGCCTCAACAAGTGTGAACAGTACTTCTTGTTATTTATTTGCGCTAGTCTATCTGATTAATCCTGTTCCTCGTCCACTGCGGATACCGTGCATGGCTGAACTGGTGCCTGGAAACTATCTGGTTGATCCTGCTCTTCCTCCACTTTGTCAAACCAGAGTGTCTTCACTGGCACACCTAGTGTTCGGAGTACAAACTGTGAGTGAGTAAAAAAAAAAAAATGAGTAAAAAGTCACAAAATAAGTACCAGTTACTCAAACTTGAAAATTAGAGAGGGACAGGGAGACAAGCCTACGTGTGCGTGTGTGTGTGTGTGTGTGTGTGTCTGTGACACACGGTCACATAGATGGGGCTGCAGAAAAACTGCTGACCAGCAATTATACATAATAAAAGATGGGGAAGTGTCCTAAACTCAAATTTAATGGTCACCCTCCATGTGGGATGCTTTAATAAACCCTTCATGCTTCACCCTTGGGGTTTATGTAGCATCCCACACCTTGGGTGACCATTAAATTCTCATTAAGTACACTTCCCCATGCATTATTGTATGTATAATTTAAGCACCTTAGCCTAAGGAAACACTGCACTCTTGCCAGGCACTCAGGTAACTGGTCCCCTGATGATGGATACTACAGGCCCCACCCCTCAATGTAGGGAACCAGCCAGGGTTTAGCTTGTGTCCGAGCACTGGGAATGATTTGCCGGGGTCCCTCAATGCTGCTAAATGGTGCTAACAAATACCTTACAACACAATAAGGCCACTTTCCACTTGGGAAGTAAGGCCAAGCACAACAAATTTATTACTCTACATACCTGCATACTTTGCCCCCAAGGGGGCCACAAGCAGATTAATGCCCTGTACACACTAGGGACTGATTTAAAAATGTTTTAAGGAACGTTTTGTAAACCGGTCCCTAGCACGATTGTTGGAGCATCCTCACTTCATTCCGACAACTGTGCTAGCATGATCAGTTTTCCCAGGCATGACTGTGGTACACACCTCAAAGCATTATGGGTTCTGTAGTGCTGCTGCGCATGGTGGGATACCCGTCATCATTACCGGAGAAGGATCATGGAAAAAAATACATCGATGGAATTGGAGGATCATTGGTCGCTCAGCAGTACTGGTAGATTTTTTTGTTTTAATCCTACAGGTGGGAAAAAAGGCTTTTTGTGTACAACAGGTTGCCTTAACCCGTGTTACAGCATGGTTTGCGTACACACTGCTGTTAACATAGATTAAGACAACCGTGTTTATCTAAAACCATGCTAAAGACTACCTCTCTAGCAGGAATTTAGCATGGTTTTAGAACACGGTTGTAACACAGTTTTATCCGTGTTACAGTGTGGACACAAACTGTGTTCCGGGTGCTTAAAATGGTTTAAGGCAGTTAAACCATTTTAAGCTCCCTAGTGTGTATAGGGCCTTACAGACACTAAACATTTATCACTGGGCTTATATATGGGGTCCCTAATGTACTGGAAGCCCTCTACACAGTTCTCACTAACCCACTACATTGATTCTTTAGGTTCTACTGTTGCTTTCTACCTAGGATGCTATATGGTTGGGGTGGGTATAGTGCTTCAGGATACAATTCCCATTCTCTCCTGACATACAGGTGGGGGTGTGGCCATCTAGTCTTCCTCTTCACTCCAAACCACAACCATTCTATCAACCTCCATCCCAGCTGCCTATGAGGCCCTTGTCCTAAGATTATCTCTGCCCTTCTCTATCCCCATTTTCATTATAGGTGCCTACTGTCATCCTGGTCTCCACAATGCTGTAGCCGTACACCTTATTACCACTATTGTGTCGCTTGTTACTAAGGATGAACTCTATCTGTTAGGGGATTTCAATCAGAACTGGTTATCGCCCTTCCCAGGTAAAACTTGTACTGACCTTGCTGCTCTAAACCTGTCCCAATTAATTCTGGAACCTACTCGTTTAAACCCCAAAACCCTTAACCACTCTTTATTAGACTGGGCCCTAACCTCCCACTCTCATAAGGTAATCCAGTCTGGACTCTTACCTGATTCGCTAAGCAACCACAACATGATATATTTTGTCAGGAAAGTACATCGCCCCGAGGCACCACATAAACTATTAACAATTTTCTCCTACAAATCTCTGGACCTATCCCCTCTCCATCATGATTTAACCAACACGGACTGGGCTCCTATGGTTTCAACCCAATCTATAGACCAAGCTCTGGCACATTTCAAACAAAATCTCCTCAATGTCTGGAACAAACATGCCCCACTGAGACAGGCTAGAGTCTGTGGCAACCACCACCTTGATGTCTGTGCACTTTGCATGCTGATGTCTGCTGCCGCTTTGCCCCAGACCTGCACCACTCCATGTAGGTTGCCCAGTCTCCACCAGGCACTGCTAAGGAGGGATAAGCACCCACAACCCACCTCAGGAGAGGAGGGCAGTCCTCTGGATGCTCAATCCTCTCCCTCCCCTTCCCTGCCGCTCCCCCTGGCGGCCCGAGTATGTTCCTGAACCCGTGTCGCCGGCGTGGCATGAGATGTGCCGTCCAGTGCCTCAACCCTCAGCACTACTGGGCTGGTGGTATTACAGATATTTGATGGTTTGATTATTATTTGTTCTATGCATTTTATTGTGCACTGTCACTTTAAGGGGGGAATATAAGCCTGCTTCTTAGTGGTGACGACAGCCTTGAAAAAGAGCATGTATTATACGTCAGCAGCTGTGGGGAGCATGTTGTGTCTGCCACAGTTCAATGTCTGAATAAATAAATCTTAACCCCCACCAAAGAGGTGAGCATTCAGTTTTTTCACAGAGAGCCAAGCTTTCTTTCTGCCGTTAAGATTTTAGAATATATTTCCAACCAAACAGTTGAACAAGAGACAGCAAAGACATTGTTGGCACAGACAATCTGACATTTGTAAATGTAGTACACACATTATGAAACATACTATAACATCATATAAAAGAGATATTAATACACTTGACAAGAATATACTAAAATATTTAAAAAAAAAACTTTGTGGGAGTCTTGTATTGACAGACTGAGCATATATCATAAACCCCATTAGATTCATGCTCTTAATGCATCAATTCATGAGTGCATTAAGACAATTACAGACAAAAACTGATTTCTTTAACAAATGAATATAAACAAGAAATTACAGCTCGTCAAGGCTGCACAAATGTATCTCAGATTATGCACTTTACAGCTAGTTATTCCTCAGAATTTGTCACTCAGTTGCACAGCATTCAGCACTGTCAAAGGATCTGCTATTTGTTACCATTAATCAGCATGGTGACAAATCTAATAGCCATGCTTTCAGTTTTTTTTTCATTCAATACATTTATCAAGGAAAGAATTTGAAAACCATTGGGCCTGGCTCATTTACAATGGCATCCAGGAACAGGTGCGAAATTGCAAAGTTGCAGCTGAACAGGCTGGCCCGCTGGTGCAGTGGCAGGGTGTCCGCTCATGATGCCGACAACCCGGGTTCAACAACGGACCCGGGAGTCAGAGGGCCAGCCGGGGCAGAGAAGGATTGAGTGCCATCTGGTGACTCTCCTTCTCTGGAGCGGGGGGGGGGGTATTAGCAGTCGGTATGTTAGCAGCCCCTGGCAGAGGCTGGGGAGCAGCAGGTACCGAGGCCATATGTCATGGGAGGCAGGACAGATGTCAGACCTATCCACTGACATCATTGCACATCCCAACTCTGGGGAACATCAGCATTCACAAAAAAATCTGTCCCCGTGGTTGATGCTCCCACCTCCACCACTCCTACTGTAATAAAGGTCTGCCAGGGGGGCCCGCTCCCGTGGTCCCATCCTAGGGTGGGTAAGCCAGGGCTTGAGACTGAATGCCTTGGTGAGGGGGCACCCACCTGGTGACCCTTCCCAGGGGGGTAAGCTGGGGTGGTGGTGAGCGGGGACTGAAGAGGTCTCTGCCCGACTGGGCAGGGGTGTAGATATCTGTTGATGTCTTTGCATGTCCCACCTCTGGGGAACATCAGCATTCACAAAAAATCTGCCCCTGTGGGTGATGCTCCTGCCTCTGCCACCACTCCTGCTGTGATAAAGGTCTGCGGGGGTCTGCTCCCGTGGCCCCCATCCTGGGGGGTAAGCCAGGGCTTGAGACCAAATGCCTTGAGGAGGGCACCCACCTGGTGGCCCCACCGGGGGGGTAAGCTGGGGGTGGTGGTAAGCGGGGGCTGAGGAAGGCTCTGCCCAATTGGGCAGGGGTGGGGATACCGGGCCATCCCTTAATAGTGTTCTTATGTATGGAAAGTTTACAATGTGTATATCTCCAATGCCCAATGCTGTTTTTATTGAATTTGCCTAAAACCCCATGGGTATTCCTGTACCAGTGTCACAAAACACTGAAGCATGGGGGTGAAGTTGGCTATGATAAGGTGGAAAAGGATCGTGCGGTAAGCTGCTCGGGGGTAAATTACAATCCATTCCCTTCCTTTAGGAAGTTAGGCAGTTGTTTTTTTAAATGTATTTTGTTCTTAGGTATATTTTAAAAGAAACAAACAAAAAAAGCGGAAACCGCAGGTCAGAGCAAGTAACATTGCAGCAGTATGGAATCACAGTGATCAGGAAGCCACTCACTTCAGAAGCGCAAAACTGACACTGCTCAATACAGCAGCTGGTAAGGGACACGCTCGCTCCGCATTAAACTTGAGGCATGCTTCAGTTACACAGGAAAAATCATCCTTGCAGACAGCAAAAGTAGAGCAAGAAATAAACAACATCCAAAAATAAACACAAGTTGCTGTGTCTCTGTTTGTTTCTGGTGGTGCGTGAAGAGGAACTGTGCTCTCTCTCACAGTGAAAGCAGCCACTGTTTAGCTGCATGCTAAAGACACCCTACAAAAAAAAAATAATAATAATGTGTGCATCTGGTGAGTTGGGGGGTGCAGGGGAAGAGACAGACAGACAGGCATCACCTCCTAAAAAACAGACAGACAGACACCAACGCTTCTAATGATTTCCAATTAAACAGCTCCATTCCAACACAATGACAAGAACTACTTTTTTTCCAACTGTGCATATATATATATATATATATATATATATATATATACTCTTTTCTGTGCATTTTAATTAACTACTTTACTTGAGGACTCATTTCAAAAGGGGAATAAGAAACTCCAAGCTGCTAAAGGCACTCAGCAAAGTGCCTGATGCCTCATTATGCACCTGAGGCATGCTCTTATCAGGCCATAAACCACACCTCATCGTGTCTTATTCCTTACCAATCCTAGTATGCCTTCTGCTGGTCTGTATTGCACAAGTGATATTGTATGTGAATCTCTCTTGCTTTTGCAAAGTTATGCCCAAACAGTGCAGAATCTTATTGTTTTTTTTCTTTCTCTGTTTGTTTATATTGTTTTTTGAGAATCTTGTGGTGGCCCTTAAAACACTTACAATGCTCACCTGCGTGCTCTAGCCTGAGGTATACTAAACACTCATCCAGACAGAAATCCTACCTGGTAGGATGGCCATGATACCAGTGTCTTCTCATTTCTGTTCATTAATCACTATCATATCCGATTTGCATACTTATGCCCAAGGAGCATGAGAAGCAGCATTCTGGCAGTGGTTCCTACGAGGTAGGACGGCCTCAGTATCCAGCATCATCTCAGTTGTGTTCATTAGTCATCCTGAATTTTTGGACTTCTATGGTTGCTCCAAAGGTACATGAGAATCAGCACTTTTGATGCAGCACCTTTAAGGTAGGACTGCCTAGTTAACTTGTACTACTGCCAGCCTCTTAGAGACATAACATGCTGATAATCCTCCCTGTTTAATTGGTTACTGATTTAGCACCCCACCACTAGAACCTTTTGTGTGTGTGTGTGATGGATTGTCGTGACCCCTAAAATTCTTGTACGCTGGTTTGGTCCCTATAATACGCTATCATGCGTATTCGGCTCCCTGTGCCATACAGTAAGCCTTGGCCACTTCATGTTTATTTTTCACAGGAAAATATCTGGATTATTGTTTGTGAGGGTGGAATCCATCTTTACTCACCCAGCTACAATAACTCTAGACTCCCTACACCAGTGCCACCTTGGACCTTGGTTCGGTGGACTTGTGGCAACACAGTAGACACCAACCTACTGAACTCATGGTACTTCATTCTCAGATCTGTAACTGCATTGCTGAATTATTTTGTATTGTTGCTCAGTTTATGCCATTGTTACCCTAGATAGTCTTCCTGGTACTTTGAGTTTATCTTACATAGTTATCTTTTTATTGCCATATTAATAGTTTTTACTTAGAAACAAAGAACTTGCCTCCACTTTTGGTGGTGCCTTTGTTTACTGTTAATATTTGATTGCTTACCTTTAGATCTACCTGGTTTTACAGACACCCTTAGTTTCCCATTCTAACTCTCCATTGGTTATTTTGTAATACATCCATATAAAATTGCCTCCTGGAATGTTAAGGGTATTTCAAAAGAAAATAAATCCTCATCTACTTGAATAAGAAAAGAGTGGATATTGGTCTTCTACAGGAAACTCACTTGGATGCTAATGGATCAACTAAACTTCGCAGGTCCTGGGTTTCCCAAGTTGAACTTAGTTCTTTTAACAGTAAGCAAAGAGGCACTGCTATACTAATTAGGAAAGGTGTTAACTTTGTTAAAGCTGACCAGATCTCTGAACCAGAAGGCAGATTCCAAATTCTTTCCGGCTCATTAGATGATTTGAGTACTGTTATCTGCAGTGTTTATGCTCCTAATTCTGACCAAAATGAGTTTTTTGATATAATAACAGCCCATTTTAGCAATTACCCAGATAATAAAAAAAAAAGTGGGAGGAGATTGCATTGAAGCCATGGACCCTATTTTGTATAAGATCCCCTCCCACCAAGACCTTCTCTTTTTCTTACTAAAGCCTGTCTCTCCCTCTAGAACGTAGTAAAGACACTTGACCTGATGGACATCTGGAGACTTGTAGGTCCTCAGAACAAAGACTTCACATTCTTTTTAAACAGGCATTCTACATTTAGCGGAACTGACTATATATTTATCTATATTAAATGGCTAAACTTGAACAACAGGTAAAAATATTCTTAACATCTAGACCATTGGCTTATATACAAAATTGCTCTGGCTAAATTTAACATAAATAAAATGCTATCTGCACAGGCAGAGTATGCCCTATTTCATGCAGAACAACGATACTGGGAGTCTGAGGAAAAGGCTGGGAAACTATTAGCCTATAGGCTAAGGAAAATAAGGGCCCAAAACGCCATCCCAGGAATTCAAGATTTGCACGATTAAGTCCTTAATAGGAATAGAGATACTAACAATGCATTGAAGGATTTATATGCTCAAATTTATGCCCCCAAGTCTATTAATGCAAGGGCAGTTAGTCCATTTCTAAGCTCCAGCCATACCCCCTTAATAACAGAATGCTTTCAAGATCAACTAAATCAGGACATTTCATTGGATGAAATCACTTCTACTATTATCCTATTACCAACAGGGAAAGCCCCTGGTCTTGATGGACTTCCCGGAGAATTTTTTAAGCTTATGGGTTCCAAATTTCACTCCTAATTATTTGCCATGTACAAGGAAGACTGGCATTCTAAAACCCTACCACCCACCCTCACACAAGCATTAGCCACACTCATTCACAAAAAGAAAGAAGACTCCCTTAGTTGTGCCAACTAACGACCTATCTCCCTGATGAAGTAGGACTACAACATGTTAGCAAAATTACTGACCCTATGAATTCAAAAAGTGATTGGCAACCTAACTGACAAAAAAACAGGTCGGGTTCATACGGAGTACATCTGGGGATGACAGTGTCAGAAAGCTACTACATGTGTTATGGCACGCAAACACACTTAATGAGCTATATCTTGTCCTATCCCTTTATCTATTTAAGGCTTTTGATTCACTCTCTTGGGATTATACGTTTAAAGTTTTAGACAGATTTGGTTGCAGTGCTCATTTTAAAAGCTGGGTATCCCTTCTGTACAAAAATTCTACAGCTATGATTCTCACCTACGGTCTACTGTCCCACCCCATCACCCTTGTAAAAGGCACAGACAAGGTTACCCACTTTCCCCTTACCTATTCATACTAGCCATAGAGCCCCTACTAAGGTCAATTATTAAACACTCTGGTATTTTTGGGATCAAGATTGGCACCTATACGCACAAAACCTTCACATTTGCTGACGATCTCCTGCTCACTTTTTCTAGGCCAGCCCAATCCAGTCCTGCTCTTAAAAGTCTACTGTGCCTTTTTGAGTCCATTTCAAGTCTACTAGTGAACTGGGATAAATCCCAGGCACTGTGCCCTAATCCCACACTCTTTTTACTTCAAAACCTAAAGGAGATTTTTCGATAATAACTGGTTCAAAGACCAGCTAACCTATTTAGGCCTCCAGATATCTACTCAATTAGACACGCTGATGAATCTTAAATTTCTACTCCTACTCCGAGACATTGAGTCAGACCTAGCCAGATGACGGCACCTTAGTCTTTTGCTTTGGGGGTAGGTAAATTACATAAAAATGATCATTGCTCCCAAACCATTTTTATATCTTTTAGAATATTCCTCTCCTATTAAATAAAAACTTACTTCACAAATTAGACACTCTCATAAGAAAATTCTTATGGGACTCCAAGTCCCCAAGACTGAGCATAAAGAAACTTAGGGCACCCCATGAAGCAGGTGGCTTAGCTCTCCCTTATTGGGAATGGTATCAATGGGCTTTTATTTTCAAGTATCTATACATATGCAGGTCAAGCCAAATGCTCTGCCACAGGAGCCCTTATGGCTCCAAGCCAAGAAAACTATCCTGACCTCAACTATGTGATCTGTTGTACATCATCACTCCTCAAGCCAAAGTCAGTGGCTCAGCAGGTTGCACACTCACCTCTGAGGCAGAAGATCAGAAGGCTTGTGGGTTCTATTCCCACTCCAGGCACTTGGGTTAAATCCTAATACTGACACTGTAGTGCAGCATGAGGAGGGTGCTGCACTCCTGAGGTGCCGTCTTTCAGATGAGATGTTAAACTGAGGTCCCATCTGCCTGTTCTGGTTGTAGTTCAGGTGGATGTTAATGATCCCATGGCACTTCTCAAAAAGAGTAGGGGACTTTTTTTATTTGAACATCAAAAACAATACATATCAACAGTATTATAGCACACTACTAAAAACCGCAAACAAATCATGAAAAGAACATTAAAAATAAAGTATTGCAATCATACCTTCATAAGTTTCCATATAAAAAATGAAATCCCAAATAATCAATGTAAGGCAAAAATAATACCATAAAGCAAAAGCAAAGAAAATAAGTATTGATGCATACTGGTTCTCTGAAATTCTCATATTTGTTCTAGATAGCAACCTATCTTTTAAATGAAAACAATTCCATAGTACTGCTTACCACTCAAAGAACTGCTTCCCCCACCCACAAAGGAGTAGGGGAATTTTTCCCTTTGTTCCCAAAACCAAATAAATATTAGACAGTGTTAATTCACACAGAAACATACACATCCTAAAAGAAAGCAAATAAGCAGTCAGTCATACCATCGTAATTGTACCTCCAAACGAATACATAGGACCCCAGTGAAACATAACACTGTACCCCCTCCCCCTCAGTTTATTACAAATCAGCAACAATAAAACGTAGACTTGCAATAAAACCGATACCATTCCAGAGCTCCAAAATGGTATCCCACCCTACTGAAAGCTCTCCTAGGCTTTAGAACCAAATAAAACATCAGGACCCCCCAAATACTAAAAAAAGGAAAAGCTTCTAAGCAGCTTGATCGTTAAATCAAGTCTATACACTTCCAATACTCTTCATATACGCTTAATGCGTAAAGCTTAGATTCTGACACCTTGAGGAGACGTAATTCGGTACAAACAATATGAAATAATTCCAATCCTATTAACAATTGTTGCTGAAGAACTAAACAACACCGATATATCCATATCCAATACAGGAAATGAACAAAAATTACCCGAAGCGTACCACTATTAAATTTTAACGACAACTGAGGGACAATACCATAAAACAATAAATCCGGATCAGGAGGGATCGGAAAACCACACTTCCACCTGGACTTCACTATGTCCCAAAATTGTAGAATAAAAGGACACGAAAAATATAAGTGATCCATTGTTTCGAGTTTCATACAGCAATACTCTCTTGGACAATATCTCTCCTTCAAGGGTTTATGCTTATAGTTACTCTTAATGTTCACCTTTCCATGAATAGCTAACCAAACTGTATCTCCTAGGCTTTAGAACCAAATAAAACATCAGGACCCCCCAAATACTAAAAAAATAAAACATCAGGACCCCCCAAATACTAAAAAAAGGAAAAGCTTCTCTGGAATCCTGGGATCCTTAATATGCAAAGAAATGCAATCCTGCTGCGCTTTCAAAAATCCTGAAAAGGGATACTCTGCAAAGCATTCTGCTATCACATCCTTATACAGCAGAAGCCGGGGAAAATTAATAATGGATTGATATCCAATACGCCATTTTTTTACATTAGCAATAACCCCAGCCCACACTGTTGGTAGACAAGGATTACATTTATTTGTGTGAAGAAAATATCCTGTTCCCACTCTATTAGTACCCCAGAAAGTACTAGAAAACCCCAATTTCCCCACAACTAGGAACTGCCCTTTATCAGTGGGACCAAATTATTGTATAAAAATATGGGGAAGAAAAAGAATACTGGATTCACCATCCCCACACCCCCACCCTTGATCTCTTTATACGAAATGTTTCTTTTTATTGGGTTAAGCCGGCTCCCCCAAAAACAAAGGAAAAAACAGCCCATCAGTTTTGTCTCCAACCGAGAGGGAACCGGGTATACAGCACCAAGGAAAAGAAAAACTGGAATTAAAAATGTTTTAATTAAATAAATCCTCTCTTTTTTTTTTTAAGCCTTCCAAACATTCCATCTCTGTACCTCCTGCAGACCAATCTGCAACCTGTTTTCCCAATTAAAACTCCCTGGGTCATCCCCACCAAAGTACACTCCCAAAATTTTGAAAGGGGTTTGTGCCACAGTTGTACCTGCCACTACCTTTGTAGTTAAAGGGAAACCTTGTAACTGCAAGCATTGGGTTTTCCCTGTGTTGAGACTTGCTCCCATGATGCTACCCAGACCCATTATAAGATCCCAGGCCACCTGAATAGAATTCTCATTTTTTGCCGATAAACACAAATCATCTGCTTAGGCCAACATTTTAAAATGTCCCACCCTTTCCCCTAAACCCACCACACAAGGGGATGCCTGGAGAATTCGTAGCAATGGATCAATTGAAAATACATATAACAATGGACTGAGAAGAGAGCCCTGCCGAACCCCTCTTTGAATCCGACACTTCAAACCTTGTTTACCATTCTCAAAGGGCCTTACATATGCCAAAGCATAACAGCTGTAACCACTGAACAAACAAATCCAGTATCCCATATGCTGCCAAACATTGCTATAGGAAGGAATGTGACACCTCATCAAATGCTTTAGCCTGATCTAGGCTCACCACAAACCCTTTCCCCATCTGTCCTGCACCCCCCACCCCCTCGTATGCTGTCAATTCTCTCAGTAAAAGAAGAGCTTTCGTTATCCTCCTTTCAGCAACAGAGCAAAATTGGGCTGGGCCTAAAACTTCACCCATAACTATTGCTAGTCTATTCCTTAATAGTTTGGCTAAAATTTTGAAATCCATATTTAACAGGGTTATGGGACGCCAATTTTTGGATATTCGACTGGCAACCAGATTTATGCAAGAAAACCAACAGTCCCTCATACATTTGTGTAGGGAGACAGTATTCAGATAGAAAGGAATTAAAAACTGCCACTAACTCAAGTGGCATTAACTACCATAGAACTTTACATAGCTCACCCGGTAAACCATCTGACCCAGGGACTCATCATTGTGGAGACCAGTAATCACTTTCTGTAGTTCCAATAAAGTAAAAGGGGCTATCATACTCTCTGCCTGTACCAAACTAATCGAGGGAGGATTAGCGGCCTGCAGCAAGTGGGGTGTAAATTCTGAGTCAGCAACCAAATTGCCAAAGGTTCGAGTTACATGAAGGTCTAGCAACCTCATGATCCCCTCATTCTCTGTCAGAACAACCCCTTGAGGGGATACCAAATCTACTATTTCTTTCTTCTCTCTACGATGCTGACTGTCCAAAAAAGGATTAGTGCACTCTGCTTTCCCTTGTGTCCCAAAAGACTGTTCCCTCTGTAATGAGAGGAGTCTATTATACTGAAAGGACCACATTTCTGCTTTAACCAACTTAATGTCTGCCCCATGGTCCACTCCCTCCAAACTCTGTCGGAAAGGAGAAACTGAAGCTGTTCTCTAAGTTTTAAATACCTACAATAAGAGGACAGAGCCCTAGCTTTCGCTCGTAACTTAAAAAAAAACACCAGACAGACTTTCAAATTCTCCCACCATCGACCCAAATCCCCATCATATAAAATAACTGTGGTACACGTATCTCTAATAATTACTCCCAGTTCATTTGTTATACCAGGTTCATCCAGCAAAGCAGTATTCAACCTCCAGAAACCCAGACCAGTGACATGAGGTGGTGGCCATAAAATGTGGATTCCCACCAAAGTGTGATCCGATGTTTCCACTGGGACACTGAACACCTCTAAAACTGTCAACGTTTTCTTTAGAAAACTAAAATCAGTTCTAGAAGAGAGTTTCCCCTTATGAAACGTTGGCTGGGGTTTTGGGGGCTCATCACTATGAGCCTCTGTCAATCCTGCCTGTAACAAAACTTTCTTAAGGAAAGCCTTGTCACAATAGTGTTTCCCTCCCACATTTCTAATCTGAAACTTAATATTGAAATCACTCCCCAGGAAAATCTGCCTGCTGGTATGAAGATACGGCTATAATCAAGGCCCCTGGAATTCTGCGGTTCTGCGGTTGCAGAATATGCCGCAGAATTTGCATCATGCCGCAGAATATATATAGTGCTGCAGAATTCATTGTTTTTGGTGAATTTTCATATAAATATACTGTTTTTCCATAGTGTCAGGCTTTCTTTCCCACCTCGTTTATCCTGAAGCCCCTCCTCTATGCTCAGCATATGATGTCATTGATGACATCACATCATATTTAGCCAATGACAGGACTGCATTCTGCCAGAGAAATGAATAAATCATGTCACAGAAATCAGAAAATGCTGCCGCAGAAGTCAAGGAGCACTGCCGCAGAAATCAGAAAATTCTGCTGCAGAACACCAGGGGCCCTGGCTATAATGTATGTTAGAACATTGTTGACCTAAGGAAATCATCATTTTCTAAGGTTGCTATACCATTGTTGTGACGTAGAACTGTTATTAACCCACTGATGTTACTTCACATCGATGGGTTAACAACATGGAATCCAGTTGCACGGCCATCTCTAAGGACGCACGGTCCGCTGCGCGTTTCAAACAGCACTTTTGTTTATTTGAATTTAGCAAGCCAGGTCCGACCCTGCCCACCAGCCCAACTGAGCGCCAGCCCTTTCAGACACACTGCTATCACTGACTTACGGCAATCCCTATTGGTTATCGAAGGTAATATGTTGCTCGATCTTAACTTAGTTACTGCGTCTGTTTTGTATTTAAACTCGGCACAGTCTTTATCGCAATAATAAAAAAAATTTCTTTTAGTCATAGCCTCAATGCAAGTTGCTGGATGTGTTTGAAATAAATACTTGTCTTTCAAAATTAATCGGCCACTCAGCATCATCTCGGTAAGGTAGGGGCAGTACTTGTTTTATTAACTGACGCAGGTCTGATTGTTGATATGTGACACATGCGATTGCAATGATGTCCATACAATGCCCATACACTATAAACCTGAATCCTTAACCTCGTCGTACAGATGCCAAAATGTATCCAGAAGGGAAATAGTACAGAAGCTAATATCGTAACAATGGTCACCAGGACTGTGAATAACTGCGTAAACCTCGGCAGGAGTAACCCCAAGGAGTCCTTTATCAGATGTTTTCCCACCCACAGCCTCTCTGGAGAAAGCAGCACCAGCCCTTTGTACCAGAGGTGAACCACAAATCTTCTTTTTGCTGCTTCAGCTGGTTTATGAAACAAACTGGCATAATACAGTGGCGTGTGCCATTTAGATTCTGCCGACCGATCCCTCCCGGTTAAATCGATACTTATTGTTACCTGAAAGACGGTCACCACCCATTAAATCCTGCTCCCCCTGTACCTCTAGGGATGTTATAGGGGCTATTACTTCAGGAAAGTTATCATCCGGAGATGTTCCTGTCAAGTAGTGGCATCTGGCATAGCTGCTATCTCTGGTGCTTCGGTTCCATCTGGCATAGCTGCAGAGTGCTCAGCTAGAAACAGAACCTCCTCAGAAAGATCCTCTGGAATGGAGTTTGTGCGATCAGTGAGTTGAGACCTCTGATTTGGCACCACAATCGCCTTCGGGGAACCAGGTAAGGGGACAGAGGGGTCAGGGATCCAGCAGTTGTTAGAAAACAACCAGCCTGCTTGTCGCAACACATCCCCAGGCGTCCAGTCCAGGGGGGAAGCAGAAAACAAAAAGCTAGCCTCAGAAGAATGGGAATCAGTCATTGGGGTGACATCAGAAACTTCAGGCATATGTTTAGAACTGAGTCTTACTGGCAATCGTTTGCAGGTATCCAGCAGGGGGCTAGCTATAGAACGCTTCCATTTATTTTCATCGTCCAGTTTGGATTTTTCTTGAAACTCTCACTCCACTTCAGATAACATCTCTACCAACTGTTGCTTTTTCCTGTCCAGTTCCATTTTCAAATGAAGTTTTTCTTGTAAATTCTCAGAACCGATTGACCTAAGAGGCTGACCATCAGGCGACCAAGAATCGGTGCCTTGCATAGGGTGCTCCACAATCGGGCTCAAAACCACCAAACTGTGTATCTCACCCTCTGGAGCTCCACCACTAGCACCTTCCCCATCCATGGTCCAAGCAAGACTGAGATCCTCCAGTCCTCCTGCAGTGCAACAGCATCCTCTGCAGGAAGAGTAGGGGAAATTTTTATTAGAAACCAAAAACAGAATACAGAAGATGAAGGAAAAAAAACATAAATCATTCAATAAACAACTGAAATCTAAGTTTGTACAATATATATTTTAAAAAGAAAAACAAAACATACTATCCTACCCATCCAATACCATGCCATAAATATGAGCTACATCGGATCTAAAAGTTCGGAGTTCATATTCATAGAGTTTATCCTATTCATTTTGGATTTAAAAAAAATATATATCTTGCATGTGTATCATTTTATTTTGGAAAACTCTCAAACACCTGGCTTGCCAAATGTACCACTTAATACATGCTAAAACACAAAAACTGTACTTCTATGCCACTTATTCCATACCATCAAGCCTAAAACTAAAACATCGTGAGATATGTGACAAAAAGATGGTTCTCCCCACCAGTGTGCCAGTGCGTGCCAAAAATTCCGTGTATGAATACATTCAAAAAATAAATGTTGTATTGTTTCAAATTGTCCCTGGCAGGTCTACTCTTAGCCTATTTTCTGACCAAATAGCTTCATATACAGAATGCAACCGTGGAAGTAGTAGATCTGTGTAGGATTTATAAAATTCATTAGGGATGCCATCAATACCTGGCGTTGTACGGACTGATAACTTACTAGTAGCTAGTTTGATTTCCCCAGTAGTATTTGGAGCCATCAATTCCTCAGTTGCTGATGATAACAAGGAAGGAATAACCATTTGTTGTAAAAACAAATGGTGAAAACTCAGAGGCAGGTTTATGAAACATGTCCCTTACATAATTCTGTACAACATGCCATAAACCTCTAACATCTTGTACAAGCATCCGATCAGAATCCAATAATGCAGTCATACCAAACCTATGAGGTTCTTGTGTGAAAAGGTCATATGGATTGACCTGTTTCCGTGTGCCTGTAACCAAGTATTTCTGTTGATGCATATATCTGTCCTCCCTTTCTTTAAGGAAGTCAATCATTTTTTTCTTAATTGCCTGAAACTGTTGGCACATAGCAACAGATGAAGAGGAAACCTGAGCCAGAAGTTTTAAATATTGAGCCCTGTATCCTTAATATGTTAAATAAGCATTCCTGGCCTTAGTCTTAGAAATTTGTATAACTAAAAAATTTAAATCAAGTTTAGTGTCTTCTCACCAGTCTATAGGGCTGTCATATAAAAAACAAAGAGCAGAGCGTGCCAAAAAAAAAAAAAGGAGTGGATCTGTGACTGAGTGAGGCTATCTTGTAACAAGGTCACATTCAGCTTCCAGTAGGCACATCCCATCTGGAGACTTTGATAAGGGCCTATCAGTATCTTAACTATTGTGTGATCAATAGTCTCTAATGGCAACACCATAACCCTCGAACAGGTGACCCTCTCAGACAAAAAACAAAAATCTATAAGCTTCCCTTTAATCCCGTAATGAATGTAATCTAGTATGTTGCAATAGAATGACATTACCATTACTTTCTCTCAGGCTGGCAAAAGTAACTTGTCTCTTTCTTTGAGATTTAATACTGTTAACGTTAACAATGAAAAGGAGATATCTTCTACCATAAAGAAAGAAAAGCAGAGCAAAAAAGGAAATCAACTACTTCACAGTGCAATCAACTTCACTTTCTTTTTTTCTGCTTTTTTGGTTTCAATTTATCCTTATTCCCCACATCATGTGTGTGAGGACGTAACCGAAGAAATATCAGAATCCATACCATCCTCATCACCGTCTTGGTCTAGTAGAGGGGCACAAGAATTCTGAACAGGGACTAAATCCAGTTCAGTAGGCAGATGCACACCACCTGAACCAGATTTATTAGCTTTTTGAACGAGTCACCCTTTGGAAAGGAACATCCTTCTGCACTTCCGGGGGAAAGGTCATGCAAGCGACCTCCATACCCTCTGTAATTGTGCAGATCTGGTGCATAATCTTATTACTTGGGTTGCCATTCACAGAAGGTAGTACAGCTGGATCAGAGGGTTCAAAATTTTCCAGGGAGGCAGGAATAAGATTAGTATCCACCCCTTCAGTATCAGATTTATGAGGGACAGGATGGGACATTTCCATCACACTATGAACCTCCCCCCTCCCTTCTACAGGCATAGCTGAAGAAGTGCTAGACTGAAGCTGAGAGTCTAGGTTAGAAGGACACGATTGTAGGAGCAAGTCCTGCATTTTTTGTTTTTCCTTCTGGGCATTAGCCACATAAATATCCTGCTCTGCACAGAGAGTGATATCAGGTTGATTATGTGAGGCCCAGGAACAGGACCGAAATGTATGCCCTTGCTTGTCGCAGAGGTTACATTTCATGGGTCTTCTGCAATGAGCACCAACATGACCCAAATCCCCACAAAGACCACATTTTTGTTGTTGATATACGTTATTCAGATGACCCAATGCTCCACATTTGTAACAAGCTCTGGGCTGGCCTGGATAAAACAACACTCCCCTATCACGTCTTAAAAAATAACAGTTAGGTAAACGTTTAGTGAGGCCATTTTCAAGATGTAAATCTATCAAATAACGCCAACCCCCTGTCCAGAGGTGTCCATCGTCAAGTATAGGGTCAGGTTGCCCTTTTACAGTACAATGTTGTTGCAACCAGTAGGTAATGTCAGCAACATTAACCCCCACATTACAAAACAAAACAGTAATTTTCTTTGAAACTGGTTTCGTCAGGGGGATAGCCAGAAATGGTTTCCATAAAGGAGTGTTTTTAAGTGCCTGAAACTGCTTCCAAAACCTTTCTAGTCCAACAGGTTGCTTAAAGCTTACATCAAATACAGAGTCCCCAGGCATATGTATTGAAGCATGTACTTCATATTCATAAAATGTCATATTACCCTTCAAAAGTTCACATCCCACAAAATGTTGATTAGGGACTTCCTCCATAGGCCCCCTGAATTTTAAGCGGACCGCATTTCATCTGGCAGCGGGTTCAGATAATAATCCGAAAGTAGCAGGAAACAATTTTTTATTTACTCTATCATGCCATACTGTGGAAGGGGTCTGTTGAGCAGAAGTTGTGGGAGGGGGATTAGTACCAGTAGGTAACTGCTGCTCAACTTGGACCCGCTGACCATCAGAAGGGGGGGTAACTCATTATGCTGTTCATCCTCATCCTCCAATCTTCTAATAGTTTGTAAAAGTAAATCTTGCTCAGTATTAGGAGATGTCTGAACCTTTTCTATTGGGGAATGCTGTCCTGGTGTCATAAGGGACTCTGCAGCATTATTAGTGGGGTTTAAGGAAGGTTGTACCTGTTCCCTCACACCAGAGCAGTGACATTTGCATCCCAACGCTTTCCATCTAGAGACTTAACCCACCCTGCTGCATCTAACGCCGATGCAACCCATGTGGCAGGAGCCTTAGCCTCCCTGGCCAAGAAGTCTAACGCTGATAAAGAAAGAGCAGAAGATGGGGTAGCCGGAATAATTGTAGAGGATTTCTGACCTTTATTTTCGTGGCCTAGGCCCATATAACCCCAGACACTACCCTTCTTTTCTTTTGGTGACAGTCCAATTGTAGAGCCCCACAGTAGAACCCAAAACCAAGTCTTGAGATTTATGTGATTCTAATTCTGGAAAAACAGTTGCAGCTGACCCTGGAGGAGATACTTAGGGCTGTACCGTGCTGTCAGTTTGCAAGGAAGACTCACCTGAATCCATCCAACTTACAGCTTGCAAAGGACACGAACATGGCAATGGACCAGAGGAATCCATAAGCACAGGATCTTTGCCAGATGGCGCCTTCTCAGCAGAGTCCAGCACAGCAGGGGGCCGTGCTACTTCCCATTCCTGTACACAAGGAAAATCGTCCTATCACTGTCCTAGTTCATGCAGCAAACGGTTCCTTTCAATCAGAAACAGCCACTCCATATCAGCAAGCTACAGTTGGACTGCTGCAGCATTGCAAACAGGACTTCCTTCAGTTGCCACCGGAGAATTACCGCAGGAAACAGTAACATCTACATGTACACAGTCCATCTTACCAATACATGGTTCATTGTCTTGCTCCAAATCCATATCCGCCATAGTGATCACACGGCAGAAGGGAGATGAGGAGGTGATCAGTACCTCAGTCTCCCGCATGTCCTCTCTCTCAAATGTCCACCAGCACACTGGCGTCTCTCTTCGAAATAGCAGCGCCCTTTATCAAAAAGAGTAGGGGAATTTCCCCAGTGTCCTAGCCAAATTTCCCCCATTCACTAAAAAAATACCACCAACAGCTTAAAATCTGGTTCAGTTTCAGTTGGCATCTATCTGTATCCTCCTCCCCCCTCGGACGAGGCTGAAAATAGGCAAAAAATTGCCTAGTCCTCCTTCCCAGTCAACAAAAATGAAATAAATAAATACAATAGAATCCTGTCTAATGAACACTAACAGAGTGCTTAAGAGACTTAACACAACCATCAATCCTAAGCTCTTTCCCTTGGAAACTAAGCTCATCTGGTCCAACCCATATATAGTCATAGGCAACGCTTCACTATCTAATACTGACTGGTCCCAAGCAGGGATCAAAAGAATATGAGACATTTTATCTGATGACTCCAATATCGTAATGTCCTTTGTGGAAATTAGAGAAAAATTTAGATTACCTAAGTTTCAGATTCATTACTGTCTACAACTTGGGGCCACACTCAAGGACTCCATTCTCCTTGCTGATTATTCGCTCCCTTTGGTTGATGGGTGGGATCAGCTTATCAGTGTTGGTCCTCAAACAAAGGTGCTAGCTTTATTTATAAAATAGTAGCTAACGCCTTCTTATCTTCAACCCTGACTTCTTCCGCTAAAGGGAAATGGGAATCTGAGCTTGGTGCCTTCATATCCGATCAGGATTGGCACTCTGCCTGGAAGCATGCATACTGTGGACACAGGGAGCTCCAAGGTAAGCTTATTCAATGTAAGATCCTACATTAGTTTTACCTTTCCCTTTGCAAACTCCTAGAAATGGGTTTGACAACTAATAATGTTGGAAGTGCTACCAAATGGGGGTCCAATCTATCCCACCTGTTTTGGACCTGTCCCACTGTAACGAACGTCTGGTGAGTTGCTCAAGCTGCATGTGGAACCAGTCTAGCAGTTTCTTTGCCCCCTCACCTCTCATTTACACCCTGGGAATTTTCCCACCCTCCATCCCTATTTCATATCACCAGAAATGTTGGCTCTCAGCTGCGGCACATGCAGCCAAAAGCTTAATTCTGAAGTACTGGAAAGACCTTCCCTGAATGAATGGTTCGATCAAATGAGCTACATGGCAAACAACGAAAGAACAAGTAAATTGCTATCTGATAGGATGGCCACGTTCCTCTCTCTATATATATGTATATATATATATATGTGGGGCCCCTTTCTGCAGTTGAATACAGTTGCATCATCCATGTTATTTCACTAGTCTCGTTGTAATGTTCTGCTCTCCATCACCTATTATGCATTTGTGTCAGTACAGCTTAGGAATTTTCCCTCCCAATCGGATGAATGAACCCCTTAATCATTACCTTATTAAAATCTAACTTTCACTAGGGTGTCAATACATTTGTACATATGTTAAGTATAATATAGCACTGCCTTTTGGATTTATGCTATTGTTGTAACTTGTTTTCTCTTATTACCAATAAACATTATTATGGGGGAAAGAAAACAGCTTAGCTCTTTTAGCAGAGTAACTGCTTCACAAAAAAAAGAAAGAAAATGTTACAACAGCTGCTTGAGCCTGACCGCGGACTGCGCTTAAACCTGACTGAAGACCACGCGTGAACCAAACCACAGCTGCACAGCTATGTGTTTCTATTTTATACAACTGCCATGGCAAAAAAAATGCTCCCCAGCAACTGTATAAAATAAAACATGGGGTGGTGTGTAAAACTCAAATTTTACACACACCCTCTGTGTTGGATGCTTAAATAAAACTCTATGTATAGCATCCAGCATCTCAGGTGTGTGTAAAATTCTTGTTAAACACATCACTCCATGTATTATTCTATACATAAGGCACTGGGTTCACAAGGTAGATAATATAAGTGATTAGCCAGTTAATAAAGTGCTTCAAGGTTGTCTTAGCAGTACTGCAAATTCTGATTTCACTAAAAGTGCTGAAGTAAGTGGTTCATCAAATATCAAAAGCTGTGTAGTTATAAAATAAATTGCAAAAGTGCACTGATAGTCTATTGTGTCACAAACAGGTCACATTGGAAAGGTGTACACAGTTACAAGTTTACTATTGAACTCAGAATGCTCTACCCTTTTATATTGCTGCCTGGACTATACACCATTTATTGTGTACACAAATACCCACATAATAAAAACAATTCTGATTTGTGAAACATTAGTCTACATTCCAGTCAATTATAAGGCATGCCAATTCCAGTTTGGCTTTCATCTTATTAGCAACTGCCTTTAATTATGTTTGCAGTGCATGCGTACCAAACGTTTTGTTACAAGTAAAAGAGAATTTCGGGGGGGGGGGTGTCACTGCCCAGCCCATTGCAGTTGAAACTAAAAGGGGTTTAGCAGTCTAGACCAATGACAATACACTGTGGTCATGAAACCACTTGTTGCTTGCTAGGTGGAAACTTCTTGTACTTCAAAGGACCGAGCTGCTCCAATCAGGGAGGGCTTTGGTTCTTTGATTTGCATGAAGCCGGCCAGCAAGCAGCTGACTAGCTTTCAACACCAGAAGCCTGTCACTGTCAGCCTTAAAGAGCACGGATTCACCCAAATGGTAATGTACTGTATGGGCTATGCTGGCATTATTTTAATAAATATCTGCTTAAAACATTTGCTGTGTAGTATTTCATTGTATCTCCTAGTGTACAGTATGGTTATAATTTGTGTCAGTCTATCAGGCTGCCTTGCCTGTTTCAGACCACTACGGAGAAAAACTGCCGGACTAGATGTGCTGACAGCCTGAGTCTGTGTGATGTCATCTCCAGAAAACAGACCCAGGCTGCACAAGGTGATACTGAAAGCGGCTGCGCAGTCTGTGAGAATGACAAATATGCGCACATCCCCGAGAGGTGCTCAGTGGTGACTGTTACTCAGGAATCTGCTCACCACAGTGTGAATATTTATGTCAGCCTGCACTGTTGAATTTTTCCAGCTGTCAGGGAATCTGTCTAGAGTTCAATCACTGACACTCTGTATGTGTCTATGTCTAAGTCCAATGAATTAGTGTTATGGCAGGATTTAAACAAAAAGAAGGAATTCTACATTGTGTTTTTTTGTTTGATCTGTCACTACTTGAGTTGTCCATGAAAGGTCTGTGAGGAAATTAAAAAACATACCACCAAAGTTGGTACAGCAGAGATATTTAACTGTATTGTAGTCTGACATTACTTTTGAATTTACTATACCATCGCTTTTTCCATTATTTTCTTGTTTTTTTCTTGTTAGAAGTCCCAGTTTCATGACAGAAGTGCAAATGCCATTCCTGTCTCTCATTCATTCACCTCCTGTTCATACTGGTTTTTTTTGCTGGTTTTTTTTGGTGCCTTACCTCCTCGGCTGGGGGGGGTGGTCCAATGGTTTCCCCCTCCTACATCCAGTCCAACCCTGGCGGTCCTACACTGACCGCTGTGTCCGAGCTACGAACCCTTTTGCCCTCTCACCCTCTATAAGCCGCATCACCCCCACTACAGCGCAGAAGACCATTCAAGGAGTCAGGCCCAGAGGGAGCTGCGTAGCAGTGGTCGGTGTAATGCCGCGGGTGTACTCTGTCACAGGCTGGAGGATTGGGACTGCATTTTCCTTCTTGGTCCACTCACAGCTTGGGCATGCAATGAAGCCAATGATGCTGCAGTATGTGCACCTGTGCATCGCACGTCAGACGTCTGCCGTGCCGACCCTTTCTTGCTCCATGACGTGCCCTAGCCCCCAGCCACCGATGGGAGCCAGCACATGCACAGTTGTCCCTCCCACCCTCCCTGGAGGAGAAGAGCAGTCCTGGGACACTCAATCCCCCTTCCACCCGGCCGACCCCCGACGACCCGAGTTCATTCCCGAACCCGGGTTGCCGGTGTGGTGTGAGGTGTGGCATCCAGCGCCTCAACCCTCAGCATCACCAGGCCAGCCCACTCCTGTTTATACTGTAATGCAGGAAATGACAAGCGAGATATCAGTGGTGTAGTAAATTCAAAAGTAATGTCAGACAGTGCCTTGTGCCTTATCGGAAATAAAGAAAACTTACCCTCATCATTTTTTTCAAACCCTATAAAAATGAAAAACATCCATCGATGTTTGTTGCACCATTAGTAACCCCACCTGACCATCCCACTCATCACCCACCACCCCACACACCCCCAAAGCCCTTACTTACCCACCCGGGGTCCAATGCCATAATCCTCTCTGGACTGCAGAAACATCTTCACTCGTCAAAGCTAAACCCTGAACTGAGGAAATCAGGTATGCGGTTCACTGTATTTCAGTGGGGTTCTGAACTTAGTGGCATAACTTGGCCACTTTTGAATATTTTTGCCCCAGATTTTCAACATGCCTTTTTTGGGACCCCACCTCATGAACAATGGCAGCGAGGTTAGGCAAATCTGTCCTGAAAAGTGATTTCACAGTCACTGCATGAAATCACCTTTTGGGCAGGAGTTGAAAAATTTCTCCACCCAGTGTTCATGAAGTGGGGTCATAAGAAGGCTATGTTGAAAATGTGGTGTACAAATATTAAAAAAACAACAAAGTTATGAGCCTATGTTGAAATTTGTGAATGCAGGCTCATAATGTGGTTATTTTCAATATTTTGACCCCAAATTTTAACATAGCCATTTCTTCACTGCACCTTATGAATGTGACAGCTGTCATTTTTCAAATCGTGGCCAAAATGTGTTTTCATACCTGTGATGCGGAATGTCGTTTGGCAAGGATTTCAAAATTTTCATCTACCGAGTTTATTAGGTGGGGTAAAAAGAAGGCCATGATGAAAATTTGGTGTACAGATATGGTTATGATTGAACATTACACTATTTCAGCGTTCACTCTTAATTTCGCTAATTTTCAACATTTTGACTCCAAACTTTCAATATAGCCATTTTCCACACCACCTCATAAATGTGACTTGTCATTTTTAAAATCCTGGACGAGACGCGTTTTTGCGCCTCTGGTGCGAAATGACATTTCGGCCAATATACTATAAATGGTACATGTCATGTCAATCAGGCCCATCCTTAAACAAGTATCTTCAAAACCTAGGGTCAAAACAAAAATTAAAATTGCTTAACAATCAGAAAACATTCGGCACTGACAAATGCTTGTTTTGCATAGCTTTAGTATGTCTTTTAAGCTGCTGCATCAACTGTTTCTCTGCTGCCATCTTCTGGACGACATTGTTAAACACTAAAGATACTTTAAAGGAAAACAACACTGACAGAGGAGCCCTCCCCACACTACGTCTCCCCCCACCCCGAGTAGCATTTGTAACTTAAAATTAAATTTTTCAAGTACCTTAAAACCTTATTTTAATCATGTTCTTACTTCACTGCAACTTCTGTTTTCAAAGGTCGACTGCGGCCATATCAAGGGGATCAGTGAGTTTCTTCTTGAGTGCTGTATGTTAATATGCCTTGCTGGCTCAGCAACTGGTCAGCAAAGCTTATTAGCATATGGTACATGAGGTACAGGCACAGCTACTCAAGAATTGTCCGTGGCCAACCTTTAAAAAATGAAGTAACAGCACAGTATGAAAATGATTCAAAAACTTTAATGTACTTAAATTCATTTTAGGATAAAAATGCTGATCAAGGGGTGAGGTGTGGGCATGGGATGGCTCCTCTCTATGTGGTGTTTTCCTTTAAAGGGGAGAGAAAGTATGCCAATTAGTGTATGTCCTAAGTAGTACTATCCCCTCTGAATGCCAAGAAGTTCTTAATACTTGGCATGTGGAGGATGCATGGTATATGTAGTACTGGCAGCATTCTCAGTGGCAGTATCCTTGATCTGCATGGTGTCAGACTGAAATTTCTGTGACAGATTCCGTCACTGACATATAATGCATGTGTTACCAGGAAATGTTTTTCAGCGTGAATGAGGGCTTGGGGTTGCAGCAGTGCCAGAATTCATGCAATTGTCCAGGCTGTGTGTGGGTGTTGATGTGTGCTATGGCTGCCACTACACATTCAGTCACTTCACTATCAGTCTAGCATTGCTTGTAAAGTGCTTTGGGATACACTGTGCATGAAAAGCAATAAACAAATGCTGATTCTTCTTCTTCAGATAAGGCTTGGCTATTAAGAAAATATAAGTAATATGTTTTATCTGACCTTTTTTTTTTTACTGTTTGAACAGCCCAACATAATACAGATGCTGAATAAATTCTTCCCTTTGGTGTTTATCAGTGGTCCCCTAGGGGAGGAAGGGTGCCCCTGGGAGGACCCATGGCATAAGGAGTAGCAGCTATGATGCAGCTTGTGCACATTGCATCTGCCCTGATAGCTGTCTACCTGGCAAAGATAAAGCCAGTTTAAGTCCAAAAGGACAGACAGGATAGACCCCCAAATCACAGTGAAGCTAAGGGAACAATTGGCTGGTCTGCTTGCGGTACTCTGTCGTGAGTGTTTCTGGATAGGTGACATGCTAGAGGACTGGAAAGTGGCCAGTGTGATCCCCATCTTCAAGAAGGGGTAAAACTGGACCTAGGAAATTGCAGGCCAGTCAGCCTAGTCAGTGCGGACCATGGTACCATCCTTAGCGCTAAACGCTGGCACAGCACACCTTCCCCTTGTTGTAAACTGTAATGAAGGGTAACAGGATATGGGCTCTTTGATGACCGCATTTGTCCATCTTGACCAGACATGTGGCCAACAACAGAGATAGGTGACAGTATGCCGAAATTCGCTTTGTGAAGTAATTCACAAAATTTGTGCACTATGAATTTGTGAAGCTAACACTTCTCAAAGTGCAGATTGCAGGCAAAGTGGTCGAAATTCACCTGCAAAGTGGCTGAAATTTGCCCTTGAAGTGGTCACTTTGCGGGTGAAATTGCCACTTCACAGTGACATTATACGAATTTTAGTTAAGTCGTAGTTGCTGAGGTTAATGTAAACTTTAAGAATCTTCACACAGGCGAATTTGGGCCACTTTACGAGAACTTCACCGATGAAGTTTAACTTCCTTGCACCACTAGGGCAACAGTACATCCACGTCTTTAAAGAGTGTATCAGTCCGTTCTTTCTACAAAATGGTTGATCCCTTCTGCCTGCACTGCGAAGTGTCCCCATGGCTAAGTAATGAGCTATTTCTAGGCTCAACTATGGTACTCACAGGTAGTCAGTAGCAGTCATATAACACCTGTGCTGTGTGAACTGCACTGGCTGCCAATACAGTGGCAGATCACCTTCAAGGTTGCTTTGCTGACCTATAAGGCCCTACATGAGCAGGGACCCCTCTACCTGAAAGAGCTCCTGTCTCCTTACTGTCCCACCCACTCACTCCGATCCTCCAGCGAGGGATTGCTGAAGATTCCCAGGGTATGCTTAAAAACTTCAGGAGGAAGATCTTTTGCCTTTATGGCACCTACCCTGTGGAATTCTCTACCCCGCCGGATATGAAATAGCCTGACCGTGGAAGGATTTACAAAATCCTTGAAAACATACAGTATCTGTTTAAAGGCTTTTGAAGGGACCTAGTTAGTCAGTATTGGAATGTTGTTAGTTTATTTATGTTTTTATATAATAATGAATAATATTTGTTTTAATGTTGACTGTTAAGGTGCCCTGAGCTCTGGAAGGGCACCTGATAGAAATAAAGTTTTACTTACTTTACTTACAACACTGTCCATTTGTGTGGTAGGTGTTGCAAAAATTATTCTTATGGGCCCTACTCAATGGGTTGTCCTCCCTGTGTGATCAGAGCTTGTCCTTTCAGGGAGCTTCCTTCTCATCTTTTCACAGAACACTTTACAAACATAGCTATCTTCTTCAGAAGGCAGTGCTGCAGTACTTCCCTCACTAACACATGCAGACAGCTGGGGGGTATGAATGACTATTACAGTATGCACTGCAAGCATATTGGTCCACAGTGCGTATCAATGCGCTTGCAGCAGATATAGTAAGCTGTCAGTCAGCAGGCAGCTGCGGAGGTATGTGGGTGGGTTTGCTGCCTGCCGCTGACTGGGGGCAGGGTGGGCTGGGGGTCCTGTGTGGTGGGGGGTGCCACTGGACCACCAGGGAATGGACATTGACATTACTACGGCGACCAGGGTTACTGGTGTGGAGGGGGATACTACTGGTCCACCAAGGAAGTAAAGATAACTTCATTTCAGGGGATCGTGGTATGGAGCAGGGAGAAGGGATCCAATAGACTACCAGGGGGTTTAAACTTATTTGATATGGCAATTGGAGGTATGGGAGGGGAGGAGTTACCACTAGACTACCAGAAAGTTTAAAATACTTTTCATACGGTGCTTGGAGGTATGAGAGAGAAGGGGGGTACCACTAGCCTACCAGGGATGTATTTTTTTGACTGTTATGGGTGATTTGGGTTACGGGTGTTGGGGTGGACCACAGGACTTCCACTGAGAGCACCGCATGCTGTGCAGGGCACCAGGTGCATTTCGCTGGCCAGCCCTGCACAACTCATGCAAATGGGGCCATAATGACATGCAAATGGCCCCATTTGATTGATTGATTGAAACATAATTATGAAGAGTTGAACTGAAATACTAATTAATAAAATACAAGCCGTGCAGAAATTTTACATATTTACAATAAGAAGTACAGAACCAGCGGGGGAAGAGACACTACCAGTTTTTTAAGACAATTTAAATTGACAAGTCAGGTGCAGTCACAACAGAATGCCAGCAGAAGCTTGAGGGACTGTTTAGCAGAGGGGGTGCAGGTGGGGGGGGGGCAGCTAGCCAAGGCAAGGTTGTTCCGTAACTGTGGGAGTCTATGGCAGAAGGAAAGCTGACCAGGCTTCTTTTCTGCAGCTTGGAATGAGGAACTGGCTCCCGGTGTGGGAACAAACTTATAATCAGAGAAAGGAGCATGGGTAATCAGGATAGCTAAATAGCTGGGAAGTTTGTTGAACCAGTACTGAAACCCATCAAGGCCATGATGTTGCAAGTGCCTGAAGCTTAGTGAAGGCCAGGGAAAATGTTGAAAATGAATTCAATGGGAGTTGGGGATTGTGATTGGGGGGGAGGCACTAGACTTCCAGGGAAAA
Organism: Neoceratodus forsteri; assembly: GCA_016271365.2. NCBI lineage: Eukaryota > Metazoa > Chordata > Ceratodontiformes > Ceratodontidae > Neoceratodus > Neoceratodus forsteri. Next base: position 925,283,893 of record CM028137.1, read on the forward strand.
TGTTTGAAAATTAATTCAACAGGAGTCGGGGATCATGGTGGGGGTGGGCCACTACACCACCAGGGAAAATGTTTGATAATTCACACAACGGGAGTCCTGGAGTCGGGGATCATGATGGGGTGGGGGGGGGCACTAGACTACCAAGGAAAAATGTTTGAAAATTAATTGGGAGTTGGGAATCGTGATGGGGAGGCAGGGACTGGGTAATTTGCTGATATCTGTGTCGGGGGACGGGGGCCCACTAGACTACCAGGGCATATATGAACACAGGCAATTATGTATCTGTGTATGGATATCTATGTGTATTTATATACAATAGTTGTGTGTGTGTATATATGTATATATATATATTATATGTTTTTATATCCACATATTTACACACAACTATATAGTGCTACACACAGTTATATTATGTGTGAGAATGTGTCCCACCTTCTAGGGAGTGGTGTCCCTCATTGCCCTCACTCAGCAGACCTGTGTCCCTCACTGTAGGGACGAACAGGCGAGAGGTATGCAATGAATGAGCCGGCAAACACCCATTTCCTGCAGCTTCCAGCCTATGTCCATTCTGATCAATAGGTAGAGTTGAGTGCCCACCCTGTCCTGCAGCTTCCAGCCTGTACTTCCATTCTGACCAACAGGTGGAGCTGTGTGCTCCATGCAATAGCTCCGGGCAAAGTACATGGGAATGCATGCAAAGCAGGCCATAATGAGATGCTAATGTGGCTGTTTGCCCACAAACTGCCTGAGGAGGTTCATTTGCATAGGGTCTTTGAATATAGCAAACTTTTGCCCTTGGCTAACAGGTTTGCACCAGGCTAATGTGTTGCACTGTACAATCAAGTTAGCCCCGGGCAAACCTCTCAAAAGCACAGCACCGTTCTGCAGTGTATGGCCAGCATTGTTTGCATTTGTTGTGCAACACTTCAGTGCTATCACACAGGCAAGCTATGTGGACTTCACAAGGAGCCATATTTCAGCTGGAAAGCCAGTGCAGCGCAAAATCCATTGCGCCAATGAACAACTATAATGAATGCAGGTGCAAGAGCAGAATATCCAATGCAGTGGCATATTCAACCGTGAAACCATGGTACAAGTGTGGATCAAATCAAAGTTGCTCCGAGCAGACTTGTTCCTAGCAAAACAGGGTGCAAACACATAGACAGCAGTTGTGCCAAGAATGGGAGTGAGAGGGAGAGATACAGAGAGACAGACAAACGTACAGACACACGACCAGACACAGAGGGAGAGGGACAGAGAGGTGTTGTGGGAGAGGGAGAGAGGGGCAGAGAGAGAGAGAGAGACACACACACACAGACACAAAGCCTGTGTACCAGGGTGGCACACAGCCAGCAGCAAACCACCCAGGGGGATGGTGGACAGCAGGGGACATGGAGAGCGCACCTGCCCTAATGGGGGCAGTAATGAGGGGTGTGAGGCGGCAGGAGGAACAGCTATGTGGCTGATGAAGGGCCCCGGTGGTGGCATGCCCAACACAGGTGGTACTGTGCCAGCAGCACTGCTGGGAACCAGAGTGACACCAATATCATGCACCGGCACCACCTGAACTGGGCCATGCTAAGGCAGCCCTGTGAGCCGCATAGCGTGGAGCTGCAGGCACCCACCAGACAGAGCCATGCCATGGCTGTGGAGATGACGGTGACCGCCGGCATGTGCCTGCTCACCACAGGCACCAGCCAAGGACCAACAGGGGACACCACGCGCAGCATCTAGGTGGCCATGGCCTGCCGTACCACACAGGTCCCCACGGCTGTGCTGCCACGTGCTGTGGAATGCAGCCATCGCCCCAGCACATAGGCGGAGCATACAGCACTGATGCAGGACAGCCACAGGGTGGCATGCATGCCTGGCATGAGTGGGGCCTGTGCCTGCACCCATGTGGGCATCTGCATGCCACCTGGCCCTGTGGGACTGGCACATATCAACAGGAAGGGGTGCCCAAGCATTACCAGCCAGGTGGTGTGCGATGCCACGGGGCTCACACCAATGCCTGTGCCACACAACTGGCGCCATGCCACAGATATGAATGTGGGGATAACCCCACAGGCCGCCCAGTGGGTGGGTGTGTGTGGCACGGGCAGGGTGCGATGGGCAGCGCAGTCCTGGGGATAGGGGTGGGCAGGGTGTGCATGGTGGTGTGGGTGCTAGGGACAGGCAAGGGGTGCAGCACAGCATAGCAGAGGGCTAACCATGGCATGCTCCACACAGCAGTGTTCGCATCAAGGCAGAAGATCTGGGGTTGCACTGCACCCTCTCCAAAAATTTTCAGGGGTACAAAATAAATTATACGGGTTCATTCTACCATTTGTACAAAATTTTTGTGGGGTACATATACTTCAGACAGAATTATGGGGGATGCAATGTACCCCCTTCACACAAAAATGTACTTGAATTTCATAATTTGTACTTGAATCAAGTACAGATGGGGGTAAATGGGAACAACGCCACACAGGCAACAGCGCATACCCGCTAAGGCCCTGGCAGCATCACCCTGGTCCATCCCACACTGCAGTGCTGTCTGCCCCCAGTGTGCTGCTGCAGCATCCACCACACCTGTCAAGGTTGCAATACTGGTACATGGCCTATGCTGTTCAGTGGTGCTCCTGTGGTGCAATGCATGCAAATGCGGTTGTGCGCAACTGTAATGATATGTTAATGCACCCCACTGCGCCATGCATTGGCTAATGAGCTCATTTGCATGCAGCATCTGAATATCGAGATATTGCACCGTGCGCAATGGTATTGTGCTGGAGCAAGTGGCAGTGCAATGCCCACGCATGAGCGGTGCTCGGGCCTGCAGTGCACACACGCACTGTGCTGACATTGTGTCAATCGTGCAGGCTGCGTGACCACCACGATGTATTGGCACAGAGCAAGCTGTGCAGGGCTGGCAACATGCACTCCGCGTATGATGGCGTTTTCCCTATCGCACACATGTGCACTGTGGGTGGGCATGGTCCCTTGGGCCATTGCACTGGGCCCCTGCCTTGACCCTTGGTATAGATGTCCAGCTGCCGGTGTGGACACCGCCATGCCATATGCTGAGCCGGCCAATGCGGCAGACCTTGCTCGTGCTCTTGGGCATACTTGGGGTTGTGGCGGCCCTGCAGGGCATGCTGGCGGTGGAGAGGAATGAGGGATGGCATGCCAGGGCGGCCAGCCAGGGCTGTCGCTAGGGTTGTCCCTGTGTCCCCTGTTACCCCTGGTGGGCCTTTCCCTACAGTCCCCCCTCCCACCGCACAGTCCCTGTTCCCTGTCCCCCTCCCTCGCTGTCCCCACCCTTCCCCGGCCCCTGCTGTTTCTGTACATGGTTGTTCCATACATATATATTGTCTGGCATACCTGCCTGTGTCTGTGTCTGCTTTGCAGGCGGCATATGGCGCCATGTTGCAGTGGCCCAGTGCCCATCCGTGTTGTGTGCATGTGAGGAGTGCGTGCTGTTTGTCCGTGGCTCCCTGCTGTGTGCCGTGGTCTGTCCCACTGTGGTGGAGTCCATCCCCTGGGCAGTGGCTGTGCATTGGGGTGCTCATGGGGCGGAGGACAGGGGTGGCGATGACTGTGCATTGGGGTGCCCATGGGGCGGAGGACAGGGGTGTGTGCATGGTGGTGGCTCACGGCCATGGTCATTAGTCGGGTACTGTCCGAGCACTGTGTTGGGGTCCTTTGCCTGGCGTTGTGCGGCCTGTCCCATGTGGTCTGCCACGCTGCCTGCCACCTGGTCTGTACAGTGCCCACTGTGTGAGCTTCCTGTGTGGCGTGTATGTGCTTGGCTGCATGGTCCTGGGTGTGGCCTACTCTGGTCATGGGGGGGTGGCTCCCTTGATGGCCCTTTATTGGCCATTGGCACCTCCTGTCACCTGCTATCCATGCCACTTTTGTGTTCCGGGGTCCAGTGTTGGGGTGCCTGTGTGTGCCCTGCTGGTGGAGGCCTCCTGTGGCCTGTCACTGTGCTGCCATGGCCTGTCCCCGGGTCTGTTCTCTGTGTCCCGCCCTCCTCTGTTGCTCTGCTACCAAGGGTGCGCTGGAGCATCTCTGTGTGCGCCATGGTACACCTCTGTTTGCGCCATGGCACAACTCTGCCATATTCAGCTGAGTTGCGCTGGTGCAGTTCAGCCTGCGCAACCTCTGAATATGGCTTCAGTTGCACCGTGGCATATTGGATTTGCGCTGTGCCAGACTTGCGCCGGGCTTTGGTGCATTTCTGAATATCTGGGCCACATTGTCTGCCTAGTGCGACTCTGCCTTATTCCACCTATGTGTCCACGGAGCTGCTGTTGCAACTTGGCCTTCCCTGTTGCTATATTTAGAGCTGTGTTTTTGCACTACACTCCCAGCCCTGTTTGCACTGCTTCCTTTGATTGCAATATTCAGCAGGTTTAGCCCTGGGGCTATTCCTTTGAATACAGCGTACTAATGGTGCAGGGCTAATTTAGTACACCATGCTGTGCTAATTTTGCCCTGGGTCTAAGTTTTGAACATCTGGCCCTGATGTCATAGTGCCTGCTTGTGACATCACAGTTACTCCCATGGCAACAGATTGTGGAAGTTATAACAGAGGATTATGACTTGAAGTAGGGAATGAGCTACAGTGGCAGATGAACTTCCCCCGTAGGTACTTTTTAGTTGCTTTTCTGTTTGCTCCCCAATCCTCGTCCCCTTGCGTCACCAATGTGATGCAGACGTATGGAAGCACGTGCACGTCACGCACCACGGGACACCCCACCCTACCAGTCGCTCCGTTACTGCCTACGCCTGCCACCATACCTCCATCCTGTGGTGGTGGGACTACAGACGGGTGACCCTCCCTCCCGGGAGAGGAGGGCCAGCACTCGATTCTGCTCCCACAGTCCCCCGCGTGCGGCACCCGAGGTCGATTTCGAACTCGGGTCACCGTAGTGCGAGGTAAAGCAGGATGCCTCAGCACCACTGGGCTGGCCAGAGGCAGATAAACTCTAAGGGATAAAGATCTTGTATTCATGAAAATGTCCTCAGTAATAAATAATAGGTAGGAGACATCCCTAGAATACATATGGCATGCAAGCTGAATTATACCAAAGTATTATGTTTTTGAAAGTTTTCTTGAGGCATCAGCAGCTCTTTAAATCAGCTTCATCATAATATGTTTTCTCAACCTAACCCTACTAAACAGGCCTGCCTTATTGGTACGGTGATTGGTTGGCACACGTTGATTGACAAGCAGAGAGGGCGGATTTCTGCCGGATGAATGGCGCGCGTACATGGTAGTTACCGGCCACCATCCATGGCGTGGGGGTAGGTTGACTCCCAACGGCAAGCGTTAAAGGCTCATTGTTCAAGTTGAAAGTTTGTGTATTTTCTCTGTGTTTCTATTTACGTATTTTTTTTTTAACTTTCTCAATTTGTCAGCTTCGCAGTGAACGAAAATGAGCGGGGGAGTTTATGGAGGAGGTAAGTAAGGAGAGGTAGTGGATAAAATGTGGCAGATTTGGAGCTGCTCAGTGGGGAAGAGGCCCTGGTAGAGGCAGTTGTGCTGCTCTCCCCTTGGCGGGCTCTTAGGAGCGTGTGAGTCCCAAACTTAGTCCCGGTCGCTACAAACAGCGGAACTGCTTTTTTTGGCTCATTTATTCCAGGAACTGCTGAGGTCCCGGAAGTACCGTTTGTGCTACCGGTGTAAAAGTTTTAGGGCGTGCGCCCATCCTCACTGGTTAGAGAATGCAGTTACGAGGATGAATGTGTTGAAAAGGGGTGACATATGCTTGAAATGTGTTGCTGTTGCGACACTAAGGCAGCTTTCTCCTTGGTTGGCAGCCCATGTGCCTCTGACTCCACGGGGCAGGCTTGTTGTCTGCAGTCCTGCCTCCTGACAATACTGCAGATTGGCTGGATTGAGCAAGCGCGCATGCGCGGTCAGGGCTGAGCCTTCTGTTGGACAGACAGCACTGACAGTGGAAATAAAGGCGCCACATTCAGAGTGTCATTTGGACAGTTCTGCAGTGACAGGTACTAGCTGGCTCTCTATTTAAAGTAGAGGGTTGTGCCTTCACGTTTTCTGTGTGTTGGTACAATTGACGTCAGTATGCATCTGGTGGTGAGATGGAAATGTAGTTAGTGACAACAGCAAATTCTGGCATGAATGTAACATTTCCATGCATGCTGGTGGTGCTTTAGGGTTTGTTTTCTCCCTTCTAACAAGATCTGATGCGTCACCAATAGTGGGTCATGTGGAATAATTGCAGGTGGGCACATCATGTGCCAAGCCATCCTGGGTGTTCAGCGGCAATCTATCTCTTTGCCTGTTAAGAACCAAGTTATTATTTGGTGCCCAGTGGTACCGCCATCCCATACCTTGGCATTCATTGGCACACACTCCCTTAGCCCATCCCATGCTAAGCACTCACTGCTCTCTCGTGGCACCCCCAAGTCTCACCATAGTCTGTAGCAAGCATATCCTGGTTTCCAGTTACCCCTTCCTCAAATCATCCCGTGCCAAGCATTCCCTGGTGTCCATTGGCACTCCTTCAATCTCCCCAATTTGTGTCATGCTGTCCCTGATATACAGTAGCATCCCCCTTTCCTAACCCCATCCCATGCCAAGCACTACCTGCTCTCTCTTGGCACCCCTTCCACTCCCTGTCCAAAGTCATACACTCCCTGGTGTCCAGTAATCCCCTCAACCAATCCTGTGTTAAGCATTCTGTGATGTACAGTAGCATCCCCTTCCTCCCACGGTCCCATGCCAAACACTCCTAGTGTCCGGTGGCACCCCCTTCCTCTCTCTGTCCCATGTCATGCAGCTCCTCATGTCCACTGACACCCCCTTCCTTGCTCCTTTCCACACGGAGTACTCCCAGGTGTCCGGTGGTTCCTTCCCCACCCTGTGCTAGTTCTAACATTTTCTGGTGTCCCATGTTCCCCCTCTTCCACTCTCTGTCTCATGTCAAGCACTTCTTGTCCAGTGGCACCCCTTTCCTCATCGATGCCAGTTCTTCCCTGGAGTTAAGGGTTATCCCCTTCGTGCCAGATGTCTGTGGCATTAAGTGTGACCCCACATGCCAAGACAGCAAGTGGCACAGTCCTCCTCTAACCTCATCTAATCAAAAATAGTGTCAGGGAGGAGATGGGGAGAATAAGCTGCATTTATATGACACTTTTTCATACACACATTTCCCAAAGTGCTTTACAAGCACTGAATGACTTGTAGTGAAGTGACTGTAAGGGAGTTGTAGTAGCCATTTCACACAGCATCCACGTACAGCCTTAGACAATTGTATGGACTGGTTTTATGGGAAGGGGAGTGTTGGCTATGATACTGGGGAAAAATCTCCTACTTTTGTGAAAAGTGACTTGGGTTCTATAAGTTGCAGCAGGATACCCACCAGGACAGCAGCAGAGATGGGCAGAGGGGACCTCGGTTTAACATCCCATTGAGGATGGAAGGTTTTGTAGGTTGCTGCCGTGGGAGGCGGGCTGCTGACATTGGGGTGGGTTCCCAGTGCTAGATTTTCACTTAGAAGAAGGTTGGTGGGTGAGCACTGGATGGGCTTCCTGTGCCACATTAACTAGTCCGGGGGGGGGACACTTAGATGGCACTGGCATTGTGCCCCAATGCTGTATTAAGGGGGTGATGTTTGTGGCACAGTGGATAGGTTCCTGTTGCAACGTTAAGTGGTTGGGAGTGGGTAGGACTTTGGTTGCTCTGGGTATAGGTTCAAGGAGCATATTAGCTGATTGAAGAGGGAGTGTGGAGATGTTTGACACCAGGGATGGCTTCTACTGCTGCATTTTAACTTCAAGTAAGGAACTTTTTTTTTTTTTGCACCCAGGCAAGAATCATGGTGCAGAGGTATACCATCCCCTGAGGACTAGGAATATAATGCGATTTTTGTCATTTGAAAATATGTGGGAACCGCATCCCATGTGGGGCACACAACAGCATTGTCATTTTCTGGTTGCTGCACATCCCCAGCATTCAGTTAGAGTTACTCGGATGTTGTTTTGCTATCACAGGAAAACTTGTAAAACGCAAGATGTACTGTTTTGACAGTTAACAAAAAAAAAATCCTTCCATTCATTAAAAAGAGGCAGAGATCTTAACTTGAAAGGTTCCACAATTTATTTATTAATTTAAGGTCTAGGAATTACGTCCCTTTGAGTCAGAGACTCATTTGCAAAGGCTCCATGTCGTACATAAATGGATTAGAACACAGTATAACATGGAATATACAATATAGACAACAACTCTAGTATAGAAAATGACAGTAACTTACAGAAAGAAAGATACAGTATACACAGGAATGGAACATCAGCAATTGTGAAGCAATGGTGCATTAATATTTTTCACGTTTCATCTGCAGTCACAGTGTGAGTTTGACACAGTGTGATTAAGTAACTCATGTTTAAAAGGCCCAAGCCTGGGGATTGATAAGATAGAGTCAGGGATCAAGTTCATCCAGAGTGGGGCCCTGTAGCAAAAGGACCTTTGGCCAGCAGTGGTTTTTACAAAGGGGACACGGAATGTGATGGTATCTGAGTGTCTTGTGGAGTGAGCCAGTAGATTCTTTTGGAGGAGCTTTAGACAGCCTGGGGGGGCTAGGCCCAACTGGATTTTTTTTGGCCAGTAGGCAGGTCTGATAAACTAGTCGCCCCTGGAAGTTTAGCCATGAGGAGCGCAGATAGAGGTCATAGGTGTGCGTAAGACTATCACATCCTATGGCCAATCTGCAGGCTTTGTTTTATAAGATTATATAATTAAACTTATTATGCACAACGAAAAAAATTGTAAAAGAAACAAGTACTGTGGAAAACTCAGAATGGGGCAGCAGTGAGACTGAAAAGGAGAGCAAAATGGATAAAAGGTTAAAACAAGCACACACACCCCCAATATAGACATTGGCAGGTAGAATGTCTTTGTTGATGGATTTTCAGTCACCTGTCTGTCCTGTGGATATTACTAACTAGAAGAGTTTGTTTTTCTTCATATGCGCCAACACGTTTGCTGTGGCAGTGCCCGTTTTATGGCACCATTTGCCTCCTAGTTTCAGGAAGGTCCCCTCTGAGATATTTAAACGGGGGCTGAAGCACCATCTTTTCATGGCCTTTTCTTACTGATAAATCCAATGCACTGTGCTAACGTGTGGTATTGGTTGTTACTGTATTTATTCTATTGTTTGTTTATTTATCTTTGTGTTGCTGTTTTTTTGTTCTGTATTTTTGTGAAGGCACCCAGAGCCTGTGGGATCGTGTGCCTAATAAATAAAAATACTGCAACTAAATTTAGAAAGGCTAAAGTGCCACAGGAAATATGAATGGCCAGACTCCATTTCTTTTTTTTTTTTTGTTCTCTTTTTATTATTATTCATCATTAGTGTCATCAGGTACAGACTTTACATTACATACATTCGCTTCAGTAGTCTCCTGACAGTTCTAGAGAATAAAATAGATGAAAGAATCCTAGTGCCCTCAAATACAATAAGTATACAAAGAATAGGCTATTTCTATTTCTAAATTGTACAGATTGCCTGGATTCACGTATAATTTCATCTTGAGATGTAAACATGCACATTCCCCTTCCCAATTACTACAAGGAGCTTATTCCCTTTCAATAATAGTTAAGAAGGTAATGTAGTAATGTGCCTCTAAACAATGCAATTAGACGTGCTATTAAGGACCGGCAGGGGCCCAGCAGGGAATTTTTGTTGCTGTGCCTGAGATTGTCTAGGTATAAGTGTCTGTTGTCCCTTTCACTTCTTTCCCTTCCCTTATCCTTTCTTTTCCGTCCTTTACATTTCTCTCCCCCCCCCTTCTTTTCTTTGCTGGCTAACTCAGTTATTTCACTAGGGAACGAACACTGGTCCTTCAATGCATAGTAGAATAGCCATCTACTCCATCTTGAGTTAAAAGCCTCTACTTGGTTGTTCAGTTTGTAGGTTATTTTTTCCATATAATAGATTTGCTTTAATATGGTGTGCCAGTCCTTTAGGGTGGGAGAGGCAGACATCTTCCAAAATTTAGTTATAGCTTTTTTCCCTGAAGTGAGAAGAATAGCCAATAAATATCGAATGTTTTAGTCTTTTATATTTCTGGGAAAGATCAGGAGTATAAAAAGTTGAGGGGATAATTGGAGTGGAATTCCTAAAATCAATTGGATTTCGGATTGCAGGGCCTGAATGAATGGCGTCAATTTGGGGCAGCCATATACCACATGTGTTAGGTGGGCCCTATTTTCCCCACACAGTCGCCAGCAGGAAGCTGTGCCATTCTGCTCAAAGTGACCCGTGATCTCTGGAGTACAAAAATATCTATTTAGAAATTTCCAAGCGAATTCTCGCCATTGGTGTGAACTGGAGGTACGTGCAACCTGCCGGCAGGCTTGCAGCCATTGCTCTGGTTCTATAGGTATGCCTAATTTGTGTTGCCATTTCTGTCTAATTGTCTTTAAACTTTCCTGATGTGAAAGTATTAAAGATCTATAAAAGGTTGAGATTAGATGTCTCTGATTTGGAGAGGTGAGCATGGATTGCATGGAGGTAATTAACTGGGGCCAGCTATCAGGAGTGCGTGCCAAAGATGACAAGGAGCTATAATAATGCCTTAATTGGAGATATCTATAATGGTGCAAGCTAGGTAGATTAAATTTTGTTTGTATTTCTCGATAGGACCATAATCTCCCAGCTGTTACAACCTGAAATAAATATCTAAGCTGATATTTTGTCCAGCGCTGGAAGGCGTCATCAAGTTTCCGGGGGAGAAAGCCAGGGAGGGCGGTTATGGGACATATTAACAGGATAAAGGGAGTAATCCAAGGTTGCCTTCTTATTTTATGCCAGACTATCACTCTGTTCCTAATTTCGGGGGGTAATTTCTGACATTCTTCCAAGCGGGGTGTATCACAGTAAAGTGTATTATCATATTCTAGGTCTGGAATGATGTGCCGTTCAAGATCTACCCAGTGTGCATCCCCATCCGAAATCTGCCTAGCAAATGTGTGGAGCAGGCACGCAGCCTGATAGTAACCATATAAGTCAGGCAGGGATAACCCTCCTAAATCTCTTGGCATAGTCAATATTTTAAACTTAACTCTAGGTCTACGCCCCGCCCAAATGAAACATAAAAAATGACCCGATTCCAGACTTTAAATATGGATTGAGGGAGCGAGATGGGAATATTATTAAAAAGGTAGAGGGCTCTAGGAAGCGTGATCATGCGGAGAAGGTCTGTTCTCCTAGACAGAGTTAGTGGGAGAGTACTCCAATTTGCCAGGTTATCCTTAAGACGCGTAGTAAAGGGGACGTAATTATATTTATATGCATCTTGCAGGTCCCTAGAGACAGTAATTCCTAAATATTGAAGTTTGTTAACATCCCATTTACATGGGAACTGCTTCCAGATACTTTGCTCAGGGTCGTATTGAAAAGTTAGAATTTCAGTTTTTGCAATGTTCACTTTGTATCCTGATAGCTCTCCAAATTTTTTAAGCAGGGTAGTTACCTTCGGGAGCGAAGTGGCTGGGTTTCGGAGGTATAGCAGGACATCGTCCGCATAAAGAGCAATGCGGTGTTCCTCATCATGTACCATAATTCCAGAGATGTCCTGTGATTGTCTAATTTGTTGTGCTAGTGGTTCCATAAATAGGGCGAATAGTAGGGGAGACAAAGGGCACCCCTGTCTAGTCCCTCTGTAAAGAGAAAAGGGGGTGGAGTGATGTCCTGCTACCCTAACCCAGGCCCTAGGAGAGGTATAAATGTTGAGATGGCTTGTATTAGTGCCCTGGAATCCCATTGATTCCATAAGCTGAGTACAAAAGGGCCAGTAGACTCTGTCGAAAGCCTTTTCGGCATCGAGTCTTCTGGAGCTGCTGAGGAGCCTAGGGTTATTCATCTCTGAATAATTTGGTAGGTTTTTGATACTATCCGTCAGCACGTGCCTCCCACAAAGCCCGGCCTGGTCCTTATTCACAAGCTGAGGAAGGATGGCTTCAAATCTTTGGGATATTATTCCCATGAATAATTTATAATCTGTATTCAGTACAGAGATTGGGCGGTAGGATTCGCATAATTGCAGGTTTTTCCCCGGTTTGGGGATAACTGAGATGGTAGCAAATGCCCAGGTGGGGGGGGGGGGCGAGTCACCCTGGAGGGCCGTGTTACATGCTTTAAGCAGATGGGGAAGGAGGAGCTGTTTTGCTGCTTTATAAAATTCAGCTCCATAGCCATCAGGGCCTGGGGCTTTCATAGTTTTAACACGGGCCACTGCGCTAGCCAGTTCCTGCATTGTAACCGGATTCAGCAGTCGCTCACCTTGCTGTGTCGTGATTCTAGGGAGGGCAAGATCATCGAGGAATTTTTTAATGGAATCAGTGGTCACCGGGTGTTCTGGGGTATATAGAACAGAGTAGTATGTTGTAAATGCCTCAACGATGTCATTTAATTTACACATAAGTGTACCTTTCACTGGATGGCGGATGGATGTTATAGAGGCCAATTTCCTTTGCTTTCTGGTTTGATATGCTAGTAGTCTTGTGGCTCTGGGGCCTACCTCATAATATCGCTGACGGAGAAAGGAGAGGGCAATTTCGGTCTGCTGAAGAGCTAGTCTATCTAGTTTTGTTTAATTTGTTGAATTTGTGGGAATATAGTGGTGTCCCCTTGTTTGTGCAGCATTTGGAGAAAATGCAACGTGTCTTCTAATTGATTTTTATGTTGTTTACGGGCTGGCCAGACTCCATTTCCAAAGTAAATCTGCCAGTGTTATCATCATTTCTAGCTCAGCTCCCTCTTGTAATCCTCCCCGTTGTACCTGGCAACAAGCTCTGACTCAATGTCTCGGTCACCACATTTTAGATAAATAAAAATACAGAGATTACTGAAACAAAGCAGGAGAAAGGGGGCGAGCAGTACAATGAGATCAGCAGCAGCTTTAACTGGGAGCAGGAAGACAGGCAAACAAAATTATGGTCTGCATCAAGAGACACTGCAGGCAGATGAGCTGCAGTCAAAATGTGAACAAATTGCGATTTGGTATAATAATACTTCCCCTCCCAATTGTTGTTGCTGTACTGCGTAATACGTCCAAGCAATCTCAACATTGGAACTACAAAAAAAGTCATCTGGTTCTGATCTTTTTCTATTGGCATTTCACATGCACTAAAAACTGTCATTTCAATAGAAACATAGAATTTGACGGCAGATAAGGACCGCTTGACCTACCTTGTCTGCCCATTTTCCTACCTAACAGATAAGCTGCAGATCCTTGTTAACCAACAGCTTACTTCCTCCTACCCCCCCCCATTAGGACTGCCTTGTGTCAGTCCCATGCATGCTTGAATTCCCCCACTGTTCTTGACTCCACGACCTCCTCAGAGAGGCTGTTCCATGCATCCACAACCCTCTCTGTGAAAAAATACTTCCTCACGCTACCTCTGAGCCTTCCCCTCTGTCTTCAAATTGTGCCCCTTGTTCTTGCACATCTCTTTTTCTGAAAGATGTTACCTCTTGGACTTTGTTGATTCCTTTGAGGTACTTGAAAGTTTCTATCATGTCCCTCTCTCCTTCTTTCCTCAAGGGTATACATGTTAAGCTCCTTTAGTCTTTCTTCAGATGTCTTCTGGTGCAGACCCTGCACCATTTTGGTTGCCCTCCTCTGGACAGCCTCCACTCTGTCTATGTCTTTGCGGAGATGGGGTCTCCAGAACTGCACACAGTACTCCAGATGGGGTCTCACCAACTGTCTGTACAGAGGGGTAGCAACTTCCTGTTTTCTACTATTGATGCCTCTTCCTATGCATCCCAGTGTCCCCCCAGCCTTCCTTACTGCCTTCTCACATTGCTTGCCCACCTTTAGGTCATCTGCTATAATTACCCCTAGGTCCCTTTCCATTTTTACTGTTGTCAGTATCTCACCCCCCACTGTGTACTCTTCCCCTAGGTTCTTGTTTCCCATGTGCATTACCTTGCACTTCTTTGCATTGAATCTGAGTTGCCATACATTTGACCATTCCTCCAACCTTGCCAAGTCCCTTCTCATCTTTTCCACTCCATCTTGTGTATCAACCCTGTTGCAGATCTTTGTGTTGTCTGCAAAGAGACCTACTTTTCCTTCCAGTTCCTCTGCAATGTCACTTATAAAGACATTAAAAAGGACCAGTCCCAGTACTGCACCCTGCGGTACCCCACTAGTAACCCTCCTTTCTTCACTGTGGACTCCATTTACTACTACCCTTTGCGTCCTGTTGTCTAGCAAATTTTTTTTCCAGGCTACCACCTTGGGACCCACTCCAAGGCTGGCTAACTTGTGTATTAATCTTTTGTGTGGGACTGTATCAAATGCCTTGCTAAAATCTAGGTAGGCCATGTCCACAGCCCCTCCCTGGTCTAGTACTTTGGTCACCCAGTCAAAGAAATCTATTAGATTCGTCTGACACGACCTTCCCATCGTGAATCCATGCTGCCTTAGGTCCTGTGCCCCACTGGCCTCTAGGTACTCAACAGTTCTTTCCTTCAGAAGTGATTCCATCATTTTCCCTACCACTGAGGTCAAACTAACTAACTGGTCTGTAGTTTTCTGCCTCTGTCCTGCTCCCACTTTTGTGAAGAGGAATCACATCCGCCGTCCTCCAGTCCCCAAGTATCACCCCATCCTCCCATGATTTGTTAAAGACAGTAGTCAGCAGTGTCACTAGTTCTACCCCTAGTTCTTTTAGAATTCTTGGGTGAATCCCATCAGGCCCCATTGCTTTGTCCACCTTCAATTTTATTAGTTCTTTCAGAACCCTTTCTTCCGTAAATGGACTGGTATCGACCCCTGTCTTCAGAGTGTTTCTCTTGTTTGGTTTAGGTACCTCCCCCTCCTCTTCCTTTGTGAATACTGAGCAGAAATATTCATTCGGTATCCCTGCTTTTTCACTGTCACCCTCTACCCACATTCCCTCCCCTTTATTAAGCCTCAGTATCCCTCCTTTGGTCTTTCTTCGCCTCCTAATGTACCTATAAGAGGTCTTATCCCACTTCTTAACAGAGTTGGCTATCCTTTCCTCGGTTTGGGTCTTTGCTATTCTGACTGGCTTCCCAGCGTCTTTCTGCTTTAACTGATAAAGTTCTCTGTCCTGCTCCTTCTGTGTTTCCTTATATTTCCAGAATGCTATTCTTTTCTCCTTTGCCTTCCCTGCCACCTCTTTTGAGAACCATAGCGGTTTTTTCCTTCATGAGCGAAGTTGAACAAAACAATATTAAGGGTGAGCAGAACTGTGCAAAATACAGCATGAATAATTGCTGTGAGCTGACCATATGGAATCACAAACCAGGGCTGAACCGGGATGAATATGCATGCAGTGCTGGGGTAGGGGGATGGGGCAAAAGAAGGAGGCTTACATACCACTAAGACTATATAAGCAAGTGTTTGGAGATTGCTCCCAGAGGAGAGCTTTAAGAAACCGAGAGGGAGAGTGTTGGGAGGAGGGAGAGACTATAGAAGAGAGCAGCCTGCCTGGTGGAGACCCCGGGGTATTTGAGTGGGGATGACAGGAGTGGTTATTGGAGTAAATAAGGGAATAGGTAGAAGAGGAACATGGAGGTGGCCAAGGGACAGGTGTTTATTTTGCCTATTCCACAGAATTTGTATCTATCAAGTAGATTTATTTATTTTTTTGTTACTATTCTACATTTGTGTCAAATTTGGAGCTAATAAATAGTGCACCCCATGGCTGGTCCTGAAAAGGACTTAATTGATGGTGCCCCTTAAGGTACCCTAAATAAAGGGCTACTGCATATTATGCCCTGGCTGGTACAAGGCCCTGAAAACAACTTAACAGGTGTGCCTCCAGTTCACTGCCCTGATAAGGGCTTTTAATTTACTTCCTCTCTTGATCACTAGTAGCTCTGACAAGGTTCAAGATTCAGGGTTTAAAGCAATTAAGTAATGAACCAGCAAGAGGTAGCATACTAGATGTAGTTCTAACCAGTTATACCTGAGATAGTACAGGAGGTCATTGTTAGAGAGCCACTAGGTAATAGTGATCACAGCGTGGTGGAAGTGGGTTTACTAACCAAAAGGAAAAAGAAGAAAGGGGCATCAGTGGCAGTTGACTATAAAGGGCAAATTCTGACATAATAAAAAGGAGCTAAGAGAGTGAAACTGGAAATGGAAATTGGTATCTCAGGTGTGCTGGATGTTACAAAATACTTAAGTTAGAAAAGCTAGGTAGGGAGAACATACCAAGAAAAAAAATTATATAATAATAGGGGGAAACGTCCACTTGATTTAATAAGAAAATAAACAACTAAACAAAATTAAGTTTTTTTTTTTTAACTATAACAACAAACCGGAATGAAGAAATGGTTAGCAAATACAGAAAAGAACTGAAGGAATCACAGCAGAAAGTAAAATTGAATTCAAAATTGCACATAGGGAGGATGTTAAGGCTTTTTGCACCTACATCAACAATAATAAGGCTAAATACATCCGACGCCACCTGCAGCATCAACACCCACCCGCTTCATTTTGGAAAGTACTCCACTCTCTGCTTCACCCCCCCTGCCAAACAAGCCTCCCCTGTCCTCAGAGTTGAAGGCTCCCCAGTCTCTGACCCTGCATCAGTTTGAGAGATATTCAACAAATTCTTTGCCACTTGTGCTGTCACCGACATCCGCTCTCCCATTCTCCCTGAATCCCCCTTGGTCCTATCGGATGCACCGGGTCAACTTACTAAATTCCAGTTCCCCCTTTCTCCTCCCTTGATGTCTACACAGTCCTCCTCACCCTTAATTCTACCAAGTCCAGCCCTAACTGTCTCCACCCCAGGCTACTCCACATTTCTGCCCCAGCTATAGCCGTCCCACTCACCACATTCTCAACTTCTCTCTCTCTCTCTCCCCCCCCACCTCCTCTGTTCCGAAGGCCTGGAAATCTGCCAAAGTCTTACCCCTTCACAAGGGAGGCAACCCTTCTGCTCACGGAAACTATAGGCCTATCTCCTTCTCTCCCCCGCCAGATTTCAAGAATCCCTTATCCACTCTAGGCTCTCTAAATTCCTAGCCACGACCAATACGCTCTCACCAGTGCAGTCCGGTTTTAGGAAACAGCACTCGACCATCTCCTCATTATTGCAAGTTACTGATTCAGTATTTTCTGCCATGAACCAGAGCCATATTACTGCTGCCATTTTCATAGACTTTGCGAAGGCGTTCGACTCAGTCTCCCATCCCCTCCTGCTACAAAATCTTAGATCTGTTGGCCTTTCTGAATCTGCCATCAACTGGTTCCATTCTTATTTTCACGACAGACAGCAATCGGTACAAATAGGTGATGCTCTCTCCTCCCCACTCCCTATCCTCTCCGGGGTCCCCCAAGGCTTCATCCTTGGCCCCGTCCTTTTCTCCCTATTCAGAAACAACTTTCTTCAGTCAGCAAATCTTCTAATATGCGTATATACGCTGATTTATGCTATTATTTTCATCTCCGGGCCCTCTGCCATCAGTGTACAGTTCCTCCTCCAGGAAGACTTCAATAGAGTTCATTCTTGGTTCCAGGAAAACCAACTCAAACTCAGTGCAAAAAAACAAAACGGTGGCCATGACTTTTGGCTTCAGATAAAAACCGGCCACCCTCCAGTCTTCTTCCATCTTCACTACCTGGATGGCTCTCCCTTGAGAACTTTCCAGCCTTCAAATACTGGGGGTGTGGTTAGAGTGCCACCTGGACTTCTCCACCTACCTTGACGCCATCTGCACTAAATTACGTTCCAAAGTGGCTGTCTTCTATCGACTTAAAGACAGTCTCCCCGCCCCCCACCCAGAGTTGGTATCCAAAATTATCCTTCCTGTCTTTGATTATGTTCACGTGGTGTATGGCACAGCCTCTCTATCACTTGCCAGACTAGACACCCTTCTGAACTCTTTCTGCCACTTCGATACTGCCTCCCCTCACCCACCACTGTCTCCTTTACTCCGCCCTCTCCCTTGTGCCTTTATCTAACAGGAGAGTGGTTCACTGTGCCACTTTTGTTGCAGAGTTCTGGTTTGGAACACTCCCCACCTACCTCTCCTTCCACCTCTCCCAAGCTGCCACCTCTAACTGCTCCCTTTTCCACAGAGAACCACACACCTTTTCTATCCCGTGTCGCCACTCTTCATCTGGTAAATCTGCCTTCTCCTTTCATTTTCATTTTCTTTTGGAATAAACTCCTCTCCGACCTCTGACTATCCCCCTCCTCCTTTTGATCAAAAGACTTCTCAGACTTCTGCCCCCATCCACAGTGCTCTCAATGCTCCCAACTTGCACCTTTTTAAATAAATGAAGTCTCCACTACAAAGTTGTCTTCATCTCGTAGCCCATTCTCCCCTCTTTCAGACAGAACCCTAGTGTTGATCTGGTTACTTTGCTCCTGTGACTAGCGGTCAGGACACTGATTCACTTTGTGTGACTGTTGGTCCTTCATCTGTACCATTATTGTATCTGTGGTTCTAATTATGTCTATATTTGAACTCCTGTATCTGGCTGTGAACTACTGTTCTGAGTCTTGTAACTGTGACCTGCAATTACTTACTTGCAAATTTTATTGTTATGTCAGTTTTATCCTTGTGTAACCCTATCCCCATGTTGCACCTGGAAACGAGTCCCAGCTCAATGGTGCCTTTCCTGGTTATCAGCTTTTAAATAAATAAGAATTAATAAACAGCAGCACTATATGGCCTTTGAAGGATAACAACATAGAAACAAATTACCCAAAAAAATGGCTCACATTTTAATACGTACTTTAATTCAGTCTATGTGGCGAAGAACTACATTATATACAATGGAATGAATATTTCAGAAGGGGCAACCCAGACTAAATTTGATCAATATATGCTGCTTAAATTACTGTAAGATCTACATGTAAACAAAGCAGCTGGACTGTATAGGACCATTGTTGACTCACATTTTCAATAAATCATATCAGACAGGTCAGATCCCTAAGGACTGGGGGGAAAGCAATAGTGATTTGGAATTTTGGTCTAACATTTTCAGGGCAGAACGAGCTGGGGGCACAGTGGCGCTTTTCACTGCTTTGGCAGAAAAATATTGGTCTGTTCCAAAGTTATTACATATTTAAAATTTCAGTTCTAAGCATGTTCAGAACAGTCTTTATTAAGAGCTTCTTGGTACAAAAAAAGAATGTGGTCCATACGAAACCCTTTTTCATATGGGGAGTATCCTTTTTTGTGAGGAAAAAATCATTTGTTGTATGTCCACCATCTTGTTTCCATTTAACACACAAAAAAAAATTTAAACCCACAAAAATGACATCCTGGACACACAGCAGTACATATATCTTGGTCATCAGGACCCTGTTAGGTGAACTGTGCACTTAATTCTTGGAAAAATTACCCTGAAATGTGTGTGTTTTTATTTTAAGATCCTTTGTCATGACTTCCTTTCCTTTTTTCATATGGCCATATGACAAAGGAATTCAGCCATATGAAAAAGGATCCCTTCTTACAAAGAAAGCATTTGGATTTAGGTTTTTCCAATTCTCTTTTTGCATGACTGGCTCCTTTTTCATGTTTTTTTTTTTTTATTATTATTCATACAAAAAAGGGTGCCCTCATACGGAAAAAGAATTTGCGCTTAGTTTTTTTCCCCCAAATTAATTTTTCATATAAAAGGATCCTTTGCCGTATGAGTTTTTCCTTCATATGAAAAAGGATGCCTTCATACGAAACAAAATTTTGGACTTGTTTTTTTTTTTTTGCAGGTTCTTTTTTGTGTGGAGAAATCCTTTTTCGTATGGGTGTTTGTTTGATACAAGAAAGGATCCCTTCATACAAAAAAATATTTTGGACTTAGTTTTTTTTTTTCCCATGTTTGTACTTCTACAAGCCATTATTCCCTCAATATTTGAACTTAAAGGAAATCTATATGTCAAAACAAAGGTCTTAATGAGTACTACAAGAATAACACATAATCCCCCGCTTCCCCCAGAAAACTTTAGGGGCTATATATTAAAAAAAAAAAGAAAATTCCCATAGGAAATTTAACAAGCTATGCAGCAAAGAAAGAAATTGATGTTTTGTCAGAAATGGAAGCAAAGGGCCCTACGCTCCTACAGACATATGAGGATACAATCATACTATTTCAAAAAGTAAGGTAATTCTTTGCAAAAAACTTTGTTAAAGAGCAAAATGCTCAGTAAGGGTGTATATCTTAAAGAATGACGGTTTGGGATCTTTAGATGCCTCTGCAATCATTCAGTTTGCTTTTGTTTCTTTAATGATTATTTTCATAATTTTATTTGTATTTTGCCAACTGCCAGTGAAAAAAGAATCCAATGGAATCTTTTTTTTATGATGACAGAAACCTTTTACTGGCAAGGCTGCCAGTGTATTTCAATGGGAAACTGCAACTCTGTTTACAGATTTTTATGGAGAAATAAGACTTCCTGCCACCAAAATATATATGATTTTTGATACAAATGGTATTTTGCGATAATTATCAGAGGGCATTTTCCTTATAACCAGTTTTACTGGGAAGGAAGAAAAGAGAAACTAATTATTATTTTTAAAAACGTCAAATCATACAGATGGATACAACAGTGCAAACATATAGAAGGCAAAGTTTGTTAATTAAATAAATATCAATTTCTTTTGAAAAAGGAAAATATATTTAATTTCTCATTGAAATACACTGGGCTCTTAAAAACCTACTAACACTTTGAGGAGAACTTTAAAAAACGTAATATTTGGACATGAAGCAGATTATATTTCACATTAGCTCTGTATTTCTTATCCACATTATTTATTATGGAGGTCATATGCATGAAAACAAGATTGTTGTTCCTTGAGGGTTCATCAGCTCATATTGTTTTTCCCAACCTCTTGTCATAATACTCTGCTTGTGAGAACACAGTGATTCCCATGGCAACAGACTGTGATGTCACAACAGAGCATTATGATTTCAAGTGGGGAATAAGCTTTAGAGGCTGCTGAACTCTCAGGGATACAGATCTTGTTTTTGTGAGAATTTCTTCAGTAATACCTGCATACCCTGGAGGGGTGGTCAAGGAGGTGGTGATTGAAATTGAATGCCAGGAAATGTAAGATACTTCATTTGGGAGTCAAAACCCCGGCCATGTTTGCACAGGGGTGGGGGGGCGGGGGCGGGTCACACTGCAAGCCACATTGTGAGCAGGATCTAGGGGTGGTGGTAGATGTCAAAATGAATAACTCCAAAAATTGTAGAAGAACCGCAGCCAAAGCAAACAGGATACTGGGTTATATAGCCTGGGAAATTATGTCCAGGAGGAGGGAGGTGATCCTCCTTCTATATAATACTTTGGTCAGGCCGCAGCTCGAGTACTGTGTACAGTTCTGGAGACCTCATCTGAAAAAGGACATAGCACTGATGGAGAGGGTCCAGAGGAGAGTGACCAGGATGATTCAGGGCATGGAGGGGAGGCTCTATGAGGAGAGACTGGAAGAGCTTGGGATGTACACACTGGAGGAGAGGAGGGACAGGGGAGACATGATAGGGGTCTTAAAGTACATAAAAGGAATAACTGAGAGTGGAACCAAGGAGCTGTTCAGGCTAAAGAAGGGGGGGACAACCAGGGAGCATGAGTGGAAGCTGGAGGGGGTGAAATTGCAAGGGGGAACGTGGGAAACATTATTCACTGAGAGAGTGGTGGAGCCGTGGAATGCACTGCCCGGGAGGCTGGTGGAGGGCACATTGGAGGGCTTCAAGAAGGGGTGGGACAGGTACTAGGGGAAACTGAAGCCAAAGAAGACCCTCTTGAGGGCTAGGGGGCAGGAAGGCGAGCACCCACTAGGTGGCTGGCTACCGAGCAGACACGACAGACGACCATTAGGCCTATTCTGCTGGCTTCTAGTATGTTAGTATGATTTCAGTGTTTAAAAAAAGAAATGGAATGGAAGTGTTAAATTACAGACCAGTTAGTTTGACTTCTGTGTTGGGGAAAAATCATGGAAAAACTAGTAAATCAAGAACTTGAGACGGAACTAGGGTAAAAGAATTAACAGAAGGCAGCATGGATTAAAAAAAAATAGATCAGGAACTACAAATTTGTGAACGTTTTACGAATTAGCGAGTGCAGATATTGATAGCAGTGAATGTAGTATATCTTGATTTTAGAAAGGTGCTCAATATTTATTTTTTTTGAGATACTTACTTAAAAAACAACAAACTACTTGGCTACTTGGGTGACCAACTGGTTGGGTGGTAGATTGCAGCATGTGAGAGTTAAAGAAAATCTCTCCGAGAGCAGTGACGAGAGGGGTGCTGCAGGGTTCCGTGCTTGGACCTGTCAGTTGTTTCCATTTTTTTTTTTTTTTTTTTATTTCTGACTTGCACAAACAAGCCAAATTTTATTTTTTTATTTTTATTTATTTAGTTTTTGTTGACCGGGTAAGTGCACCAGACAAATCCTGCCTGTTTTCAGGCACAACCCAGGGGAGGGGGATACAGATGAATGCCAATTGACCTTGAACCAGATTAAGCTGTTGGTGGTATTTTTAATGAATGGGGGGAAGTTTGGCCAGGACACCGGGGAAATTCCCCTACTCTTTTTCAATGAGTGCCATGGGATCTTTAACATCCACCTGAATTACCACCAATCCAGGCAGATGGGACCTCGGTTTAATGTCTCATCCGAAAGACGGCACCTCAGAAGTGCAGCACCCCTCTCATACTGCACTACAGTGTCAGTACTGGGATATTAACCCAAGTGCCAGATGTGGGAGCTGAACCCACAGCCCTCTGATCTCCCGGCCTCAGAGGCGAGTGTGCTACCTACTGAGCCACTGACACCAAAGGACAGATTACAACATTTGCAGATGATACAAAAGTGGGAGGAAGAGTGGATATAGAACAGAGCTAATTTAAGGAAAGATCTGAAGTATAGAGAGAATTGGGCAGTACAGAAGCAAATGCAGTTCAGCACCAGTACATGTACATTGATACACACGGGGGGAAAAACAGCATTCAACAAAACTATTTTTTGGGTGATGAAATTATTAAATCAGTTACAACAGAGGAGGATTTGGGAATCACGAAGTGGAAATATAAATTTCACTGATTTTATTGCAACAATATCGCTAGGGTGGCAGACTAAAAATATGAAAAGTACATTTATAAACAAATTAGAACACAATATCATACCACTGTATAGGGCATATATTAGACCTAATTTAGACTATGGATCTCAGATGTAGAATCCACATAAAGTAGGGAAGATTAAAAAGCTAAAGCACGTTCAGCACAGAGTGACTAAAATGCTACCAGGAATTAAGGACTGACCATTAACAAAGTAAGACTACAAGTTACTTGTCTGTATTGGAGGAAAATAGGTGATTTGTTAGGATTGCTTAGGGTTATCAGTGATTAAAGATTTAATGGAAGATATGCAGATTACTGTACAAATGAAGGAATGTGACATGAGGTCACATACGAAACAACTGTATCTGGAAAACACTAATAGAAATAGCAGACGTGGATTTTTTTTAAACATTGGGCAGGAGGTATTTGGAATAAATTATCCAGGGAATTAGAGTTACAAACCTAGAGACTATTAAAAAAAAAAAAAAAAAAAAAAGGTAGCTTAATACATTTTCGACTGGGGGTCGGTGGGGGGAGGGAGGATTGAGCGTCCCAACTGATGCTCTCCTCCGTCTGAGGTGGAATACCAGGGGTGCTTCTAGCACTCAGCGGTCAGGATGTATGGGCTTATGGGGCAACGGCGGCTCTACTGGAGTCGGGAGGGGATGCTGCTACGCGTGGCTGTCGGCGTGCGTCAGCATGTCGGCAAGCCTGGACCTATGTCCTAAGTGCAGGCATCCCAGGTGAATGGGAGAAAAATGGGAAAAATGCAACACCCCTGGCCCTACGAGCGGATGAAACTGGGGATGGGATGCCGTGAGGATTGCCCTGGCGGATGGAGTAGGAGGAGGTACGAGGCCTCCTCTGAAAGCTGTGGGAGCCAAGCAAATAGCAAAAAAGGATAGCTGGGCCCATTAATTTGGAGGACAGATTATATGGGCAAATAGCCTTTTTCTGTCCTGTAGTCAAATGGGGATATCATGGTATCAAATTTTGATGGTATGATAACACTGACCCATAATACCACAGATAACGTGAATACCACAGCATTGTGTAAATAGTAATTTCTGTAAAAGGAATGTTTTCTTGAACTTTTGCATTTGGAGAGAGTTGGTGCAGTGGAGACAGTTGTTCCTTTATCCTGCCTCAGCTCCTCGGCAGGGGTGTTCCCTGTGGTTCCTCTCTCCAGACCTTCGGCGGCACCTGCACCGGGCGTGATGCCCGAGCTCCAACCTCCTCCGTCACCGTTTCTTAGGTTGCATCGTGCCCCCAAAGCATGGAAGACCGAGGGGTCTGAACAGAGGGAGCATGTAGGAGTGTCCGGTGCAGCGCTGAAGACGGCCCTTCACGAGCACTGGAGGATTGGGCACTTTTACCCTTTAGTTCTGCCCCAACAGCATGGGCATGCAGTGACACCAAGGACGTTACGGCATGCGCTCCCGCGCCCCATATGTCAGACGTCTGCCCGCGCCGACCCCACCAGTACACTGCGAGTTGCGCTACCCCCAGCCACCGCCAGGAGCCAGCACCATCGCAGGAGTTCCTCCTCACCCTCTCGGAGAAGGAGAGCAATCCTAGGATGCTAAATCCTCCTTCCCCTGGCCGACCCCCGACGGTCCGAATCCGCAGCCAAACCCGGGTCGCTGATGTAGCGTGAGGTGTGGTGTCCAGCGTCTTAACCCTCAGCGCCACCAGGCCGGCACCCCAAATCCTATTTTTACCCTTTCTTGAGCTGCTCCTGTCTTGTGCAAATAATAAAAATTTCAACTCTAATTTAGGAATACCTGCAATATTTTGATTGTTCTGACTCTATTACACTAGAGCTAGTTCTGCCTTTGATACTGATGCCAACATACGTTTTCCGAAACTTTGAATTAAAACAAACCTTCGTGCTATTAAATAGAGATGAAACTTGGTCCTGCCTGCCTTGTGGTATAAAGAAGATAATGCTGGGGCCGGATGTAGCGCTACTGCTTGTGACGCTGATGGCCTGGGTTTGGGAACGAGCCCAGTGCATCAGTGGGCTGGGTGGGGGGGGCTGGATGAACATCCCATGGACTCCTGTCCACCTTTGGGGGGAAGGTTGGTGGCCCCTGGCACTTGAGCAACACTCTGCTGAGGCTGGGTGTACACCTTGCCAGGATCACACAAGGCTGGGTGATGGTAGCGCGGACATCTGTGGGCCATGTGTGGGAGCACACATGCCTGCGTGCTGACGTAAGAGCACGTCCACGCCGTTGGGGAACTGACACCAAGATAAAACCCTGGGTGTCAGCACTTCATGATGGCCTTAAACCTCCCCCGAAGGATGTTGGGAATCATAAGTCTGAGGTGGGCCTCAGGTGGATCACAGTCTCTCCATCAGAAGCCCTGTTGTTGGGGTACAAATCACGGGGTCTCTGACCTAGGCAGTTGGACAGGGATGTTGAGAGGCGAGCAGGCAGAGATAGGGGCACTGCCTGCAGCTAAGAGAATTGCTAGAGTTTGGGGGGGATGAAGATAATGCTGCAAAATAAAAGGCTTAATTTGATTTATTAAACATATGTTACTGACATTCAAACCATTTATTTTTCTAATCTTTGCAGATGAGGTGGGAGCCCTGGTTTTTGACATTGGTTCATACTCCGTGAGAGCAGGTTATGCTGGTGAAGACTGCCCAAAGGTAAGAGTTAAATATACTTGCTTTTTCAGAATTATTGCTGGCCTACGTTCTGCAAAGCAATCCACAGGTTTGTCCAGAGTGATTTTCAGTGCAGAAGATTTATTTATTTCAGTACTCAAAAAACCATTTGCGATCAGAGTTCTTTACATAGGTTCCACGTCAAGACATTTAAGTACAACAGATAGGTGAAATTATACAAAGGATTGCAGAAATACAAAGGTAAACAAGCAGGATTATATGTCAAACACAGTACAGGTCACAGGAAAACAGACAACTGACCGTGCCCAACGGTGAAACCAGTCAGTTGCCAGCAAACAAGGTTGTTTGAAGCGTTGCTAAGTGCTAAAGAAAAAAGGGGGTGAAGGGGCGGAGCCCAAGTGCAGTGTGCAAAAGGAGAGCGTAATATCCGTGTAGCAGTAGGGATCGGAGGGCGGTGACTAGACTGGAGGCAGAGGGAAAGGGTGCTAGGTGTGTGGGGGAGCAGGAGGGCCTACTCGGGAGAGAGGAAGGGTTGAGGGGCAGGGGATGGAAGTAGTGATGGGGGGGGTGGAGGTGGTGCCAGCGTTGGCAGGCACATGAGATTCGCGATATCGAGGAGCTTCAGGTTAATTTTGAAAGCACCCAGTGTGGGCAGGCGCAATGTTCTCCTGGAGGGAGTTGAACCACAGCAGTGCACGGGAAGCAAGCAAAAAACCTTTGTCCTTGAGATGTTCGACATTTCGGAGTTAGAAAGGACTGGTGTTTGGAGTTACGGGTATGCTGTCGATTATTGCTGGGAACCAGAAGTTGTTGGACCACCGGTGGTAGCTGACCAAGGCAGATCTTTTTGGCCAGAAGGCAAGATTGATATTTTAGTCGGCCATTGGGCGTGAGCCAGTATGCCCTGGCATAGAGATCACAGGTGTAAGTCAGTCAGTGTGCACCTAAGGTGAGCCGACAGGCTTTGTTGAGTGCAGTTTCTATGCACCAGAGAGCAGTATCTATGATAGACTCATATATCGGCAGCTCGTAGTCCACCAGGGAACCCACAGAACTGGGAACAGCTATGCTGAGGGCTTCAGGGGAAAGGCTATGCTTGTGACAATAAAGTAGCCCTATGAGCTTGTTGATAGCTTTGGCTGTGTTGTCAATGTGGAGAGTATAGGAGAGCAAGTTGTCAATAGTGATACCGAGGTATTCAAAGTGTTGAACAAGTTCAAGAGAAACCCCGCCACTGTTGCCTATTGATGGTGGGTAGTTTTTGTGTTTGTTTAGAGAGCTGGAAAACAGCATAGTTTTTGTTTTCTTGTAGTTCATTATCAATTTATGATCTTTCAACCACGTCTCTACACTGGTGAAGTCGCTCTGTAGTTGCTGCTCAAGGGCACTGGGGTCTGAGCCATTTGAGAAGACAGCCGCATCGTCTGCATAAAGGAGGATGCGGCCTCGACTGGCTTGGGGGAGGCAATTCAAGAATAAGCTGAATAGGAGGGGACCCAGTATTGACCCCTGCAGAATGCCTGAGAGGACAGTACCTATCCGGATACAGTGGTAGCGTTGCTTCTTGTGACCCTGGCGATTTGAGTCATTGGGGGCTGGCCAGTGCAAATAGTATTGAGTGTCCCAGGGACTGCACTTCTCCTTCAGGGCAGGAGGAATATGAAACACGCAGTGGGATCACCACTTGGTGGATGTTAATGGCATCCCAGTTTAGGCTACCAAGCAAAGGAGGGGGTGCCTGAGATACTGGCATACTCGCACGGTGGTGTCATGTGCATCACTACATCGTTGGCATACCTATGGGAAGAAAACAGAAAAAAGTCCCTGGACAAGCAGAAATACCACCCAAGTCCATTAGAAGATTGGCAGCAAGACTGGGGGATGCTGTTAGGTAAGTGGGGGAGAATATTTCAAGAGACAGAAGGGCAAAGGTGTTAGCCAGTGCAGAAGAAAGTTACGCCTATTTGTGATAAACATAGAATAAAATTAAAAAAAAAAAAAAAGTATAAAACCAAAACTTATGCACTTGGATTATTTTTTAATCAAAGGTATATGTTAAACTAAAATATTACAATAGTTAAAAGCAAATTCATATGTGGTTTGTAGTTAGCAGAAGATGTGAACTTTAAAAGTTTTGGGAATTGAGTGGCCAGATAAAATTATCACCAGTTACAAGATTACTTTATTTTTTTTATTTAAAATTTGCTGACCAGGATAGGCACACTAAGTCAAGTTCCTTTCAGTTGTGAACCCGGGGGTGGGGGCAAGCAGCATGATACAAAGTACAATGAAATCAAGTGCAAAATACACACAGTGTATGCAAATCGAGGGCAAAATATACAGTGTACTGCAAAAGGAGGGCAAAATACACACAGAGTAACCAAATGGAGGGCAAATGTACACAGTGTAAGCAAATGGAGGGCAAAATATACAGTGTACTGCAAAACGAGGGCAAAATACACACAGTGTAAGCAAATGGAGGGCAAAATACACACAGTGTAAGCAAATGGAGGGCAAAATACACACAGTGTAAGCAAATGGAGGGCAAAATACACACAGTGTAAGCAAATGGAGGGCAAAATACACACAGTGTAAGCAAACGGAGGGCAAACTACACACAGTGTATTGCAAAAGGAGGGCAAAATTGGTGTCAGTGGCTCAGTAGGTAGCACACTCGCCTCTGAGGCCGGGAGATCAGAGGGCTGTGGGTTCAGTTCCCACATCTGACACTTGGGTTAATATCCCAGTACTGACACTGTAGTGCAGCATGAGAGGGGTGCTGCACTTCTGAGTTGCCATCTTTCGGATGAGACGTTAAACCGAGGTCCCATCTGCCTGGATTGGTGGTAGTTCAGGTGGATGTTAAAGATCCCATGGCACTTATTGAAAAGAGTAGGGGAATTTCCCCGGGTGTCCTGGCCAAATTTCCCTCCTTCATTAAAATTACCACCAACAGCTTAATCTGGTTCAAGGTCAGCTGGCATTCATCTGTATCCCCCTCCCCAGGTCGTGCCTGAAAATAGGCAGGATTTGTCTAGTGCACTTACCCGGTTAACAAAAACTAAATAAAAAAATTAAAATAAAAAAATACACACAGTGCACTGCAAAAGAAGGACAAAATACACACAGTGTAAGCAAACGGAGGGCAAAATATGCACAGTGTAAACAAATCGAGGGCAAAATACACACAGTGTAAGCAAATCAAGGGCAAAATATTTATTTATTTATTGAAGATATCGGATTTACAACCTTTGAGTCATAGACCCAGTTACAAAGGCTCCATGTCAGAGTGCAATACAGATCAATAAGCAAGGCAGTATACAGTAAGACAAAGCGGAAAAAAGAGAAAAAAAAAACAGGGTATGAAGAGTACATTCAATAAGGAGGATGGGGCCTATACAATTGGGTAGCTATACAGGTCCAGCTAAGGATCTTGTTATTGCCATGGTGCAAGCAGTCGAGATTCCGACATTGTCATAAACACAGTCAATCTTGTGCAAAGAAAAGGAAACATTAACAGCAGTAGAATAAAAAACTTTAGCCCACACTCTCTCCATGTGGCGTTGGTGATGCTGAAAGTTTATATGCACCAGCTGGCATCTCCATCCCTGCTCCACCACTGAGGCAGGACTGGGCAGGCCTAGCCAGGGCCCCGTAGCCAAGTATTGGGGGTGCTAAGCAGTAGCTCATACTTAGCCAGTGCACTAGCAGTGGCGGGTGGAGAGTATGTGGTATTTGAGGGCTGTTTTGAAGGGGCCTAGTCTGGAGACAGAGGTAACGGCCGAGGGGAGTTCATTTGTATCATAATGGTGCTGTGTAGGTAAAGGACCTTTGGACTAGTGAGGTCGTGACCCTGGGAACAGCCCACATCACTTTATTTGCCGAGTGGGTGTTTGCTGAGGCATGAGCAGTGCGGAGGGAGGCAGAAACTCCGAGGGGGGTAAGGCCTAGTTGAATTGTTTTGGTGAGGAGACTTGTTTGATAGCGTACTCTTTTGTCTAGAGTGAGGATATTTGTTAGGGCATACAGGGTGCAGCTGTGGGTACGCCTATCTACTCCAACGAGGAGTCTACATGCTTTGTTGATGGCTAAGTGGATTTTGTTTAGAGCAGTGTGGTCAGTGGCAGAGTAGATGGTTAGCCTATAATCTACTAGAAAGAGAACAGAGGAGTTAACAGCAGGGTTAGGGCCTCTGGCGGTAGGCAGGCTGTATGCGGATACAGTAGTCCTGTGTGAATATTTATGGCTGAAGAAAAATTTACAGATATGGGGGTGGAATGAGAGGCTGGGATCAAATGTTAGGCCCAGGTATTTATAGGTATGGACCTGTTCCAGTGGGAGGAGAGCTTTGGAAAGATTGTTAGTTGGGCATCACAGTCCTTGCTGTGTCGGTGGGCAAAGAGCATTGACTTAGTCTTTTTTACACTGACCGCTAGTCTGTGGTCAGTGAACCAGTTTTCGATGTGGTTGAAGGCAAGTTGTAGGGAGGACTGTAGGATTGTGGGTTCTGAGTTGGAGGCAAACAGTACCGCATCATCTGCGTAGAGCAGAAGATTACTTGGGCAGTATTTAGGCAGGGTGTTGAGGAAGATGCTAAATAATAATGGACCCAGGATGGAGCCCTGGGGGACCCCAGAGCGGACTGGCAGAGTACACGCGAGAGTGCTGTTTATCTTCACACATTGGGACCTATCTGAGAGATCACTTGTAAACCACGCGATGGGTCCAGGAGACAGACCGGTGTTGCGGAGAGTAATTAGGAGCAGGGTGTGGGAGATAGTATTGAAAGCTTTTGACAGGTCTATGAATACAGCTCCTGCTAGGTATTTCTTATCTAGGGCATTATGCAAAGAGTTGGAGAACTCTGTGAGGGTGGTTGTTGTGCTATGTCCAGTTCTAAATCCATGTTGTTCCCTACATAGTATGTTGTGTGCAAACAGGTAGTCGGTGAGTTGGGTGGCAGCAATTTTTTCCAGGGCTTTTGAGAGGGGTGGAAGAATGGAGATGGCCCGGTAATTATTGGGTGAGGTGGGGTCCCCACTCTTCAGTATTGGGGTGATAGTGGACATCTTCCAGTCAGTTGGAAACTGCGCTAGATATAGACAGTGGTTAAGGAGGTCAGGCAGGGGGGAGAGCACAGAGTCCAGTACCAAATTAAGGATTTTCACATCAGAGGAGTCTTTGCAGACGTTTGAGCCCTCGAGGGCATTTGCAAGGTATGGTATCGCTTCACTCATTGTAATGACTCTGAGGTGGGGGGGGGGTATGCATTGTTTGGCTCGGGGGTGGGATTGAAGAAGTTGTTTGGAAGAACTGCACTTAGATCAGAGAATGCAGTGTTTAGGCAATTGGTGATGGTAAGTGGGTCCGAGGTAGTATCATTGTTGACAGTTAGCTGGGAGGAGGGTGGCATCCTGGATTTTCTGGTCAGTTCCTTTAGGTTGTCCCAGAACAACCTAGCATTCCCCCCAGGAGGAGGTGAGGGTAGTTTTTATAGTAATCAGATTTGGCCATCCTAATAGCCTAGGTACACCTGTTGTGAACCACCTTGTAGGCAAGCCTGTCTGCCTGCACACCTGAGGCAACTGCTTTGTGCCAGAGATCGTCACGGTTCTTTAGTTGCTGAAGCAGTGCTGGTGAGACCCAGGGGGCATTATGTTTTGTGGATTGAACCTTTGTGAGGGGGCAAATCTATCACACGCTTTGTTGAACGTGCGGGTGACGTAGTCAAGGGCTTCATCTATGGAAGGGGCATAGCTGATGGGGGACCAATCACACTGGGCTAGCTGTCTCCTTAGTTTAGTGAGGCCTCCAGGTTGAAAACGGTGTTGGGTAAAACTGTTTGGTTGGGGTATTTGCCACTGACATGACCTGGTGAAGAGTATGGGGGAGTGATCGCTTAATGAATCTGGGACTACAGTTAGGTCTGAAATTTTGTTTGGATGATTGGTGAGTAGCAGGTCGATCAGGGTGCTAGATCCATTTCTGGGATTCACCCTGGTTGGCTGATTAACTAACTGGGCCAGGTCTAGAGCAGAAAGAGTGTCTTTTTTTTTTTATAGGGGAGGCTGAGCTGGATAGCCAGTTCACATTAAAATCCCCTAATATAATGTGCTCGGTTTTGGGGGGGAAGCTGGATATATAGCTGGCTAGGGATTGAATAGCTGTGACTTGGTGTCTTGGTGGGATGTAAGCCACAGTAATAGTTACAGGGGGTCTGGTGTGAGTTTTATTGTCAGGGCTTGTGCCCCGTGATCCAGGGAGGGTGGCGGTAGGTTTTGGCATAACAGGGAGTCTCGAATGTAAAATGCACACCCCACTCCTTGTTTGCCAATTCTGTTGGCTCTATAAAGAGTGAGGCCTGGGAGTGCGACAAAGAAGTCAGGTGCCTCCTTTGACAGCCAGGTTTCAGTGAGGGCTAGCACATCCGGTTGATGCTGCTCCAACATTGTAGTGGCGCCATCTTTTTGGGCAAGCGGCAGATGTTCATTGCAGCCATTCTCAGCCCCTGGTGTGAGGCACTAGGATTGTGTGAGATGGGACCCGGATTGGGATGCACATTGCCTGAAATTAGAAGCAGTAGAGCAAAGATTCTGAGGAGGGCCAGAACTCGTTGCTTGCTGGTGTTGGCATGATGCTCCTTAACGGAGGTGCCGTCTGAGCAAGGGACGGTCAGGGAGATGAGGGCAGGGAAGGGGAGGAACGGAATTTGACGTGGCGGGTGGTGGTGGAAGGTGACAGCAGGGAGATGAGTAGGGGGGAGGACAGGTGAGCTACAGCGAATGGGAGAGTAGGTGGGAGCCGATGTTGTGTAGAGGGGTTCCACAAAGATGAGCCACGGGTGAAGGACTGGGCAGTCCCTGGAAGAGGATGACGAAAGTGAGGATTAAAGTAAGTATTCTAGAGCAAAAAATGGTGTACTGAGGACAAGGAGAAATGCCAGGGATTGGAGAAGCAGAGAAGAAGCTGCCTCTAGTGGCACAGGATAGAAGTTGCTAGGAGAGAGAGAAAAAAAATATACACAGTGCTAGCAAATCGAGGGCAAAATATACACAGTGTGCTGCAAACGGAGGCCAAAATATACACAGTGGGCTGCAAATGGAGGCCAAAATATACACAGTGGGCTGCAAGCGGAGCGCAAAATATACACAGTGGGCTGCAAACGGAGGGCAAAATATACACAGTGGGCTGCAAGCGGAGCGCAAAATATACACAGTGGGCTGCAAGCGGAGCGCAAAATATACATAGTGTAGGCAAATCGAGGGCAAAATATATGCAGTGTAAGCAAATCGAGTAGGGCAAAATATACATAGTGTATAGCAAGCGGAGGGCAAAATATACACAGTGTAAGCAAATCGAGGGCAAAGTATAAAGCAAAGCAAGTTTATTTATAAAACGCCATTCCAGAAGATCATGGTATTGTACATGATCACAGTTTAAACACAGCTATCATAAAAACAAATACTTAAAATCAAATATTAAATTAGCAGGAGTTAAACCTCACAAAAGGTAAAATTAAAAAAAATAGGTCTTTAAGGCAGATCTGAAGGCCTCGATGGACGGGCACTCTCTAATCCGACGAGGTAGAGAATTCCACAGGGTCGATGCTACAGAGACAAAAGATCTAGCTCTGGACATAGTCAAACGGACCCTGGGAATCTCCAGAAATCCCTCATCAGTAGAATGGAGTGGACAAAGGGGGCAGTAGCGGCACAGGAGGTCTTGCAAATAGCGCGGTTCCTGTCCATGTAGGGCTTATAGGTTAGCAACCCGACCTTGAAGATGATCCTTCACCGCACCAGCAGCCAGCGCAATCCACGAAGCACAGGTGTGACATGGCAAGATCTTGACAAGCCAGTTAGCAACCTGGCAGCCGCTTTCTGCACCAGATGTAGGCGGCAAAGTTCCACCCCAGGGAGCCCTAGGTATTGGGCATTGCAGTAATCAAGACGGGAGGTCACAGAGGTGTGGACCAAGGTCGGTAGATCGTCAGGCGGGACTAGGTGCTTTATCCGAGCAATGTTCCTTTAGATGGTAAAAAGAGATCTTGATGATGTCTGAAACCTGAAACTTAAGTGTCCGTTCGTCATCAGGTACAACGCAGAGATTCCGCACCCAGTCAGAGGTCAGCAGCTGGTTCCCTTCAAGCCAAAGCCCAGAGGATTGCCCAGCCAGTGACCCCTCTATCCGATGACCTGGGTCCACAACCAACACCTCAGTCTTATCCGGATTTAACCTAAGTCAATTGGCACTCATCCAGTCTTGAATCTCAGAGAGGCAGTTATTAAAGACCGAGACAGCGTCATATTGTTCAGGTACAAAGGACATGTACAGCTGAGTGTCATCTGCATAGCAGTGAAAACTCAGTCCGTACTGACTTATAATGTCTCCCAATGGTAGCATATACACCGCAAACAACATGGAGAACACCACAGAACCCTGCGGTACTCCACATGGCAGGGCATAGTGTACAGCAAACGGAGGGCAAAGCATACACAGGGGGCTGCAAATGGAGGGCAAAGCATACACAGAGGGCTGCAAACGGAGGGCAAAGCGTACACAGGGGGCTGCAAACAGAGGGCAAAGCATACGCAGTGTACAACTGTAATCTTCCGTATAACAATTTAAAAGTGAGAAAGGAATAAGTGCCGTAACTCTGCTTGTACCCCAGGCCTGCTCAGAATAACATTCCGCTGCACTTCCAGCTATTGCAACTGGAAACATGGGTGTCCTTAAAGGCACTCATCTTTTCTCACTGTACATCCTGGAGCCACACAAATTACATTTAAATGTTTATTTACAACACGTGAGGTGTGTATATTTTAGAAGAAGTGGGAACTACCTCCCTTACCACTGCTCTGAGCAGATCATACTATATGCTGATGATGCTGTTGTATTCTCCACTCACAAAGATCCTGCAACTCTTCAGCACAACCTTCAACTTGGTTTCAGTTCTGTAGAGACATGGTTTCTTAATCATAAACTGGTCCTCAATGACAAGAAAACCAAATCTGTGCTCTTCTGCAGCTCTCATAACCCACACAAGCTACACCACTTGGCTATCTCCACCACCCAGGGGAACACTCTAGATCAGGTGGTGTCCTTCAAATACTTAGGGATTCAGCTTGACCCTAATCTCTCCTATGGACTTCATGTAGATAATGTAGCTAGAGCTGCTAATACACAGCTTGGTCTTCTCTCTACAAACACAGACCACACCTCACGTCAGAAGCTTTGAAGGTTGCAGTCCTGAGCTCTGTGATCTCTGTAATAGACTATGGTCTCATCATTTATGGCTCGGCCACAACCAAAACCCTTAGACGCCTCTCAACTGCCTTAAAAAAGGCATGTCGGCTCATCACTGGTGCTCACCGTCTCACCCACACATGTGACCTGTACAACTCAGACCGGCTGGCTCCAACTATCAAACCACATAAAGTTTCTCACCTGCTCCATGGTCAAAAAATCTACCTTGGCCTTGCACCTTCTGGGGTCTCAACTCTGTTACAACACCGAATTAACAAATGGTGCCTTAGGAGATCCACGCTACAGCTACTGAAAGTCCCCCACTGTCGCACTTCACAGGGACAACGCTCTTTTGCTTATCGAGCACCACTCTGGTTCAGTGGCCTCAGCCCAACCATTGGTATGTTTAAAACTAGGCTTCGGGACTATCTCACTACCAACAGCTCCTGTGACTGCCCAACTTTAACCTTGTTTCTCCACTTCCCTTTCTGCTCTAGTTGTCCCCCCCTACTCCCCTCCTCACTGGATTATACCCTCACATCTTGGTATACCCAATGCTGCACTTTTCACCCTCTCGCCACTCTTCCTACATTCCTTCTCTCCCCCTACCCTCTTCCCTCTCCCTATGACTCTGGCACTTCTTATCTGTTGTCTGTTTTCTATGACAAATGCTGCTGGCTGCCTTGTTACAATGCTACCCTTGAACTGTATTAATCTGTACTCTGTTTGCAATGTCCACATTGTTGTAATGCCTGTCTTGATGTTCCCCATAATTTGTATTTCTGTGACGTGGAACCTTTGTAAAAGAGCCATGGCTCAAAGATATGTGTAATCCTAGACTTGATAAATAAAATAAATAAACAAACATGCCTTAGCTGGAATTTGAACCCTGGCCTGCTTAGAATACCTTTCTAAGGGCACTTATTTCTTTCTCACTTTTTCAGTGTAGCCAGCTTTGTTTTGCCCCCTTCCGGCTTTGTCACCAAGGTCCTTCTGGTCTTACTGATTATCCACCACTTAGCCAGGACCATGACTTTAGAGGGTGGCCTGCTATGTTGGCCGTGTATGGACCTGTGGGGGAGGGAGAACATGCCAGTGCAGTGCAGACCACGGCTTTTTCCTCCAGCTTGTTTTTCTCCTTGAGAGTCTCGGCGTTCAGTGATGCGTATCCATTTGTGCCCCGGCACACAAGCATGTCCAGTGGTTGCCCCTTTCCGCTTCAGAATTCACGGGGTGACAGTCAAACAGTTGGAAACTGCGGGCCCAGAGGAGAGCTGTCCTTGGGATGTTGGATGCTTCCTCACCCTGCCATCACCTGAGCAACCAGAGTCTGTTCTCCGAACCCGGGTCACCGGCATAGAAGGGATAGCTCTGTCGAGCCAGCTTGTTTCTCATCTCTAAACTGTGCTTTAAAATATCTTCCATATTCTTCCATTCTCCATACCTGTTACAGTAAGGGGAACAGCACCACCACATGGAATTGAGTGTACACTCTCCCCTAAAAGATTGCAAGGTAGGATGTGACTTTTCCCTGATATTGTATATAGCCTGCTTTTCCTGATTTTTGCCACCTGTTGCCATAGCAGGACTGTACAACCAGCATCACCAATTCATTTAATCATGCGCAACTGAAGGGAAACCAATCCATAAAGCACACACCTCCAAACAAGAACAAAGACATTTTTATTTCGTCCTCATAACGTACCCTTAAGAAAGGCATACTCGGTCAATTCCAAAACCAACTTCTTAACTCTGATTGGTCCCCTTTTGACTCTGCCACCAATATTGATGACGCCCTTACATACTTTATCTCCACTTTTATCTCTGCATGCAACATTTTTGGCCCCTTTGTGACACATAAGGTGAAAAACCGGGACAATCACTGGGTGGCCCTGGCCCTTTTAAAATCAGTGGCCCACTGGGATAACCTTTGGCACAAGGCTCTGGGGTCTGGACTTCCTTCAGATGGACAGCACAATCGGGCAGCCAGAAATGTCTGTACTGGGAATTAGACGTGTTAAAGCTGAGTACTATACAACCTGCCTTTTCTTCCTCCTGGGGTAATGGGACTAAGTTCTGGAAAAATCTTAAGGACTTAACGGGTAAAACTAACACCCTCCCCCCAATTAAATATCAATGGAGTTAGTACCCAAAACTCACTGCTCATAGCAGATACATTCAATAATGCTTTTACCGATCTAAGTACTGTTCCCCTTCCGGATTTCTTCAGTGACCCCAGTGACCCCTCTATCCCCCCTCCGTCATCTGCCCCTATCGGTATCCCTTCCTTTTGCTTCAGAGTAATATCTCCAAGTGAAGCCAGATCCTACCTTTCCCAAGTCTTGGGCAAGTCCAGATTCAGTGGCGACTCTCTTGATCTAAAATTACTTAATTTGACATTTGATGCAGTACTCCCACCTGTTACCAAAATTCTTAATCTTTCTCTCTGTCTCAGTCAGTTTCCCTCCCAGTGGAAATCTGTGATAGTCACCCCTGTTCACAAAAGTGGTGACAACTGCCCATGGTAACTATTGCACCATCTCTCTCGTTCCCCCTATTTCTAAAGCCCTTGAAAGAATAGAGAATGATCAAATCTCTGACTATCTTGCCAAGTATAATCTGCAGTGTAGCCAACAACACGGCTTCAGGAAGGACCACAGTACTTCTACAGCCCTCCTGGAGTTCACTAGCTTTATACATAAAGTTCTAGCCTTGGGTCACTTGGTTGGGTCTGTGTACATAGACCTAACATAAACATTTGACACGGTCCACCATGGCCTTCTCTCTGCCTCCCTCTCGGGGCTGGGCCTATCCTCTGATGCTACCGCCTGGTTTGATACAGTTACCTCTCTGGGAGGTCCCAGAGGGTTAAAATCCTAGGTACCCTCTCTTCCAGCAAGCCAGTTCACTCAGGGGTTCCACAGGGGGTCAATTCTTGGCTCGCTCCTGTTTAGTCTTTTTCTAAATACCCTTCCCCAAGCCTGCTCTGGCAACCTACTCTTCTACACAGATGATGCAGTTATTTTCTCTAGTCATCCTGAACCCCTTATGCTTAAACAATGCCTGCAAAATAGCTTTACACAAGTGGAGTCCTAGTTCTCCATTCATAAACTTGCCATCAATTACAAAAAGACCAAAGTAATGCTGTTTGCAAACCACTAGAATAAACATAGTAAACATCTGAAATAGTCAACTCTCGTCACTTGAGCAGGTTAGGAGTTTTAAATACCTCGGGATCACCTTAGACCAATAGTTCTCAGACTTTGTCACAGTGAGCCTCCCCAAATCCATGGAAAAGATTTTGAGCCTCCCCCAAAAACTGAAATAATCTTGGGCCTCCCCAGAGAATAACAACATACTGTTCCTTGTGCAGTACACCATGACTAAATTGAAACCCCTTTGAGTACTTGGCTCAAATTCAGTTCTTTGTCTTATACTGACGTGGAACCTTTGAAAAGAGCTCCTGTGCTCAAATCTGAATAAGAATAAATAAAATAAATATAATTCATGACAGACCCCCCCAAACAGGCCAACCCTATGTACTCTGCTATTTTCATTCTTGAACCATTGTTACCCCTTGTTGCAGTACCTTCATGGATCAGACTACTTTCTCTGTTTCCTCTCTATATAAAATAACCTTCCTACATGCTTTGCATCTCCCCATCCTTCCCTGCTCCTAAACAACTTCTCAGGGATTACTTTGCTCCTTCCTGCTATTGCTGTTAGCACTTCTATGCTCAACCCTTGTATTTGGGCTGTTCTGCCATCAGGCTACAAATTGATCAATTACAACCACTTATTATCAGTTCATTGTTCATATTTATTTGCACTATTGTTCATTGTGTATTTCATGATTGTTTTGCAGTTACCTTTTGAAATGTATTCACTCCTACCCTTCCCCAGGTACACCTGAAATGAGCCTTTCATTCACCTTCCCGTTGTCACCTATTAGTAAATACATTTAATTCACCTACTATTGTCCTCTTTCAGTTTGCATCAGCTCTTCACACAAAATATATAAAACTCAAAATTTAAATACAGTACTTTTTCAGACTTGCTTGAGCCTCCCCTGGAACAGGTTGGGGCCTCCCCAGGGAGGCTGGCCTCACCATTTGAGAACCCCTGCCTTAGACTCTGCCCTCTCCTACCAAGAACATATTAATCTGGTTTGGAAAGCAGTAACCACCAGAATCGGCCTTTTCTACAGGCATAAGAGCGACCTGACAAACAACACCCTCTGCCTGGCTGTCACTAGTTTTGTTCTGTCCCTAGTGGATTATAGTACGGTAATCTACAGATCTGCATCTGACACTGCTCTTAAAAGAATAATGCTCTCCCTCAGTAAAGCATGTCGCCTCATAACAGGAGCCCCAAAGCTAACCCATACCTGCGATCTTTACAGTCAAGTGAACTGGCTAAACTTTAAGGGTAGGCTTGACTATCACACCTGCCTGTCGGCCAAGAGGCTTGGCACCTCACTCTCCCCTCCCTCGGTCCAGCAGCTCATCTCCCCTGTCCCTACCCCTTGTTCTACTAGGAAGTCTGTTAAGGCCCTTTACCTAGTCCCTTTGTGTAAGACATCCCTAGGTAGGGTTTTATTTAACTCTAAAAATTGATTAGCGTTTTGCTCATAAAAGTGCTAAAACATTGTGAAAATGCATAGCAACTGCCTCACTGTGTTTAACTAACATAACACTTCTAGAAAACCTATATAAATACTTTCTGAACAGTTAGTATTGTTTGTTGATTGTTGAATTTTGTTGACCCGGTAAGCCCACTGGGCCTAGAAGTCCCTTTTTCAGGGGCGACCGGAGGGGGGGGGATACAGATGGTGAGCAACTGAATTTGAACCAGATT
Source organism: Neoceratodus forsteri (assembly GCA_016271365.2). NCBI lineage: Eukaryota > Metazoa > Chordata > Ceratodontiformes > Ceratodontidae > Neoceratodus > Neoceratodus forsteri. The sequence goes on from CM028137.1 coordinate 925,323,719, forward strand.
AAGCTGTTGGTGGTCTTTTTAGTGAATGAGGGAAATTTGGCCAGGACACCGGGGAAATTCCCCTACTCTTTTCGATAAGTGCCATGGGATCTTTAACATCCATCTGAACTACCACCAATCCAGGCAGATGGGACCTCGGTTTAACGTCTCATCCGAAAGACGGCACCTCAGAAGTGCAGCACCCCTCTCATGCTGCACTACAGTGTCAGTATTGGGATATTAACCCAAGTGCCAGATGTGGGAACTGAACCCACAGCCCTCTGATCTCCCGGCCTCAGAGGCGAGTGTGCTACCTACTGAGCCACTGACATTGTCCCAAGAAAAAAACTGCTAATCAGTTATTTAAAACCCTGCTAGAACAGCGAGCATTCTTCCACAGGGCCCCTGTCCTGCTCAGTGGCCTGCCTTCTCTGGTTTCCCCCACAGTTAAATTGGGCCCCTTTAAAACTAAGCTTCGCCAGCACCTACTCTTTGTGAATAGTTGTGACTGCTCCTAGCTTTTACTGGTCAATCTGGGACTGCTCATGGCTTGTCTCTCTAGTTCCCCCTGCTTCTCCCCACCTTATCTTGATCTAATTTCTCCTCCTGCCCTTTACCTGCACTCTTTCCTACTCCTCCTCCTTCTCTACACCTTACACCCCTCTACTCAACTCCCCCAGCTGTCTCGCAACTCTCCTTAACTTACTTACTTCTGGTCTCCCTTTCTTTTCTTTAATTTCCTATCTGTTTACATAATTAGCTAGCACTGCCTGCACCGTGTTTGTTTCATTATCATGTACTCTGCCCTCAGTTATGATGCACTTATGTATAATGCACTGCATTACTTGTATACTCGTATCCTATGTATTATGTACTGTATTAATTTCCTGTAATGTTTCGTATCCTGTCTCTTAAATCTACTCACCATGTTGTTTCTTTGCCATATACTCCGCCCTGATTTATGATGCACTTATGTATATGTACTGTATCATTTGTATACTCGTATGCTATGTATAATGTACTGTATTAATCTTCTGTAATTTTTTTTTTGTAACCTGTCTGTAAATCTGACATGGAACCTTTGCAAAAGAGTCTTTGACTCAAAGGGTTATAATTCCAAGACTTCAATAAATAAACGAAAATAAATAAAGAAAGAAATGTAATTTGCAGACAGACTATATACAGCCAAAAAATGGGAGTGGCGAGGACTTGGGATACTCTGGGGAAACTAAGAATCCAGGTATTAGATTCTCTTTTTGCTATCGTCCCCCTTATATTTTCATCCTCAGTAGCTATTACAGTAGGGGATGTACCAAGCAAAGGCAACAGCCAGAAAAAGATAGGGTGGTCAGAATACAGAGGCCACTGCTTCTCCTCCTGCACAATGGACAATTAGCTGGGCACTGCAACTGAGTCCCTTGCTCCTCATGCCTCATGGTGGAGGCCTATAAGTCTAATTAGAGGAACCTGTACATTGCCTGACCACATAGAGATGGTTGAAGGCAAGGTTTTCTTACCCATGTCTCTGTGTGGAACAAAGCAAGCAAGGCTGATAATGACTGAAGGCTGCATCTGGCTGAGATGGTACTTCAGTGCTTTACTGCTAGCTAGGCTATGAAGCTGAAGCTGTTTGGCATGTTAGGGGCACAGACACAAAATGGGCTGATTGATGATCACAGGCCCACGCGGACAGCGAACCGAGTTGGAAATGGACTGCAGGCTTGTGCTACATCCTACTCTATTCGTCAGGAACACAGAGAAAGGTTTTGAGCATGTCAGCCCCCAACTCACTGACTACTGGCAGAGGATACGGCCACAAAAAATTACTGTAGTGTCAGGAGAAGACTGACTACTTACAGAGGGTCAACAGTGTAGCTTCCGATATTTTAGATGTGCTGGGGGCATCCACCCGAAAGACCTTGGAAAGGTGATAATGAGCTTCTGTTGGTGCTCAGGGCTCCTACTGACAAGATGACCAGAAGGGCCAAGGCATGCACTCCAAGCCCAGAAGGGGTTGCCAAATCAAGTAGAAGCCCTGTGTGGAGGAGGACCTGGATCTTAGGAGACCATCCTGTCTGGGAATCTAACCCATGTCCTGCAGTGATTTGGAAAAGGTTTACCTGACCTGTAAATATGTCCTGATGTGGCACTTTCTTTTTTCCTGGCTTTAAGGAAGCACTCCACCCTCTCTAGTAAAGACACAGTAACTGGGTCTTTGTCGCTGTCTGCCTTCAAGCCATGATGTTGCACTAGGGCACTGTTCACAGGCAATTCGGCCCTGAACCAGGAGGTTCCAAGAGATCACAAGGCAGACATCCAGTCGATCGATCGATCAGTAAAACAATTTTTTTGAAAACAAACAGGATGATGGCAAGTCAGATGAGCTAAAAAGCTTGATTCCAGTGACATCCTTAATCTTTGTGTTCCATTATGTGGTACAGTAACATTATTAACATCTGGGTTTAGCATTTACTTCTTTGCTGAGCAGGGTGCTTGACTGAACTGAGTTGCTTTGGTTTTGTCCCAAGTGGGAGATACGAAGCATGTCCTGAAAAGATAGTACCAAGGCCACCCTGCTGCTCAACATGAGCTGAAGGTCAGAAGGGCAGTACAGTCATGCTGACCTTGAGAATCTTTATCTCTTGGGGTGTCGTCCTGGCAAGAACACCGGTCCTGGCCCATTGGTTGACCACCACTGCTGATGTGCTTGGGTTATGACTGCACTTGGGTCTTGTAAGATGACCCTTTGTAGACATTTAGTTTGAATACTCACCTTTGAAGGTCCCTTTAAATCTTTGCAAGGATGGCCGGAAGGTGAGTGGATAGCGGTAGATCAGCCAGAGCTGCCAGCTCTGAAACATAGAATTTGTCGGCAGAAAAGGCTGCTTGGCCCACCCAGTCTGCCCAGATGGTCTCTGCCTGGTATGCCACTGAAGACCCTAACTGATCTACAGCAACCCTCCTGCCTCCTGCCTATTTACTGATATTCCCCCTGTGTCTGTCCCATGCATGCTTAAAGCCCTTTACTGTTTTTGCCTGCACGACTTCCTCTGGAAGTCTGTTCCAGGCACAGTGAAGTAGTACTTCCTCACATTCCTTTTAAACTCCTTCTTCCCTTCTAGCTTCATCGCATGTCCTCTGGTCCTGATGCTCTTTCTTTTATTTGAGAGAGACTCCCCTCCTGTACCTTGTTCACCCATGCAAAGGTACTTGTAGGCCTTTATCAAGTCCCCTCTCACCTCTCTTCTAGGGTGTACATGTTGAGATCCCTTATTCTCTCCTTGTAAGGCTTTTGATGCAACCCCCGCACCATTTTAGTTGTGCTTCTCTGGACTGTCTCCACCCTGTCCGTACTTTCTGAGGTGCAGCCTCCAGAACTTGATACAGTATTCCAGGTGGGGTCTCACCAGTGAGTGATACAGGAGTAAGACCACCCCGTTCCTCCTGCTGGTAATACCTCGTCCTATTCATCCCCCCAGCACCCCACAGGCCCTACTCACTGCTTTGCTACACTGCCCTGCCTCTTTGAGGTCAACGGATAGGGTAACCCCCACGGTCTGTTTCCTGCTTAGTGACTGTTAGTATCCCCCACCGCCATCCTGTACTCATCCCCTGGGTTCCAAGCCCTAGGTGCATGATTTTGTACTTTTTGGCATTGAACTCCAGCTGCCGTGCTCTTGACCACTGCTCGAGTTTCCCAAGGCGCCTCTGCGTTCTCCCCACTCCCTGTTGAATATCCACCCTGTTACAGATTTTGGTCTCATCTGCAAAAAGGCATACCTTCCTTTCCAGTTCTTCTGCATTTGTACTTACGAAGACATTGAAGAGGACCGGTCTCTTTCCCCTCATTAGAGTGAGTGTTGTTAACTGCCACCCTTTGTTGCCTATCTACTAACCAGTTTTTTACCCAGTTTACCACTTTGGATCCCACCCCTAGGCTACTCAATTTTTTTTATCAGTCTTCTGTGTTGCACAGTGCTGAAAGGTCATACAGATGGGAAAGCCCACCGTTCAAGGCTAAAGCAAGTGATTGAGGCAAGGGGCCGATGATGGGGATCTGTCAGGAGACCCAGGCTGCCCCAGAGACTCGGACCTCTGAAAGGAATCCCATATTCAGGTCTGCATGGATTAAACACCCCCTGTCCCCAAAACAGGGATTGGGTCTGAATGGGGGGGGGGGGGGCAGAAGAAAACTCTTTCCTTAGTGCATTACAACCCTGTTGCTTGAGTGGCCAAGGCTTCTGAATATTGAACTGCATTTGACTGAGGGCCTGTGACCTGAGAGCCAGTTGTCCAGGTATGAAGACCCTTTGATCGCCCTTTCCCTAGGACCATAATTGCAGTAGAGAACACTTAAGGGATGGGAACCAGTGATCCTTTTCCATTGCATGTGAGTGAAGGGGATATGCTAATATGCCTCACTGAGGACTAATTAACATTTCCAGAAGGTCGAGGCACCAATGTCTCATGGGCCAAATTTAATTTCTGTCCTGACTACTCAGGCAGTTTTGAGGACCCTTCTGACTAGGGGCGTAGAGGTAAAACCCAGAAACTCTTGACCATGGGATAGAAAATCCATCGAGCCTCCAAACTGGGAGTTCTTGAGCTGGGTAAGAAGACTGGCCTGCTGACAGTTGCTTCTGTACATGATTGAACAGGTCTGTTTGTTCTGGTACTTTTTTTTTTAAACTTCATTTCTTCACCCCTGCCCAGAGGAACTCTCTCCAGCATCCACCGTGCCTGCTCTCTACCTCCCGCTGTGGCACTGCGGCTGCTTTCCTCACTCCGACTGACGAAACCCACGGATCTGAACTCTTATGGGGAAGGGCCGCCCTATCCTCCCAGGGCCCTCTATCTAGGTGTAGCGTGCGGATAGGGTGACTGGGCCGGAGGAGCGGAATGCCCAGCGTTGGGAGTGTGGAACAGGAGGTGGTACTTTTGCCTATCTTCTGGGGGGAGGGTTTTCTGCTTACTGTTTCCTCCAGAGCTCAGTCATGCCATGGCATCTGGGCACAGAGTACCAACGCCTGCCACTGCTCCGCCCTACGCTATTACGTGGCGTCACAATCCTGGCCATCCTCCGACCACCGCCAGAGGCCGCTCCTGTGTGATGCATCCCCAGAGCCCAACCCAGGGAAGAGAGCAGTCCTCTGGATGCTTGATCTCTTCCGTCCCCTGCTGACCCCCGGCGGCCCGAGTCCATTCCTGAACCCAGGTCGCCAGCATGGCACGAGGTGTGGCATCCAGTGCCTCAACCCTCAGCGCCACGGGGCCGGCTGCTGTGGTACTTTTGATCCATAATTGGCAAGCCCTATTAAGGAATTGGAGCCCATCTTGATGTATAAATACGTAGGTAGGTAGGTATAGCTAAGGACAGAAAAATACTCTGGACTCCATTAAGTCTGCCCTGATGTTCCGTTGTTTCACTCTGCCCTCTCAGAGCTTCTCTGGTCCCATGCCTTTCTTTTGTTTCTGATTACCCCCTTGAAAAATGTTCTGTTTGGTTTTGCATTCGAGGCAGTCCCAGCACTGATCATTACTGGGTAGACTACTCCACCTATGTATCATCCACTCTATGAAGAAAAACTTTCTGATGTCATTTTTTCAGTTTTCCCCTTCCAGTTTAAGATTTTGCCCCGATGGCTGTGCACTTACTTTACTTATAACTATATGAAGTCCACCCTCTTATGTCCCTGCATGTATTAATGTTTTTGTCATACATGTCCTTTCCTTCTTGTCATCTAGAGAGTACATGTTAAGACTGCTCAGTCTTTCCTCATCGGTCATACCCGCTGCCCCTGGATCATTTTCATTGACCTCCTCTGGATAGTGGCTTAACTTCTCTGTGTCCTTTATTCAGATGAGAGTTCCAAAACTGTATGCAGTACTCGGGTGTGGTCTAACCAATGACCGGCATGGAATCTGGATCAACAGGAGGGGAGCAGGGCAACAAAAGAAGACTGGCCGAAAGCAGCCATGCTGAAGCACTGCTTCTGTTCGGTGTTCACTACAAAAAACAGCATACCCTTGCCAGAGAGCAGCATAAAGGCAGCTGATAGTGGGGTCTTGGAATTAGGCTGCAGAGGGATACTAGTGAATGAGTCAGAAAAGGGTTAGCAGCCCTGAAGGTAAACGAGGCTCTTGGGCCGGATGGGATGCATCCGAGGGTATCAAGGGAATGGGTAATGGTGTTAACCCTGGCAGGGCTGTTCAATAGTTCTTTGCAGCAAGGGGTAGTTCCCAAGGACTGGAGGATGGCGAACGGAGTTCTGCTACACAAGGGAGGGGACAGGGAGCAGCTGGGAAACTATAGACCTGTCAGCCTTACCTCCCATGGTAGGAAAACTGTTGTAGAACTAGTCAAAGGGGATCTAGTGGAAGACCTGGAGAACGGTGGGCTTCAGGGTAGTAGTAAGCAGCATGTGCTTGGGGCAGGTTGTTGGTTGAAATTGCAGCTTGGAGGATGTCTTCCACATGTGGGTTTTGGCATACAGTTTTTTTTTTTTGTTTTTTTTTAAGCAAATTATGTTTATGCAGAACCCCTTAGTATAGAATTTAGTAAAACCAGTCAGAACTTGAATGCGGTATCACACTTCTTAACACTACTATAAATGTTTAAAATAAAAATGTAAAATCAAAGAACTTTATTATCTAGCTAATTGCAAAAGGTAAAATTCTGGGATTTATGTTGAATTTTCAGGTGGATTTCCCCACAGCGATTGGAGTGGTGCTGGACCGGGATGATGGGAGTACACCCATGGAAATTGATGGCGATAAAGGGAAACAAGGCGGACCTACCTACTACATAGATACAAATGCACTGAGAGTTCCTAGGGAGAATATGGAGGTCATCTCCCCATTAAAAAATGGAATGAGTAAGTTAAAATAATATTCTTTTGATACATGTGATAATATAATAGCTCACAGTACACAGACACAATGTTCAAAAATAAAATGTTTACCAAAAGCACAAGGATATTAAAATGAGGTTAAATTTGAGACTTGGCCCTGGAGGTTGCGTTTACACTCTGGTAACTTCCTTGATGAGAATTCAACTTTTCAAAATGTTGCTTTGGAAAGGTTGCCATGCAAAGCAATAAGAGATGACGGGGTGTGCGTTAAACACTTCTAAAGCATGGCCAGGGGCGTAGTGCCTAATGCACATCCTGGAGTGTCTTATTGCACTTATAAAATGGGTGTCTATTTTTTTTGCGTTTTAAAATTAAAAGTAATAAGTTTAAATAATAAATAACAAAAAATTGTGTTTTAATTTTGACGTAAAATAGTTCCTCTGCCTGGATGCATTTTTTTTTTTAAGTTAGGCATTTGTCCTACTATGGCCTCCTTGGCTGTAGTTTTTGAAGAGTGCATTTGTAGTTCATCTTGTGTACAAGGGCTGCCCCCATGTACAAACACACAGAAAGGATTTTTTATTGTTTTGTTAGAAAGGAGCAAGTGGATAAACATGTGTCTAAACCCACCCCCGGAACCACATTCAGACATAAATAAGAGATTTTTTTGTTTGTTTGTTTTAGTTTTATTCCTTTGTTTTAATGTTTTTAAGTTTTTTTTTTCCTTTTAAATATCAGAGAGCATAAAGTGAGGGAGCGAGCAAGCAAGCATTGGGCTGAACGAAAGGAGGAAGCAAGCAGCAAGTGGATCATCCTCTGTAGTATATAACACACACACACACACACACACACACACACACACACACACACACACACACACGGTTCATACAAAAATGAGTTTTGTTTTCTTGATGTTCCTTTTTAGCACACTGAAAGGAGCGAGGGCAAGTGAGGGAGCAAGGGTATATGAGGAAGGACCCATGATAGGCCAGTTACTGTTGCTCCATTATAAATTTTCAGCATAGCCTTCTTATGACTTCACCTCATGAACAAGGGCACTGAAAATTTTCAAATCCACCCAAAAGGTGATTTTGCCAAGTGACTGAAATCGCCTTTTGAGCCTGATTTGCATACTAGTCATAAGGTAGGATCCCAGGAAGGAAATGTTGAAAATTTGGAGTCAAAATATGCAAAAATCACAGTTATGCATTAAAGTCCAAAACTCCATTGAAATGCATTGAACTGCACTTACCTTAGTTTCTCATATTGCAGTTGGCAGTTCCAACTGCAAGACGCGTCTTCCATCGGAGAGTGGATTTTCACTGTGGGACACATTCAGGTGAGTGTGGGCATGTGGGGTGGTAAGTGCTGAGTGGGAAGTTAAGGTGGGGGGATTCAGATTGGCGAGGGACCGTTTTCATTTTTGCAGGATAAAAAAAATATATTGAGCGGTTTTCTTTATTCCAGCTCACAGTCTGTTCGGCATACGGGGCTGGTGACTTGGAGGGTGGGGGTGGGTGTCCACAGAAGCGGTACCAGGGATGGGCACCCCACTCATATATTAGAAAAAAACATTGGGAAGGGTGGGCGACCTGGTGGGGACGGAGGGAGGAGAAAGAAGCGGTACCATGGGCGGGCAGCCAGGTCCGTGTAATAAAAATAAGGAGAAAGAGAGCGACAGAGACAGGCAGACAGAACAGGGAGTCAGCTGCTAACTGCTCTCACTGTAGCCCACAGCACGATTTCCAGCTGTGGCTGCAGAACTCAAAGTCCCATTGTTCTCATGTAAAGAACACGGGTCAGTGGCTCCCCTCACTAATCTGGGCACCTTGCATTTTGGGGGGACCAGAAAAGATATTTATAGCAATTTTTTTTTTTTTTTTAAAGCAGACCATAGAATCTAGCTAAATGAGTTCTGTTTAGCTAGGTTCATGTGTTTTTTTGTTTTGTTTTGTTTTGTTTGTTTTGTTTCTTTTTTTTAACCAATCATTTTTATGCATTTTCAGCTGTTGGGGAAACTGGGGCTAGAGTAACCATGGTGGGGGGAGAGAAAGGGGGGGGGATCCTAGCTAGTACTCCCCCATAGATAGGGACTTGTAGCAGCACAGAGTATGAAAACAGTTATGGCCCTAAATGGACCAGCTGAGGGACATTAGAGAAGGGGAGGGCACAGTGTGCAAACGCCAAGACAAATGAGAGGACAAAGAAATGACAAAGTAGAATCAAGAGTCAGATGGAAGGGGGTATGCCTTAATGCCAGGACCTGGGTAACAATCGGCGAGCTCCATGCATTAACAGCAGACACTGAGGTGGACCTTGGGGTCATCCTAGCAACTTGGGCTTTGGAAAATAACGAATGGGACCTGATGGCCCCTGGGTACTGAATGTTCAGGAAGGATAGAGGAACAGGTAGAGGGGTAGGAGTGTTCCTTTTTGTCAAGGATGATATCCAGGTTGTGGAAGATGGATGCATCAGGGGTAGTAATGGGGAGACAGGCCACTGTGGGTGCAACTCTCGGCAGCCTTGGGCAAGAAACTGCACTTGGAGGTAATCTGTAGACTTCAAGGGCAAGGGGAAGAGCGTGACTGAGATCTCAGGGAAGAACTTGAAAGAGGGGTAGCAAAGGTGAAGTAGTGGTGGTGGATGATCTGAAAGAACAGCACTGAGCGATCATGCTCTGCTTATTTACATGGGGGTCCGCTGGCGCAGCTAGACTGGGGACCCCAGCCTGAGCTGCATGGCCGTTTTACTGCACGCTGAATAAAGACTGAGCACTTGATCTGTAGTGCTGTTTTCTGCTTCTTTACTTACCTTGATTATTACGAGCACACAAAGCGATGGAGCTGGCATTGCTTCCTTTGGTGGGTGATCCGAACCTGTCAGTCATCGATTTGGAATGTTTCAGTGACCAAGAGCACCAGAAGTCGTGCCTTTCTGAATGCCTTCTAGGACTGTCTACTGCAGCTAGTTAAGAACCCACCAGGCAGTCTGCAATCCTCGATGGGGTGCTCACCGACTTGGAGATAGTAGCAGCTGAGAGACTAGGGGAGCCACTGGGGAACGGGAACCATAATTCCATTTGGTTCAAGCTGGCCCTTGGGTCCTGAAAACCCCAATTGAAAGCTGAGTCCTTGATTTTAGAAGGGTGGACTTCAACAGGCTGATGGAACTGGTCAGGCTACAGTCAGTCATGGTGGACAGCATGGGGGCGTGGAAGAGAGGTGAGGGGCAATTAAGGGAACCATTCTCGAAGCATCAGTTATGCATGAGAATGGTAACCAAAAAGAATAGGTTTAAGAGACTGTTATAGTTCTCAACAAGAGACAGAGATACAGTAAGAGAAAAGAAAGAGGTCTTCTGCAGGTATAAACAAAAGCAGGTGGAGGAAGAATGGGGAAAATACATACTGAAAAATAGGGAGGCAAAGAGGACGGTTAGGATGGCAAAAACAGACACGGAGCTGCATATTGCAGAAGGGGTCAAGAACGGAGAAAAGCAATTCTTCCAGTATATTAGGGGGAAAAAGTAAAAAACCCAGGAGAATCGTAAAGCTAGTTGAGGTGGGCACGGTGACAGGAGGAGAGACAAAAGGCTGTCTCCCTTATTTTGCTCGGTTGTCACTAGGGAGGATGGTGCTCCCTTACCAGAAAGTGGCCATTGAGGGGATCCCGGAGATGAGGCAGCCGATATTTACATGCGAAAGGGTCCAGAAAAGACTGGCAGCCCTAGCAATATTTAAGGCCCTGGAACCAGGTGGGTTGCTTCTGAGGTTACACAGGGAGCTGGCAGCTGTACTAGCTGAACCCCTGGTAGATCTGTTCAGCGGCTCACTAAGGACGGCATTAGTTCCAAAGGATTTGAGGGTGATGGACATAGTCGACTCCATGGGGGCGGGGAAGGGGGACAGGGAAGAAGTGGGTAACTACAGACCTGTCAATCTTACTAATGTTGTAGGAAAGCTGATGGAAGTCACTGGTCAGAGAGGACCTTGTGGAGTACTTGGAGAGCAGTGGTCTCTGTGATGTAAACAGCCAGTTCTGAGTGCTGTATCATTTTTTTTGTAAATATAAAAATGGGTTATGGACTGTCTGTCCTGAGAGATGCTGAAACAGCATGTGGAACTGACACATCAAAACCCCCCAGGGATAAGTTCAAATGACAAGACATAGCTAAACTGCAGATATCTGGGGTGCAGTTATCTTGCCAATTTGCTTTGATCCCAGGAAATAAAATTAGCCATTCATTACATCCTCAGGGAAATCCTTTGATCTGCACTAGATGTCCTGAGAAAAGGGACACTGGCCAATATTTTGAATAACCTCCCAGGAAGCCAGCTCATTTCATCAAAGAGACCTTTGATGTGTAGATACCAAGGCCCAGACGGAATTAAGGAGTCAAATACATTTTTGCTTTGAATATACAGTGACTTATATCAAAGAGACTTTTGATGTCTAGGGGAAAGCAGATCACAGACTGGTTTCGACTAGTTACATAAAGAGGCGATTTAGTATGTCAGCCCTTATTTTTTTAAATAACTTAGTAGGCCATCATGTGTTATAAAATATAGATGTTGTTACACCAAGGTGGAGTTTGGTGACCTCAGAGAGAAGGCCGGCTCAGGACTGTTTTTAACTGCTGAGAACACCTTGACAGAAACACACTTAATATTTCTGACTGACGGAGGAACATCAAAGCGCTAAAAGATTAAGAAGTAAGGACCTTAGGCAAGACTAGTCTGAGTGTTGTTGTTTGTAGAAATCTGCACTTTTAAACCTGTTTGTTTTAAGGCTGTATATGTTGGGATATTGTTCTGTAATATTTTCTGTTTTCCTATTTTAAAGTAAAGATATATATTTTAAAACGGAAACTGCTGGTGTGCCTTGACATTTCTTTTTATTTAACTGAAGCTTTTGCAGGTTATAGTTGACACTGTGTATGAACTTACTTTGATACCAAACTGGGAAATGGATAGAGTTCTCTAAGGTCTTAAATAGAGTTCTAAGGGTTCATTTTGTAGACCTGGTTAGGTGCCCATAGGCAAAGAATTCTGGCCCCCAAGACAGAATTATCTGAGCCTGATAATTGGGTACGCTAACAAGAGGTTATCAGTTTGAATCCCTCCAGAACTTGAGACTAAGGTGACTCGAACCCACAAAACAGACAAGAGGGTTACCTTGTACTGTTCACTGTCCACAAATCCTAGGCTCAGAGGTTGGCACTTTGGGAGTAGAGGGCTGACTGGTTGAGCGAATTTGTGACAGAATGGTTGGCAGCGGTGGCATAAAAAAGTTTGGTAGTATGAGCGTCATTGTTCAGTGTGTCAGCTTGAGACCGTTCAGCTCACTTGGAAAAAAGAAAGGCAGTGTTTTATTTCAAAAGCAAACAGAACTATATCCCTTGGCTTACTGCCAAGTTCCCACCCATTTTATTTTTTTTTCTAAAATGTCAGATTAGCAGTAATCTGGAAAGATGGCGTCAAACTACAGCAGGCATACTGTAGAACACTTAAAACAGTTGTGCGAGGGCAGAGGAAGTCCTGTTCGAAGTGACAGCCAAAAAGCAGAACCTCATAGAGGCCCTGATGGTAGCAGATACCCAGAGCAGGGAGTCACAGACCGTGACTGAAAGGGACCAGACCTCGGGTGTGGCAGGACTAGCGGCCAGTGAGGGGTCCCAAGCCGATGAGGACAGCAGGGCCACTGTCAGTGAAGGGCCACAGCAGCAGGGAAAGGTCACCAATATCCTGAATCCAGAGGTACTCAGGCTGCAAATTGAGTTGCGCAGGATGGAACTGGAGGCAGAGCGAGAACAGAGGGAGGCGGACCATGAGGAACGTGTGCACCATCGAGCTGCAGAGGAGAAGAGAGCGACAACAGAGGGAGGCAGACTGTGAGGAGTGTGAGCGCCAGCGAGCTGCAGAGGAGAAGAGAGAGCGAGAACGCAGAGAGGCAGAGGAGAGGAGAGGAGAGAGGAGCGCCAGTGGCAACATGAACTGGAGAAGCTACGACTCCGACCAGTGGCACCAGAGCAGGTAAGTGGCTTGGGTTTAACTGGGACTGCAGGACTGGGTTACAAATTAAACTCCAAATTAATAGCAGAGTTTAAGGCAGGGGAGGACATGGATGCCTTTTTAAATTCTTTTGAAAAAAGTTTGTATTCAGGCTAAAATTCCTAGAGTCCTGGAGCGTCCAGCTATTCCCGCTACTTACCAGGAAAGCTCGGGATGCATTGGGTCAAATGAACAATGAGAACAGTGACGATTACAGCAAGTTAAAAGCTGCACTGTTAAAAAAGTTTGAATTAACTGCTGAATCATACAGAGCTAAATTCCTTAAGCTCAGGAGAAGCCCTGATATGAGCTATGAGGAGCTAGCCACGAAACAACGTCAGTTTTTAAAATGGTGGGAAGGAACTGAGGCAAACTCTGTTGATAAAATTGAAAATGTGATTTTATTAGAACAGTTTTATTGGGCATGCCCAGCAGAGCTAAAAACCTGGCTAGAGGACAGAGATCCAAAAACAGTGCAAGAGGCTGCTGAACTCTCGGACCGCTATGCCAAGAGCAGACCTGTTCTGAGAATGAATGGGGCTAGCGTGGCAACCCAGAAAGGGAAAAGCACACCTTCAGGGCAGCTAAAACCCTCACTGCCTCCACCGAAACCAGTTAGCCCCAGGTTTCAACGAAAAGATTTATCTGAAGTAAGAAATGCATGTTGGCTATGTAAGGAAACTGGGCATATTGCCAGACAGTGCCCCAAAAAGGCGAGCCATAATACACAACAGGGTGCTAGAAAAAAAGTGGGTTGTTTGTGTGTCCCTAAGAGCATGCCAGTGAACATGAGGAAACACATGCACCCAGTAATAGTAAATGGTGTACAGATGCAGGGGTTAAGGGACACAGGGGCATCCCTGACATTGGTAAAGGGGGATCTGGTACAGCCTGGTCAGCTTATACCCAATAAATACGTAACTGTACAAGGGTTTACTGGTGAAGAGAAAACATTGCCACTCGCTAGTGTTCTTCTGGACTGGGGTGAAAAAGGGGGAACTGTGCAACAGGTGGCTGTAGCCAACACATTAGCAGTGGATGTGATCCTGGGTAACAATCTCCAGCAGGGGGTGGTATGTGCAGTACCCATAGCCAAGCGGCAAGGGAAAATAGTAGTTCCCTGAACCCCACAGAAACCAGTGTGGAAACCACTGAGAGGCTGGTTCCCCAGCCTGTGTCTCCAGATGGGGAGACTGATAAAAAGGGGGTAGAAATTTCCCCAGTAGCAAGTAACCACACAGCTACAGAGGGTTACTCCGAAGGGGGAGTGGTGACCCCTTGTCAGAGGGTTGCGACTGACAGTGATCCTGAGGGCCCTGACGCTAGTGCTAGGGACCCTGGCTTAGCGCCTGAAGGGGACCTGTCCCATGCCTTTGGACTGTGTGAGGGGTTTGCAGCTGTTCAGAGGAGTGACCCTAGTTTAGCGAAGCTGAGGGCTTGGGCAGACTCTGACGGAACACAGGTAGGTGACGGTAGACATAAGGTTTATTGGGAAAATGGACTTGTGTATACACAGGCAGTACAGACAGAGGGAGGGATGCTAGGCTGGCAGCTTGTCATTCCCCAGGGATATCATGAGCAGTTGCTCGAGGTTGCCCATGATATTCCCTTATCTGGTCATTTGGGAATCGCACGAACTATGCAGAGGTTGGCCCAGAATTTCTACTGGCCTAACTTCACCCAGCAGGTGAAGGAGTATTGCAGGTCTTGTCACCGGTGCCAAGAAATAGGGAAGGCGGGCAAGAAAACCCAAGCCACCCTGATCCCCTTGCCCATAGTGGAGGAGCCATTCCAGAGGGTGGGAATGGATATTGTGGGGCCTTTAAATACCCCCAGCTCCTCAGGGAAGAGATTCATCCTGACTGTGGTGAATTATGCCACCCGGTACCCAGAGACAGTCGCCCTATCTTGTCTGAGGACAGGCAAAGTGGCAGATGCCTTACTTGGGATTTTCTCACGTCTTGGGTTTCCGCAGGAGGTAATCACCGATCGAGGGGGTTCCTTCATGTCGGACCTGATGAAATGTTTATGGGAGAAGTGTGGGGTGGTGCAGAGATGCACGACACCGTATCACCCACAAGCCAGTGGACTTGTGGAACGATTCAATGGTACCCTAAAATCAATGCTCCAGGCGTTTTGCTGAACAGCATGGGAGGGACTGGGAGAAATACCTTCCCCACCTGTTGTTTGCATACAGGGAGGTGCCCCAAGGGTCGACAGGATTTTCCCCATTTGCACTCTTGTATGGACGCTGGGTACATGGGCCCCTAGGCTTGATCCGGGAGGACTGGGAAGGCAAGCACGCCACCCAGGGAACTTCCCTAGTGGATTACATCCTTAGGTTTAGGGAAAGGCTGAAGGAGCTTATGGGGACAGCCCAGAGCAACCTAGCAGCTGCCCAACAGAAACAAAAAGTGTGGTACGACCGCAGAGCCAGAGCTCGCTCGTACATGGTGGGTCAGGAAGTCATGGTCCTGATTCCGGTCCAGAAAGACAAGCTGCAAGCTGAGTGGGCAGGACCGTACAAAGTGGTTAGGAAGGTAAACGACGTGAACTACATTGTGGAGTTACCTGACCGTAGACAGACAGAAAGGATGTACCATGTCAACATGATAAAGTCATATGCAAATAGGGCTGACATGGTGTTCGCAGTGTGTAGTCATGGGGAGGGGATGGACGAAGGAGACCCCCTTCTGGACTTTCTGGAAGAGAGTAAGCGGGAGTCCTCTGTGGAGGCAGTAAAATTGTTTCCCCAGCTGACCCTGGGCCAGATCCAGAAAGTAAGGGAGGTTTTAGCAGACTTTGGCCCCTTGTTTAGCGCCAAGCCTGGACTGACCCCCTTAGCGACACACGATGTGGAGACAGGGACACAGACGCCTATATGGCGGACAGCATATCTGGTGTCAGAGGCTGTCCAAAAGGACATTAGGAGGGAAGTGGAGGAGATGCTGGATTTAGGGGCAATCCAGAGATCCCACAGTCCCTGGGCCTCACCCGTAGTCCTTGTACCCAAGCCAGATGGCTTGACTCATTTCTGTGTAGACTGTCGTGGACTGAATGCAGTCACAAAGTCAGACGCCCACCCGATGCCCCGGACGGACGAACTCCTGGACAAGTTGGGGGAGGCGACTTACGTCAGACGACCATTGACCTGACAAAGGGTATTGGCAGGTAGAGTTGACAGACAGAGCTAGAAGAGGTCAGCCTTCATCACTCCGATAGGCTTATTTGAGTTCAAAGTAATGCCTTCTGAATGAAGAACGCCCCGCCACTTTCCAAAGGTTGGTGAACCAGGTGTTAAATGGTGCTGAGGAGTACGCCGTGGCGTACCTGGATGACATTGCCATCTTTAGTACCAGCTGGGAGGAACACCTATCCCACCTTAGGGAAGTGCTGGACAGGATACAGAGGGCCGGGCTCACTGTCAAAGCCGAGAAGTGCCAGGTGGCCATGGGAGAGGTGGCATACCTCGGGCATGTGGTAGGCCAGGGACAGCTCCATCCTAATCAAATAAAAATGGAGGTAATCCAGGCATGGCCCAGATTAGAAACTTAGAAGCAGGTCAGGAGTTTTCTCGGGACAGCAGGGTACTATAGAAAATTTGTACCCAATTACAGTGCCCTGGCTGCTCCCCTATCTGACCCGACAAAGAAAAGGATGCCCAAGAAAATTACCTGGGGCCCAGCCTGTGAGGAAGCCTTTTCCAGACTAAAGGAGGCACTGTGCAGTGCTCCTGTTTTGACAAGTCCTGACTATAGTAAAACCTTTCTAGTTCAGACGTGGGTATTGGGGCAGTACTGAACCAGACATCCAGCCAAGGGAGGGACCACCCCATAGCCTACCTGAGTAAAAAGTTGCTTCCCAGGGAGCAGTCATACTCCACGGTGGAAAAGGAGTATCTTGCCATAGTGTGGGCCCTAAAGAAATTGGAGCCGTACTTGTATGGGCAGCATTTTGTGGTGCAGACTGACCACAACCCCCTAGTTTGGCTGACGCAGATGGGGAAAAACAATAGTCGATCACTAAGATGGAGTCTTGCTTTGCAAGGATATGATATGACAATTCTACATAGGGCTGGAGCGACCAATCTGAACTCAGATGGGCTGTCTAGGGTCTGAGGAGTGAACTGATTTGGGAAGTTTATCCCATGTAGGGGATAGATCCCCCAAATTCAGTCTAGGTAGGGAGGAATTGTGACGTAGATAGCCAGTTCTGAGTGCTGTATCTTTTTTTTGTAAATATAAAAATGGGTTATGGACTATCTGTCCTGAGAGATGCTGAAACAGCATGTGGAATTGACGCATCAAAACCCCCCGGGATAAGTTCAAAGGACAGGACATAGCTAAACTGCAGATATCTGGGGTGCAATTATCTTGTCAATTTGCTTTGATCCCAAGAAGTAAAATAAGCCATTCATGACGTCCTCCGGGAAATCGTTTGATCTGCACTGCATGTCCTGAGAAAAGGGACACTGGCCAGTGTTATGAATAACCTCCCAGGAAGCCAGCTCATTTCATCAAAGAGACCTTTGATGTGTAGATACCAAGGCCCAGATGGAATTAAGGAGTCAAATACACTTTTGCTTTGAATATACAGTGATTTATATTAGACTTTTGATGTATAGGGGAAAGTAGATCACAGACTGGTTTCGACTAGTTACATAAAGAGGCGATTTAGTATGTCGGCTCTTATTTTTTTAAATAACTTAGTAGGCCATCATGTGTTTTAAAATATAGATTTGTTACACCAAGGTGGAGTTTGGTGACCTCAGAGAGAAGGCCGGCTCAGGACTGTTTTTAACTGCTGAGAATACCTTGACAGAAACACACTTTCATATTTCTGACTGAGAGCAGAGGAACATCAAAGCGCTGAAAAATTAAGAAGTAAGGACCTTTGGCAAAACTAGTCTGAGTGTTATTATTTGTAGAAATCTGCACTTTTAAACCTGTTTGTTTTAAGGATGTATGTGTTGGGATATTTTGTTCTGTAATATTTTTTGTTTTCCTATTTAAAGTAAAGATATATATTTTAAAACGGAAACTGCTGGTGTGCCTTGACATTTCTTTTTATTTAAGTGAAGCTTTTGAAGATTATAGTTGACACTTTGTATGAACTTATTTTGATACCAAACTGGGAAACGGATAGAGTTCTCTAAGGTCTTGCATAGAGTTCTAAGGGTTCATTTTGTAGACCTGGTTAGGTGCCTGTAGGCAAAGAATTCTGGCCCCCCCGAAGACAGAATTATCTGAGCCTGATAATTGGGCATGCTAACAAGAGGTTATCAGTTTGAATCCCTCCAGAACTTAAGACTAAGGTGACTCGAACCCACAAAACAGACAAGAGGGTTACCTTGTACTGATCACTGTCCACAAATCCTACGCTCAGAGTTTGGCACTTTGGGAGTAGAGGGCTGACCGGTTGAGCGAATTTGTGACAGTCTGTAGGATAGCAAACAGCAGAGATTCATGGCTGGGGGATCCTGCCAGATTAACCTGATAGTTTTCTTTGACTGGGTAGTGAGAGAATTGGATATTGGCTACTTTGTGGATTTGCTGTTCTTTGAATTCAGCTAGGCTTTTGACTCTGTGCCTCACAGATGCTTGCTGACGGTGATGGAGGATCTGGGTGTGGCCAAGGTCATAGTAAGCTGGGTAGGTAATTGGCTATGGGGAGGCTGCAGAGGGTTGTGGCTGGTGGGGTCAGATCAGAAGAGAGGGCGGCCATGAGTGGGGTATTGTAGAGATCTGTCCTTGATCTGTTCCACTTCAGTATGTTCATGAGCGACATTGGTGAGGGAATCAGGGTAGGTTATGTCTCTTTGCATATGACATTAAGCTCTGTAGGAGGATGGATAACGACAAGGGACTCAAGGAGATGACTTACAAAAGCTAGAAGGATGGTCTAAAGTTTGGCATTTGAAATTCAGCACCGGAAAGTGCAAGGTAATGCACCTAAGGAATAAGAACTCCAGGACAGAGTACTGGATGGGTGGAGTGAGACTTAGCACTACAGCTGAGGAACAGGACCTTGGAGTCGTCATCATTGAGTTCTTCAGACAATGGACTCAGTGCAACAAGGCATATAGCAAAGCCAGTAGGATACTGGGATGTATTGGGAAGGTATTGATAGCAGAAGGGAAGAGGTAATACTTCCCCTATATAGATCCTTGGTGAGGCCACATGTATAGTACTGAGCCCAGTTCTTGGGCCCCCACTTCAGGAAGAACAGGGAT
Organism: Neoceratodus forsteri; assembly: GCA_016271365.2. Lineage (NCBI taxonomy): Eukaryota > Metazoa > Chordata > Ceratodontiformes > Ceratodontidae > Neoceratodus > Neoceratodus forsteri. The sequence continues at coordinate 925,342,831 of CM028137.1, forward strand.
AGGCTGGAGATGGTGCAGCGTAGGGTAACAAAAATGATCCAAGGCCAACAAGGCAGGTCCTGTGAGGAGTGCCTTAAGGCACTGAACATCTACTCGCTGGGGACAAGGGAGAAGGGAGATATGATGAATTCAAGACCTTGAAGTTCCTAAAGGGAATTAACAAAGTGAACGGTGGGGAACTATTGAGCTTTAATACCAGTTCACGGTCACGTGGACATGAGTGGAAATGTTCAGGAGGGACATGAGGAAGTATTATTTCACCGAATGGGTGGTGGAGCCATGGAATAGTCTTCCAACTGAAGTGGTGGGTGCTAAAACCATTGGTGGTTTCCAGCAAAGCTGGAACAGAATGAAGGGTATAGTGGGGGTTTGGGGGCAGAAACTGCGAGGGAGAATGGGGAAGGAGAGGACTAGGACCCAGGAGGGACAGCAAGTCCCAGAGCTAAATGTGGAACTCGACCAGACTGGATGGACCATTGGTCTTTTTCTGCTGTCATTGTCTGTGTTTATATTTTTCTATAGTTTCATTCGGGGCCGGGGGAACCAGGGAGACAGGGGATTCGTCGGTGGGAGGGGGCAGAAACTCTGCAGGACACTGAGCCAGGGGATGAATTAGAAATGCCTATATGGGCATATTGCCAGCAGTGTCTGTGTAAGGCATGTCAGTGATATAAGTGGCACTAACCAACAACAAGCCGCAGGGAAAGCTGCTATCCCAGGAGAGCTCCCTCTCCCCAGCATTGCACATCCTGCCACCTTCTCCTAACATGCCAGACAATTTGAGGGCAAACCGGAAGCCCCACCTATGAAACGCCTTTAAACTGTGTTGCCTTAAAGCTCCATAAAAGAACCTTGTCGTAAAATAGAAAAACAGATTTAAATTTCCTAAGCTTCACATTTTCAGCAGCTGTAATCCTGTCTGCCTAACTCAACAAAATGCCTCACATTATTGGACCTCCCACAGTCTCATGATTCCCAACTTGTATGGAAGACGAAATAAAAAGTTTGTTAAACATTTTAAGGAAAGTCCTGGAACTGAAGCAAATTTAAACCATATAATGTAGCAGCTACCGAAAAAACATCAGTAATAGGTATTCATCAAAAAGTTCATCTCCCTTCCTCTACATACGAGTGCTCTTCCTCCCTTTTCATCTGTTGCTCTCATTCTTATTTAGTTTTTTTGCACACAGAGGTCGATGTATTTGGAGTCCATAGAAAGGCAACTCTTGGCTCCTACTGTACACTGAACTACACTCTAATTGGAACCCAAATGTGATCTAGAATGTCCATGTACTACAACCAGTTCTTTACCCTATAAGAAGTGCCACGCTTGCTTCGGATGGTATAGCTCCAGAAAGAATAGCACTCTGGCATTAATTTGATGGTGCCTTAATCATTGGCCTCCCTTAGGACAGTTTCGTATTGCAGATATTGCTGTGGCCATCAGCATGGTCCTGGAACCCTCATTGGAGTGGTGAGTCTTAACGTGGGTTAATCCTGTATGCTTTGACCACCTGAATAGGCATCCAAGTCAAACTGCCTCCTGAAACCAGAATTCAAGAAACGTGTCCAGATCACACCCCACTCCTGCAGACTGATATTTAAATATTGAGCCCTAACAGCATTTTTGAGCTGGGTGCACAACAAAACTGTGCTTTTCATGGAAGCAGCGACTGTTGCTAGGGCCTTGTCAGCATTCTGATATTGCTTGCTGCTGCATCACTCAAGGCATCCATCCGTCTTTAAACTGTCATTAGTCTGTTTGTGTAGGCATCCAGCTTTTGGTCCATAGTGAGTCCAAAGATACGAACATATGAAGAAGCCAGCAGATGAAGGCCATTTGGTCTGTCAAGTCTGCTCGTATTGCATTGTCCACAGCTTGAGCTAATGTCCCTGCCCTCCCTCCCCACTCCTCCCATCCTCCCTACCCATGATTCTTACCTTCCCCCTATGCCTATCCCAGCCTCTCTTAAAGCTGCCCACTGTTTTCAATGAGATTACCTTTTCCAGCAGTGCATTCCAAGTGTCCACCATCCTCATTGTGAAGAAGTGCTTCCTGACCTCCCTCCTAAACCTCCCACCCTCTAGCTTACGACTGTGCCCCATTGTGATATGGTTGCCACTCAGCTTAAACAGACTCCCCTTATCAACCTTATTAATACCTTTCAAGTACTTGAATGTCCCAATCATGTCCCCCTCGCTCTCTCTCCTGTCTTCCAGGGAGTACATGTTCAGTGCCCTCAACCTCTCCTTGTATGCTTTGCCCTGCTGACTGGTTATCATCTTTGTAGCCTTCCTCTGTACCTTCTCCAGCAGGTTAATGTCCTTTTTGAGGTGTGGGCACCAGTACTGAACTCCATACTCTAGATGCGGCCTTACCAGTGACCTGTACAAGGGCAATATAACCTCCTCTCTCCTACTACTGATCCCCCTAGCTATGCATCCGAGCATCTTGTTTGCCTTTGCTGCTGCTTTCTTGCACTGCGTGGAGTGCTTCAGGTCACTAGTGATCATCACTTCCACGTCCTTCTCCTCCTCTGATGCAGATACTTGGACTCCACCCAGGTAATACTCTGTCCTTGGGATTCTTGGCTCCAATATGCATAACTTTGCATTTCTTGGCATTGAAGCCAAGCTGCCAGATCCTGGACCACCTCCCCAGCTTTTCCAGATCTTTCTGTAGGTCCTGTATCCCTTCAGCTGTGTCCATTCTCCCACAGAGCTTGGTGTCATCTGCGAATAGGCACATTTTGCCTTTAATGCCATCCCCAATGTCATTGATGAAGACATTGAACAACACCGGCCCCAGCACAGAGCCCTGTGAGACCCCACTGGTTACCTCTCTGGTGCCAGATAACTCTCCCCACACCACCATCCTCTGGGTTCTGTCCCTCAGCCAGTTTTCCACCCATCTGACCATCTTTTCCCGAACTCCAAGATCCAGATGCTGGAGCAGTTTGGCCTGTGTCAGTAGCTGATGTGACTCGTGCTGTGCAGTTGGGTCGCCGCTACCCATGGAGAATTTTTGTTTCTGCACAGTTTCCCCCGATGCTACATGCCGACAGAAAAATTACTTAAAGCTGTATTACTTTAGACAGGTAGGACTACAAATCCAGCTATATTGTAATAAAACAATGAAAAAACAACGTTCTGTAGAAGGTATCAAGGAGCCAGACAAAATGTGTTCATGTGGCTGGGTTGCTTACCATGCCCCCCCCCCCAAAAAATATTTTTAAATTTCTTTTTTATGGTGCAGTTGTTTAATGTTCAGTTTACGTATGATAGTTAAACTAAGCAAAACAGGATTCATTTTTTTTTCCTTTCATATGTTACACGTACTACTGTTTTCACTCAACTGCACCCTTGTTTTCTCTCTCCTAAGCTGGTCTCCAGGCTTCCTTAATCCGGGGCTGTACCTCCTGATGCTGGTTGTAGGCAGGACTAAAGCTCTGCAGCAGGGTAGGTAAGAAGCCCTCCACATCCGGTTGTCTCCAGTTTACTTCCTGCCTCCAGACTGGCAGGTACTCTGCAAGCAGTGCTCTGTCCGCATGGCAGAGCTGAAGACAGCAGACTGTAAGTCCATCAACTTCATTTATCTTGAGATGAGTAGCTGTTTTCTCAGTGCTCCTACATGGGCGCCAGTCTCAGCCTTGCAAGCTGTACAGACTGGCCCCATTTTTCACTGCGGTCTTGTTTTTCCTGCGATTTTGGATTGGGCCACACCAGGAGCTTGAATCTGTCCCAGTACGTTTTTGGCTTTGAGGGCTAAAAATCAGCACTGGAGTGCTTAAACAGGACATTCCCTCAAAAGGGCAGCACCAGATTTCCCGCTGCTGGCGCTACTCTCAACCGCTGTCGATGGTTACCCACTCAGCTAATGCAGCTGGCCCATGTGCAGTTGACGGCTGCGCTTTGGGATCCTCAAGTCTATCATCGACGGGGATCTGCTCCCCTACTACAGCTTAGAGTGCAGTTTTTGGGTGATTAGGGGCTCAAAAAACAGCACCAGAGCGTTTAATTAGGATGCATTCCCTCACAGGGGCAGCCCCGAGTTTTTTTTTTTTTTTTTTTTTTCCCCGTCGACAGCTGGCACTTGGTCTCTTGAGCCGCACAGCCACGATGACCTGCTCTGCTAGTATAGCTGCTCGTCGAGGTTCACTTCTCGCTTGTCGGCGAGCATGGCAAGGACAGGTGGAGCGCTGCTAGGAGCAGACAGAGGCCATGAAACAGAGCGCAGGCGTCTCTGCCGGGAGCAAAGCAATTGACAAAAACACCAGAGTGCTCTTCTCGCATATCCCCTTGGCAACGGCAGTCCCTGGTGTTTTTTTTCCGTTGATTGCTGCAATTCCGGTCTCCTCAGCCGCTTGTCGACCATGGGACTGCCCTGCTCTCTCAGCCACTCGTCATTCAGCATATTTTTGTAAAACAACGCTGCAGGGTATTAAGGCCACTACCGGGGATCAATGCATCAACATGGAACAGGCCCCCCCCAAGGTTTTATTCATACAATGAAAAGGGGCAACTTCACAGGAGACTCCAGGGGGAGGGGGTGTAGTTTAAAAAAGGGGAGTAGGACCATTAGGAGCATGGTCTTGGACAGTCCTTCCAGGGGCGCACAGGGGGATTCATTCCCATTCGTTGGGGCATGGGGCCTATTTGCAGAAGGCAACCAGATATGAGAGAGCAGTGGCCTTAAGAGACCCAGCAGTCTGCAGTCCCATCTCTGGCCCCTGGACTACAGTTAAAATAGGGCACCTGCTCTGGACTCTGCATGCTTCACATACTCCTCGGGTCATTGGTGGGGAGACCCCACAAGATGGCATCAGGAGAAGGACCCCATCCAGTCCTCATCTGAAAAGGAGCAGTCATCTTCACATCATTAGGTCTCAAAGTAGATCTAGGGACGCTAATAAGGGTGAGTGGCACAGAGAGCGTTCCCTGGACTCCTTAGACTCCAGTTCATCTCCCCCAGGAAAGGGGGAACTAGGGGGCTCATCATCACCATCATCAAGATCATAGTCGGGATTTACCTTGGATCGTCCCCGGGGCTCCCACCCAGCCAAAACAGGCTTTCACCTAGCAGCTGCCACCAAACCTGACCGTAGCCTCCCTCTCCTTCAGATATAGAGGGCTTGCGACTGGAGGAATGGCAAGGTCCAGATAGCCACCACGCCACTGCATAGGTGCGATCTGAGCTTCTCAAGTGGTCAAGAAGCAATCTGCAGAGGGGTTAGGAGGAATGGCAAGGTCCAGATCGCACCTATCCAGTGGCCTGGTGGCTATCTCAGCTTCTCAAGTGGTCAAGAAGCAATCTGCAAAGGGGTTAGGCTGCCTCATAATAGACCCTGGGCATAGGAAAGTGGACACTGATCTCTACTCAGCTGTGTCTCAAGGTGGTAACCACCAGCCTCTTTTCGGCCAGAGCCACTCCGTCCGGGGCCCCTGGCTTTGGCCATCTCAGTTCTCTTGGACTCTGAGAAGAGCAGGCCTAGTTTTCACCAGCTGCAATTAATGGGTTTGGCTTAGGATTACACTGTAACTGTACAGGAGGAGGTGCCAAGGAGCACCACTCGATCCATTTCTTATCAAACCTTGGCTGGCCGCAACCTCTGACTTCAGACCTGATAAGCAGGCGCCTCTGCGACAAGCCAGTGGGTTAATGCACCCTATGAATGTATTACCCTGTCGGTTCAGCCCTTAAGAAGTGGCGAAGGAATCTGAGAGCTCATAAAGGGGCACACGCACTATCCAGAGGCAGGGGCCAATTCTGGTCCTCTGGTGCCAGATGCGTTTTTCATTACCAGATTACAACAAGGGTCAAAACACTAATCAGTGAAAGAGCATACTATCCTCAAGCCTCAAGTAGTAGCAGACATTTTTTTTTTGCAGTTATCTCTTTTCCCCCGGAGTCCTCTGCACCCCTTCTGATGTCCCCCCCACGCCTGGCACCGGGTATAAGACCCCCCTTCCCTAGATCCTATGACTTACCCTTCGTGGCAGGGGGTGGGGAGCGACTCGACGAGGTGCCTTCCCGGGCCATCGCAGAGGGGAACCTTCGTCATCCTTGCAGAGGACTCCCCATTTTTCCATTTTCCTTCCCTTGAGGTCACGGCATGCAGTGGCACCAGCGGCGGCACGCATGCTCTCGGGCGCACCCCCGTGAAGCATCTGCCGCAGACTCTCGCCCACTGTCTTAGTGCCGACATGCCGCCTCCCAGCCTCTGCTAGGTGGCAGGCAATCGCCGAGCACTGCGATTTCCCCCAACTCTCCGGAGAAGTAGAGCAGTCCTAGGGACGCTCGATCCTTCTCCTCCCTGCCAACCCCCGGCATCCCATATCCGTTCCTGAACACGGGTCGCCGGCATGATGCGAGGTAAGACGTCCAGCGCCTCAACCCTCAGCGCCGCCGGGCTGGCTAGTAGTAGCAGACATTTAAAAAATTTTCTCGTGGAAGAGGTCCAAACCAAGCCGGTCAGAGGGGTCCTAGCCATTTTCAGTGAGGGTTACCTATACAAGCCCCCCTACCTCACGTGGTGCCCTCCCCTAACTATGGCAATCCATATAAATGACAGACGAAGATACAGGCCACGATAGATCTTCGGCAAGCATATGCTATTTTTCCTCCTATGAGATTCAAGTGGGGAGGTCTCTCCCTATTCTCCATCCCCCTTAGAGATCCAGGTAGGGAGGTGTCTACCTGTTCTCCATTGTGCCAACTTGCACAGAGGGATTCAGACCAGCCCTGGGCTGCAACTCCCTGAATAGATTTTTCCACAGCACACCCTTCATGGTGGGAACCTTGTCATCAATCATCAGGGTGTCACAAAAGGGAGATTTTTCCGACATCCCTCTGCCTGCAGCATACCTATGTACATATTCTCATTCAGGAACTACACAGACACTATCTCAGTTTCATAGTGGGGAAGCAGTACTTCAAATTCAAACTCTGCTTTTCGGGTTTTCCTCAGATCCAAAAGAATTATTAAACGGGCATGTAGCGGTCATAGCCCACAGAGACCCATCAGCCCAACCAAGTAAGGTCTTTTTACTTGGAATCAAAATCTTAGGGCTCTGCCAAAGCTCATCGAGGAGTTTTCACATAGTCCCTCTGCTGCCTGCATATTTCTTTCATGCAGCCAATGGGGACAGATTGATCTCTCCCTCCAGCGAGGGTCTCTGAAGACAGAGGTCATGCAAGATCGCAAGTTGGGCCTTCACGCTAAATAAGAATCACATCCAGTGCAAGCCTCAGGAGCTTGGGGGGCTCACAAGCACTAACTATCAACCCAAGGCAGGTAATCCTGTTAGAAACAAGATGCAGCACAAATGTTCTCAGATGAGAGCAGTATGCCTTGCTCTGAGGCCTCTGAACAGCAATTCCTCAATGAGAATGGACTGATTCCAACTGACAGTCTGACATCATGGGTATACATTGGCCACCAGGGCGGCACAAGAACCCCAAAAAATGCCAAAAGATTCCCCTCTTCTTTTCAGTGGGACGAGCACTACTGAAAGATGTATATTCCTGGATAGGAAAATGACACAGCAGTCTGGCTCATTCACAAGGTTGTTCTTCCAGGGGAATGGGAGCTGAAGGACAGTGCCTTTCACACCCCAACAGAACGGGGGGGTAATCCTTCAGAGAGGTCTTTCGCCTGCGGGCGGAATTCCAAGGTCCAGCAATTAGGCTTCCTGGCCAGGGACGGACCAGCGGTGGCTCAGGACACCTTTTACCCTAAACTGGGATCAGTTCGGCCTTCTGTATGCCTTCCTCCAATACCGCTTCTATCAAGACTCTTACACAAAGTGACTCTGGACAGGGCAGTCATATTTCCAGTTGGTCCCTTATGGCCCTTCCGCACGTGGTTTCCGACTATCATTCATCCGTCGAGGCGACACCTCTAACCTTCAATTTCAGCCCAGACCTTCTCCATTAAGGTCCGGTTATGCATCTCAATTTGAACAACTCTCTCTCTCTCTCTAGGCCTGGAGATTGAGCAGGAAACTGTCAAGGAGCTAGGCTACACAGCTCCTGTGATGATGGAGAGGATGTGGAAAACCACATCTAGCTTCTTCCTCTAAAGGCTATTCTAGAATTTGGGAGAAATTCTGGTTCTGGCATCATACCAGACACATACAGAACTCTCTAATATAACCGCCTGTATGACTGCAGTTCCATTTAAGAGGGGCAGACAAAGGACTGCAACCAGCCACCTTACAGTTCAGGTTTTCTGTACTGGGAGCACTCTTGGTGATGGTTTAAGGGGGATAGTTGGGCCCAATTTCCCTGTGTCTGGAAGTTTTCTAAGGACAACAGTAAAATACCCTCCAATCAAACCATCAGCTCCGACTCTGAGTCTTAATCTGGTTTTCCAGGCTGTGTCCAAGGCTCCTCGGAGCATCTGCAAGAGTCATCCCTCATGCATCTCAGAATGAAGGTCGCTTTTTGTCTCATAGCTGGTCAAAAAGCCAGGAGAATCAGCGAAATGGGCGCATTGAGAACCATACACTGTCTTTCATCAGGATCTGCGGTACTCCGGACGGATCCAGGCTGTTGCCAGAAGTCATATCTCCCTTGCATTATAACCAAGGGTTCTTGTCTTGTTTTCTGCTGTCCACTCCCTAAATGCGATTTAGAAAAGGGAATTTTATCCACTAGACCCAAGAAGAGTGATGAAACTCTGAGAATGGAGGCTATTCAGAACTCCAAGTTGATAAATTTTTAGCTACGGACCAAAAGTTTGGGTAACAGGGATTCAAAGGTCTTCATAACCAGATGGATTCTATCTAGCATCTCCACAGCTTATGATCAGGCTGGAGTTTCTTGCATGGCCCAGTGAGAACCCATTCCATCACAGCCGTGGCCTCTTCGGGGGTGTACTTCAGAGAAGCATCTCCAGCAGCCTTATGCATAGAGGCCGCTTGATCACACATTTACACAGTTTTTCTAGTCTGGATGTGATGTCCTAGACGAACACATCTTTGGGCCGCTGAGTGCTTCAGGCAGTGGGGGCCCCTTAAGGGCACTTGACATTCTCCCCACCCAGGACATCTGGGGATGTGCTGCTGTGGTATATCCCAGGAGTAAGGAAGCCCGGAGACCAGCTTAGGAGAGAGAAATCAAAATTTAAATACCTGTAAATTTTCTTTCTCCGACAGCTGGTCTCTGGGCTTCAGATTCCCTCCCAGAATGTATATAGTTGACTGGCCTTCACGGGCAGTTGTGCCGTAACTTTTGTGAGTTTTTGTTTCCAAGTTCTTGTAGTACTACCTCAGGGGGACTGCGTGGGAACAACTGGAGACAACTGGATGTGCAGGGCTTGGTACCACCCCTGCTGCAGAGCTTTAGTCCTGCCTACAACCAGCATCAGGAGGTACAGCCCAGGAGTAAGGTAGCCCGGAGACCAGCCGTCGGAGAAAGAAAATTTACAGGTATTTAAATATCGATTTTTTTTTTTTTTTTTTTTTTGAAATTGTAGTTTTTCTCTCCTCTCTACACCAGAGCCCTGCTCAATCGGGAGACGCCAAGGGAATTACCCCACTGCTGCCTTACCTGGATCCCCGGAAGACCCCCATGGCGCCGTGGCTATACCCTCCAGGCGGGTACGAGGTTGGGCCCATACACCCCGATCAGTCGTCGTTTTGTTGGGTCCCTCGGTGGTCAGGTAGGCAGCAGCTATTAGGGTCCATTCCCAGTGCTCCTTCCCCTCAGCGCTCCGGTGTAATTATTTCACTGTTCTAAGGGAGTGGCTACGCCCTGACGTCAAGGCGTCTCCGCCGATGTCCTCGCTCCCGACCCTCTTTGTGTGCTCATGCTCTTGCCGTGCCTCCGGCTTCCGCCAGAGGCCAGTCAAGTGCCGAGTCGGAATCCTCCTCCCTCCTGGGAGAGGAGAGCTTGTTCCCAAACCCAGGTCGCCAGCATGGCACGTGGTGTAGCTGTACTAGCGCCTGACCCTCAGCGCCACTGGGCCGGCCTAGCACCCTTGCTTTTAATCGGCCTGCATCATTCTTGTTTTTAAAAATATATTTAGTCTGTTCAATTTTTTGTTACACAGATTTTTCTACCCCATCCCTGCCATCACCATGGATATACCCTGTTGACCAGGGCCGTACCCTGTTCAGGAGATTTCACCATCATTTGAACTGTTAGGGGGAATTTTCTCCCTTTGTGCCTTTCTCCTCCCCCTGCCTGAGCAGTGCCCCCCAGCTGTGGCGTTGCAGCGTGCCCTTGTGAAAGGAGGCAGGCTGTTCCACCTGCATGGGTTGCTGCATATCGGAACCTGTAGCCTGGCGTGCCTCCAGACATGGAGACTGGAATCTGCTTCCATTACTCCGGTCATCTACATGGCAGGGCACAGCACAATCGGAATGGCCACTTATGCTGAGTTTTAATAACTGAATTACTATAAAAGAAATAGGGAAACCATTTTATCACTCTATAATTATTTAAAAGCTATTTTAGAGGAAAAACATATTATGTCATATTCACGGACTTTCTCTAATGGATTATTGTTTTGTGTAGTTCAGAGAGACACATTTTAAGCTATTAAACTGTTTAACTTATTTTTTTATGAGCCAAGTCATTTTGTAATGGTGATAAAGAACTTCAGAGTATGATATGATGGGCTAATGTCACTTCACTGGTGGATGAAATCGCTCTGCCATTGACCTCATGCCGCCACACTCGAGGCCTTCTCCTACCATAACACACAACCCTGTCTTATCTTATTGCTGATTGTTTAACATCCCTTTTCTTGTGACAAAGATGAACTGGCATGTAATTGGCCACAGAACATAAACCTTTACTTAAATGAATATACAATGAAATGTGGTGACATATAACTGGATTTGGAAACAAAAGTGAACCACCAGGATTAACATTTTGATTTAAGGCAGTAGTATTTGTTAGTCACCACTTGAGGTTTATTTTTTTTTTTTTTTTTAGCAAGTATCAAAATAGCCATTTTTTTGGTTTTGTTTTCTTTCATTCCTGAACCAAGGTACATGATTTTGAAGATCGTCATCGAGGATATAGCCTCCATTGGGCCACTTCTTTGGAACTGTAAACCGTCGGTGTCAGGACCTTCTGGAAACTTCTGCCTAGCGGGGGCCACTCATGATGACGTGTAATTTTTGCACCTATAAAATGTAGCCGGCCCCCTCATTCCTCTGTTCCCCACTGGAGATGGCTCGGAGAGTCACTTACTGAGAGGAACCAGGGACCACACCAGGACCAGGCACAAAAGGAAAGGCTAGGACTGGTGACAGCAGACGCATATGTACATAGCAGAAATATCATACCATCGCAAAGGTAGCAGAACAGCCAGCCAGCTGGTACATCAAAGAAAGGGAAGGAGGGTGGTTGTACTGTGGCCCAGTGGAAGAAATTCTCTTGAAGATCTATTGTTACTGGTAAGTAACTGCTGAAGTTCCCTCTCTTGTGGCTTGCCCACCATGAAAAAAATTAAGTATCTTCGTCCAGTGTTGCGCCGTTTACTATCAGAAACATGTGGTGAAATACAACTTCTAGTGTTGGGCCTACCACTAATAGAAATAAAGGAACCAGACGGACACTGGCTGTGGTCACTATGTGTGGTAGCATATGGGAAAGCCGTCGCAAAGAAGTGTCCGATACAGGACTGCTCCACAGTAAAGGAATGGATTAAAATAGTTGAGGATATACAGGAAATGGAATGCCTGACATACACAATTCGAGATAGGACAGAAACGTTTTTAGAGAGATGGACAAAATGGACGATGCTGATGACACAAGAGGTAGGAAAAGGCAAAGGGGCCAAAGGCATCAAGGCTGGGGAACGGAGAAATAAATATCATACAGAGACTAGGAGACCAGAAAAACAGGAAGACAAGTAATGAAATAGTGAAACACATGTGATCTCTGCATAGTTTGCGACTGTTGAAAAGTTGAAGTTTAACAAAGTTATTGGTTAACATAGAAAAGATAGTGATACAAATGCAATGCATTATAACAGTGTATGCAAAATACTCAAACAGAATGCGTGTTGTACAAACTTGTAAACTTCAACATGGCACAATAAAGAATATATATTGTATATATAAAAAAACAGCATGGCTATAACATATACATTCAACAGGTTACCTCTGTGAAAGAGGAGTTTGTAAGCATGGCGAGTGGCAGCCATCTTTAATGACGTGAGTTATTAATTGCAAATTTAGCTATAAAACATGTTTCAACAATATCAAGAAAACAAAAATACACTGAGGATAAATATTGGAATGGAACAAATCCATTTCTGAAAAAAAAAAAAAAAAACTATATATTTTCTGCCCTCTAACAAATACTGCTTAAAAAAGGACTGTTAATGAAACTGTTTTTATTTTAACATGAAATGTCAATTTGTTGTCTAGTTGTTCCATATAATTGTTCTAATCTGCTCTTGATTTCCACTATAGTTGAAGACTGGGACAGTTTCCAGGCCATTTTAGATCACACATACAAAATGCACGTCAAATCGGAAGCAAGCTTACATCCTGTTCTAATGTCAGAAGCACCTGTAAGTATAAAACCAATTTCTCTTTCTGTAGTTCTAATGGGATAAACTAAGACCAGACCAAATATATGCCTCGGGGTGGGGTTGGAACTTGGATGCTCTCTTGGCCGTAAACATCTGTCCCTGTATCAAAAGAGGATAATTGGAAGGCCAGCTTAACAGCAGATATCAGAACTGTCTTCATTCGCTGTACCTGACCTCAAGTATAACTTGTGCAGATATTTCTGATACAGTATTTTCTGTTAAGCTAGCACATATCCAATAAGTATATATACATATGCTCTGAAACTTTGTGGGAGTCGAGGATGACTCAGGACTCCTTGAATCTTTAGAAAATGATTTTACAGAGTTTGATAGCCCACTCACTACTCTGCCCTATGGACTCCTACCATCTTTACAAACTTTGTGATTGTACTGGTGCACACACCTTAAAAAGGACATTAACCTGCTGGAGAAGGTCCAGAGGAAGGATACAAAGATGATAGCGTGTCAGCAGGGTAAGGCATACGAGGAGAGGTTGAGGGCACTGAACATGTACTTCCTGGAAGATGACAGAGAGAGAGAGAGACAGAGAAAGACAGAGAGAGAGAGAGAGAGACACCTGCAAGTACTTGCAAGGGATAAATAAGGTTGATAAGGAGAGTCTCTTTAAGCCGAGTGGCAACCATAATACAAGGGGGCACAGTCTTAAGCTGGAGGGTGGGAGGTTTAGGAGGAGGTCAGGAAGCACTTCTTCACAGAGAGGGTGGTGGACACTTGGAATGCGCTGCCAGGAGAGGCAGTCTCATTGAAGACAGTGGGCAGCTTTAAGAGAGGCTGGGACAGGTATAGGGGAGGGTAAGGGTCATGAGTTGGGAGGAGAGGGGAGAGGGGGCAGGGTCAGAAGCTCAAGCTGTGGAACCTGCAACACGAGCAGACTTGATAGACCAAATGGACTTCTTCTGCGGGCTTCCTCATATGTTCCTACCATAGGGCCGGAGAAGCAAGAGACATAATGGTATGAGAAATCCAGATGTGGCACAGCAAGCTCTATGTGACTTTATGGACAAAAAGCAAATGACCCGCCAGGTGTAAAAAGCCCTAAGACTATTTGCTTCTAGACCATCGTGGGCCCTGAGGAAGTGGCCCCTCCGGCTATGAAACACTGGCCAAATAATTTTAGGTAGCCTACTGTATACCTGATAAAATCATTTTCTAAAGATTCAAGGAGTTCGAAGTCCTCCAAGACTCCCACAAAGTTTCAGACCAAGCGTGTGTGTGTGTATATATAATATGCTTATTAGATACATGTTGGCTTAATAGAAAATATCAGAAATATCTTCATGAGTTATCCTTGAGGTCAGGTACAGTGAATTAAGATAGTTCTGATATCTTCTGTTAAGCCAGCATGTAGTGTTACGGTCAAAGCCCAAGCAGCATGTCAGTAGTTTTGGCAAGAAGAAATGCACTGAAAATGTTTAGTACAGCTGGTTAATGAGAAGGTGTGAGTATAGGATTTTAATGTATGTCCCAGGGGAGTGAGGCACAGGGTCAAAAGCCAAGTACCCATACACCACTAATGCACACCGTGGAGTAGTTCATTGTGCCTATTAAATGACTTGCTGGTCTTTTTGTTATTATGTGTAAAGGGAAATGTTTTTAATATATATTTTTTTAAAATAATCCATTTGTTTTTAAATAAAATCATTATATACATGAAATAGTCCTTGATTTTGTAGGTAGTGAAACGTCTTTACCTTTGTAATGAGATCTGACACCTGATGTGCATTGCTAGCTTTTTAATGCATGGTCAGGTTATGTCTCAAAGAGGTTTCAGGATTTTTGTTTGCCATTTTATAAATAAATATATGGATGTCTTGAATGTGTTGTTTGTCTTGTACCTTAAAGGAGTTGTACATGCTAAAGTGAAGCCCCGACCGTTTCACAAATTGGGGCTTCACTGTACAAACTCCCTCTGCAGTCACTCAGTAAAATATGTATTTTAATTACCTGACTAAGAAGCCCCCAGTTCAGGCCGCTATTTCTAATCCTGGTATCCTCTGCCCTACTCCTGTTCTCGCTAGTAATATGCCTTCAGAAAGTATTCACTTCCTTGGATTTTGTCACATTTTGTGATGTTGCAAACTCCAATTAAAATACATTTATATGGGATTTTTTGTCACGTATCTACACAAATTACTCTATAATGTCAAAGTGGAATGAAACTTCTGGAATTTTTTGTACATGTAATTTAAAAAAAAAAACCTGAAATGTCTTGATTTGATAAGTATTCACCCCGTTTGCTATGACACTCCAGATTGAGCTCAGGTGCATCCAATTTCCTTGTGAGATCACTTTAAAACTTGAATGGAATCCACCTGTGGTCAGTTCAAATGGTTGACATGATTTCAGAGGAAATACACCTGTCTATATAAGGTCCCACTGTTGACAGTGCATGCCAGAGCAGAAACTCTACCATGAAGACCAAGGAGCTGTCCGTAGAGCTCCGTGATAGAATTGTGAAGAGGCATAGATCTGGGGAGGGGTATAAAAACATTTCTAGGGTGTTGAAAGTTCCCAGGAGTACAGTCAAGTCCACCATTAGGAAATGAAAAGATTACGGAACCACCCAGACTCTTCCTAGAGCAGGCCGTCCTCCCAAACTGAGCAATCGGGCAAGAAGGACCTTGGTCAGGGAAATGACCAAGAACCCAATGACCACTCTGACAGAACTACAGAGTTCCATGACTGAGATGGGAGAACCTGTCTAGAGGACAACAATCTCTGCAGCACTTCACAGATGTAGCCTCTATGGGAGAGTGGCTAGACGGAAGCCACTCCTGAGAAAAGGCCACATAATAGCATGCCTGGAGTTTGCAAGAAGGCATGTGGCAGACTTTGAGACCATGTGGCAAAAGATTCTCTAGTCTGATGCAACAAAAATTGAACTCTTTGGCCTGAATGCAAAGCGCTGTGTCTGGCACAAACCGAACACAGCTCAGCACCCGTGTAACACCATCCCTACCATGAAGCATGGTGGTGGCAGCATCATGTTATGGGGATGCTTTTCAGTGGCAGGAACTGGGGCACTTGTCAGGATAGAGGGAACAATGAATGGAGCCAAATACAGGCACATCCTTGAGGTGAACCTGCATCCGTCTGCAGTAGACCTTGGACTGAGGCAAAGATTTCCGTTCCAACAGGACAACGACCCCAAGCATACAGCCAAAGCAACACTGGAGTGGCTTCAGAACAAGAAGGTGAATGTCCTTGAGTGGTCCAGCCAAAGCCCAGACTAGAATCCCATTGAGAATCTGTGGAAAGACTTAAAGATTGTGGTTCACCGACGCTCCCCATCCAGCTTGTCAGAGCTTGAGCAAGTCTGCAAGGAAGAATGGGCGAAAATCCCCAAATCCAGATGTGCAAAGCTGATACAGACATACCCAAGAAGACTCAAAGCTGTAATTGCTGCCAAAGGTGCTTCTACAAAGTATTGACTCAGGGGGGTGAATACTTAACAAGATAATTCAGTTTTTAATGTTTCATACATTTTTGTTACACAATAAAACTATTTTTGCCCCTTTAAATTGTTGAGTATGCTGCGTGAATCGAGGGGGAAACAAATCATTTCAATGCATTAAAAATTCTGGTAGTAACACAACAAAATGTGACAAAATCCAAGGGGGGTTAATACTTTCTGAAGGCACTGTAACGTGAGATGATGACATGTCATTGCCTCTGCCTCATAGGTAGCCCTACGTATGGAAACATTATCAATAGTATATATTACATGTCGATAGTTATTTTTACACAATTTGCCTTAATGCCATATGAAGTTAAGGACATAGAGCCTGTAGATGTCTGCCCCATTCTGTCTGCTTTAGCATCTGCCCCAAACAGTTTTCTCACATTTTTGTCACTGTCATCAAAGTACTGAACAAGAATGAGCTGGAGTAGACAATGGCAAACAGTGCTCTAGGCCTAGGATGTGATGTTATTCTTTTCAAAAATTGAACACCACAAGGTGGGAGATGTCTCCGGAGACAGAGCAGGCCATAAGTGATGCCGTGAAACATACCACAATAATTCAAGAAGTGAGATTCTCATGTGGGGAGTATTGGATGCATCATGTAGAAGGGCCTTCATCTCAAAAGGCATCAACCTGTGAACCCCATATACATTCTTCATCATTTCCATGGCTTTAAACTTATGGGACTCTGCATTTGGTACTTTTGTCCCATGAGACTCTGAGGGAGTGAATATTTTACAGCTAATTTCTGTGGCCTCTGCCATTTTGTGGGATGCAACCTTAGACAGTGTATGTGAGTTGGACGTTCCATCTGTCATATAGTGGCGGCCATGTGGAGTGCTCAGCTTCATCACTGGCCTGCAGATCAGGCCTCGGAGATGGAATTGCTGAATTTTCCTTTTCCAGGGTAATTGCTTTTTGGCTTAGAGCTGGATGGGTAGCCTTAAGGACATCCACAACAAGAAAAGACAGTTACTGATCTATTGGCAACAGCAAAAATCCAACCCAGTGCTATAAAGGGCGAGGGTTTGACTCGCTGAAGCAGTCCGGGCTGGTTTTTGGTAATCAGAGAAGCAAAGGTGCGTCCTCTGGTTACAGTTGCAACAGCAACAGAGAGGTGCCTTTGCCCGCAGGTACAATATGGATGCTGGACAGAGAGACGCATCTTCACAATGAAGGTTCGTGGGCCCATGTCTGCCCCCTTCCCTTGGTAGAAGACTGCAGAAGTTTTACCAGTGGTGGGCCCAGTTAACATCAGATGTGTGGGTAGTGGAAATTCTGGATCCTGGGCTATGCCACGGAACTCACCTCAGTACCCATGAGAGATCGCTTTTTTCATGTGAATCAGATGACGCAACAGGCAGTCGGCTAGACTCAGGACCACTGATTCAGGTAGTGGCAGTCTCTACAATTACCCCGAGGTGGGGGGGGGGGAGAGGCTTTTACTCTTACTTACCTCATAGTCCCTAAGAAGTTGGGGGGGGGTATCTAATCTTAGACTTGAAACTCCTTAACAAGTTTGGCAGATACACAACATTCAGGATGGAGTCCCTGTGGTCCACCATCCAAGCGGTCCAACTGGAGGATTTTCTGGCATTCCATGCATCTTCGAAGACCCCGATCTCCACATCCCCGTCCACCAGTCTCGTCAGAAATTTCTGAGGTTTGCGATGAAGGGACATAATTTTCAGTAACCAGGGCTTCCCCTTTGGTCTGATAACAGCACTGCGAAGTTTTGATTGTACTGATGGTGCATTTAAAGCAGGAGGGACATCACATCTACCCCTGCCTGGACGGCCTTCTCATCAGGGATCCAGTGGCACAGATGGTGGAGAGCTTGATTGATTGCTAGGGCTCTGGAGGTCCTAGAGTCATACGGTTGGATAGTTAACAGGGAAGAGTGTTCCCTGAAGCCATCGCATTAATTAGAGCACGGGGGGGGGGTGCGGTGTTTCGGACAGATGAGCAGAGAGTGTTTCATTATGCGGCAGGAGGCAGAACTTATCCTTGTCCGCAAGGTACAGTGGCTGAGAGCCCAGTCTGTGGTTTCAGCTCACAGATGGTATCCTATCTGATGACCTAAAGGGTGGCCAAGCAGTGTGACAAGGCAGTGGGATGCTGGGGTGCGTGGGGAAGGGTATCGCCAGCAGAAGGAGGAAAGTGGTGATACCACTGTCAGTCTCTGGTGAGACCCCACCTAAAATACTGTGTCCAGTTCTGGAGTCCTCATCTCCGAAAGAATATAGACAGAGCTGAGGCAGTTCAGAGAAAGGCAGCTAAAATGGTGCGGGATCTGCATCAAAAGCCCTATGAGATGAGACTGAAGGATGTCAAATGTACAGACCGGAGGAAAGGAGGGAGTGGGGGATATGATAGAGACTTTTCAATTCTCTAGGGTGCAAATACAGTTCAAGAGGGAAGCCTTTTTCAGACAAAAGGATGCACAAGAACAAGGGATTATACAGTGAAGTTGGGGGGGGGGTGTAAGAAAAACACTTTTTCACAGAAAGGGTGTTGAATGCCTGGAACAGCTGCCCTTAGGAGATGGTGGGAGCAAAAACTGTAGTGGGATTTAATAAGGCATGGGATAAGTATAAGGAAACTTGGAAGCAAGGAAAGGGGGGTTAAAGCCGGAGATCAAGTAGGGTCTATGGTGTGACAGTAGGTAGGGAACATGGGAAGACTAGGTGGGCCAAGTAGTGGTCCTTATCTGCCATCAGATTCTGTGTTTCTTTCATGGGTCTGATGATTGTTATAATGGAGCTGGTGCCTTGGGCCAAGACTTCACATGCGGCCTCTTCAAGACAAGATGCTGGTGGTGTGGTCCCTGGACTCTTGAGATCTACTAGATTTCGATCCCATTGCCCCAGGCAGTCTCACAGTCTGGTGGGTGGTGGGAGAACTCCAAGAATCTTTGCAAGGGGATTCTCCTCATGACTTCGCCAGAATTGATTTTGACCACCAATGCCAGTCTGTTTAGGGGGGTGTCAGGTGTCCTGGATTAGATCCCAGTACAGATAATTTTCAGCCCTCAGGGCAGGGCCTCCAGATAAACGTAGTGCAGATGAGGGCAGTATACCTAGCCCTGCTACATTTTCAGGACTGAGTTTGGTTCCAGGCAGCGAAGGTGAGCTCAGACAATGCCATCAATGTGGCATACGTTAACAGTCAAGGGGGCACAAGGAGCACAAGCATGGTCATAGAGGTCACAAGGGTCCTGGTGGGCAGAGGTCAATCTTCTCTCCCTCACAGCTGTTCACCTGGCAGGGGACTTGAATGAGCAGGCCAACTGGCTGTTGGGGGAAGGAAGAGTGAGTGTGTGTGTGTGTGTGTGTGTGTGTGTGTGTGTGTGTGTAGATGGTCCCTGGACCCAGTAGTGTTTGACCTGCTGTGCGGAAGGTTCAGTTGACCTCCGATTGATCTGTTTGCGTCAAAGGTAAATGCCCAGGTGCCAAGGTTCTTTAGTCCGTATCAGTGCCCGCAGGTGGAAGCTCTGTCACAAAAGTGGGACTTCAGCAGAGCATACCTGTTCTTTCTTTTCCGCTGTTGCCAAGGTGCTACAAAAGATCGGGCTGTCAAGAGGAAGTTTCCTGCTAAAAGTGCCAAGAAGGCCTTGGTTTTCAGATCTGGTGAATCTGACCTCCCAAGCACCATTTTGACTTCTGTCCGCAGGGGTCATCTTAGTCAGGGTCCGATCTTGCATCCAGATCCAGAGGTGATGCAGTTGGCAGCCTGGCTTCTGAGAGGAGGCGACTTCTGAAGCAGGGATTCTTTGAAAAGGTGGTAGACACCTTAATGGCTTCTAGGAAAGTCTCCACCTCTGTGGCCTACGACAAAGTGTGGGATGTTTTTCAGATTGGGCTAAAGTTAGGGGTATTAGAAACACCAATGCTGTGATTCCGAAGATTTTAGATTTTCTACAGGTGGAAATGGTCAAAGGCCTACTGTTGAGCACCCTGTTGGGTCAGGTATTCACTACTGGTGCAGTATTGGGATCAGCTGTGGGGCCCTCCATGAGTACCAATCCAAATCTTATCTGTTTTTCTCAGAGCAGAAAGCAGGAGCCGCTCTCTTTTAGGTCTCTGGTCCTTCCGTGGGCTCTAAACCAAGTATTACGCACCTTGTCTAAGGCACCCTTTGAGTCACTTTCATCGGTACAGTTGAACATCCTGTTTTATAAGGAATGTTTCCTGACTGCCATCTGCTCGACCAGGAGGATTAGTGAGCTTCTGGCTCTTTTTTGCATTGTTAACCTTACCTTATAATGCACAAGGACAAGATAGAGATGAGGACAGTTCCATTCTTTGTTGCCAAGGGCCGCAAAGCTTTCCATCTGAACCAGGAGGTGTGTGCTCCGTCCTTCTGCCCGAAACCTGCAAATCTGAAAGAGAGAGAATTTCATAAGCTGGACTTTTTTTTTTTTTTCCCCCTATATAGATTTTTATGCCCCTGGGTTTTTTCCCCCTGTTTTCACCTGCCCCATGCCTTGGTCGTGCGGGCACGCCACATCACCCTCCTGCTACTTGCCACCCCCTGCCTGCGTTGTTCATCGGACCTCCACCTGATGGCAGCGAAACTACGAGGGGGCGATGGAGATCCTCCCCGGGAGGGGAGAGCTGCCGTTACAGCTGCTCAATCCTGCTCCATACCCCCACCCCAGCCGGCTGTCTGACTGTGGCTCGTTCCCGAACCTGGATCACTGGCATGGCGTCAGGTAAGGCATCCAGCGCCTCAACCCTCTGCGCCACCGGGCCAGCCATAAGTTGGACTTTTGCACGGAAGTCAAAACCTATATAGAGAGAACACAAAACTTTAGGAAGTTGAAAAGTTTTTTGTGCTGTTCGGATCAGCAAAAAGGGGGCAAAAGGCTTTGAAAGCAGCCCTAGCTAGGTGGGTAAGGTCCTGTATCACAAAGGTGTATGTGGCAGAAAAAAGGAAGGCTTCTCTGATTGGAGCACGTTACACCAGAGCTCTTGCTTCTTCTTGGGCAGAAAGAGGGGAGACCTTGTTATCAGAACTTTGCAAGCTACAACAGGGTCCTCCATTCATACAGTCACGAAACACTGCAGACTGGATGTCCAGAGTCTGCTGATGGAGCCTTTGGGCACAGAGTGTTATAGGCAGTGGTTAGCAGATGAGGCCTGTTTTTTACCCTTTTGGGTCATATATGGGATAGTATTCTCTCACATCTTGTGGAAAACAGGTACTGCTTTTTAGGAGCCCTTTGTTTTAATTCCCCATTTACAACATGGAGCGATACAGAAAGGTGAAATTCCTTCCTACTTACAGTAATTTCCTTTTCTTTTTTTTATTATTTGTCCCCTGCACCGACCGGCCCCGACATCCTGGAATTACCGGGGCTTACCTTAAGCCCAGCCCGGGAGCGGAGCCTGCGGAGGGTCTGGTGTCATCCTGCTCCCGGCGTTGTGATTTTCAGTTTTTCTGAGGTCACCATTTTTTTTTACCCCGGGGCCCCAGGAGTAGACGCATGCGCGTGGAGGTGCGCATGCGTACTACAGCCCTGGTGACGGCCCCATCCACCCACCTGTTGGCCTAGTGCCTGGCACGCCCTCTGGCCTGTGCTGCCCCCCGGCCTCCACCACAGGGCAGTCAAGAGCCGAGGAATAACACCTACCATCTCTGGAGAGGAGAGCTGCCTTTCGACAGCTCCATCGAGCCCTGCTCGCCACCCCCCCGCCGACCTCCGACTGTCCATGCTTGTTCCCGAACACAGGTCGTCAGCGTGGCGCGAAGTAAGGCATCCAGCGCCTTAGTCCTCAGCACCATAGGGCTGGCCCTTGTAATTTCCTTTTCTGATAGCTCTAACCTTGCCAGTGGGGGCTTCTCCCTGGAGCCACTGGCTCCTGTAGGAGAATATTGTCCAATAATGGGGCTGGTCATATAGCCTAGAGGTTAGAGTAACGAGCTGTGAATGAGCTTGGTACATCCAGCAGACCTGGGATTGATTCACACAGCCCCAACTGAATGTTGTGTGATTGTGAGCAAGTCACTTAACCTCCCCAGTGCTCCCAGGTCATCCCAAGAACAGGCACTTGAGCCTAGTGGGCCTTACCCAGTCACCAAAGACTAAAATAAATATTTTATGGAAATGTGTTTGCAGACAAGGGGTTTAATGCAGCTATGTGGGCTTTGGGATTAATTGGCATGGTAGGTCAGCAGATTAGCTGGTTGTGATTTCTAAAGTTGTAAGGCTGGCAACTGATCCAGGTTGGTTCCCACTTATTTAAAAGTTAAGGTTACACACTGTTCCTGTGTTACTTGTTTATGTTCATTACTGATAACATGATCTGCAACAACATCTGCCTGGAAAGGAGATCCAGGCGAGACACAATGTCCTGACGAACCGGTGACCGCATTGAGGGGGTTGACTGACTGTATAAGTAATTTCCTCGAATAAGGTAGGCTATACTTAGTTTTTTGCATCATGGTTTTTTTTTTTTTTTTTTACAATCTTTTGTACCATTTACTTGCATTTTTACTGCCTTTCCCTAATTATTGTACACATAACTGACATTGTATGTCGATCTCACCTAAATTGTAATTTGTTGTACACAATACTACTTGAAATCGTATGTTGTTCTCACATCTATTGTTTGTCCCAGGTCCACCTTGAAAATGAGCTTGCTCAATGGTGTCCGCCTGGTTAAATAAAGATTTTGATTGATTGATAAAGATCGAGTAGGTAAAGATTATAATTGAAGATGATTTACTTGGGAGCATAGATGGTAGTTATGTTTGTTTAGAAGCACTGCATGGACAACAGTAATCTGAGTAACTTCTGTATTTGGAATGTTCATGTTCCCAGGGTTCGGTGCTGGTCACAGCTTTGGGCTGTACCACTACCCCAGTGGGGGAGCACATTACCCATATGGTTTAATTCTCTGTTGACAACATTGGAGCTAACAGAAAAGGAAATTATGGTTAAGCATAACGGAATTTCTCCTATTCTACTTATAACATGGCACAAATAAATACATAGGAAAACATACAAAAAAAAAATCAGTTTGGCCTTAAGAGTGTGCAAGTAATATTTTAAACACCCTTTCCCTGAGGTTGCGGGCACTGTTCAGGGTGCAGTCAGTACAACATAAACACGATTCATAAATATTCCAAATTAACAAAACCTACATAAAGCAACTATAATATCCTGTAAAATAAACACTAAAAATCAGCAGACAATAAGAGGGGAATATTAATAACTGAATCCCAAATGCCTCCCTAAACAGATGTGCCTTCAGGTACTTTTTTAAAAGCCTCCAACGGGTGGGGGCCTCCCTCAAAGATCTTGGGAGCGAGCCCCACAGAGCTGGTCTTGCTACTTCAAATGAGCGATTTTTCCATTGATTTGAGCCGGGCCCTGGGAACCGCTAGGAGGCCTGCCTCGGAGGAGCGGAGAGAGCGCTAGGTATGGTAAGGAGTCAGGAGGTCAAGGAGTCAGGAGGTCACTCAGGTAGCCAGGACCCAGTCCATATAGGGCTTTATAGGTCAGAAGACCAACCTTGAAGGTGATTCTCTCGCTTACCGGCAGCCAGTGCAGATCCTGCAGAACCAGGGTCACATGGCTCGACCTCAAAAGGCCCATCAGCAACCTAGCTGATGCATTCTGCACCAGCTGCAGGTGAGTCAGGACCCCTCCACTGACCACGCGGTAGTGAGTGTTGCAGTGTCAAGTCTGGAAGTTACAACAGCATGCACTCATCAGGGCAGGTCTTCAGGGGGGGAATTAAAGTTTTAATTTGGGCGATATTCCTGAGCAGGTAGAAGCCACTCCGGACAACCGATGACACTTGAGCCTCATATGTCAATCTATTATCCAAAATGACCCCCAGATTTTTTACTTTAGCAGAGACAGTTAGTAGGGAGGAGCCCAGCATTACACCAATTGCCTCCCACACCACCTCCGCACCCCACCGGTGACCAGGCTCATTCACTAGCACCTCTGTCTTGTCCGGGTTGAACCTCTGCCAGTTAGAGGACATCCACTCTTGAATCTTGGCCAAACTTGCATTCAGTACACTCAGCTGTGTCATGTGTCCTGGGGGAAAACAGCATGTACAGCTGGGTGTCATCTGCATAACAGTGAAACCCCACACCATAACACCCGATATCTCCCAGGGGAAGCATGTGCACTGTCAACAGCGTGGGAGAGAGGATTGTGAGCCTTGAGGAACTCCACATGGTGGGGGCTTATGGAGCAAGGAGAAATTCACTATTACAACCCTCTGCATCTTACCTGTGAGAAGAGACTCAAACCAGTGGGTGACAGTGTCAGTGAGTCCACAGAGCTCCCTCAGGCAATCCAACAGCACACCATGGTCCACAGCGGCAAGAGCTGAAGAGAGATCGAGGAGAACGAGAATTTACTGTTCAACTCCATCTCTAGCCCCGAGGAGATCATTATGCACCCTGACAACCACAGTTTCAGTACTATATCAGGACATATAATCCCTACTGGAGAGGCTCATAGATGTCAAAGGTTGTGAGATGTGCTTCGAGCTGCAAAACCACTGTTTTTTTAACCTTACCCAAAACGGGAAAGTTAGAGACTGGTCTATAATACGCTAAGCAGTGTGGGTCAACAGATGGTTTCTTCAGAAGGGGCTTTACCAGTACCTCTTTCAAGGCACTCGGAGCGAATCTCTCTGAGAGCAAGCACTAGACAATCTGTGAACACTGGGCCGAAGGACCTTACTCATCCCACTAGGAGATGGGTGGGGCCTGGGTCCAATTCACAATAAGTGGGGGCGGCAGCTTCGATATTACCTCACAGACCTCTTCACCTCCACCAGACAAAAGATGACTATTCAGATCTCATCGGCCAATCAGATTGCTGCAATCGCACTGAACACTCTAGGACCCATTTTATGAAAATATGTTTGTGTTGGGCATTTAGTACACTTGTAGCAGCTTGTAGGAGGAGCTGTGCTAAGGATCAGTTTTACAAAACATTGGCAAACAGTAGGTGTTCAGACCATTTCTAGCTTAGTCACCATGTAGTTTGTATCAACAGTAATGTACTTCTGGCCAAAACATCAGTATACCCATTTTTCTCATTTTCTTTCACTTCTGAACTAAGTTGGGTTCATGCTCCCTTGCCACAGCTGCCATGAAAAAATTAAATATCTTGGTGTGGAGCTATGCTGTTTACCATCAAAAACATGCGATAACACTATCCTAATTACATCTACGGTATGAATATAGTATGTGCATTCAAAAGGTAACCTCAACAGAAGATTTTTTTTTTTAATTGTGAACAGTGCCCAGCTTTACTGACATAAGCCATTCATTACAATATTAGTAAAAACAGTTTTAAAAATATTTGAGGAAATAAAAAAAAAAAATACAATTGTGATGAATCTAGTGGTGTCAGAAGTACATTCTTTCTGTAAAAATATTTAGTCAACTAACAAATACTGCTGCTTTAGGTATAATGTTGTTTTTTTTTTTCTCTGAGCATGAGAGCTCATAACCCTGTACATTAAAGAGGAATAACTATCTTTGAAAGCCCCACACTTCAGGTGGGGCAGCCCTATGAGTATCACTTTCATGTGCAAACGGAACTCTAATTGCAGAGTACCCCCATATCTGACATTACAGAGCTAGTACTGCTTTGAACACATCCCAGAATTCTCTGCAGCTGACAGCTCAGCTGGGAATCAACTGTGGAACATTGTTAGCTGCAGTGATTATAGATGCTAATAATAGCTCAGTTATGCTGGCCACCAATCCCACTGCCATATTGAAACGAAGTGTAGCTTGTGTTACTAAATACTCCCCTAATGCAGTACATCATGGGTAGTGTAGCAAATCGCAGTGGAAGAGTTTAGGCTGGCTAAGCTTTAAGCGTAACTAGGGTGCTGAAAGAACTCTAACAATCTGGAGAGGGTGAAAACACCTACGACTGTATTCACAGATCTTTCTGTTAGCTTGGCTTCACAGTGAAAGCCAGTGAAGAAGCTGAAGTAATAGCAAATACATTTGGTTTGGCGTCTCCTTTTCAGATGAAAAGAATGACCACATACTGTGTCTCTTATGGTTCTGATCTGTGCTTCCTCCAGTTCTTTGAGTGAGGGAATAGACGATGTGGCTGAGTACTGTGGAGCGTTGGATTCTTTGGCAGCACAGTGGTATATGACTGATGATGTAAGTTAGTCATTTGGACTTTGTCTTTTTATACTCCTGTGTGCACTGCAGTTTGTCCTTTCCAAGTATATCACAGATCCAGCCTACGCCGTCGCAGCCGCACCGGCTCTGGTGTTTTGCACACATCTCTACTTCATGATTCTAACCCTTGCATTTAAATTTCTGTTGCTGCCTGTTTCTATCAAAAAAGGTTTTTGAAGCTGATGGGAGATTTCAGTGGTTTTATGCATAAAAACATACAAGTAATTCCCTAATTTTGTGGAATGTTTGTACAAGTGGGGTGTCACATCACTGATAATTTACACTGTGTTTAACATAGAAACTGTTGTCGGATAAAGGCCTTCAGCCCACCTAGTCAACCCTATTACCACTAACAATTGTGCTCTGTCATGCATTGCTGGCATTAGGTTATCACCCCCCCCCCCGACTACCAGCAATCCTCTATGCCTCTCCGAAGCATGTTTAAAACTTGAAACTTTTCTGCCCCACCACCTCCACTGGCTGGCTGTTCCACTTGTCCACCACCCTCTCTGTGAAGAAGTACTTCCTCAAGTTCCCTCTGAACCTTCCTCCCTCCAATTTCATCTTGTGCCCCCGCATCGGTAAGCATTTTTTTCTTTGGACTATAGTATTCTTCTGTACTTTATTCTTCCCTGTGAGGTACTTCAGTGTCTCAATTATATCCCCCCTCTCCCTCCTCTTCTCCAGGGAGTATATATTTAATTTACTCAGCCTATTCTTGTAGGGCTTGCACACATTGGTGTGTGAAATCACCCTCGCTGGTTTAGGGGTATACCAGATGGAACAGTGTTCAGGGAAGGGCACCTCATAAAAAAAAAAAAAAAAAAAAAAACTGGCTCAGAACCACTTTGACCGCTGAGGCTGAAACGACCTCCCAGGCTTCACTGACACGCGGCAGAGCACAACGCAGATGCAGAAGGAAGAGAGATTATCAGAACTTGGAAACGGAACAAAGACAAATGTCCTAACATAGTTAAAACCAGAACAGGATCCTTTATTTTCATTCATTTTTATTAAATGGGTTAGACCATTGAGTAAAACTCATTTAAAATGGTGACCCTTGGTCGTACAAAGTTTGGTTACAACAAATATGTAAAAACAGAAGAAAAACAAAACATACATACAAACTAAAAGAAACAATACAACTTATTTAACCACAACAATTCTTCCTTTGCCCTGAAAGTGTTTCCAAATACCAGGTTTTAACAGCATTGCATGAAGGTGTTCTATGTCCACACAATTGAAATCTTACAGGACTCATATTCCAAAATCTAGGAACAAACAGACTAAAAAAAAAAAAAAATCAAAACATTTAGTTTTCAGTCTAGGTATAACCAACTCCCTATATCCTGCGTTTCTTAATGAAGATTTAATTTCCCTAACTTCTAACCTTTCAGCCAAATATTCTGGAATTACCGTAGTAATGCTTTTAAAGGCCAAAATATATTTATGCAACTGTCTCCTCTCTGTCAACGAAGTCCATCCCAATCTCTGGTACATTAAACAATGATGGGTGTCTTTAGAACACTGTAAGATCAATCTCGCGAGGTGATTATACAGTACATCTAGTCTGCACAGTCTACCTAACTGAGAATTATCATACAGTGTATCACCATAATCAAAAAGAGGAAATATCTGGGACTCAACAGTTTTCTTTATCACAGTTCCACCTAAACAATTTTTATTTCGATACAATAATCCCACCCTTACACCCACTACTTTAACCAATTCATCTATATGTATATTACCAGTAGCCAAGGGATCCATCCAGAAACCCAAGTACTTATAAGTCATCACTTGGTCTAATTTTGTCCCCTCTGGATCTAGCACTGTCACTTTTGTGCAAGATCTAAGTTTCGTATTAGATCCGAATAACATACATTTTGTCTTACTTACATTAATTTTAAGTTTCCGTTGTGAAAAATACTCATGTAATTTATCAAAGCTTAACTGTAAATTTAGTTGGATCTCTTCAACTGAGGGAGCAGAAGTATATATTATTGTATCATCTGCATATAATTGGTAAGCCATATTATTTACATGACATCCCAAATCTCTAAGATAAATCAAAAAGAGCAAGGGGCCAAGCACTGATCCCTGAGGGACCCCCCCGTACCACTGGTAAAGGTGATGATACAATCTTATTAACAACTGTTGACTGTGCCCTACCCTCTAAATAAGAGGAAAACCACTTAAGAGCACCACCTGAGAGTCCAATATCCTTCAAACTTAATAATAGAATCTGGTGATCCACAGTGTCGAAGGCCTTGGAGAGGTCAACAAAGATGGCGCCCGTCACAAGGCCCTTTTCCATAGCTTTGTTGACATCATCCAAGACCCTCGACACGGCCAAGATTGTATTATGCGATTTACGGAAACCTGACTGATATTTGTCTAACAAATCATTCTGATTCATATATACAATCACTTGTCGAGCCACAAAGCCCTCTAATATCTTTGACACTTGCGATAATAGTGATATTGGTTGATAGTTATTAAACTGATCCCGCCTCCCACCTTTATATATTGGAACTACCCTAGCTATTTTCCAATTAGATGGCATTATTCCCTCCTCAATAGACCAATTATACAAATAGGTGAGGGGAGCTGCTATCTTCAGAGCTGAAATTTTTAGTAAATAAGAGGTCAGTCCCTCCGGGCCACCACTCTTTGATGTCTTCAAACCCAGCAAGGCTTCAGTTACTTCAGAATTCCTGCAGAGTGAGCTCACATAAATTGATAAGTCCTCATACTGCTTTTCACATACTTCAGCCGGCACAGTCTAGTTGCTGTTATGCCGTCACCACAGGGTGAACATTTCATTTTACTCTGGGTTGGCTTCAACCCTGGTGGGGTACTTTACTATCACATACTGGTCGCAATAGAGGCAACTAATGGCTCTTGGAGTCCACCACTCCAGGCAGCACAGGTGGGGACTCCCCAAGCATCTACTAGCACATATTTCCCATTTACTGGACACTTGGCAAACTTCCCAGTTCCAGCACTGACACTGCACAGCATTACTTGATCCTGTGAGGGACTTCGGAACACTGTCTGTCTTCACGCAGAGTCTGTTCGTTTACACTTCTCTTACAACTTCCTCTTTTAAAACAAGGACACTTTGCCCACCCGGGCATCTCTTCTGGTGCATATTGGCACTACACAGACCCTCTAGGGGCAGTCTGCCAGACACTTTAAACTCTGAGGTAACTTACTGTTTTCTAACCGAATTTTCAGCTTGAAAGTCAGTGTTGCTCTCTTGGGGAAGGGTAGCACTGCTGAGTGCCAGATAAGTCATTTTAAATGTAAAACAAAGTGAACATCATGTTACATTCTTTGCCCGCAGAGGGGACCACTTCCTCTCAAACAGACCTCTATTTCTGTCTTGAAATGTCTTTTTCTCCCGTGGTAGAGGCCCCCCGTGCTCTACTTGATGGCAGCCTCCACGAACGAGTACTGTTATCTCAAAACCAGATCTATACAGAACCTTTCAGAACAGTGGGAGCCGGCCCGTTGGCACAGCGGTTGGCATTCCGCTTGCGACGCTGGCAACCCGGGTTCAGAAACGGACTCTGGTTGTCAGAAGGCCAGCGGGGGGAGAAGGATTGAGCGTCCATAGGACTGCTCTCCTTCTCCGGGAAGGAGGGGGGTAGTACGTCCGGCATACGGGCGGCTCCCAGCGGAGGCTGGATTCGCTGCAATGCACCGACGTCAACAAGTTCTTGGGGCGGGGCGGACACTGGATGTCATTGCACGTCCCCGCCCTGCTTACAGGGGGAGAAAAACGCTGCAGGATCGCCTCCAGGGTGCCCTTCCCTCCAAGCCCCAATTAGCCTCCGGTGCCAGTGTTCCCCCCCGACCAGCTATTTGTAGTGTGGAGCTGGTGGAAAGGTGGCTCCGCAACCCCGCCCTCTGGGGGGTAAGCCAGAGGTGACGGGGGAAGAAACCTGGCGATTGCCGGAGGTGGGGGACAAGAGGGGCCATGACTAAGGGCTGAAATTACCGGCGATCCAGCGGCAACACAAAGCATATTAAAAAAAAAAAAAAAACAGTGGAATTTGGCCCAGTGGTATTTCTCCCACCAACTCTGACTTACCAGTCTCTGCCCTTCAGCAGAGACCACTGACTCTTCCTCTTTGGAATGCCATGTCAGACTAGCTGACCCAGTCCTAAGGGCGTAGACAGCTGGCGCAACCTAGAGATCTGAAGACACTTCTAAAGGTACATAGCTCCTGGGGGGGTGGGCAACAGGTAGAAAAATAAAAGCAATCATGACAAATGGTGTGCTTTTGTTTTTATTGTTTTTTTTCTTCTGCACTCATGCTGACACCGGGGGAAAAAAAAATTTGACGTTCCTTGTTAAATTAAACTGACACCTTACTGACATAAATGATCCCCCTATACCTCACAAATGAGCATTGAACCCCCCTGTTTCAGTTGTTGGTTTTTAAATGTTTGGATTGGCAGTCTCGGATATTGACTTACTTCCCCATCTGCTAATTGGTGTCGCAATTCTGCACTTGGTTAGGGATACTGAGCTTGGCAGGGTCAGAGTTCTGTGTAATAAAATTGTCTGGTTTGCTGTTGGTGCCTCACACAGTGAACTTCACTGGGATGTTTTCTTCTTGCTGAATTGACCCCCCCTCCCCCCGAAGGAAGGTTGGACTAACCTCTGCTTTGCCTAGTGCATAAGATTTATTTTTAATGTATTTAGTAATCAGAATTAAAACCTTTGAGCTAGAAGCTCATTTACAAAAGATCATCGTCACAAGGGTTTGGGGAGGGTAAATAAGTTTGGAGTCAGTAGCAGCTTAATAGGCATTGTCAAGAACATCTCATAGTAAGAAAAATGTGAACAGGAGAAATCAATACACATTGGCAATAGTATAACAATGTAGGATAACATAAGCAAATAACAACACATAACCAAAACTAGGGTACATAGTCAGTGGGGTTGGGTTCATACGTCATGCCATACAATTATGTGCTTAAGTCAGAGTTAGGTGCTAGTTTGAGAAGAAAATCAGAGGTGGAAGCTAGTCAGGATACAAGTATTGGGAGGAAACAGGAGATGGAGCTGTTCATCAGAACGAATACCTAAAGGTTACTAGGCTATAGCCAGAGGAGTCAGCCTAGGCATAGTAGTTAGAAAGGGCAGAGGGAACCAATCAGGATTAGGTAGGAGAAGAGGAATCAGAGTAGGTGGGTGGTATAAGGAGGTCAGCGGGTGAAGGTTTGTCAGGGAGAGTGTGAGAGGAGAAAGGTGAGCAGGCAGGTGGGCAGACGTGGGCAGGTGCTGAGCAGGGAGTTTTGCTTCAAATTGTAGAGTGAAAGAAGAAACTTGGCAAGCCTAGGGTTCTGGTACCTGCTAGGCTAAGAGTGGCTGTGGCAGTGTACAGGAGGGGAGATGGTCTTTCGGAGCATGGCTTTGGGGAACAGAGGCGTGCTGTCTTGTGGGTTAAGAGTGGCAATAGCAATGTACAGGAGGGTGGATAGACTTCCATAGCTCTGACTTGAAAGGCCCAAGTTGGGTAAGGCTTATGGTGGCGGTTGGTAGCTCATTTATCCAAGCAGGGGCCCTGACGGCAAAGGCTCGTCTCCCCAAGGCAGTCCTTCTGAATGGAACAGCTAATGCATGTTTGGTAACACTTTTTGTGGCATGTTCAGCTGGAGCAGGACGGAATAAGGCTTGTATAGAGGGAGGTGCAAGTCCGAGTAGGGCCTTCTGTTCCAAGATGCAGGCCTGGAGCTTGATGCGGTTGATAAGTGGGAGTCATTCAGTTCGTATGTACAGTTCACATGTATGCAATAGGCGATCTGCCCCTAACGCAAACCTACAGGCTTTATTTAAGGAGGCATGCACTTTGAGCAGGCTAGTTTCAGTGGCGGCCCCATAGACTACATTCCTATAGTCCAGGATTGGAAGGATTGTACCTCTGACTGCCTGTGTCCTGGTCTCGGGAGTAAGACAGAACCGGTGCCTGTACAGAGCCCCTAGTTTCCTATTGACTGCCGTGGTAGTATTGTGTACACGTTCGTCGAACAATAGGGACTCGTCTATGGTGAGACCAAGATACCGGAAGGAAGTTACCTGCTCCAGGGTGATGTGAGAGCTGCAGGTAATTTGAGAGAGAGGTGTGGTGAACCTCTTCTTTTGTCGTCCGGCAAAGAGCATTGCCTTGGTCTTTTTACTGTTGAGCACCAGCATACAGTCTTTGAACCATTCCTGTAGTAGGTTAAAGTTATTCTGCAACTCCTTAGTCAGTGCTTCCTGGCAGGAGTTTAGTGAGAATAGCACTGTCGTCTGCATATAGCCGGATCTCACAATTGGGGCAGGCATCAGGGAGGTGGTTCACAAAGATGCTGAAGAGGAGAGGAGAGGGCCTAGTATAGACCCCTGGGGTACATCTGCTAACACCTCACAGGTGTTGGAGGTAGCACAGTTAATTCAGACTTTTTGAGATCACTTGGATAAATAGCTGGAGAATCATTTAACTGAGCCAGGGGGCAGCCCTAGGCCTCTTAACCTGTGAAGCAACAGCTGGTGGTCCACGAGGTCAAAGTCTTTGGTTAGGTCTATAAAGATTGCCCCAACCAGCTTGACCCCAGTCGAGTGCCTCATGTACATATCCAGTGAAATTAATAAGGGCGGTATTAGTACTGTGCAGTCTGCGAAAGCCATGCTGTTGGTGGGAGAGGAGGTCGTATTTGTGCATATGGTCCATGAGTTGGTCAGCTGTGATTCTCTCCAGAGCTTTTGAGAGTGGCGAGAGAATTGAGGTGGGCCTATAATTCGAGACTAGTGACCGGTCACACCCTTTGTGCACAGGTATGACCAGGGAGGTTTTCCATGTGGATGGGAAGGTAGTCAGTCTGAGTGACAGGTTGAATAGCTTGTTGATGGGTTCGATGACCTCAGGAAGGGCTATAGAGATCAGTTTTATATCTATACCATCACCCATCCTAGTTTTGTCAAGAACTCTGGTAAGGAATTTTTTGGTTTCATTGATGGTTACCCTTCTGAAGTAAAAGGCTGGGGAGGTCCTGGTATTGGAGGAAGAGGGCGAGTGGTCAGAGGTTGCTGTTCCATCCGGGTACGTAGCTGGTTTTGGGGGAAGGATGGCACTGTAATCCGTAAATGCCTTGTTGAAAATATGAGCCATAATATCTGCATCAAGTATTACTTCATCGTTGTGGTGAAGCATGGAAGGGGGGATCTGTTGCCGCTTCCAGCAAGGTTTTTTTATAGATGCCCAGAATTTCTTGCCGTCACACCAGCATTGAGATTTAAGGTTTTTGTGGTAAGTAACCTTAGCCTGTCTGATAGCCCAGGTGCACCTTTTTGTGGCTGCTTTGTAGCTTTGGATATCCGTAGCAGTCCCAGTTGCGCTAGCCCGGTGCCAAAATAGATCACGCTGTCGCATCAGGCTTGGGATTTGGGGGGCAGTCCATGCTGTAGCCTTTAATTGGTTTCTTTCAAAATGGCACGAATTTATCCGCTGCCGCATTGAAGTGGTTGAGGAAGAGCTCCAGTGCTGTGTCAGCAGAGGGGCATGAGTCAAGGAAGCTCCAGTCTATCCCTTTGAGGTAATTCCTAAAGCCACCCATTGTGGCATTTTTTATTACTCGTTTCCTCACCATTCTAGGGGGAGACTTAGTCTGTTCAGTTGTCCACTCACTTTGGACAGGTGAGTGGTCGCTGAGCGTGTCGGGGAGCACCTTGATAATTCTTTAGCCGCTCCGGGTGTGTTGTCAGCACCCAGTCAATCAGTGTGCTAGAGCCTGTGCAGTAATTTGTGCGGGGTGCTGCTCTTGACCATCCGTGTTAGATATAGCCCCGATATCAGAACTCTGTGTGCAGAGCTGGAGCTGACAAGCCAGTTGGAGTTAAAGTCTCCAAGTACGATTGTTTCTTTATTCTGGCTGACCTGGGTGTTGAGGTTAGCAAAGGCTTCTAGCCCCACTTGCTGCTACCCTGGTGGGATGTATACAGCCATAACAATCAGACCTTTACCTCCCAGGATTTTTATAGCCAGGCATTCACAGTCATTATTGGTGGCAGACAGTTGGACTCCATGGCATTGCAGATTGTTGTGGGTATAGATTAAACAACCACCTCCTTTTTCCCCTGTGCGATCCAGCCTGCGCAGGTTGTAGCCAGATAAGGAGACTGCTGAGTTGGGTGTGCGAGTTGTGAGCCAAGTCTCTGTTAACGAAATGATGTCAGGCTGGGTAAGTGTCACCTAAGCCTCAAGCTGTGTCAGTTTGGCTAGGAGGCTATATATATTCATAGCCACAATCCTTAGTTGTCCATTATTAGCTGGGGACTGGGTTGGGGTGGATGTTTCTATTTTATTTATTTATTTCTTCCTTCTAGGATTACAAATACAGTACCTTTGAGCCAAGGCTCTTTTACAAAGGTTCCACGTCAGAGACAGTACAATACAATGATACATAATCGGGCATAGTGCAATAGACTACAAGACAGGTGATAAAGCAAAACAAAGCATCAGATTTAACATACAGTTGTAAAACTTAATTAAAGGTGGAGCTTGCCAAGGGCAGTTGTCAATCAGGATATAGGAGAGGAAGAGTAGCAGGGAGGGGTGAATAGAGGGGGATGGTAGTGAAAAGGGAGTGGCAGGAAGGGAGTGGAACAACGTGAGGCAAGGAGGCGTGGACTGCTTAGCTGAGATGGGAGATCCTACTAGGTACGACAGTTGCAGGTGCTAGAGGCAGCGAGGTGGAGTCAGAGATTTTATTTAAAAGGTCCTAGCTTTGGTGATGGAGGAGGCGACAGTGTGGGGTTATTCCACCAATAAGGAGCCCGGTAGGCGAAAGAGAGTTGACCCAAGGAGGTTCTGCAGTGAGGGATCTTCAAGCGAGGGGAGTCAGAGTCTCTCGTGTGATGGGAGTTACTACTGGGGCTGAGGAGAGATAGTACCCTGGGTGGAGCCAGGCCTATTGTGATCTTTTTAGCCATTATGCAGGTTTGATATTTTATGCGATTAGATAGTTGTAGCCATCCTGACTGTACGTAGAGGTCACGTGTGTGTTAGGCTGTTAGACCCAGTGACTAGACAACATGCTTTGTTGAGCGTGGTAGAGATGCGTCTAAGGGCCGTAGTTGTGGCTGCTCTGTAAATAATGAGGCCATAGTCGATGATGGAGAGACTTGAGCTTTGCACTGCAATACTCAGGGCAGCGGGAGTTGAGCAAGACCTATGTCTGTAGAGAAGGCCAATACGTATGTTGGCAGCTTTGGCGATATTGTCAGTGTGGGATGTGTAGGACAAGTTATAGTCAAGAGTGATCCCTAAGTATTTGAAGGTTAGGATCTGTTCGATAGTTGACCCATACTGGTTTGTTATGCTCAGTGGAGGAGACTTGTGTTTGTTGTGGGAGTTACGAAAGAGCATGGATTTGGTCTTTTTATAGTTGAGTATTAGTTTCTGTGAACTGAGCCATTTTTCAACAGAGGCGAAACTGAGTTGGAGATTGTTTTGCATGGAGTGCTGGTCCTTGTGGGAGGAGAGAATAATTGCATCATCCGCATAAAGAATAATTTGTTCTGGGCAGGCTTTAGGGAGGTTATTTAGGAACAAGGGAGAAAAGGAATGGTCCCAGTATTTAGCCCTGGGGAACACCCGTGCGGACTGGTAGAGTGCTAGAGAGAGTACCTGCAATCTTCACCCGTTATGATCTGCTAGAAAAGTAGCTTTGGAACCAGGCCGTTGAGTCAGGGGAGAGCCCCATATTTGAGAGTTGGTTTAGAAGCAGGTTGTGGTGTACGGTATCAAAAGCCTTTGTTAAGTCGAAGTATACAGCCCCGGCTAGGTGGCCGTTGTCAAGGGAATTGTGTATAGCAGCGGTAAACTCCATTAGGGCAGATGTGGTGCTATGGCCTTTCCTGAAGCCATGCTGCTGAGCACATAAGATGTTGTGGTTGTCCAAGTAGTTGGTCGTTTGCAATACGTTCAAGTGCTTTTGATAGGTGAGGTAGTATGGAGATTGGAAGATGGTTCCCATGCTGAGTCTTGTCCCCAGTTTTGTAGATGGGGGTAGATCTTGGTAAGTGGTCTGAGTACTTCAAGTGTGAGGGACAGTAGTTTTCGGTCCAGAGAGTCGCCACTGAACCTTGTGTTGGCAATTGCCTTGTCAATGTACTTGCGGGCTTCGTACTGCTTGACTGCTTTGAAATAGAAGGGGGTGTGGGTAGTAGAGTGGGAGGCGTAGGTGGGGTCCATGGGAGTGATAGGGTCCATGAAGAAGTCAGGGGGGGAGAATGGAGCTGAGGTCAGTGAAGGCAGTATTGAAGCTATTAGCGATAGCTGCGGGGTCGAGTAATGGCTCCGTTGATGTTGAGCATATTTTGGGATGTTAACGGCTGTTTTCCAGTAACTTCCTTGATGTTGTTCCAGAATGCTCTTCCATTACCCCATGTGGTAGTGAGGGCTTCCTTGTAGTAGCAGCTTTTGTGATTTTTTTTTTTTATGGCCTTGGTGCAATCATTGTGCACACGCTTATAGTTCTGGATGTCAGTTGGTGATCCGGAATCGTGGGCCACGAGCCAGAGGCGCTTCCTAGCTTTTAGCTGCGATATTAGGTTGGCAGTAATTCAGATATTGCAAAGGGATTTTACCTTACGTTTTTTGAGGGGGGCATAGATATCGCAGGCTTCACTGAAGATGGAGATGAAAGAGTCCAGAGCTGTGTTGATATCATTTGCGAGGTAGATAGGAAGCCAGTCTTGATTCCTGAGATGAGATTCAAGGAGCGTCAGGTTCCTATGAGGGAGAGTTCTGCTTGTAGTGACTGATGGTGGTGGTTTGCGGAACTTATTGGACCATACACAGATGATGGGAGAGTGGTCACTGAGAGAGTCAGGAAGGATGGAGATATCAGATATTCATGTGGGGTGATTGGGTACTACCCAGTTAATTAATGAGCTGGTACCTGTTCTGTAGTTGTCTGGTTGGAGAGTCAACCAGCTGAGAGGTGTGAACTGAGGAGATGGCATCCTTGAGACCTCCAGTGTCAGGGGCAAACCAGTTTGTGTTAAAATCCCCAAGTAAGATTAACTCAGAGTCCTGTGGCTGCATTCTGACGAAATCCAGGACAGCAATTAGGCCTTTCACTTGGTCTTTGGGTGGGATGTAGACTGCGGCAACCGTGAGTGTTTTGCCATGGGTTCTGAGATGATACTTACAGGGAGGATCTGTGATAGTGAGTCTGAGGTTGTGGTAGTTAAGGGGGGTGACCCAGGAGAGAGTCTTTGAGGTATAGTGCACAGCCCCCTCCTTTTTTGGTCTGCCGATCCAGCCTGAAGACCGTGTAGCCGGGCAGGGAAATTGCAGAGTCTGGTATCTTGGGTGGTTTCAACAACTGAGATGACGTAGGGTGTGTGCTGTCTGGAGAAAACTTGTAGGGCATCTAGCTTAGGAATGAGGCTGCAGATGTTGATGGTTGCGAGGGAGAGAACACCAGTGTGTTTAAACTTCATAGCTGTCACAGCAGATTTTGGGCCAGGATTTGGGTGTGCATTCGCTGATAGTAGTAGTAGAAGCTTCAGTGTGGAGAGTCGTTAGGCCCTGAGGAGAGTTTACGACAGCGCACGGGCGTTAACTGTCTGTGAGGGTGCAGGTGTTGCTCCCAGTGGGGTGTCATAAATTGTATTGGGGGATTGGAGGAGGAAGGCCCAGTAACCTTGGATGGATGATCCAGCGAGTTCCTCTTCATAGCAGGAGTGGGGGTAATGGTGTGGGGGAAGAGAGTTGAGGGTGCCAGAGAGGTGGTGGGTGAAGTAGAGTTGGAAGTTGGGAGGGGAGGAGGGGTAGCAGGTCCCAGGAAGGTAGCTGAGAGGAGGTAGTGACAGTGTAAAAATTATCAGAACAAGCATAGCGAAGAGGGCCAGTCAGCAATCAAGTTGGTAAAGTAAATAAAGGTATTCGAGGGCAGTTGAGGAAGGGGAAGGGAGTGAGTTACAGGGAGGAGGAGGAGAGAGTGGAGAGAGGTCAGGCAAAGAGGAGTGGAAAAGGAGGAGGGATTAGTAGGACCTATAAAGAAAGAAAGGGGAAGGGTGGCATAAGAAAAGTGGGCAGTGCTTAAGGCTGTCTAATTAAGGCTGGAGGGATGGGGGGTGGGCGTAAAAAGCGTTTTCCTATGCTTTTCATTGGGCGCAGAAGCCCAGAAACAGCGTAGATGAGGCGGACCAATCCCAGGCAGAGGTGTAAAAGCCTTGACCAATTGGAGATGGCAGCAAGCCTCAGCAGCCAGTGGAAGCACTCTGAGCTGTCCCGGTCGGGTCTGCAAAGCTTACCCGGTTTTAGGAGGTCCTTAGGCGACTGGAGAATGTGGTGAGGGCGGGCGGCTGGTTCCCTGAGCCGCGGCCGTTCCGGCGGCTGGGACGGACCCGGTCAAGGGCCGAGATCTGTAGGAGGAGGAGGAGGAGAGAGAGAGAGAGACAGGGGTCGAAATAAGCTGGGAGAACAATAGGTAATGGCATGGTGAGAAAGCCAGGCGGGGGAGGCGGCAGGGGGGTCGGGAGGCGAGTAGATGAGGAGAAAATAGTCGCAGCTGAAGAGAAAGAAAGGTATCAACAGTAGTATTAAAATGAGTTTCTTGCTTATTTTTGGGAAGCGTAACTTTACTTTAGACTTTTGGTGATCTTGTGAGTTGCAATTAATAGCTGGGGTTCTAATTGCCATGCTTAGGCTGGGGAATAGCCTTAAGGTTGGGAATGAGATCCTTGCAATAGTGGTGGACCAAGGTGATTGTTGCAAGGGGTGAGCTTGTGGGGGCTCTCCAATGCTAGTCTCCCACTGTGATGGCTTTTTACTGTGTAGGACAGGATAATCAGTGCGGCAAGTGGTGTTAGTAGAATCATGGTGTTTTTGTCCCAGGATCGTCACCAGGAGAAGGAGCTGCTGGGGTAATGGCAAGAAATTCTGGGCAATGTGAGGAAGTATTTTTTTCATTCAGGGGCAATGTGAGGAAGTATTTTTTCACAGAGAGGGTAGTGGATGCATGGAACAGCCTTCCTGAGGAGGTTGTGGGGTCTAAAACTATGGGAGAATTCAAGAATGCATGGGACAGACATAAGGCAATTCTTGTGGGGGGTAGGAAGAAATAGGCTGTTGGTTAACTAGGATCTGCGGCCTATCCTGTAGGTAGGGAAATGGGCAGGGTAGGTGGGCCAAGCGGTTCTTATCTGCCGTCAAAGTCTATGTTTCCAGTGGGTACCCCTTGGAATGTAGTGAACGCTCCCTTTGGTGGTCATTATTAGGAGTAATAATTTGTAGTCTCCTTGCTGTGGAGGCTTCAGTCTTGAGCCACTAGAAATTTGTGCCGTGCAGGGTGGTAAGCACATATAAGACTCCCTAATGCTTTTGTGCTCCTGACAGCTCCTCCTCATTTATGAGATGAGCCTCCACAAGCTCTTCTGTCACGGCTGGGTCCCTGTTAATTTATACTGAGGAGGGCAGCCTAGCCTGAGCAGATAATATTGGGAGTGACAGATAACTCCACAAGCAGGAGAGAACTGTGGAGTTGAAAATTGTGCTCTAAGGGCTATTAAGCTTTCAGTTTATTTAGAAAGGCAGAATTGTCCTCAAGCAGGAGAGCACTAGGAAAGGTTACCGAAGTCATGACTGGTGGGTGGGTGGGGGGGTCTAAGATTAATACTACTCTAGAAAGATGCAAGGACTAAAGGGCTGATAAAGATAAGGCAGCAGCAAAGTCTGTTAAATTTGAGCACAAGAGAGGATTACCCCTTTAAGAAGTTGCAGGAAAGGAGAGCCCCTTTAAGAAGTTGCTGTAATTGACTAGTATGAGGCCTCAGGGGGCATGGATCTCTGGGGAAGTGTATTTAATAAAGGAAGGGGTGGGCGAAAAAAAAAAATGTCCAGTGAGTAGTACAGCAAGGCAGTGGCCGAGCTGTGATTTGAAAAAGATGCCTTGGGCGCTTGCTTTCTCAGTGGGGATCTGCGGCATCCAACCGGGAAGGGGTCACAGTCCCCAGGAGCCAGTCCAATTACGGGGATTGAAGCCGGGCAGCTGCAAGCTAGGAGCTGACCTATCGTACCTGCTTTCCTTGGTCAGGGGGTGGTGGGCTGGATGCAGAGGTCTGGCCACCAGCAGGTAGCAGCGCTGGGGCTGCTCGGCTGAAGTGGAGAGCCTGATTTGGGCTTGTGGCTAAAAATGAGCAGAAAAAAGGCGGGCCGTTAGTTAAAAAAAAAAAACGGAGACAAAGCTCAAGTAAATTGGTGGGAGGACCCTGGGTGATTTAGTGCTCAGGACAGAAGTAGGTACAGATAGTGGGAGAGAAAGGGTTCCTGCAGAGAGGTCTGGTCAAAGGTGCCAGGTGGGAATTTAGCGAAACAAAAGGCTGGTTTTGGGATGGGGGGGGGCCTTGAATGTGACCAGGGAGAGAAGGAAGGAGGCATGTGGTGGTGAGAATTCAGGGTAGTCTGGAATGGGTAGAGAAGATGGCCAAAAATGCCAGGCAATATTTGCATAATATGCTGGTTCGAGGGGATGTCCGAAAACAGTAGGCAGTTGTTCAAACTATCCTGCAGTATTGGGCAAATTAGTTCAGCAGTAAAAATTCAGTATTACAAGCAGTAAGCTATATAGAAGTCAGTTAAGGTTCTCTACAACTCAGCTGTACCCTGGAAGGCAATTCCTACATGTACAATGCAGTAGTTTAAAGGTAAAATGTATAAGCAGTAAAAAAATTCAGCAGTACAAAGCCATAAGCTATAGAGAAGTCAGGCCTAGCTAGTACAACAGGTTGAACAGAAAATTCCCCGGAGAAAACAAATAATTTACACAGTAGCAGTAAATTCAGCAAAAAAATGTCCAGTGAGTAGTACTGCAAGGCAGTGGCTGAGCTGTGATTTGAAAAAGGTGCCTTAGGTGCTTGCTTTCTCAATGGGGATCTGCAGCATCCAATCGGGGAAGCAGTCACAGTCCCCAGGAGCCAGTCCAATTTTAGGGATTGAAGCCGGGCAGCTCCGAGCTAGGAGCTGACCGATCGTACCTGCTTTTCTTGGTCAGGGGTTGGTGGGGCTGGATGCGGAGTGTGGCCATGAAGCAGGTAG
The DNA here is from genome assembly GCA_016271365.2 of Neoceratodus forsteri. NCBI lineage: Eukaryota > Metazoa > Chordata > Ceratodontiformes > Ceratodontidae > Neoceratodus > Neoceratodus forsteri. The sequence continues at coordinate 925,384,158 of CM028137.1, forward strand.
CAGCGCTGGGGCTGCTCAGCCGAAGTGGAGAGCCTGATTTGGGCTTGTGGCTGCTTTCCTTGGTCAGGGGGTGGTGGGCTGGATGCAGAGGTCCGGCTGCTGGCAGGTATTAGCACCGGGGCTGCTCGGCTGAAGACGGTGAAGTGCTCTGCCCCACCCAGTCTGTGTGATATCCTTAAGCCTAAACCTTGGTGGCAACATCTCCATTCATTGACCCATCACTCTTTGATGCCCCCAAAGTCAAGTTGGGTTCCGGTAGTTGATAATTAGCTGAACTTCCTCCTGAGGTCCATGACTATGCAACCTATAAAGCCTTCATAACTAGTGTTAAGGCTCTTCATCTTGGCAGTAGTCATTGCAGTAATCAAATACTTCTGTCATAATGTTGGTATAATCTTTATTCAGCTTTTGTTTACCAGGTAAGTGCACTGGGCAAAGCCTGCCTATTTTCAAGCACGACCTGGGAGAATACATTTACGGGTAACAATACAGTAGTACAAAGCATTGAATACAGGTATTAAGAACAACAGTATGACACAGACTCAGATGCAGTAATACAGGATACAGAAAAGAAATGCAAGAGCTACATCCTGAAAAAGAATTTGAGCATTCAATAACACAATGATCAAGATAATAGTGGTTTAGAGCAAACAGTAATTGCCTAGAATAGCGTAACAATGAAATGCGAATCACCTAGAATTACATAGGCAACAATGTAGAATATTGAAAAAAGTGCTAGGTGTGTACTATAGCGATTTGCATAGAGCTTAATAAATAAAAATTATGGTCAGATAGCCAGTGAAGACAACATTGACGCACGCCAAAAAGTCTGAGGAATCGGTTATCAGCAGTGGAAACTAACGATACAAACAATGATTTAGGTACAATAGGAGACAGGGTGAAGTTAAGGAAACACACAAAGTTACTACACATTGAAGTGCCTGAGATACTTACAGAGGTGAACGAGTATGAGGCAGTAGAACAGCAAGAGGAGAGAAAGTATGGGTAGTAATTGGGCTTAGAAGGATTTATAAACATGAACATGTATCATAAGATCTAAGGTAATGAAATAATTATTTTTTGAAGAAAGCGTGGGATTTTGAGATATGGAGGTGATTGGGTAAGGAGTTCCAGAAATTGGGGGCAGAGTGGGCAAATGCCTGGTTGCCCATCTTAGTGGAACATTTTGAAATGGCCAGGAGGGCCTGGGTGGAAGATGCACGTTGGGTATAGTATGGGCCGCACGTTGTTGTGGCTCACATCTTATTCAGAAACTTAAATGTGGCTCATGACCCCGGAAAGGTTGGATACCCCTGCCATAATGGATAGGGATGGTCAACAGGAGAAAACATTGAGGCCAAAGAGGCGGGTTGTGAGCACCTAATGATGTTGTCAGTGAAACATCCAAAGATACAAGATCGCCTGGAAGAGGGGGATAACCAGTTTAGGTACGTGTAGAGTAAACAGTGGTGGGTTAGACGAGGTGTGGATGATGCGAACCTGCACACATTATTACAGGCAACGTCACATTTCAGAAAACAACTGGTGTTGGCCAGGAAGAATGAAGGTAGTGTATAGGATAGATCTGGAAGGAGAACGCCCTAGGCAGTTGCAAGTCTAGCTGCAGGGGTGAGGCCATGGCGGATGCGGTAAGCCAGGTCAAGCTTGGAGTTGACAGATTTACAGATGTCATTTATATCTAGGGAGAAGTCTAGGGCTGGGGCAAGTGATACTCCAAGGTGTTTGAAGTTAAACCTGTTAAATTCTTTAGGGTGTGTCTGCTTATCAGTGGTCTTTACTTCCAAAAATTGTTTGTGTAACTGACAATTGACTTAACCAGTATTTCTGCACTTCACTATGCTATAATGTTAATCACTGCTCCTAAATATGTTGCATTATGTCTTTGTTTCATGCCTGTGTGTATATTCAAAAATGTTCTGTGGTTGCTCTTGTCTGTAATTAATCCCGGCTCACCAATAATCAAAATCTAATAAATAAGTAATTATAATGAGTTTGAGACCAGCCTAGTGGTGCTGGGGGTTGAGGCGTTGAATGTCATGCCGGTGACCCAAGTTCAGGAATGGACTTAGGTCGCCAGGGGTTGGCAGGGGAAGGAGAGGATTGAGCGTCCGGAGGACTGCTCTACTCGGGTGGGATCCAAGGGGTTTCCTGCTGGGTAGCAGCTCCCAGTGGAGACCAGGGGCACTACACCTCATCATAACCATCAACAGGTGAAGGTGGCGGCGGACGTCTGTGGGAGGGGGCAGGCCTGCGCCCTCTGCGCGAGGACAGGATCGAGTGTCCAGAGGACTGCTCTCCTGGGGTGGGATCCAAGGGGTTCCCTGCTGGGTAGCGGCTCCCGGTGGTGACCAGGGGCACCACACCTCAGTGGGGCCATCAACCGGTGAAGGTGGTGGTGGACGTCTGTGGGAGAGGATAGAGTGTCCAGAGGACTGTTCTCCTGGGGTGGGATCCAGGGGGTTTTCCGCTGGGTAGCGGTTCCCGGTGGTGACCGGGGGCACCACACCTCAGTGGGGCCATCAACGGGTGAAGGTGGAGGTGGATGTCTGCGGGAGGGGACAGTTCTGCACCCTCCAATCGAGGAGATGATTGAGTGTCCGGAGGGCTGCTCTCCTCCCCGAGGTGGGATCCAGGGGGTTCCTCGCTGGGTAGTGGCTCCCGGTGGAGACCAGGGGCACTACACCTCAGCGGGGCCATCAGGTACAAGTTCAAACTCTACAGAGTGGTCAAGCTCCCTCTAGTGTCCTAGCGTCAGATTTGTTTCTCCGACTAAAGGGAGCAGTCATCCCGAAGTACAGCTCCAGCTTTCTGCTCAACAGGGTTTGATTTCTTTACTATAGTTGTTGTTTTCCGATTATAGTTAGATTTTTTGATACTCTGCATGAAGTTTAGATGCATAATTTATTAAAGTTAGGTTTTTTTTCCAATTCTTTTTCTGGCACCGGCTCACTGAGGCATCTCTCAGAGGTGCCTGTGTGACTCTCGTCCCCAGCTACTCCCCGTGATGCTCCACCACAGACTCTCTCCCACCCCACCCCGTCAGAGATTTCCCAGTGCCCGGATCACCCCGAGGCAGGCCTGTCTCTCCTACCTGGCAGCGTTTATCTGAAATGAGAGGGTCCATCTCCTTCCGGGGGTTGGCTGTGGGTCATCTGCGTGGGCATCCGGTGTTGGGGATGTGAGGGAGGTCCCTGAGGCCCTCGTCGCCTCCTCTGTGCTCCGGGGTATTTTTCCTCTTTGTTTATGCCCTTCCCTCCTCCTCCCTGGCAGTGCCCGAGTGTGCAATGACACCAGGCACGTCCACGGCTCTGCGTCCCTCTATGACAGCCCTAAGTGTTGCAGTGCCTCTGGTCTCCACCGGGGGCTGCTGCAGTGCTGGGTAGTCGCCTGGATCCCCCTGTGAGAGGAGAGCAGTCCTCCGGATTCTCGATCCTCTCTCTCCCCTGCCGACCCCCGGCAACCGGGGCTCGTTCCCGAACCCGGTTCGCCGGCGTGGCGCGAGATGTGGCGTCCAGTGCCTCAACCCTCAGTGCCACCAGGCCGACCCTGTTAAATTTAGTTTAATCTGTGTTTTTTTCAGTTCTCGATCAGTTCCAGAAACTGGAGAAGGCTGCATTCAAAATGCAATTCCTGCCTTGAGTAAACTGACTGAAGTATGATAAACAAAATCATAAAAAAGACATAAAGCCTTAATTCTAAAGCTTTTTTCTTTGCATACGTTTACTTTCAGTTCCCATTTTTAGGGAGCCAAACTATTTTTACTTTTTTTTTCTTTTGCAGACTGCATCATTGTCAGCGGTTCCCCACTACTGTGAAGGGAAAAAAGTTTAACATATAATTCCTATTTTAACCTTTTTTTTTTTCTAGTAACTAAAGATTCAACCTTAAGTTAATTTTGCTAGGTCTACAGCATTTGGCGTTACTGATAGACTTAAGAAATTAACAGGACTAACAGGAGGAGGAGAAAGAGGAAGGAGAGCCTATAGAACCTGATGTTTCACCTGAACAGGAGGTTTGACGTCCCTCCTAGGCCTACAGAAGATTATACTGTGAACTCCTCATTCCTCAAACAGAGCTTGCCCACAAGCTGTGGGACTGCTAAAATGCAGTGAGGCAGGGCCGGAGTGTGTCTTAAGTTCTGTGCTCAATGAACGGTTGGAGGATGTCTCGTAGCAACCAGTGCTAGAGACCGGAAGTACTGCTGTGGGCTATAGTTCTAAGTGCAGCCCAGAGAGACTAAAAAACTGTGGCTGAATAGCCCTTTTATTTTTTTATTTGCCTGCCATATTGTGGGTCACTGTAGCCCTGAATAGTTATAGTGTGCAGAATTCTGTTTTTTTTCTTCTTTTTTTATCAAGAAATACAGCGTTTGTGGGAGGCAGGAGGTCACGTGACCTGGGTCTTACTTATGGGTCATGCTCTGTATCTGTGAAGCCCCGAGCGAGCACGCATTTGTCGCGCGCAGAGACACGCATGTCATTGCGCTTGTCCAGCAGGGACAAAGGGAACAAAGGTAGGCACTCTGGTCATTTCAGTCACACAAGCTAGTATTGGGACATCCTATTAGTATGGTCTAGTGAATGGATTACTTTGGGTTTAATTGAGACAATTCACAAGTGTCATTTTTTAACTACTGAGACCTTATTGAACAAAACAGGCTTTATCTCCAGCAGATACCGTCAGTAGAAAAAACACACAACCATGGGAGATAAAATAATTACTTTGGATGGAGAGCTGGGAGTCAAGTGTATAAAGTGTGCTAAGTATAAATTGATGGAGACATTACCAGACTGCACTATTTTTATATGTGATAAATGCATTAATAATTTTGTGCCTAGCTGAAGATATTAGGTAGGCCACATCCACTGCTGTGGTTGTGGCCTACCTAGACTTTAGCAAGGCATTTGACATAGTCCCACACAAAAAATTAGTAAACAAGTTAGACAGCCTGTGAGTGGGTAACCCGGGTAAAAAAAAAATGGCTGGACAACAGGATGCAGAGGGTAATAGTAAACAGAGTCCACTCAGAAGAAAGGGAGGTTACTAGTGGGGTACTGCAGGGTTCAGTACTGGGACCGGTCCTCTTTAATGTCTTTATCGGTGACATTGCGGAGGGACTGGAAGGAAAAGTATGCCTTTTTGCAGACGACACAAAAATCTGCAACAGGGTTGATACACAACATGGGGGTGGAAGGATGAGAAGGGACTTGGCAAGGTTGGAGGAATGGTCGAGTATGGCAGCTTAGATTCAGTGCAAAGTAATGCCCCTAGGAAACAAAAACCCAGGGACAGAGTACACAATTTGGGGGGAGGTACTAACAACAACAAAAATGGAAAGGGACCTGTGGATTGTCATATCAGATGACCTAAAGTTAGGCAAGCAATGTGAGAAGGCAGTAAGGAGGGCTGGGGGGATATTGGGATGCATAGGGAGAGGCATCACCAGTAGAAAACAGGAAGGTGTTCTCCCTCTGTACAGACAGTTGGTGAGACCCCATCTGGAGTATTGTGTGCAATTCTGGAGACCCCATCTCTGCAAGGACGTAGACAGGATGGAGGCAGTCCAGAGGAGGGCAACTAAAATGGTGCAGGGTCTGCACCAGAAGCCATACGAAGAGAGACTGAGGGAGCTTAATATGTATACCCTCGAGGAAAGGAGGGAGAAGGGGTACATGATAGAAACTTTCAGGTACCTCAAGGGAATCAACAAGTCCAGGGAGGGTAGCATCTTTCAGAAAAAGAGATGTGCAAGAGCAAGGGGGCACAATTTGAAGATGGGGGGGGGGGATGGCTCAGGGGCAATGTGGGTAAGTATTTTTTTACGGAGAGGGCGGTGAACGCATTCGACAGCCTTTCAGAGGGGGTTGTGGGGTCAAAAACAGTAAGGGAATTCAAGAATGCATGGGACAGACATAAGGCAGTTCTAGAGGGGGGTAGGAAGAAGTAGGCTATTGGTTAACTAGGATCTGCAGCTTTTCCAATAGGTAGAGAAATGGGCAGACTAGGTGGGCCAAGTGATCCTTCAAACAACATGAAGTCTTACTGTATTCTGACATATTGCAGTGATGTCCAACCTTTGAACTGCCCCGGAGATGAAAGAGTTAACTTTCCATACCAGGCATGGAACGCGGAGCTCGAGCTTGGTTGAGACTCTGTCTGCTGCTGTTTGAAATTAAACCGTCAGATTCTTTACTCCGCCTCACTGAACAGTCGCTCCAGAGATTTCTCCTTTGCTCGGTTCAAGTTGTCGGTTCAAAATGCCGTTTTCTCGGTTTTCGACCGAATTTGTCGTTACCTGTTGGTTCAGACTCTCCGTTTGTAGTATCGTGAGTACTAGATAGGTTTATTTTCCTTGTTCTTCTGTGTGGAACTTGTAAGCGTGGGATCGGTTCGGTTTGAACCGATCGGGTTATTCAAAAAAAAAGTTTATTCTACATTTGAGGTGTGGTAACGGTCCTTATCGGTTCTAAAAAAAAAAAAAAAAAAAGATTTAATTACGGCTTTTCCACGACCCGTGGGTGCAGTCAGGATGAATATGTCTTGCCTGGCAGATTGCTGATAAAAGGGTAAGTTTTTGTTAGGACTGGCCATGTCTGAGAAACCCAAAAGAAAAACCGGGCCCACTGGGTTTCAGCACCGTAGTGTGTGTGGGGAAGTCTTTGCTAAGGCTGATTCCCACACCACCTGTGTTTATTGTCTGGGGTTTGACCACCTCGATTCAGACTGCCAGATTTGCAAGAATTTTCCTGCAGCTACCCTGGAAAAGAGAGTTGGTAGGCTCAGGGAAAGAGAGGCCAAGAGGTCCGCTGACCCGGATGGCCAGCCCGGTTCGGTTCCAACTGAACCAGAAGGAGTGCCCTCTGACCAGGGCGAAACTTCTTCGGGCAAAAGGAAAACAGACTCCGAGGAGTCTGTTCTGGTTAAAAGAAAAAGAAGGGATAAATCAGCCGGTGCGGATCCACAAATTCTTTCTCCGACCGCTGATGAAATAGCCAAAGCGATAAGGATTGTTCAGTCGCTAACCCCGGTTCCGACCGAACCGGCACCATCGGGAAGGGGCTCGGTTCAGTCGGTTCCCCCGGTTCCAGATTATAATTTAGAAGATTTCTATGAACCAGAGGAGGAGGAGGAAGGAGAGTATGAGGATAGTGGTGGTGATTACGAAAGTCTGGATGTGCCTATTGACCCGGACATCTCCCCAGACAGACCTTCAGGGGTTTCTCCTCCTAGGCTTTGAGTCCCCTTCCCATTTTATGTTCCACAAAAAAGTGGCTGAAACTCTGCAGCTTCCTATGGAAGAAGCTGTGGACGACCAGGAGGAGCCTGACTATGTTGAAATGATGGATATCCCAGAGTCTAGGAGGCTGTCTATTCCCCTTCATAAGTCCTTTGGGAAACAGACAAAAATTTTAAAGACTCCTAATTCTATACCTCCTATGGACAAGAGAATGGACAAGAGGTATACTCTCTCAGGCTCAGATACGGAGTTCCTTACCCAGCAATGCAGCCATGTTGGGGTAGTGCAGGCTGCTGCCTGTGATAAGGCAAATATACCCTTGGCTTCACACACCCCAGATAAGGACTCCAGGAGGATTGATGCCATGGCAAAAAAGCAGTACATGGCAGCATCCTTGGGACTCAGGCAGGCTAATTATATGGCCTATACAGCTAGATATCAGAAATCTAGATGGGACACTGTAATGGCTTTAGCTAAACAGGTCCCTGGATAGCTTGCCAAGGAGCTGGAGCAGGTGGCTGCGGATGGTATTGAGGCATCCAAGGTGCAGTTCCGTGCTGCAGTGGACTCCAATGATGTTTCATCTAGAGTCATGGCTACATCTGTGGCCCTTCGTAGGATGGCTTGGCTCAGATGTACTAGCCTATCTCAGGATACCCAGACTAAGGCCATGGATTTTCCTGTTGTGGGTAATTCTCTGTTTGGGGAGCAAACAGAGAATTACATGAAGAAAATGGATGAATACAGGACCACCTGTAGGAGTGCTCAGGCCAAGGAAAGGCAAGCCACTCCCCAGAGGCAGCATTCCAGGGGCAGGGGCAGGCCTTTTCATAGGCCTTTCTACCAAGCCCAGGCCTCCTCTTCTGCTTATGCTCATAGGGGGTTCTTCAGAGGGAGAGGCAGACTGGGTACAAGCAGGCCTGCTTCCACCCCCCAGACTAAAGCCCCTGCCAAGCAGGCACCCTGATGGGATTGCCAGGGCCGATTCTCCACCACCTGTAGGGGGCAGGCTGGCTTACTTTGTCCAGGACTGGATGTCTTTAACATCAGACAAATGGGTCCTGGAAGTAGTAAGCCAGGGACTGGTTCTCAGCTTCAAAACCATTTCCAAAGCTGAGAACCAGATCCTTTCCACCTGCAAATTCCTCAGAGGCACTGGCCCTAGAGGCAGAGGTCTCTTCCCTCTTGGCTCTGAGAGCCATAGAGAGGGTTCCACCCCTACACAAAGGGAAAGGATTGTACTCCAGGTACTTCCTAACCCCCAAAAAGACAGGAGAATGGCGGCCCATCCTGGACCTCAGATATTTAAACAAGCACCTTTTAAAGCCAAAGTTCAAAATGGTGACTCTGGGAATAATTCTACCCTCTCTAAGGCCAGGGGACTGGCTAGTCTCCCTGGACCTCAAGGATGCCTATTTCCATATTCTTATCAGAAGCTCCCACCGAAAATACCTCAGGTTCGAGCTGCCTTCAGGCCATTACCAATTCAAACAATGCCCTTCGGCCTAACCTCTGCTCCAAGGGTGTTCACAAAATGCCTGGCAGTAGTAGTTGCCTTCCTAAGAAGAAAAAGGATCTCCATCTTTCCATACCTGGATGACTGGCTAATAGTAGGCCAGTCTCCAGACCAAGTCAAGTTACACCTACAGATAACTCAGCAACTGCTCACTTCTCTAGGTTTCCTTCTGAATCTTTCAAAGTCAGTTCTAGAGCCTGTATAGCTCCTCACCTTCATAGGTGCAGAGCTAGATATAGTAAGGGCAAGAGTTTTCCTTCCCCTAGACAGGGCAAGGACCCTTATTTTACTGGCCTCTTCATTCACCCTCCAGGTGTCTCGACCAGCAAGGCATTTTCTGCAGCTCCTGGGGCACATGGCTGCTTCTACAGCAGTGGTGCAGGGAGCAAGATTTCAGATGAGGGACATTCAGTTCCACTTGAGAGCCTTTTGGTCTCAGAAAAAGGACCCTCTGACCAAACTGATTCCAGTGACTCAAACCCTGATCCAGGCATTACAGCGGTGGCAGGATCAGGACAGTCTAAGACAGGGAGTTCCTTTTGTCACTCAGTCTCATTCTCTAATCCTTACTACAGATGCCTCCCTCTTGGGCTGGGGAGCCCACTTGGGGGATCTGACCACCCAAGGGTTGTGGTCTCCTCAGGAATCTCTGCTTCACATCAGTCTATTAGAACTCAGAGCAGTGTTTCTAGCACTTCAAGCTTTTTCCAAGTCTGTTCAGAACAAAGTAGTTCAGATCAGGACAGGCGATACCACCACAATGTGGTATATCCAACAAGCAAGGGCACTCGGTCCTATGGCCTTGTGCACAGAGGCAATGAAGTTATGGTCCCTGGCCTATTCCCTGAACACCTCTCTTACAGCAGTATACCTCCCAGGCAAAGACAATGTCCTGGCAGATGCTCTCAGCAGGATATCTCAAGGCCATCACGAATGGTCCCTGGATCCCCTAGTTTTGAAGGTGATTTTCTCCAGATGGGGCACTCCACAGATAGATGTTTTTGCAGCCCCAGACAATCACCAACTCCCTCCCTATTGCTGCAGGCCCCCAGTGTTGGGCTCAGTCCCCCTGGATGCCCTAGTTCTCAATTGGGAAGGGAAGTTCCTGTATGCTTTCCCCCTTCCCTCTCCTGTTCAAGGTGTTGGTCAAAATCAGGTCTCAACCCTGCAAGGTGATTCTGATTGCTCCAGACTGGGCCAGACAGCTCTGGTACCCTCTCTTGTTGTCCTTAGCAGTCCACCTTCCCCTGTCTCTTCCCAGGAACTACAACCTGTTAACATGTGCTCAGAGGAGGGTTTGGTATCCGAATCTCAAATCTCTCAACCTCAAGGCCTGGCTCTTGAAGAATTAGAGTTTGCTGACTTACACCTCTCTCAAGGTGTTCTGGATATCTTGAAGGCTTCTCGTAAACCTTCCACCAGAAGCACTTACAACTCTAAGTGGAAAAGATTTTCTGTATGGTGCTCTGGCAAACACATTTCTCCAGAGTTTGCTGGCCTTCCCACAGTCCTTGACTACATGGTTCATCTTAATAGCTTGGGACTCAGACCAGCTACACTAAAAGTGCATCTGGCAGCTGTCTCTGCCTTCCTTTCAGCAGGCAAACACTCTTCCCTTTTAGCTCATCCTGTATTTTCTAAATTTTTCAAGGGATTGCTTCATACCAATCCTCCCTTCAGGGACCCTGCCCCTGCTTGGGACCTTAATGTTTGCATTGCTCAGCTTATGCAACCCCCTTTTGAGCCTTTGTCCTCAGCAGAGCTTAAGTACTTGACTTGGAAAACTGTTTTCTTGGTAGCCATCACTTCTGCCAGACACATAAGTGAGTTACAGGCCCTGTCAGTGGAGCCTGATTTTATCTCTTTCCATAGAGATACGGTGGTCCTCAGGACTAATAGGAAGTTTTTGCCTAAGGTGGTTTCAGATTTCCACCTTAACCAGTCTATGTCCCTTCCTGTTTTCTTCACTGACCATTCCTCCTCTGGGAGAGGAGGCTGCACAGTTTGGATGTAAAAGGGCCTTAGCTGCTACATAGAGTGCACCAAGGGTCACAGGTTTGACTCCCTCAACTGTTCCTCACTTATGGTGAGGTTGGTGAGAAAACCTGCCACTAAGAGATCTGTTGCCAGGTGGATTGTCTCTTGCATTCAATTTTGCTATGAAAACTAGGTAGGATCCCACCCTCAGGCCTGAGGGCTCACTCTACCAGAGGTGCAGCTGCCTCCCTGGCTGCGGCCAGGGATATTCCTATCTTAGAGATTTGTCAAGCAGCCACCTGGAAAACAGTACACACTTTTACCAAGCATTACTCCCTGGACATCCAGGCTAGGAGTGATGCTAGGTTTGGCACAGCAGTGCTTCAGAGCCCATTTCCTAAGTAGGTTCTGTCCCTCTCCATGGATGTACTGCTTGGTAGTCTGCAATATGTCAGAATACAGCAAGACTTCATGTTGTTTGAAGAAAAAATTACTCACCTTAGTAATGTTGTTTCTTCTAATGGAGTCTTGCTGTATTCTGACCTCCCCCCCCCGCCTCCCCTCTCAGAACCTGGGTTTTTGGGATGTGGGTGGGCAGGTGCAGTGTTGACACCCTATAGGTGCCCCCACCCTTCTTCTCATCCCTTTGGTTTGAGTGTGTGGGTGTTGTGTTTTGTTTTATTTTTTGGGTTTCCTGACTTGAGTCTTTGCTTTGGGACCAAAAAATATCTTTATTATATTTAGTAGCCAGTTGGCTAGTGTAAGTTTACAGTTTCCATACAGGGCACCCAGTGAGTTTAGCTCGTAAAGATCTGATAGTTTAATTTCAAACAGCAGCAGAAAGAGTCTCAACCGAGCTCGAGCTCAGCGTTCCATGCCTGGCATGGAAAGTTAACTCTTTCATCTCTGGGGCAGTTCAAAGGTTGGACATCACTGCAATATGTCATAATATAGCAAGACTCCATTAGAAGAAACAACATTACTAAGGTGAGTAATTTTTTATTTTCTGCCGTCAGTCTGTTTCTGTGTTTAACCTTTTATGAAAAACTGGCCCTATTAGAGAACAACCAGGCAGAAATGGCCTCTAAAATTAAGTCATTCAAGTCTGGGACTCAAACCTTCAGTGTGCATATATCTCCAGCTACAAATGCGTCCGGTGCAACTAGTGAGACTGCTAATGATAACCGCATCCATCCACATAGTGTAGATATTTCAGAGTAAGCTAACTGTCCGGGTCAAAACAATGACGTAAGGAGTTTTCAAAATAAAAAAGAGACGTACATGAAAAAAGTGGATGTGAGTACAAGACCACATACAAAAGCAACACAGAGAAAAAAAAATGCCTCCACTTTCTATAGGTCCTAAGGAAGGGGAGGCAGGGGTAGGGGCTTCTGTCAAAGACCCTACACACCCTTTGAGTACCAACCTCAAATATGTTAATTCAGAGGTAGAGGCAGGAGGGGCTCCAGACACACTGCTGCAGCACCGGCCTCTAAGCCGCAGTCAAAACCAATCCCCTGACAGTTCTGCCCTTGTTGGCCAGCTGTTGTCAGTGGGTGGAAGACTAGCCCACTGCTTCCAGGAATGGGTAAAAATTACCACAGACAAGTGAGTCCTGGAAGTAGTGGGTCAGGTTTGTTTCTGCAGTTCATTAGGTTTACAGAACTGCATAAACCAAAAACGTTTTTAGCTCATTCACTGAAAGAAAGTATTCCACTGGAAATAAAGAAACTGCTGTGGGCAAAAGTACAATAAAGACAAAATGACTGGCACCTACACACTGTTGGAAACTAAAGATGCTTAAAGTTTAGAAAGCTAAGGGTATCCAAATAGCATCAGACTTGCAGTGGGATGACAATGCTGAAGAAATAGAGCATACCAGTGACTCTGTTCTTTTTTGTAAATATCGTTTTTATTAGAGAAGATTTTACAATTTATACACGGTTTGACAGTCACATTTCATCATAAGCATTAAAGACATTGCATCAGACGTACAGAGGTACATGTCCATTAATAAGATTGCACAAAATTATTATAATAACCATCCTAATCCAGTAATACATGCCCCACTATCACTGTACTGTTTATCCCATATTTGAATAGTCTATCCTTCCTTGCTGCCCATCTCCCCCCCTCGCCCAGTCAGAGCCCCATCCAACCCCTATTAATTGAAATTTTTAAGGTCCAGGCAAGGGCCAGGAGTCCATAATTATGACCTGAAGAGCCAGTCAAGTGAGGTGTTGTATTAAGGCACAAAAGGAGGGTCTTTGGCCATAATATAGATGATCTATCTCCTCCACTTCAAAGATCCTAGTTCTGCTCAGTGACTCTATTCAAAATTGTTTCACTTTATTGTGGTGTAGACACACCATGTCCAAACAACTTTTAGGCAAACACTGACTACAAGCACTCCTCTCTCATGACCCCCTCCACTTACAGGTAGGCTTCATGTCACCTGATGCATTTCATGCACACAGCGCGTCAGGTCAGTATGCCTTCCCTCCATTCCCACTCGGAGAAAATGCTCATAAAACTCGGGAGGGGTCCAGCAACTATGATCCTGATACTTCCGGACTGGGCCAGAGAGGCTTGGTACTCAAAGCTCTTGACCCTTGTCCAGCAGAACTTCTGTCAAACTGTCACTGAGTTGCAACTTGCTAACTCTGTCTCAGGGTGGATTAATGTTCCTAGACCTTGGAACATTACGACTGAGGGCATGGTTCTTGAGGAACTAGAATTCTTTAATCTAAATTTGTCAGAGGAGGTGCTGAAGGTCTCCAGAAAACCAGCAACAAGGAAAGCACATTCCTCTAAGTGGCAATGATTCTGATACTGCTGTGCCCTTGGGAAAATAATCCCAATGCAGGCAGGACTGCCTACAGTTCTGGACTACATATATCTACTGCAGACTTAAAATATGTCACACAAAATACAGTTTTCCTGATTGCCATGATATCTGCCAGGAGGATAAATGAGCTGCAAGCCCTTGGTACAAATCTAAACTACATCATTTTTCACATGGATAAGGTAGTCCTTAGGATCAATAGGATGTTCCTACCCCACTAAAACTGCAGTGTCTGGATGTAAAAAGGGCACTAGGTCTCTACTTGGACCAGACAAGAGATGCCAGGTCCCAGGGTACACCATTGTTTTCTTGTTACCTGTGGAGAGGTGGGCAAAAGAAAGGCGGTATGCCAATGCCGGTTCGACAGTTTTACCGCGACCGATATTACAGTGAAAATGTGACTCCCAACACTGCTTTCTAGGGGTCTTGCACCCCCTCCCCGAATCAACTGTGACTCGGAGGGGAGTATTTTAGTTACTGGGGGGGCAGCGCCCCCTGCATGGAGAGTCTTTGGGGGGGTGAATCCCCCCCAAAGAAAACAGTCTTCACGAAACGGCTTTATGCCAACCGCAACTGCGGTCGACATAAAACCATCATTGTAACGTTGGTCGACAATAAATTTGTCGAACCGGTGTCATGGATCCAGGAAAGTCAGCAGCAAGGAGAATTGTCTTTCAATCGATAGTCTCCTGCATAAAGTTCTATTATGAAAAAGCTGGAAAATACCTCCCAGAGGCCTGTGGGCACATTCAACAAGTGGTACCTCTGCCTTTGTGGCAGTTATAAGGAGGCACCTCCCTTTTAGACATATGTAGAGCAGCTACCTGGAGAACAGTGCACACCTTTACAAAGCAGTACTGCCTGGACGTGCAGTCCAGAAGATATGCCCATTTCGGAACTGCTGTCTTACAGAACCTTCTTCCTAAATGGATTCTGGATCCATCCTCTCAAGGTATCGCTGTGAGTCTGCTTATTTATTTTTTTATAATCAAAACTTTTATTCAAAGTTTTAAAACTAATAACATCACAACTTCTGTAACAGTCATTCATATACGATTAAGGTAAATTGTGATATCAAGTATCAATATTAGGTTAATCTTTGAAATATACACTTATACATATTAAAATAAATTCCTAACTTATATAACTGTTGACTTTCTTACTAACTTTTCTACAAAACATAGAATTCTAAAAACGGCTCCAGATATCAAGAAATTTCTCTGTTCAATCACTGCAAAGAAAGGCTAGTCTTTTTTATCTAGACCTAGTCGTAATATCCTCTAGCCATTCAGTTAGGGTCGGAGAAGTTTGTTTCCTTCGTCTAAGAATTATATTTTTTGCAGTGATCAAAGTGGCCAGTAACCATGAAGTATTGGGTTTAGACCAGTGTTCTAACTCTGTTGTGAAACCCAGCATTACTAGTTTATCAGTTGGTACATTCTTTTTATTCAGTTTTGTTGAGTCTGCTTATTGTAAAGCATCATTAATGGAGTCTTGCTGTTTGAAGGAAAAAAAACCCTCACCATAGTTATGTTTCTTCTCAAGGGTCCATCGATATTTACAATCCCTGACTGTGCTTCTCCTTCCAGAACCTGAAAGTCGGGTCACACAATTATCCGTTTGTTTTCTTGTGTTGCTTGAGCATTCCTTATGGCAGTTCATCAGCAACTGTCAGAATGTGATCAGGTAATCGCTTGTATTGTGTGTGTTTCAAATTTGTTGGTATTTTTTTAAAATGTAATGAAAATTTTTGGTTGCCATTTAGCTAGTTTTAGTGGGCACAGCTCCTTTAGCTGTAGAAACAAATCTGAAGTTAGGACACTAGGGGAAGCATTACCCCAATGCAGCGTTTGAACTTTTATTCTAGGTTCTAAAATTCTATCTTCGGGGCATCACGCTGATGCAGGAAGGGTGCTGCTTACTGTAAATCTTATGATGGATCCCCAAGAAGAATCATTACCACGGAAGTTTGTTCATTTGGTTTGGTCCAAATGTGTAGAATAAAGCCTTTTTGTGAAGTCATAGTACAGGTTTCTTACGTCTCTAGAATTTATTCACTTTTATTTTCTTCACAGTGGAATACTCGAGCAAAGAGGGAGAAGTTGACTGAATTGATGTTTGAACATTACAACATTCCAGCTTTCTTCTTGTGTAAAACTGCAGTACTCACTGCGTATCCTTTATAAACAAAAAAAAAACAACTGACCATATAATAATGCTGAGTGATGCCGTGTTTTGACATGCACATAAAGAATGTAGCCAGTTTCAGTATTCACTCTAAATCTGCATTTTCACCTCTAGATTTCAAATATTTTATACTCCTACTCCAACCGTCCTCTTTCTAGTCTGCCACTAGCTCCCATCACCCACCATCTCCAGGTACTTTACCCCACCCTTTGTCCCCCATAGCGGGCTTTCAGGGCTGTGTTGTGGGACCCCTCCAGGAGTCTCTCCGAGGACCAGGATCTGGTGGAAGTGGGTGTAATGGTCAGTGATGCGGGGCCTGTGATGGGCAGACCTTTATCCAGCTGCGGTCTGGAGTTTTTCCTCTGATTGCCAAAGAAGGGACAGTGCCTGACTTCAGAACTGCGACGTAACCGCAGATCAACACTTTAACTTTTTTTTTTTTTTTTTTAAAGAAAAAGAAAAAAAAGACAAAACAATGTCCTTACTGGACAGGGACAGATGGTGTGGGAGTGTATGTATGTATGTATGTATGTATGTATGTGTGTCTGTCTCTCTCTCGCTATATCACAGAACTCCCTGCACCAGTAATTATAAAAAATAATGACTATACACTGTGTTGTTAAGGATTTTTTTTACACACCCTTGGTGTGTAACAAAAAACGAAAATTTATAACACAGTTGCATAGCCATATTTTGTCTATATAATACACGGATGGGACTTGTGTCCCATTGGTAAGCCTATCAACTATTTCCCCATATTCCACGGTCATTAAAATCATATACCACACCTGGTCGTGGTACATGACTTTAATTGGCATGATACATCACTTTGTTGTTGAAGCCCCAGTCTTCCTTCTGCCCTAAAGAATTATCATGAGCTACATTTTTTTTTGAATGGGGTGGTGGGGGGATTGGCAGGTTTACCCACATGCTCACTACCTAAAAAACAAGCATGCCCATGTCTTGAGTATGTTTAATTTAAAAGCACGCACACCTTTTTCTTTTGGCACTTTATTCAGACTCCAAACTGTCCTAATTTCAACACCTGCTGCACCCGTTGGTAAATTCAGTCACATCCTCCTGTAACTGTGCTACAGTATCTCTGATGTGCTTGTGTCCTGAGTCACAGCTTTTCCCCTGCTGTGCTCACTACCACCGCTCGCTACCAGAGAAACGGCTCATGTCTCGAGTGTTTTGTCCCAACTCGCAGCTTTCCCCCATGCTCAATATTGCCATTCGCTACTAAAGAAACAGCCCATGTCACAAGTGATGTGTCCTGAATTAATCAGTTGTATTTCAGCCCAGCTTCTTGGAACTGAGTAAGCAGGAGATTTTTGTTTGCCCCATCTCTTTCATGCAGCTGACACAGTAGAGTAGTCAGGTGGCGGTGGTACTGTATGTTCAGGCTGAACAGGCAAGACTGGGTATATGATTTTTCTTCACTTCTGTTACATGGGACAGCTGCTTAATTGGAACAAGTTACCTGCCACCAGGGTGTCCCGATTAAGCGGTTTCTACTGTGTATCTTTGTCTAGCCATTGTGGATTGCTTATGTTTCCCTTTGTTGCATCATACCGTTCGGAAAATTGAGATGTTCTGCTTGCTAGATAATAAAGGAAAACATCCAGCATTTTTAAACCACCTTTTTCTTTTGCCCAAACCATTTTAACATAGGCTAACTTACTTCTCTTATTAGCCCATATGAAGTTGATTATATAACCATGCACAAACCACTTATTTGGTATACTAGTTGGAAGCATCAGAAATAAGTACAGAGCTCTTGGAAAGATTATCATTTTAACTACCTCTGTCCTGCTTCATGACCCCAACGTAAGATAATTCCATTTTTGCAAGCTGTCTTGTATCTTAAGTCTTATGTTGTCTCATTTTTTTTTGTTATAGTCTTGTTAATAATTTTAAATATTTTTAATCCTCAGTGATCAATACTTTCTTTTCCCCATGATATACCCAGTGTCATCTTTGGTACATCAGTGTCAGTGGCTCAGTAGGTAGCACATTCGCCTCTGAGGCCGGGAGATCAGAGGGCTGTGGGTTCAGTTCCCCACATCTGGCACTTGGGTTAATATCCCAGTACTGACACTATAGTGCAGCATGAGAAGGGTGCTGCACTTCTGAGGTGCCGTCTTTCAAATGAGACGTTAAACCAAGGTCCCATCTGCCTGGATTGGTGGTAGTTCAGGTGGTTGTTAAAGATCCCATGGCACTTATCGAAAAGAGTAGGGGGAATTTCCCCGGTGTCCTGGCCAAATTTCCCTCATTCACTAAAAATACCATGAACAGCTTAATCTGGTTCAAGGTCAGTTGCCATTCATCTGTATCCCTCCTCCCCCAGGTCGTGTCTGAAAATAGGATTTGTCCAGTACACTTACCCGGTCAACAAAAACTAAATAAATAAAAAAATAAACATCTGTTATTTAGAGGTACAAATGAAGTGTACCCTCCTTGAACACAGTTGTAAATGAGTTTCCTCTCAGTTTGCCTTCAGTAAATGATGGTGATGAAGTTTTGTCCTTTTTGAGTTTATATCCAGAGATTCTACTAAACTCTTCTTATTTCCAAAATGTTGGGGATAGCTTCCTAATGGTTAGCAACTGTGAGTAGAATATCATCTGCATAAAGGGACATAACATACTCGTTATTTATACTGATTCCATCAGTGTCATTGTTGGCAATTGTACATCTCGTCATTGGGTAAAGTGAAAAATTACATGTAATGCCCCAAAGTTGGGGCATCCCAGAAATTTAAATTAAATAAAAAAATTAGGGGGTTACAGGTGCACAGGGTGCATGCCTTAGGTACAGACTGCAGGGTAAAGAGATAAAGGGGTCTCTTAAATGTGAATTTCCCCTCCCTATAGTGGGGAAACTGTAAAATATTAAAGAAAAGTGCCCTGTGCACTTAAAACCTGGTTTAAAAAAAAAAAAAAAGATTTTGTAGCAGCTCAGTAACAATGGCCTGGATGGAATGCTGTGTTGAGCTGCTCGTGCACAGCATTCCACTCCAGCCACTCTAGAACCCAGGTGGGTTTAAGTTTTAAAAGTTGGAGCAGTTGAGAGTTGTGGTTGAAAAAATTTTGAAGTGTGTGTGGTGCTCCCAAGATGGAGGATGGAACACCAAGGTCCGAATTATAGTGGATAAGATAACTGTTACCCAGACAAGGAGAAATAGGAGTCGTCCTAGAGATTCTGTGCCCGCAGGGCATTTGTTTAATATCAGTGGGTAGGGAGTCACAGTCACAAGAGAAGAAGACACCCAGAACAATAGAGCAGTAAAGAGGGCAGAACACTTTTATCTAGGACTGTTAAAATAACTTCAAACAGTATTAGCATATGTATTTAGGCCTACTGCTACTATACTGTTATAATTATTCAACAGTTCCTATACTTATTACTAAACTTAGGCAAAAATCAGAGGATATGTACTCTACCTACAACAATATTTGGTGTAGCTATGACCACAGAGTTCTACCGAAGTCCAAATGTCACCTAAGTCCAAAGGTCTGATGTCTTCATGTACACCGTTCTATGATGGTAGCTACAAAGGGGAGCAAACAGAATGGTCAATACTAAACACAATTCCCAGCAGGGACCTTGTAAAGGCCACTGGGTGGTGAGAGGTTTGGTAAACAGACCATATGATTCTTCGACAAAAGCCCACTCTCTCCAAGGCTGCCGGAAAGAAAGAACCAGAGCAACTGGTTCCTGGAATAACCCACTTACAGGCTGTCTGATTCCAAACTGAGAAGAAAGATACCTTGGTCAAAATCCACTTTCAGGGCCGCCAAGGGGCGAGGAGGAACCAGGATTTGCGTGGCGATGAATCCACTCGAAGACTACCATGACCTGAACAATGCTGCAGCACTCCCAAGGGCCAGCTAGACTCTGAAGGATCTGGGGTGAAGAAGGATCTCCGATAGGACCGGAAACCAGAAGAATCTGTAGAGAAGATGGTTGATTCTGCAATCTTGTCACCAGAAACTAGAACAAAATAAAGAAACGGCGGATGCGTCCCAAACCGGGCTTCGATGGACTTGGCTTTCGGCGAACGACCAGGGGCGCAGTCCAGGTTCTCCAGGATGTGCACACTCTTCTGTGGAGGGCGACCAACTTCGGGACATCCGGATCAGGAACCATGCGGAACGACACTGGCACGGCTGTTGTGATGCGCTTGTACTTCACCGGACGTAACTTTGAGCTGTGAAAAACAAGAAACGGCGGGTACAACTTGTACGAATGGCAACGAACTCGCCTTTGGCGGACAACACAGACGGAGGAGATGATCTGATGGTCGGATCCCACTTGGGTGAAGAATTATGAAAAGAAGTCCCCTTCTGGGTAGAGACTGATTCTGAGTATGTAGTATTACAGACTACACCCTGGGACTACAGTGTGGTAGAAGATTGAGACTGTCCCCATATGCTGTTAACAATGTAGCTAAAAGATGCACCTTTCTGCAATGCCAAGAGAACTGTGGAATGACCAGATAATTTGCCAGGGGAAGGGTAAATTCTAAATTTAGGGGTGATTATTACAGGTGGGGCAGTTGTTCAGATGCTTGGAGCCATGGTTCAGATGCTTAGGACAATAGTTCAGATGCTTAGAGCAAGAGTTCAAATGCTTAGGGCAATAGTTCGTACAACCAGGGGCAAGTAACCACAATCCATATACAATACAGTCTTGGTGCTTCTTAGCAAGTTCACAGTCTTTTGGATACTTTAGCAACAAACATTTGCATGAACAGTACAGTTGTTACAGTCACTTTGTAGTATTTGTGAGCTGAGCACCCTTGGATGGACCCTTTTTCCTGACTGTAGGGCCTTCCCGAATAGGATCTGGCTACCCCTGAACGTTTTGCTATGGATGCCCTAGCCACTATACTGAGGGTACCACTTGCCCTATGCTAATTGGCCGGAACACTAAAGGCCTAAATGCCTTATTTGCTATAGGGCCTATATGCCCTACTAACTGCCACCAGGCTGGCTTGCCCTAATCCACTAGGCCAGGGCTGCCCTTACTACCACTAGGCTGGCTTGCCCTAATCCACTAGGCCAGGGCTACCCTTATTACCACTAGGCTAGGCTCCTTTATAAAGGAGGAAGGAAAACTAGATCATTGTAGTGTTTCAAAAATATGTGGCCAAAGCACTTAATCAAATGCCTTCTCTACATCGGAGGGGGGGGAGAGAGAGAGGGAGAGGGAGAGATCTTGTAGTATCTGCATCTAATCTGTTCTTTATAAAACCAGTTTGCTTTGTGTCTGTTAGTTCAGATATAACTTTCTCCCATCTGTTAGACGGAACATTTGCCAGAATTTTTACATCTGTGTTTATTAGTGAAATTGGTCTGTAGTTCCTGCAGTCAGATGGGTGTTTCCCATCTTTATGTATTAAGGAAATTAAACTTCTCATCATATTACTAAGTAATGCATCTTTTATTACCGCTTCTGTATATACGTTCAGTAGTATGGGTGAGACTATGTTAGTGAGCTTTTTATGTTTGCTTGCACGCATGCGCAAGAAACATTATGTGGCAGCTTGGGAGAGAAGCGGGTTGTGGAGGTGCGGCACTGGTGGCAGCCAACGCGTACACTGCATTTGTGGGCTTGGCACTGTTCACCCAATGCAGGCCCAGTGTCCTGATGACACTGGTTCTGCAAAAGTGCCACCAACTTGAAACAGTTTGGCTGCTGCAATGAGGGTCTGCCTCGTCATTGCAGCATCAGCCATTCCGCTACAATGAGGGAGCGACCCATCATTGCAGGGCGGTGCCTTGCCTGGTGTAACATTTCTACTTACATGATGGCAGCTGTCGCCGCCTCAAAGTCCCCATAAAAACTGATGGGGTGCCCAATCTCCCGGTCGGCATGCCTTCTCCCCAGATCATTTGCCAACAGGGGAGCCCACTCTCCATCAGCATAATACCCCCCCCAGTACATTTTATTTGCAGAAGGGGTGCCCAGTCCCCTCGGTGTCTCCCCCCAAAACACAGATCCTTTTACTTTGCTGATGGGGTCCCAGTCCTCGCCGGCTTCAGTCTCCCCAAAAACATGCTGGGAGCCCAGCGCATTGTGCCAAATCTACCTGCAAAAAGAAAACCTTCCCACGATGGTTTCAATTTATTTTTAGCCTGAAAAGTAGAAACCGGTCACGCGTTGTGTCCGGTGCTCTCTCCCCATACCCCCGACACCTGATACTTACCTCTGGAGCCTGGCACGACGATCTTCGGTGGACCGGGAACACGTCTGCACTCTTCAAAGCCGACCGTGAGCTAAAGAAATGCCGGTAAGCTGTATAATGGCATAAATAGGGTTTTTTTCAACTTATGTGGATATCTCGGCCATTTTTTTGGGCTTTTGGCACCAAGTTTTCAACATGAGGTTATTGGGACCCCTCCTCATGAATTCAGTCACTTTCATGGCGTTATTCGGTCTCGAAGGTGATTTCACAGTCACTGGGAATCACCTTCGGGGACGATACTCTTGGACAGTGCCGCTGTTCATGGTGGAGGCTCTCAAAAAGCACGTGGCGTGCAAATTTGGTGAAAAAAATCCAAAAAATGACTGTTTTACAAGCGTGCGTTGCGCAGTTTCCACGCATGTTCGTAACTTTGCGAATTTGTAATATTTTCACTCCAGATTTTCAACACTGGCATTTTTCCACATCTCCTTATCAACAATACAGCTGTCATTTTTCTCATTGTGGCCGAAATGTGTTTTCGCACTTCCGGCACAGAATAGCGTGGTCGCTGTTAGAAATCTGTGTTTAGGACAGATTAAGAAAATCTCAGTGACTCTGTTCACGAGCAGAGGTTCTAAAATGCCTATGTTGAAAATTTGGTGACAAACATCCATAAAATGACTGTACCGAGCGTGCGTTGTGCAGTTTCCATGCACCCTCATAACTTTGCAAATTTGTAGTATTTTCACTTTAGATGTTCAACACTGGCATTTTTTCAGACCTTCTTATGAACAGTATAGCTGTCATTTTTCACATCCTGCCTGAAATATGCATTTACACATCTGGCGCAAAATAGCGCAGTCGCTGTGGGAAATCAATGTTCGAGACAGATTAAGAAAATCATAGTGACAGTGTTCATGAGCAGAGGTTATAAAAATGCATATGTTGAAAATTTGGTGAAATAATTCCACTAAATGACTGTGTTACGCGCATGTGTTGTGCAGTTTCCACGTGCGCGAGCATTTTTAAGATTTTCAGTACAGATTTTCATCATTGCCATCTCTTCACACCTCCCTATGAATGGTACAGCTGTCATTCTTCACATCCTGCCTGATCTGTTTTGTACATCTGGCACAGAATGGCACGATCGCTGTGGGAACTCAAAGTTCGGGACACATTAACAAAATCACAGTGCTACTGTTCATGAGAAGAGGTCCCAAATGCTTTCATGAGGTGGGTTCACAAAAAGGCTGTGTTTAAAATTTGTAGTGCAAATGCCAACAAATACCCGGGGTGTTAGGGTTTCTAACCATAACGTCCCACCCTGTACAGACTGACAGGCATAAGGGGTGTGCCTTTGGATTGCAGACTGTAATGCTTATGCCATTCCACCCCCACCCCGCAGCCAGTGACAGGCATCGAGGTGTGCCTTGGACTCTTTGGCCCCAGAGTTCACCCCATTCTCCTATACTGCACACATTTCAGCGTATGTCCTTATGGAATGCGGTGACTGTAAAGCTGAACACCCCAAGGCACACCGCAACACATGTCAGTGTCTGCAGGATAGGGTGAGGTGAAATGGCATGAACGTTATGGGCGACGACCCAAACGCATACCCCAATGCCTGTCCGTCTCTGCAGGATGGAGATGGGGTTGATGTGAAGTTCAGTACTTCACTGCCATTCCTATTCTGCATCTGTCTAACTCCTGCATTTCCAATGCTAATACCAGCAAGCAAACATTCGGCATTGACAAATGCTTGTTTTTTGTAATGCAGAGCGAATTTTGCATTATCCAGCTGCAGCACTGGGTTTAGCTTAAGCAAGTGTGAAAAAAAAATGAATAGAAAACATGATGGCAGACAAAAGACTCTGAGTCATAGAAACATAGACGATGACAGCAGAAAAAGACCAGTGGTCCATCCAGTCTTCCCATATCATCCTGTTATACCCCAGGATATGTTGTCTCTGTGTGGTCTTTGCTTACACTGTTCTCCCTTTTGTCATCCGTGTTTCCCCTGCCCCTTTCCTGCTGAGTAGCTAATATCCCCTTGACTCTGTCCCAGCTGTGTTTGAAGCCATTTATGGTTTTGGCATCCACCACCTTTGTTGACAGATCATTCCATGGCTCAACCACACCTTCTGTAAAAATAATTCTTCTTCACATCCTTTTTAACTCCCTCCCCCTGTTAACTTCTACTAGTGACCCCTTGTCCTGTCTCCTCTGTTGTGTTAAATAGCTCCTCACAGTCCACCTTGTTAATTTCTTTCAGAAACTTGAAGGTCTCTATCATATCCCCCCTTTTTCTTCTGGTTTTGAGTGAATACATGTTCAGTGCTTTTAGCCGATCCTCATAGAATCTGCTCTCCTGGCCCTGAATTGTCTTGGTCATCCTACATTGTACCTTCTGTAGCCGGTCCCTTTCCTTCTTTAGGCGAGGACTCCAGAACTGGACATGGTACATTAGGTGTGGCCCGGTTCATCAAATCTGTCATTCAGCCATCCACTTAGCTTTTAAATTGTGGTGTACATACATTGTTAGCAGGTTTGTGACTTTCCGTGACCTTGAGTGGACAGTTTGAGTCCGAGAAAGCATAATTTGATAAGTTCGAAAGGTTTAGTGGCCCACTGTATAATCAGGATCTTCTTTTTGGGGCAGATCAAATTGTAATTGGCTAATTAAGCAATAAACCACGACAGGGTGTGGGTGATGCTGGGTTTACCCACGCCTGGCGTGGTTCAGTCACAAGGCCACAGGCCGAGTGACCAAACCATCCAGGCGTGGATAAATCCCAGCATCACCCACACCCCGGAGTGGTTTATTGCGATTATACAATGTCTCCCCTTAATTTTTTGTTCAAAAAATGAAGAGAAAAATATATTTTTTTAATTTTTATAAGTTTGTATTTAATTTATTTGTTGTTATGCTACAAAAAATAGTCCAGTGTGTTTGGGTTAAAAAAGTGTAGGCTAGGGGAGCCATTTGATTTGTGCTGGCTTATAAGATCGAGCATGCCGCAGGGCGAGAGACAGAGAGACTGCGAAGGTTTTTTAAATATTTGTGTTTTCCGA
The DNA here is from genome assembly GCA_016271365.2 of Neoceratodus forsteri. Classification (NCBI taxonomy): domain Eukaryota; kingdom Metazoa; phylum Chordata; order Ceratodontiformes; family Ceratodontidae; genus Neoceratodus; species Neoceratodus forsteri. The sequence goes on from CM028137.1 coordinate 925,409,209, forward strand.
TGGAGAGTAATTTGTCCACGACACAGAAAGAGAGGGCTGTAATGGACAGCAAACGAGAGGTCAGCGGGGTGGAGCTCAGAAAGCGAGAGAGGCTGTGAAGCTTTGTTCTTTAAAACGTTTCTGTTCCCCAAATGAAGGGGGAGAGCGCAGTGTGGAAATTAAATGTCCATTTCTGCTCAGTTAAAGACAGAAGGCAAAGTTTCAGGCTTCAGGTGGTTTTTTTTTTTTTTTAAGTTTGTGTCTGTCAGCTTTGCTAATGTGTTGCGAACAGGTGTCGGGCTGAAACAGGCAGAGTGTGAGGTGTCGGGCTGAAACAGGCAGAGTGCGGGGTGTCTTCAGCACTGCGAGTGGGGCGTCCGAGATCGTGGTTTTCTATTTAGCTTCTGGGTATGTGGCTAGAAAGGTGTAGAGGGAAATGTATTGTAAAGGATTTTTTTTTCTGGCAAAATGGGCGTTTTTTTGTTTTTTATTACGAATTATGGGGAAACGGAGTGGCACAGCAGGCAGTATTTAGCGAAGAAAACAAGATGGCAGCTCAGAATGATTTTTAAATTTTTATTTGCAGTTAGTGAGATGTGGCTGGCTGGCACCTTTTGCGTTGGTAATGCTGAATTTTACAACGCTGTAAGGGTGCCAGTCAACCAATCAGATATCTTGATTTTGAGGCACCAGTGTATAATTGCGAGTTATTTATGTTGTCTGCATTTTAGTGTAGTGTTTTCTGTAGAAACAGATTACTGGGAGGTTAACACCCTGAGAATAAGAGGTTTGGGGGAGACCACAGATCTCAACTCCTGCAGCCAGCTGCACATGCCAGGGATGCGACACACAGACGGACCTGTGATATATTGCCAGCATGTAAAGGACCCTGGCCTCGCATCCCTGAGAGCTGTGGCTTATGTTTTACAGATACATCCCAGAAACTTAAAAGGCAAAGGCAGAGAATTAAGATGATAGAAAATGAATGAGCAGGTAGTACAAATGTTGTGAATTTTTATAACGGTTTTATTTATCAGGTAAGCCTTATTTTGAGACTGAGCAGGAGACTGGTACAGTTATCATTTTAAGATTAACTGGGGCTTCTGCTGTCCTTTACCCAAAGCACAGATACATCTATATATGAGTGTGTGTGTGGGGGGGGGGGCTCCACATTCAGAATGAGATGGGCTGACTAGTTATACAGGTGGCTGAACTGATCATGCAGAGCAGTAGACATAGCCTTTACTGTTCTTCGCTCACCTCTCTCATTATGTGAATAAGAACAACCCTGTGTACCTTGGCATTCTCTTAACCTTGATTACTAGTTTTGCTAATGGTCGATCTACAGGACTGGTGTTGGACAGTGGCGCTACACACACCACAGCTATTCCAGTGCATGATGGATATGTACTTCAGCAAGGTAAAGTCAGTTCATGTGTACTGAGTTATAAAGTGTGCATCTGTATTGTGGGGCAAGTATTTTTTTTTTCTTGTTTTGCGGGGGAGAAAAAGTACTGAAGCTAGGAAAGCCTTTCTACAGCATAAGTAAAACTCAAAGAGCAGACAAATTGTGTGTGTGTGTGTGTCTTTTCACAGCCTCACAGTATAAGAAGGCAGTGAAAATCTGCTAGTCCGTATTACTGAGGTAGGGGTGGGTGGGTGGGTGTGTGTGTGTGTATGTGAATATGGCAGGTGTGGGGCTTGCTGTCACATTAAGGCATGCTTCTGTTTAGATACATGGAGTCACAGTGTGTTGTTACTCTTGCTTCACACACATAATGAATATTGATTCCTCATGATTTACCTTCCCCCGGGAGTAGCGTTGATTCCATTGTGCCATATTCAGATTCTCCAACCGGTTACTGTACATACAATAGTGTTGTTATAGACTGTCACATCTTTTAACTCTGAACATATTGGAGTGTGAGATCTCATTTGCATGGGGGTCCTTGACAGATCTATTTACATTAGGCTAATATTGTAGTGATTTGTGGAAATGCAGGTATGTTAGAACTCTTGTCTTACACACATACTTTATATTTACTTCTAGTTACCTTACCCTGGGGAGGGTGGAAGTTTTATTTAATTGTGGTTCTGTTCAGAATCCTTGGACTGTTACTGCGCAGGTAGTAGTATGGTTACATAGTGTCACATTTTTACTCTGCATATATTAGGATACATGATCCCTTTTACTTGGAATTTCATGACAAGTTGAATTCCTTTGGGTAACAATTGCGGTGATTGATGTGAATGATGGTGCATTAAGAGTGTGTGTGTGTGTCTCCTTAAAACTAGTTATCTCCCCCCCCCGGATATGGGTGGGGTGGGGTGCGTTTTGTGTGTGTGTGTGGGGGGGAGAAGGAGAATTTAATCCCTGTTTCTTATTCAGATTCCTTAGACATTTTCGGTACATCAAGTTGTTATATTATACACTGAGAATTTATTGACATCTGTACATATCAGGCTGCATGGTCTTAATTCCCTGGTGGTCCTTGACAAGTAGTTTTTTGTTTGACACTTATACTGTCAATTTATATTTATATTATCATTTATAAAGTCCCGTTACTACACTAGATGCTTTGGAAGTTTATGGGGCATAATATCTAGTTGGAGAGTATAGCTGGGTAATGGGTCCAGCTAAGTTTTACATATCATACAGTGTGGAACTACTGATCTTTTTAGGAAACCTTTACTGGTTACTCTTTGTAAGTTATAAATGTGTGTGTGTGTGTGTGTGTGTGTGTGTGTGTGTGTGTGTATGTATATGTGTGTGTGTGTGTATGTATATATATATACATACACACACATATATGCTTCTTGTACTCCTATCTCGTGGTGCTTGTTTTTAACTGACAATTTTAGTATGTGTTTAATCCAGGAGGGGGTTGTTTTCCAATAACTGCATTCTTATACACATTGTGACACTCATAATTTAATTTAAGAGCCATTTGCTCAAGTAGTTATCTTATAAGTCAATTTAATTTATATGCAGTGGAGTTCTTCGTATGTCTTCTGCACTAAGCACCTGTAACCCTTAGACGCTCTCTGCTAAAGGTGAAATGGTACTGTTAAGCTTCTCTAATATCATCTTTTGCCTTTTTAAATGAGTATTTTAAACCAGTGGGGATTTTTTCTGTTTTTTTCTGCATGATCTGGGTGTTAAAACATTTTTTCTAAATAACTGTCATTACGCTTCTGAAGAAGGACTTGTTGGTCCGAAAGCTAAAGCACTTTGTTCTTTTTGTTACATCTATTTTGGTTCAATAAAATGTATAAAATCATTTTCTTCTGGATCTGAGATGCTAGAGTATTTTAAATCCAGCTTTTCTAGTTTTGGTGCCTGTTATAGTTTTGCTTAATTGCTGTTCTGTATTTGTGATGTAGGAATTGTGAAGTCACCCCTTGCAGGAGACTTCATCACTATGCAGTGCAGAGAAGTGTTTCAAGAAATGAATATTGAACTAATCCCTCCATATATGATTGCATCCAAGGTGAGGGGAAACCTTTTATCTGGCTTTAGTTATACTTCTGATGAAGGGAAAGTAGGTGATGGCTGTATATTTGTAATTGTAGGAAGCCGTGCGCGAAGGATCGCCAGCAAACTGGAAGAAGAAGGAAAAACTACCTCAGGTCACACGGTCTTGGCATAACTACATGTGTAATGTGAGTAGCTTGCCTTGTTTTCTGTGTATACATGCTGGTGGTACTATCGTGGGCCTTTTTGTAGCTTTGTAATATCACGGGCTATATTTTCATCAGGCAGTTAATTACAACATAGTTTTTCACTGCAGTTAGTTATGTCATTACTATCGATCAGGAGGAGAACGGTAGTAACTTGTCCTTTGCTCTTGAGGAAGCAACTCATTATTTTGTTTGAAGAAGCTAATATAACACAAAATGAGAAATTGGTGGCAACTCAAACTAAGCCAGTGGTAATTTGCAGGGGAGAACTTGAACTTATTTTTGTAATTTGTTTTGTATTTATTTTTTTACAAGCAGATGCATGCAAGAGTAAACATGAAAAGCAGATACAATGAAAAAAAAAAGCATTAACAACCATACTCCACTGCACATGAGAATTTATTTATCCATCCATTTTTATACAAGATTGTAATTTCCTACCTTGAGAAGCTGAACGTGGCTAGCCGGGTGGTGGAGAGCTAAGGCTAGTGCAGAATTGAGGATAGCAGAGGGCATTAAGGAGGGGCCGAGGCCCCTTTTGTTATATTGGGGAGAAAAGCAGAAAGAGGAAGACATATTGAAGCTGAAAAGGGGAGTAATGGGTGGAGGACATGAAGGATAACGAAAAATATTGAACAAATATTTCTGCTCAGTGTAAATCTAGAAAGGAGAAGGAGGGACCATTATCATGGTGGGAGGATGGTACTGTAACAGTAGATCTTCGAGAACTGCTCTTGCAGCAGGTAGTTTCCCCTCTCACCTTCCCCTCAGTAGGTCTACTTCTCTTCATTCTAATTTTATTGGTCTTCCTCTGGAAGCGGATCCTCAGTCTCCCCATCAGAATCACGTCGCTATGCCGGGAGTCTCCGGTGGGAGAACTGAGGGATGCTGGGGACCGCCCCTATTATGAGGTATCTGACGTTGGGGTGGGGGCCGTCCCCCGCTGGATGTAGCTAGCTAGAAATTTTCTGTGAGGACCTGCAGCCTGCCGGCTTCAGTCCTAATGGTGTAACCTGCTGCAAAAGCTGTTCTTGAAGATCTACTGTTAAGGTAAGTTCTTATGTAACTGCACTGTCTGGAAGTTCAGGGTGCCTTCTAGCTTTTCACAAAATTGTAAGGTGCAAGCCATGGCCGACAAAGGTCCCAAAATGGGGGAGGTGCCAGTGGAGAAGCAAAGAAGTATTTATGGACATTATGCAGGTTGTTTAAGTGAAATACTGTATGCTTACATAATGCTGTACAAGAGGGAGAGAGCAAATAAAACAAATTGTGCTGGATGTAATGCCTCTGCAGACCGCTTCAGGTCAGGCAAGCTAAGCACCCCCCCCCCCACCACCACTACTTTTCTCTTGAACATTGTAAGATCATGAATCTGATCCTGGGGGCTTATCATTCCAAAGAAACAGAAATTAATTTATTCCAGGATCAAAAGTTATAAGGGAATGGCATTATCAGCAAAGCCTGTATAAAAATACATACATAACCGGCGAGGCAGAACATTCATCCGGATTTTTTCCACTCTCAAAAAGAGCCCCAAGTGAAACTGTGTCCATCCTTCCAAGTCTGTTATTTGTTGTGTGATGGGTTCTAAATTTAGTAATTCCCAGCGGGTTAGATCCTACATAGATACTATCGGCAGATAAAGGCCGCCAGGTCCATCCAGTCTGCCCGTTTATGCTACCTGACAAAGTGGCCAGTGACCCTATCTGGTCATTGGCTTTTCTTTCCTCTCTCTAATATTCCTTTATTCCTGCCCATGCATGTTCAACGTAAGGACGGCCACCACTTCCTGGGGCAGGCTATTCCATGCATCCACCACCCTCTCTGTAAAAAAGAACTTCCTGACATTTCCCCTTATGCAGCCACCCATCAGTCTCATGTCATGTCCTCTTGATCTTACTTCGACTGGGAGCTCTTGCAGCAGGCTATAACCATTAGGACTAATGCCGCAGGCGTTAGGAGCCACCGGAAAAATCTTAGCTAGCAATACCCAGCAGGGACCGCCCCCTGACGTCGGCTCCACCCCGACGTCGGTCACGGCACATAAGGGGGCAGACCCCGGCTCCACCCCAGTTCTTTTCCCGTCACGACCTGCTCACGTTGAGGAAGTTCTTTGCTATCACAGCAGTTTACAGCAAATTTTGGATTTTTTTTCTTTGGAATTCAACCGTTCTTCTTTCATTTTCGACTTCAGTGCGGCGTATGTCATCTCCGTCGTCGGTATCCTCCTTTGGACCGAAGAGGAACAAGTGTAATTGTTACCGCCAGCTACCTTCTAAAGACGGCCACTCCAAGTGCGTCTTCTGCCTGGGTCCAGACCACAACAGCGTGGCCTGCAGCACTTGTAGAGGCTTCACCAGCAGGACGAGAATTCGACGCCTGAAGGCCCTAAAAGCCTATCTCTTAGAAAAACAGATGGATGTCCTGCACACCTCAGGGGACAAGAGTAAACACAGGGACAAGCCCCGTAAATGTTCCCAGGACAAGGACCATAGCCAGTCCCATTATCGGTCCCGTTCCCACTTCCCCTCCAAGAAAGCCTCTTCCTCCTCGGGCTCGGGAGAACACTGCAAGGACCTCAAGAAACAGAGCCCTCCCACCAAAAAAAACTACGCCGGTCAAGATGGGGCCATCTGGCGAAAAGCAGGCAAAGCTCAAGGTGGCGCTGCTTCGCATGACCAGTGCCTCTTCAGCACAAGCCTCAGCCCTGCCCAAAAAGGCCTCTGCTTCACCAGCTTTGGACAAGCCGCTGGGTGATAAAGACACCCAGACACCGCCTCTGGGGAAACCGACGCCGGTCCCAACACCAACGCTGGTGGAGGTTCCTTCTGTGGAAGATGCTCCAGTGGAGGGGGCTCACGCTAATGTTCCGGCGATCCCCAGATCTTTCACTCCACAGGGCTCTTCGGGGGACTCCCCCACTCATGCCCTTCCGGATCCACCGGCTTCTCCAGGCCCATTCCCAGGAACAGCACCTGCTGTCTTTAACAAAGAGTTGCAAGAGCTCTTCTCCTTTTGGTGGAGTCAGGTAAAGAAAGAGGAGACTCTACCGAAGCCAGACCCGACACCGGTTCCCGACTGGCCGGACAACCTTGAGCCCGAGGGCCTTCCCGCTGTTTCTCTGAAGAACCCTGGCGGCTGCTACCTGCAGCCCACCCTCGGGACTCGTTTCTGGTCCTGGTCTGATCACCGTCACCGCTCTTCTCGATTGGGCAGCCGTCGATCCTGGTCTCAGCCCAGGAGCCGGTCCTGCTCACAATGCTGGTCCCCAGGCCGATGTCAGTCGTTGCTCTGTCGTCGGTCCTCGGACAGACAGCTACCGACGCACGAGCCGGGGAGTCCTAGACGCAGCTCAGGCTATTCTGGGCCCAGCAGCAGGTCGTCTTCTCCTTTGTCTTCACTCGGGGGTTGGATGTTCCTCGGGAGAGAAGGACCAACCCTGCTCACCTCCTGACGATCCGACTTTTATGGATGTCATGAGGCACATCCAGGCCTCCAATGAATGGGAGATGGAGGACCTGGATCCAGAACGCCGTTGACTGGCTTACTACATGAGGCAAAAGGAGGCTAAGCCTCTGGTGGTGCCTCCTTTAGTGGGCACCTTCCAAGATCTCACCAGGATAACTTGGAAGCATCCAGCCTCAGTCCTGGCTGTTCCAAAGAAGTCAGCTAGGCTCTATAGAGCCCTGAGGGATGAGCCTTTCCTGGACGAACTCCCTCAGGTGGACTCACTGGTCATTACGGCTGCTCACGACAAGTCTAAGCAGCCTAAGCTCCCAGCCTCCTGACCCAGAATCCCGCTACATGGACCAGGTGGGCAAGAAGGTCTACTCTGCCTCCACTTGCTCCATTAAATTTCTCATGCATATGGTACAGTACCAGAATGCACTGTGGGAGAGAAGGCAGGAGGTAGCCAATGCCTTACCAGACTCCACACAAAAGACTGAGCTTCTGGACATATTAAAATTGGGCTTGGAGGTAGATGTCCTCTGTGCCTCGTACGACACTGCAGATACGGCGGCTAGAGCGGCAGCGTCAGGTGTCTGCCTCCAGTGCCATGCCTGGTTGAGAGTCTCAGGTTTTCACCAGGATTTGCAGTCCGGAATCCGGGACCTCCCATTCCAGGGTTCCGTTCTTTTTGGGCAGGAGATGGAGTCTCTTATCTCTCGTCTCTAGGAGTCGGGCAAATCTATCTGGTCCATCAGGCAGATGTACAGAGGGGACCAGAAACGTGTGCGATGACAGCCATTTTGTAAGCCCTCAGGTGCTGAAGCCCGTGGAAACCAACGGGGCCGAAGAGGTGGCTTCAAAAGGAAAGGTGGCAACCAGCAACCTGGAGGCGCTCCTTTTCGAGGCCCCAAGTCCTCCCAAGCACCTCTGCCCACTCCTGGCTCTGCCCAGTGACTCTCTCCCAACCCTTCCCCCACTGGAGATTCCAGGGGAGGGAGTAAGGGGGTTGCTTCTCCCTTCATCTGATGGGCTAGAGCTCTATTACAGTGGACCAATGGGTCCTAGACATTATAAGGAGGGGACATACGCTGGAGTTCACCGAAATTCCCCCAGACACTCCACCAAGGTCCTCAAGATAGCCTCCTTCTCACATACCTGTTATAGAAGGAGAGATCTTCCTGGACATAAGTCTCCACCACTCATTCACACTAGTGGGACTAGCGCCGGAGGCACTAAGACCCATCGGGAGCAAACTTTTTGCTGGAGGGTCGGGAGAGGCGGCGCCCGCGAGACAGGCGCCCATGAGCAGCGGCCTCGGCGGTAATGACCATCTCGGCGACCCTCCAGCTGCCTCGAGTTCCCTTTTCCGCCCGTCGAGTGCGCTTCCAGTGACGTAAGCTCGCCTAGTCAAAGTCAAACTTCAAACTAGCGCATAGTTTTCAGTTTTTTTTTTTTTTTATTGTAACTTTATCACGATAAGTAGTATCGCTTAATTTTATTCTATTTTCGTTAAATTTTCTAATATTTAAATTTTACTTGAAGAAGTCTCGGCCTACTGGACGGAGTCGACCATGAGCAGGTCAGGTGACGGTAGGGAGACTTCGTATGAAAGCTGTTCAGTCAGCTGGGCTGGGTCCGGTCAGCCTCCTTCTCCTCAGCGGGGTTCCGACAACGGTCAGTCCGATGCCCGGGGGGATGGGCGGTCCCCCCCGGCATAAAAATAAACGGTCGCATTCTCGGCACCCGTTCAGCCTCGAGCTCTTCTTGACCCACAGGTCAAAAAGAAAGCATCACTCGAGGTCGCCCTCTGGTATGTCTGCGCGTCGACGCTCGGTTATCGTTGCTAGTTGCCGGTCTCCTTCGGAGTCGCCAACTTCCGGTAATCGTCGTCCTCGACATCTGAGTCCCTCCCCGCCTATAGGTAGGACTCCAGATGAGCAGTTTCATCAGTGGGCCGCTCTTATGGAGCAATGGGCTCGGAGGTTGGTTCTTCTGCCTGGCTCGGTTGCCTCGGAGCCCTCGGGCCCCTCCGGCGATCAGGTAGGGCGGTTGGACCTTCCTAGTCGCGTGGCGCCTTCTTCGGTGCCAGCGACTCCGTGCCTAGGTGTTTCCCCCCCTCACATGGCTGCGGCGCAGGGGGCCTCACCGATGCCCTTATCTCCTGGTTTATTTCCTTCTCTAGCTTTCCAGGTTCCTGGGCTTTTCCGGCGCCTGGCAGGGTCTGTTGGCTTGTCGGGCGCGTTTTGGTGCCGCTGGGTCTTGCGGGCGCCGTCTCAGCTAAGCGCGAGGCTCATGGCGCCGCCGGTGTACTGCCGTTGGATAGAGCGGCGCCGTTCGCGGCGTCGTCCGCGGTGCCGTCTTGGCGTCGTCGTCGCGCCGTCGCAGCGTTCCCGTCATGCAGCGCCGCCGGCGCTGCAGAAACATGCCTCTTAAACGTCACTTCCTCCGATGCCGTCTTCAGCCCGTTTGCCGTCTCGGCGCCCGGCAGCCCTAGGGACTCTCCTTGTTTTCTGCTATTTCCTCCTCTCTAATTTCCTCCTTTCCTGTCAAACAGTTCTTTCTGGACCATCAGGAGATGATGTTGAGCCTGACCCAGACCTTGGTTGGGTGATGAAGTGGAGGAAACAGGATCTTTCTTTGCTACAGAGCCTGTGGTCGAGGACCTGTCCTAAGTCTCTGTTGAAGAACCTGGGATCCCTCTTTCTCTCCAGACTACAGACATCGATCCTGGGAAGATATTAAGACTCCAGTATCTTCATGCTGGAGATCCTCTGGTTTGACTCCTCCGATCCAGCCTTCCTTGAGGCGCTGTCTCAAATGGTATGGAATAATCCTGCTCTTATTCCCTCAGTGGCTAAATCCATTGATAAAGTATTCAGCTCCCAAGGATCGTCCCATTTGGCATCCCAAGCCTTGCGGATCCTATTGTAGTCCTGGCAGAGAATGACAAGGTCGTTCTTCCTCAAACTACTACAGCTCGACCTATTAACAAAGAGTCTCGTAAGATTGATACATTAGGTAGAGAGTCTTTGTGCCTCCACTCTAAGTATCGTATTGCCAGTTATCAAGGCTATTTTCTCAGTATGAGTATATCCTGTGGCACTCTATGAAAAGAATGGTTGAAGCTCTTCCAGATTCGGATTCAAGTCAGAGCTTCTTCTGACCGTTATTAGAGGTATTGAGTCAATAACCAACAGGTCAAAGCCGCCATGGACGCTTTCGACACTGCTTCTAGCTCAGCAGCCGCGGGGATTTGTACTCGGCGCCATTCCTGGCTGCGTACTTCTGGCTTCACGAATGATGCTCAGCAGCAGGTGATGGCGCTGCCTTTTGATGGCTCCTTTCTTTTTGGCCCTCAGGTGGAGCAAGCCTTAGAGGCCACTCAGAAGACTAGATCGGCCATTAAGTTGGCCAGACCTCCGCCTGTCCTCTCGGGGGCATGTGAACAGACGTCAGTTTCATAGTCGTCAGTCCTTCGAGGCAGAGGCAGGGAAGCTTCCATAAAAGCCAACCTGCCCAACCTCAAAAAGAGCGCAGAAAGCGCCAGGGCCTAAAGCTCCCAGATGCTACCTTATGTCGTTGGCCCAAGTTCCATCCATTCTGCCCGGTGGAACTTTCTCCTCCGGTGGGAGGTCGTCTGATGTACTTCTACAACCAGTGGAAGTCCATAATTTCGGACAAATGGGTCCTTCGGATAATTCGCGAGGGTTATTCTCTCAATTTCTTGGAAACCCCCCCGAATTGTCCTCCCAGACGACAACCCAGGTTGTCGGCCTCTCAGTCAGACCTCCTCACCGCGGAGATCCAGGGCCTTCTGAACAACAGGGCAATAGAACTGGTGCCCCCGCATCTAGAAACACAGGGTTCTACTCCCATTACTTTCTGGTTCCAAAGAAATCTGGGGATCGCCCCATTCTAGACCTCAGAAAGTTAAACAAATTCCTCCCCAGGAGAAATTCAAGATGATTTCCCTAGGTGCCCTGTTACCTTGCTGCATCAGCACGACTGGCTGGCCTCTCGGATATGCAGGATGCTTACCAGCATATCCATCCACCCGACCCACCAAGTTCCTCAGGTTTGTAGCTTTGGGTCAGCATTATCAGTTCAGAGTCCTGCCCTTTGGGCTATCCTCGGCGCCGCGAGTTTTTACAAAGTGTTGTGCAGTTCTCGCGGCGCATCTCAGGAAAGTTGGATTCCGAGTGTTTCACTACCTGGACGATTGGCTTCTAGCAAGCCCTTCCGTCCAAGGGACTTTGGAAGCCGTGCAAACGACTTCTCGTCTTCTCACGTCCATGGGAGTTCTGCTGAATTTGAAAAAATCTCAACTGCAACCCTCCCAGAGGCTCCTTTTCATAGGGACGCTTCTAGACACCTCTTCAGCGAAGGCTTTCCTTCCAGAGGACAGAAGACTCGACATCCTTCGAATGGCCCGTTACATCAGGGAGAACCAATCGGTTACAGCTCTCTCGATGCAACGCATGTTGGGTCTCATGGCGTCCTCGGTCTTCACTGTCCCTCTGGCCCGACTGCACATGAGAACCACCCAATGGATGCTCTCCACTCAGTGGTCCCCGACCTCTCACCCCCAGTCTTATCCCATCAAGGTGACGGAGCCCTTGAAGGTCTCTCACCTGGTGGTCTCAAGAGAGCAATCTCCTGGAAGGATTCCCTTTGCTCCCCGGATCATCAGATCTCCATCACCACAGGCGCGTCGCTAATGGGATGGGGCTCACTGTCTCCCTCCACACTCAAGGTGTATGGACTCAGTTGAAACTCATCTCCACATAAATGTCCTGGAGATGAGGCGGTCCTCTATGCAATCCGAGCTCTGAAGGATGTCCTTTGTCACAAGAACATTCTCCTTCAAGCGGACAACAAAGCAGTGATGTATTACATCAACAAGCAGCGGTGCTCATTCTTACTCCCTTTGCAGGAAAGCAATGAGGGTGTGGGAGTGGTGCTTGAGCACAAGTCTCTGATTCAAGCGGTTTATCTGCCGGTATACAAAACGACCTAGCAGATCACCTCAGCAGAATGGAGGCAGACCCTCACAGTGGTCTCTCGATCCAGCCGTAGCTCGGTCCCTGTTCAAGAGTGGGGACTCCAGACCTGGACCTTTTGCATCCCCACTCAGCATAAAACTGCCTCTCTTCTGCTCCAGAAATCAGGGCCTGGCATTTTCTGTCAGGATCGTTCAGGCTGCAGTGGACAAAGCGCTTTCTTTCGCCTTCCACGCTTCCTCTAATCCAGAGAGTACTCCCTCAAGTTCGAGTCTCAGGGGGCCAAGATGATTCTCATTGCTCCTTCCTGGCCTCGGCAACTATGGTTTCCTCTACTCAACAGTATGTTGGCTGCCTCTCTGAGACCACTTCCTTTGCAAATCAGTCTTTTGACTCCGGGTTCGTTGGTCCATCCCAACCTGAAATCACTTCACCTTCATGCTTGGCTCCTGAAGAGATAGAAGTGAATGGTTCAACGCTCTCGTAGAGTCTCAGACATCCTTCTGGCTGCTCGAAAGCCAGCCACCCAAACGTCACGCTTCCAAATGGAGCGTTTTCTCTCTAGTCTGCAAAATCCTCTTGGAATCCCTTTTCCTGTCCTCCTGGCAAGGTTCTGGAGTATCTTTGGACCTGTCGAGACTTAGGTCTTCAGTACTCCACAGTTAAAGTTCACCTTAGTGCCATCTCAGCGTTCCATGAGCTGGTTTCTTCCTTAACTCTGGCTCAGTTACCTATGGTGAGAGAGATTTCTTAAGGATTCTCCATACCAGACCCCTGTTAAGCGTCCAGTTGCAGCCTGGGACATTAACCTGGTGCTGGACATGCTCACTCGGAAGCCTTTGAACCCTTAGCTACCTGTGAGCTAAAATTTCTTACCTGGAAGACTGCCTTCCTGGTGGCCATTACCTCAGCCAAGGGTCTCTGAGATACATGCCTGGTTCACGGACCCTCCATTATACTGTATTCCATAAAGACAAGGTAGTTCTCCATACTCATCCTAAATTTCTTCCCAGGTTGTGTCAGAATTCCATCTAAACCAACCTCTGGTACTTCCGCTTACTTCGCTAATTTCCAAAATGAAGGGAGCAGGCTCTTCATTCCTTGGATGTTAAGAAAGCCTTGCGGTTCTATTTAGATAGAACCAAGGATGTTATAAGACTCAGCAACTGTTCGTTTCTTTCAGCGACACCGGCTGGGTCAACCTGTCGCTATTAGATGCATCTCTTCATGGTTAGTGGCATGCCTTCGTCATTGCTATTCCATGGCTCAAGTTAAATTAGAAGGTAGAGTGTACGTTCACTCTACTAGGGCGGTCGCGGCATCCCTAGCGGAAATTCGCAATGTTCCAATTGCAGATATATGCAACGCCGCCACCTGGAGCTCAGTGCATACCTTCGTTAAGCACTATGCACTGGATGTTCATGCTAGGCGACATTCCGCATTCGGCAGAACTATCCTTAATGGGCTTCTATCTTAGACGCGTGAGCTCTGGCTCTCCTGCCGCCCTTTTGGGGGATTATCAGCTTGGTACTCTCCCACTAGTGTGAATGAGTGGTGGAGACTTATGTCCAGGAAGATAGGAAAATTACGTACCTACCGTAATTCTTGATCTTCTTGGACGAGTCTCCACCACTCATTCACACGCCCACCCTCCATCCCCCGAGCTCACCGCTGTATCGGTCTTCACTCCCTCAAATCTTTAGGCCGTGAGGACTTCTTTACTGACCCTTCTTACACGGGTCATACGGACTATCTTATGTCCGTTTTTTAATGTTGGGTTTACTCTTTACGTTAGTTGCGCTGCACCTCCTTGGTAAAAAAGGTACTGAGGCGGTTGGAGGGTCGTCGCCGAGATGGTCATTACCGCTCGAGCCGCTGCTCGCGGTGCCGTGTCTCGCGGCGCCGTCTCTCGCGCCGACCCTCCAGCAAAAAGTTTGCTCCCGATGGGTCTTAGTGCCTCCGGCGCTAGTCCCACTAGTGTGAATGAGTGGTGGAGACTCGTCCAAGAAGATCAAGAATTACGGTAGGTACGTAATTTTCCTATTTAGGCCCTCTTGCAAAAAAGGTTGATAGAACCAGTTCCTCTGCAGCAGAGGGGAAAGGGAAATTACTCCCACTTTTTCCTAGTTCCAGAAAGATGCAAGATCTTTGGCCCATCCTGGACCTCTGCTCCTTAAACAACTATATAGAGTACCGAAGGTTCAGGATGGTGACCCTCCCAGGTCTTATTCCTCTGCTGCACCAGGGAGACTGGCTCTGCTCCCTAGACATGCAAGATGGATACATGCACATCGGGGTCTTTCCCCCTCACAGGAAGTACCTGAGGTTCCACTTCTAGGGGGAGCATTGTCAGTTTCTTGTTCTTCTGTTCGGTCTCTCCTCCGCTCCTCGAGTCTTCACCAAATGTTTGTCAGTGTTAGCTGTGGCTCTAAGGTGCCAGGGGCATTACGTCTTTCCTTATCTCGACGATTGGCTGCTTGCGGCCCCATCAAGGACGCACCTCCTTCGGGCTCTCGGAGACATCTATACTCTGTTCCGAGAGGTGGGGATCACCCTGAACCTTCCAAAGTCTTCCCCGGAGCCCAGCCAAAGACTCGTCTTCATAGGGGCGGTCCTGGACTCAGTCCAGGGTATGGCTTTTCTACCTCCAGAGAGGGACGATCGCCTGCGGGAGATAGCTGGATCGGTCCTAGTAACCCCTCAGGTCCAGGCCAGGACCTTCGTCAGACTTCTGGGGCACATGGTGGTGGTGGCCATTCCTGTCACTCTTTTTTGGCCCGCCTCCACATGAGAATCCCACAATGGATGCTCAGGGTGCAGTGGGATAAGTGCTCAGACGAGCTAGACCACATGGTCAAAGTCGCAGAGCTGGTCAAGAGGACACAACTTTGGTGGCTGGACCTTCTCAATCTAGAGAAAGGGGTCCCTTTCCATCAGGAACCCCCAAATCAGACCCTAACGATGGATGCATCAGATTTGGGATGGGGGGTGCACCTAGGGGGCCCACCAAACACAAGGGGTCAGGACCCCAGAGGAACGTGACCTCCACATCAGTGTCCTGGAGATGCGAGCAGTCCTCAATGCGCTGCATGCCTTCCAAGAGGACCTTGTCCCAGGCTCTCTCCTAGTTCAGATGGACAACATGGCCATCATCTTTTACATCAACAAGCAAGGGGGAACGCACTCCTACTCCCTATGCAGGGAGGCGTTGAGAGTCTGGTGCTGGAGCGTCACATCTCTCTGTCCGCAGTACATGTTCCAGGCATCCTAAACGACTTGGCAGACAGCCTAAGCAGGTCTCAGTCCAAGGTGCACGAGTGGGAGTTACTACAATCTGTAGCGGACCAGCTGTTCGACACATGGGATTGCCAGAGCTGGACCTCTTTGCATCCCCATGCAATGCCAAACTGCCAATTTTCTGCTCGTAAGAGCTCGCACCTGGTGCTTTCTGGCCAGACGCGTTGTCCCTTTGTTGGGCAGGTAGGTTTCTGTATGCTTTCCCTCTTCCCTCTCATTCAGAGAGTACTGTTGAACATATAGGCAGAGGAGACTCTGATTCTGATCATCCCATTGTGACCGCGGCAGATTTGGTTCCCACTACTTCAGCGGTTGTCCTCGGAACATCCAATTCCGCTGCCAATATGCTTGCAGTTGCTGTCCCAGGATTGGGGCACGCTGGTCCATCCGGATCTCAGGTCTTTGCACCTTCATGTTTGGCTCCTGCAGATGTAGCAAAATCAAGGTATGGGGTCTCCCAGGAGGTGGCAGACGTCCTCGTCTCGGCGAGGAAGCCCTCCACTTACGCTACAAAGTGGAAGCATTTCTGCTTATGGGCGTTGTCTCACCGTCTGGACCCCCCCTTACTTGTCTGGTGAACTCAGCATTGCAGTATCTCCTCTCTTTATACCAGCAAGGCTTGAGCTACTCTTCGATAAAGGTGTACATGTGGGCCATTTCTGCATATCATGTCCTCTTGGAGGATAGAACCTTAGCCCAACTGGATGTGGCCCGCACCTTTTTATAGGGTATTCTGCATATGAGACCTCTTATTAGGGATCCTATTCCTCCCTGGGACCTCCTGTTTGTGTTGGAGAAGCTCACTCTCCTCCCTTTTGAGCCACCGGCTGATTGTGAGCTGTGTTACCTTTCTTGGAAGGTTTGTTTTTTTAGTTGCTGTTACCTCAGCTTGAAGAGTTTCCGAGCTCCAGGCTCTGATGTGTAAAGAGCTGTATTTGGTTTTTCACAGGGAAAGGGTTTCCCTTCAAATAAATCCTAAGTTCCTTCCCAAAGTGGTCTCCGAGTTGACCCTCAGCCAGTCGATTGACCTTCCAGTTTATTTTTCTTCTCCTTCCAATAGGGGAGAAACTCTCCTTCACACACTGGACGTTCACAGGGCGCTGAGGTACTACCTCAAGCGCACAGCTACACACCGTAAATCAGAACAACTGTTTGTGGCCTTCGCACCACAACATTTGGGCAAACCGGTGTCTAAATAGATGATTTCTAAGTGGATTGTCCACTGCATTGTGTTTTGCTATGAGAAGCACAACAAACCCCTTCCGGGCCGGGTTAGGGGTCACTCCACCAGGGGAGTCTCGGCTTCTTTTGCCGCGTTGAAGAATGTCTCTATAAGAGACATCTGTGCGGCAGCCACCTGGAATTCTGTGCACACATTTGTGAAGCCCTATAGCCTGGACATTGCATCCGGACGCCGTGCCGGTTTTAGCTTGGCAGTCCTTCAGGGACTCCTGTCCTGACTTGCTGTGTTGTCAGCTTTACCATCCTTCCTCCTCTCGGGGTAAGGCACCTGCTTGGCGCGGGACTGCTTGGGATTCAGTCCTAATGGTTATAGCCTGCTGCAAGAGCTCCCACTCGAAGTAAGATAGTACAGTTACGTAAGAACTTACCGTAACAGTAGATCTTCGAGAGGAGCTCTTGCAGCAGGCACTGCTTTCCCACCCTCCATCCCCTGGGTGAGGTGTTCAGCACATCATCTACAGGCTTCGCTTTCTCATTAGGCCCATTCGCTGGTCTTGTGGGGAATCAGGACCCGTCCGCCTCTATGCCATGACCCACGCCGGGGTGGAGCCGACGGCCAGTATGGGTCCCTGCTGGGTACTGCCAGCTAAGATTTTTCCAGAGGGTCCTAAGGCCTGCGGCATTAGTCCTAATGTTATAGCCTGCTGCAAGAGCTCCTCTCGAAGATCTGTAAGTTCTTACGTAACTGTACTTTCTGGCACTACCTGGCACATCCTGAGGGAGGATAGCTCCTAAATATTTTATGGCTGTTTTGTTCCATTTGTATTGAAGTGTGGTTTTGAGTGCCCCATCAGGGCTGTAGTTATGTATGTTTAATTTATACATGGATCAAAAGATTTCTGATTGTTTCCAAACTTCTCGGAGTGATTGTTCATGGGTAATGAGATAAGCAGTATGTTGTCGGTGTAAAGCGTGAGTTTAAATTCCACGCCCCCAATAGGAATGCCCTGTATCCTACCATTCCGTTGTACTGAGATAGCCAGTGGTTCGGTAGTGTAAAGCAAATGACAACAGGGACAGAGCAGCATCCTGGACCTGAACCTCTTTCCAGACATATGGGCTGAGACAAGTAGCCATTGACACATACCTAAGGCTACAGGGAACAGTGCAGATTTTGCAACATTGTAATAAAGGGGGCCGAGAATTTGAAGTTCTATAGGTGTCCCAAAAAAAGGACTAGGACAGTATGTCGAATGTCTTCACTGCATCTAAGCTGATCGTCAGTGCAGGCACGGCACGTCACGTGATGTGTTCCATTAGGAGGAGAGTTCTAATATTGTCAAAAGTTTGCTTAGATGTAATGTATTACGAAGTCCCAAGAGACATCAAATGGACTTTATTCTTCAGTATGCTCTGATTTTTTTGTTTTATTTGCACTGTAGGGTGTAATTCAGGATTTCCAAGCCTCAGTCCTACAGGTATCAGACTCTGCATATGATGAGCAGTAAGTACCATTAACAGGAAAAGCAGTGGTGCATGTTACATTGAAAAGTCTGACCTATACTTTTAATTCCACTTTAGATGGCCCTTTACTTCCTGTCTTGTAGGGTACTTTTCTTTTCCCAGTTTGTCTACTTTGGCACATTTTTTTATATGTGAAATAATGAAACGAGCACTCCTTCAATTATCTCTCCCACCAGGGGTCATCCGTATTTTCAGCTATTTAGTAGATCTTTTGTCCCATAAGGTCGGGGAACAGTATATGCTGCATGGTAATTCATTTTAGACCCAAGAAAGTGATGTTAATCAATGGGTGTTCCAAAATAATAGAATACGGATGAAAATGTGGACCGGGACTTGTAGAAAGGAGCTCTCCTTTTATTAGATCAGATATAAACACAAATTATTTTTTTTTTTCAGTTAAACTGTTCTATTGAGCATTTTCAAAATACATACATTAAACAGAAGCAGGGTATGGTATGTTACGTGAATATGTAGCTCATGTAAACACTAACATTCGCTATTAAGCAGTGATATTGAAAACTCACCCATCTTCAGATATACGATGGGTCCATTTAAGGCGGGTAAACTATCAAGGCAGCCTTCACCCTGTAACAAAAAAAATATTCACAAAGAAACAACTACAACACAAAGAAGCACAAAATAACTGTTTACGTACAGGGAATAACAGGAGTAATACCAATTGTGAGTTACCACTACCTGTAAAATTGAATTGCTAAAGCAGACTTAAAATAGTAGAAAAGGGGTATCGTACTGTACAAGAGAGGAAGTAAGGGAAATTTAACATAGTGTAAAAACTATAGGTTAACATTTTCTTTGCTAACATGCCCTTCTGCTTTATATTAGATTACGTGTGTTTCTTAAAAACTTTACTTTCAAAATATATTTGGCTGGAGGGGTCTCACCTTGTGTTACGAATCTGGCATTTAAATCTTCAAAATGGAGGCCTATTTTCAAAGGGGTTTTCCCATTTTGTACCGGTGACAAAGGGCATTTCTTGCTGCTGGATTTCATTATGCACAGTGTGCGTTGTTCTGTTGCTTGGTGTGCATACCATCTGAACTGAACCAAGACGTGCATAAGCATTATAGTAGGGGAGTGCCAGATCAGGCTGGGGCATTTTCCACTGATGTTTCCTCTCCAGGGCGTAGGAGTGCAGTGATGCATTTGCATGCGTACGTCGACACGCGTATGCCAGCATCCACTGACAGCCCTGCTGCTGCTGCTCTCGCCTCTGCTACCATCTGGCCTCCACCAGGTGGCAGTCATGCAACAAGAAGCAGGATTCCCACACCCCAAGGGAGGAGAGCTGATCCCGGGGCACTAAATCCTCCCCCAACAGCCTGTGCACATTCCTGAACAGAGGTTACCATCATCACGAGCAGAAGCCCTGCTGCTGTGCTGACAGGCTGGCCTAATCTTATATTTTTCCTCTCCTATCCTGTGTCTACAGTTTGGTCCTCCACTTCAAGGTTCGCACCTCAAGAGTGTCCCTTTCAACAGATATGCATATATATATCCCCCCCCCGATGGACTGGATGGTAGTATTTGTCAACCAATATAGGCATGGCATCTATGGTCCCCTTCTCTGTTCTTTGATCTTTCTTTGAGCCCTTTGGCATTCTTTGTATTTTTCCTTTCTTTTAGATATTTGGGGCATGGGGGCTCAAAACACAGCTTGGCAACACTCTGTAAAAATGCTTTAAGGGAGCCAGCTGCTCTGACGTGCATTCTTCAGGTCATCTCAGCTGTATCCTGTAGGTCATCTCAGTGCCACCTAGTGGCTGGTAAGAGGAAGAGGGACCACTTTATTCTCTGTATACTGTAGCTTTTTTTGTTTTTGTTTTGGCGTTCATGGCCATTCCTACCCGTTCACAAGTCTCGAGTAACCTGAAAACCAGTCTGCCTCTACCACCACTGTCCTGCCTGGTGGAGGTAACTGTGGAGTAGGGCTTGAGATGAGTACCATAGATTGTCATCTCAATAGCCACTCGATTTTTTTGCTCTCCTTAGCATCCACCCTCCTCCCAATGGGACTCTTGAATCATGCCTCGGGCAGTCTCGCTTGAACACAGCAGCCCCCTGTGGTAGAGTGATCTCCGCAGCCCACTGCAGGGGTTGCTGTCGCAGCAGAACCTGGCGCCACTCATGTCCGTCCAGCTGGCAGTGCTGTTGCATGGCAGTACCACCTCGGCCCTTGCAGGTGCCTGGTCTGACTCGCAAGTCTGCACCCAAACCCAGATCCCTGACACACCAGCACTAGACCATTGTGTGACTGAAAGACTACTTTTTAAGCATTTTCTTAACTACGCAAAAAAATGTTTTTTCTTCTTGTAAGGGTTTGTTTTGCATTTTTAAAATTGTTTTTTTACAATTTCTACCCCCATGAATCACTCTCTTAAATGTTTACACTTTATGCAGTCATCTTGATTGAGAGTGACGCTCCAGAGATAGAACCTATGCAGATTATTAGAATTTGGAATGGAGGTTCAAACTGTGCATCTGCACTGCACATGCCAGCCGCATAGAGCAGTACTGTGTGACCCTAGATTCTGTGGTTTCATCCCAGAAGGATCTGAAACCCTTCAAGCCTAAAAGGAAGGCCTTCCAGTTTCAGCCATAGCAGTCGGCCCTTCAGGAAAAATGCCAGCACTGGTATCCGACGCCTGAATTTGCGACCTGGGGCAAAAAAAAAAATCTTGGGGAAGGAGGTGGAGGTGCCTCTGGGAACCCATCTGCTGGAGCCCTCTCCAAGGCTAAGTGATGGGTGACGGGGTGCCATTTGTCTTCCTGTCCACTCTCTGTCCCAGCTCCAGGTTGGGGGTCGGTTGTGCCCATTGTTTCCACAGTGGTCTGTTATTATCTTGGATAAGTGAGTCCTAGAAGCTGATGGGCAAGGGTGTGCCTCTCAAGTTAGAGGTTCTCCTGCTTTACTAGATCTCTTGCCATTCAGGGATGTGTGTCCAGGTGCCTCCTGGTTCCAGAACAAACGGGGGGGGGGGGTTAAGGAGGGTGCCTCGTACTGGACTTTCATGATCTGAACAAGTTGATGCAGAAGTGCAAGTTCTGGATGGTGACACTGAACCATATCACACCACCCTTGGAGCAGGGGATAATGTTCTGCTCCCTGGACCTCCAGGATACATTTTTCCACATCCCAGTCTGTCCCATCGCTGGTCTCTTCAGTTCAATGTGGTTGGTGTGCTCTGTCAGTTCCGAGTCATGCCTTTCAGTGTCCCGTCCATGCTGAGGGTCTACATTAAATGCATGGCAGTGGTGGTGGCCTTCCTGCAGCGCAAGGACATCAGGGTATATTAGCAAAGGTTAAATGTTTGGAAAATTACTTTTTCAGCTGGCCTGTTGAAGTTCATTGCGTTGCCACCTGTTAAACCAAACTTTTTTTGCAAGCCCCAGAATCCTACACCAGAGCCAACTAGGGCCTCATGTGTCACAGAAGGGAGAAACAAAGTCATGGATTGCCTAGAAAAATGCCAAACACCACTGAGGTTTCATTGAAAATGCTACAGATCATGGTGGTGTCACGGAAGATGGTAAAAATCATGGTGTTTTCCTAAAAATAGGATAAATCTTAATATCCATGGCAAAGGTACAGCCCTACATATTACGTATACTTGGGTTTACTTTATTCCTCATGTAATGGGGGATGGATCCAGAAGCAAATGGTTTGATACCTTTTATTGGAGCAATATAGATTTACAAAAAGAACATATGTACTGGTCCAATAAAAGGTATCAAACCATTTGCTTCTGGATCTGTTCTTACAAGGACCAATACGGCAACTAATCTATTTCTGTATGTCGTAATGGGGGATGTACATTTATGTTACGTTGGGTCACCAGACACGAACAGCAAGTGCTCTTTTGATGCAGCATGCATTTTTTTTTTCTCATGTTAAGTTTTGAAGTTGTCACACTGTAAAATGAAAAGAACCACAGTTGTAAACAAGTTCTCCTTGTTTTTAGGGTCGCAGCACAGATGCCTACAGTCCATTATGAGTTCCCCAATGGTTATAACTGTGACTTTGGAGCAGAGAGACTGAAGATTCCTGAAGGCTTGTTTGATCCTTCCAATGTAAAGGTAAAAGAACTGGAGCATATCCTACACTACGTCTAGAAGTGTATATGCCCATTGTATCTTAATGTATCCAGGTTGTAATAATCATGATCGAATGTCCGAGAATGTTATTTTTTCAATAGTCTCAGGAGATCAAATTATTGCCAGTGATGGAATGTTTATATAAACTTACAGGTATAGTGCTCCAAAAAGACTTGATTTCAGGCAATTTCTACACTGTATATAATATAGAGGATGGCTAGATAGACAGACAGACCCTAGATAGATATACGATAGATACTGTAGAAAGACAGACGGACAGTATACTTTCTAGTGGGAGTACAGCAGGTCCGATGATTCAGAGCTTTAAAAAGCTCAAGGAAAGTGTGGAAGTGGTTGAATTTCTTATGGTTGACATCAGCCGTGGGGGGGGATTCTGGGATACACCCAGAGCTGCGTTTGCCTGATTCAAAATGTCAAGGCAGGGAGATGGCTGGCTCAACCAGCTGCGTTAAAAAATCAATAGTGACAATACGTAAAAGCAAAATTCCTACTTAAATCTGTTAGTCAGGGGTAACCCAAACGTAGATTTGGTGTGGGTGTCATTCTTGAATATTCCCCTTTAAGCTGGACAAGTAGAAATTCAACTGGCCTTCGATTACCATTTGATGGCCATATAGTCCACTTCTCTAAAGTGTCCTTTGTCTTTTTGTAAGCTATAGTAATGTTATTGCTCATATTGTTTCAGGGTTTGTCTGGGAACACGATGCTTGGCGTCAGCCATGTTGTAACCACAAGTGTTGGAATGTGCGACATTGATATCCGACCGGTGAGTACTGCCAGAATTTCCTGTGGCCTTTTTTGTTACTATGCTTCAATGTCTCCAAAAGTATGACATGTTTTCTGTCCAAAAATAACATTTGAACCACTACTAATTATAATTAACTCAATGTACTTTTCACTAGGAAAAAAAAATATTATCGTACAAAACGGTTTCCTGTAAGCTCAGTCCGGTTGGCACAACATCAAACGGTATAAAACACAAATCATTTAAAAAAAAATTGCAAAAAGGCTATTTTATGAACCTACAGTTTTCTTTATTTTGAATTTTGATAACTGGGTGGGCCCATTTTTTTTGCTACAGTTTTGTTGAATTCCTATCAGTTTGCTTAATGAAAATTCTCATTGTTTCTGCGAAGTAATTTAGCTAATTAGTTGTGTTTCGAAAGATATTTTGGACAGAAAACTTGTCATATTTTTTGGGGGTGCGATACTGTGATCAAGCCCCTGTTTATAATACCCTGAATATAAGCGTTAATATCCCAGTGCAATACTGTTAATTCCATAAACTTTTTGGCATAAACAAATATATTTTAAATAGCTCTGTGAGAGCAAGCTGGCATACAGAATTATATTTATTTGACTTTTTCTAATAGTTTCTCTACACAAGGTGGCGCCACTGTAGTTAGGGTTAAGAACGTACTTCTGTGTTAAACCCCAATTTTTTCCCACACCTATTTTTCTGAATCGAAATTGGACACAACCAAAAACTTCTAAAGCTAAAACTTGGACATCCTTGGATAGAATAACCTAAAATGTGGCGTGCAGGTTCTTAGGGCCTGGATCTCTGGATTCTGAAAATGTAGTAATGCTTTTAAAGCAGTGAACTAAGACATTCCTCAAGCCTTAGGTGGAATAATCTGAAATGTGGCGTCCAGGATCTTGGGGTCAGGATCTCTGGATTCTGAAACTTTAGCAATGCTTTTAAGCCACTGAACCAAGACATACGTCAAGCTATAGGTCTGAGACCCTGTGCAAAGAACATTAATGCTCATCTGCTTTGAGCAGGGCCTATCGGGACATGCAGGAAGAAAGTTGTGACTGATCAGCTTTGTGGAGGGCAAAGAAAGTTCTGATTTTTACATTTCTTCTTTCAGTGGAAAGAGGAATTTATGTGTGTCTGCTCTTAGGCATACAGTATGTAGCAATAGTAACTGCCCATCCTTATGGGATTCCTATTGTGGTAAAAAAGAGCTGTCATTATTAGGGGGTAGCTTTTCATTCTGACACTGTAGTCCCAAATGTTGGCTGTGGTTAGGGCTGGTGTACCACTGCCAGGTTTTGCCCTTTTCTGCACTACTCCTAAGTTCACCCTTGCAGGCCAAATCCCTTCTTTCACACCTTCTGTCACTATACCTTGGCTTGCCTCCCCAGAACCCACCACTGTTCCCAGTATTACTCCCTTTCTTTGCCTTGTCTTGATGTCAGGTGCCTAGCTCTTTGTGCCACCTTCTTGTCCAAATTCTGGCTAGGTCCCTCCCTCCCTTCCTTTCCTCCCTTCCTCCTCTCCACCCCCTTCTTCCACCTCATACTCACGTAGCAGCTCTGACATCCGCCCCACCCCCGTAAAAATAGTCTATTGGTGAAGTTGCTTTCTCTTTCCGCTTTCCCAAACTTTGTAGCACCCTCCCTGTTGCTGTTCACAATGCTTCCTCATCTCTGACAGTAAAATCCCTCTTCCGTGTCTTCACTGCTCACTCCTGCAGTTGCACTGATCCTTGGCTAACTGCAATGCTCCTTCATCCATACTACTCCCTTCTGCTACTGCGCTGGTTTATTGGTCCACTTCTCCCTCTGACTAGTCCCGAAGACCTGGATAGAGTTAAAGCACTGGGGCTGAGGGTTCTAGCTGGTGCTCCTCCACTTTGTCACAATTAATGTTTTTATTTTAGTTACTTTTGTTTTTGCCTCTTGCTTTTGTTGGAAGTCCATGAGTGCACAGCCTTTTTCTTTTTTAGTCCCCCATTGTACTTGCAAGCTCCTTTCCCTCCCTCATTTTGCTGTCATTTGCACTTTGCTGAACTGAGACTACTGATAGTTGTGTTTTGGACTACTTACTTTGTGTCTCCTCTTAATTGTCTATTGAATAATTTTTACTTTTTATAATTATTTAATGTTTATCGTGGATTTCTCACCCCAGGAATCCTTCAGTATGCTTGTACTTGTGCAGTATGCTAGCTGAACTGAGGCTACTGATACGCTGTGTTTTGTACTACTTACTTTGTGCCTCCTCTCAATTGTCTACTGAATAATTTTAATTTTTATAATTATTTAATCTTTATTGAGGATATTTCCTCCATTAGGCCACACCTTGGGAACTGTAAGCCATCAATTTCAGAATCACTCTGAAACATTGTGCTGACTGGAGGCTGACCACAGTGACCTGCAGTATCGACTTGTGTATATAACATGGGCAGCCCCAACACTCCTCAGATCTTCCAGGAATCAATCTTCACCATTCAGTCCCACATATGGGTCTGTGCAGGAGGCACTAGGACCCCGCGGGAGCAAAACTTTTGCAACCTACATTTTAGGGGACCAACGTCGGTGCTGGTGCTGCCCACAAGGCAGCTCTACCCTCTGGACCTTATGTTCACCTGGCCAATGCCAGTGGCACCCCCTCTGGTTCACACCTCGCTGGTGCCCCCCCACATCTGCATCTCCATGTTTTCGGGTGGTGCTGCCACCACTGTAGCTAACAATGGGCGCTTCGACCAAAGAGGCCCATTCAGCTACTGGTTTGCTAGGCCAGTTGTCATTGAGGATCACCCTGGGAAAGGATACCCATGAGGTCTGGGGTAAAAAATGGCCAAGGGCCACTTTTGAAGAGTCCTTAGATGACTCTGATCATAAGTACATGATTGCCTCTGGCAGTCCTCTCCTTGACCGAGGATCTGTCGAGGAGCTGACCACTGAGCATGGCCTGGTGCCCTTAGGAGCGCTTTTCTAACTTTTCTCAGAGTCCATATCTGTCCCACTTGAGCCAGTCCAAAAAAGGGCAAAGTATCCCCTTATGGACATTTTGGACTGTGACGAATCCCCAGGGGTTGCCTTCCCTGTGGTTGAGACCATTTCAGGACCAGCTGTGTATCCAGCATCCTGCCCAGCATCCTCTTTTCGTCTGGTCTGCAAGTACGCAGTCCCTACAGAAACCCTCTCTGGGTTTTCAGACCACCCCCTCCATGGAGGAGTTGGTTACAGATTCAGTGTCCAGCAAGTCTGGACACCAGGGGGATGTGGACAAGCCTCCGGACAGGAAGTGCTGTAAGATTGACCACGCCACTAAAAATGTGCACACTGCAGCGTCCTTGTGTCTCTTAAGGTTAGTTATGCCTTGATGATGGCAAACTTTAGTCACTACCTGATGGCCTTTGATGTACTCTTCCCTCCTCCCTCACCTCCCTGCTGATCATAAGATGGCAGTAATAGTCATCAGAGAGCAGGGTCAGTCAGTGGGTAACACCAGCAACAGATGGCCTTGTACATGGGAGACGCATGCACCTGTGCCATGCCAGCAGACCTCTCCATGCATTGCAGGGCCTGGCTGCATCTGTCCACCTTGACTTCAGACATCCAACATAAGCTGTTCAGTTTCCCTTTCTTGGCACCAACCTCTTTGGTCCTGGAGTGGAGGGATATCTCACTAGGACTGAGAAGTCCAGTGCCACCCTAGATTCTATGGTGTCATCCTTTCAGTCACAGCCTCCTCATCAGCAGCCCCAGCAAGGGTAGTGCTAGGCCTGATTCCCAAAGCAGAAGTCCAGGGGCCAGGCCCAGTGAAGGGTTGGGGTGGCATCATCCCTCCACCCATCCTGTTCCTGTCTGCACTCCCCATCGGAGGTTAGCTGCATCACTATTTGCCATGTTGGTCCACTACCACAACAGACAGGTTGGTGTTGGACATAGTGGGCAGAGGGTTGCCTCTGGACTTCGAGGCTCTCCCGCCTTACTGCCTCAGTGCTCCTAGGAAGTCCAGGGTGTCGCAGGACATGCTGTCTGCCCTGCAGGAGGACATTGCTCAGCGCCCTGCAAAAGGGGCAATAGCCCGTGTCCTGGACACCCAGGCAAGTCAGGGTTGTGTGTCCAGGAACTTCCTAGTTCTGAAACGGACAGGGGGTTGGCACTCCTACTGGTTCTGCACAGTCTCAGCCAGTTTATGCGGAAACGCAAGTTCAGGATGGTCATGCTGAATCAGATCATTCCATTGCTGGGGCAGAACGTATGATTGTGCTCCTTAGGCCTCCAAGCTGAACTTTTCCACATCCCAGTCTCTCAGTCCCACTGCTGGTACCTCTGGTTCCCAGCAGAAAGGGTTCTGTACTAGTTCCATGTCATGCCCTTTGGCCTTTCCTCTGTACCCAGGGTCTTAACCAAGTGCATGGTAGTGGTGGTAGCCAACCTGCGGCATCTAGGGGGTTAGGGTGTAGCCCTACCTGCATGACTCGCTGTTAGCCGATCCATCGCAGGAGGTTGTGGAGAAGTCCTGAGATCTAGCTATCCAGACTTGTCAAGACTTGAGCCTGTTGGTCAACCCAGACAAGTCTGAACTGGTACCAAAGCAGGTAATCAAGTTCATTGGTGCTGAACTTGACTCTGTGCAGGCCAAGGCCTGCCTCCCCTATTGACTGGATGTTACCTTCTTTGCCCGATCATTTCGGGTTGGACTTTCATGTCCTGCCCAGGATTTTCTACGGTAGATGGGGTATATGGCATCTTGCACTAGCGTGATCCATTGGGCTTGCTGTTGGATGCGTCCCCTCCAGTGGGAGTTGGGCCATCAGTGGTTCCAGTGTCTAGGACGCTTGTACTAGCCAGTCACAGTAACCCAATCTTTGTGGGACACCATCCGGTTGTGGCTGATCCCACAACACCTGGGGGAAGGAATTCCATTTGTCCACCCAGAACCGACTATCATGTTCATGATGGACATGTTTCTGGTAGGGTGGGGAGCGCTCCTGGGGGGACCACAGAGCCCACAAGTTCTGGTCACCCAGGAAGTGCTGTCACCACATTAATCTGCTGGAGCTCTGGGCAGTGCGGCTGGCACTGATGGCATTCACTCCTGTAGTACATGGTCAGGTTGTGCGGGTCCAGTCGGACAACACCATGGCCATGTTCTACCTGAACAGGCAGGGCAGAACTCGCTCCCTTCCCTTGTGTTGGGAGGCCCCCCACACCTGGACCCATGTGCACAGCCTGGGTACAGTTCTTCATGGTGAGTCATGTTGCAGGAGAGAAAAGTCAGCTGGCAGACACTCAACCAGGTTGGAGAGACGTTGCAGGAGTGGCCCCTGCATAAGGAGGTGGTGAACCACTTGTTCTCCCAGTGGGGCACTCCTCTATTGGATCTGTTTGCCTTCTCAGAGAACCCCAAACTGAGACTGTTTTGTGTCCACCCCCACTGTCCAGGACACTGCTGGGGGATGCCTTTTTGAGGCCCTGACCCCAGGTTTACGTACGTCTTCCCTTGATCCACAAGGTTGTGGTCAAGGCCCAGTAGGACAAGGCACGGATAAGCCTGATAGCTTCAGACTGGTCAAGGCAGTTCTAGTACTCTCATCTCCTCAGCCTCGGCAACAGACCACCATAGAGACTGCCTTTCTGCCCACATCTGATGACCAGAGATCTTGCTTCGAGAGGGCTCTTGCAATAGGTAATTACATATAGGACTGAAGCCGGCAGGCGTCAGGACCCCACGGAAAAATTTCTAGCTAGCAGTGCAGTCTCTGGTGGGGACCGCCCCCACGTCAGGTGACGTTGGTATAAAGGGGTGGTCCCCCACGCCCGTCTTCCAGTTCTTTACTGCTGTTTGCTTTTGACAGCGCCTTGCGGTTAAGTTCCACTGCTCGTCAGTCCATCGCTGGTAGTTATACCGTTGTTTTTTTCGATTATTTCTAAGATATTCATCAGGATTCTTTTACCTGCCGTGTATGTCGTCCCCTACCATGTCCGAGCACAAAAACAAGTGCGACTCGTGCGGCCCCCAGCTCCCGCACAAGGATGTCCATTCTCGGTGTCTTATCTGCCTAGGCCCCGACCACCCCGTGGATTCCCGTCAGCACTGCCTGAAGTTCAACACGGCTACCCGCAGAAGAAGGCAGCAGTCCCAGGAGGCCCACATCCTAAAGAAGAAGATGTCCTTCACAGAAAAGGAGCTGAAAAAGCTCTGACAGGCTTCCACCTCCCCCGAGGGCCTTAAGAAGAAGAAAGAGAAGCACCGGGACTGAGACTCCTCATCCGCGGCTGCGGTGACTTCGGCTGGGGTCGCCGCCCTTCAGGTAACACCCCCTCCATGGGACCGTTCCCTGATGGCCGTCTTGGTGGTGTCTGAGATGGCGTCGGTCCCCCCGGCTGGTTCGTGCTTGGGCCAGTCGGGAGCATCTGGGACAAAGGAAGCATCGGCTCCCACTAAGGCTGCCCATGTGCGGCCTTCTGGTTACAGCCTCTCCGGTAAGTCAGGCGTCTGCTCCTCCGACATCTGCCCGGAGCCGGCCACTATGCCACTTGACCCTTCAGGGCAGCGCACGGCCGTCAAGCCACCCATCAAGTTCACCTCCCCTGTGCGGCCTTCTTCGGGCGCTGGGTCCGATCAGTTGGATGTTGGCTCCTCTGACGCCTGCCGGATCCTGCCAGTCTGACGCCTTCCTGCCTGTCCAGCGGTCGCTCGGCGATGGAGCTTACGACGGATCCCTTGGATTTATCTGGCGCCGCTGGCTCCCCGCAGCCTTGGCCGCTGCCATCCGAGGCCCCTGCATCTCTCCAGCTGGACCCGGAGGATCCCTCCGGCCCTCCCCAGACGATGCTGGGGACTCTTCGGCACCTCCGTCAGGCCTTCCTCCCGTAGGTCTGGAAGGCCTGACGTCGGACCCTCAGACGCCCCTTACTGGATGTCATTCCGATGCCGGACCCGATGCCCGCCGGGCCACCTGTCCTTGGCCTGCTTGCAGGGCCTCTTCCAGGACCTTCTACCTTGGTAGAGCCCCTGGTGCCGGACCTTACGCCATCTTATCCGGCTCCGCAGTATCCGGCACCGCAGTACCCGATGCAGCAGTATCCGACGCCGCAGTACCCGGTGCCTCAGTACCAATGCCAGGCTTCCCGCTGTCGGGCTACGGATACTCTCCCTATGGATACCCCTAGTATCCATATCCCCCTCCTCCCGCCCCCTCAGCCGCCAGTGGATCTGAGGGAGACCATGGCTTCTTGGTGGGCTGAGGCCAAGGCTCAGCTCACCAGGGAGGTGGAGAGCCGCCTCCCAATGACAGACCTGGTTCCGGACCCCCATCGCCGGGGGCGAGAGACCACCCCCCAACCCCAGAGACACAGCTACGGGGTCTAAGGCTGGGGGTGGCACCTTGCCCCCTAGGGGCCATGTTCTTCCCCCGAGTGGAGAGGGGTCTTCGTCTCCTTCTTCTTCTGACTCATCGGAGGACTCCGATGACAGCTCCGATGCGGATGAGCCTCGCACTCTTGACAAGCCCAGGCCAAGGACTCCTCCGAAGTCCCCTCCGGAGGATCCCTCATTTACGGAGTTGCTAAGCAAAATCCAGGCTCTTCATCAGTGGAAGTCTGGAGCTAGATCCACAGAGGCAGAAGCTAGCTGCTCATTTGGATTTGCCCGAGGTCACTCCCATGTTAGTTCCACCCTGGATCGAGCCTCACGACAACCTCATTTCCACTATCTGGAAACAACCGTCTGCTTTAGCCCCCTTTCTTCGGAAGGCGGACAGGCTGTATCAGGCTCCCGGGGGGGGTTGACTTTCTCTCGTCACACCCCAAGGCTGATTCAGTCGTGATCAGTGCCGCTCACGGCCGTTCGGCTAACCTAAAACACCTGAGTTCGTCCCCACCCAATAAGGAATCCCGCTTTCTGGACCAGTATGGCAAGAAGGTCTATTCTTCTTCCACTCTGGGCATTAGAGCCTTGAACTATGTGGCTCACATGGGGGATTACCAGAAGGCTATCTATAGCGAGGTTGAAGCCAAGTTGGACTCCCTTCCTCAGTCACAGACTAAACAGGAAGTGGCAGACCTGGTCCACTCCACATGTTCGGCCAGTAGGCACATGCTGCGAGCTACTTACGATGCAGTGGACGCTTCTGGACAAAGCTCAGCATTTGCCATGAGCCTGCGGTGACATGCCTGGCTTGGGTGTCAGGTTTAGCCTCGGAAGTACAATCCGCCATCCAGGACGCTCCCTTCCAAGGTTCGGTGTTGTTCAGTGGTGATGTCAAGGAGATCATTACTGGACTGCGAGAGAAGGGCACTACTCTCAAGGAGTTTGACTCTATGTACAGAGCCCCTCAAGCGCAGCACCGTTCCTTTCGCCATCGCGCATGGCCTAGGGCGAAGCCACAAGGAAAGCGTGCCAACAAACGCCGTGCCCCTCTGGCTGCGGGACCTTCAGCCGCGGCGCTGCCTCACACCTCCTGACTCCCTTCCTCTCCCACAGCCTCTGGTCGATCCAGAGGAACCGGTAGGCGGGAGAGTCTCCCTAGATCTGCCGGGTTGGGAGAGGATCACTTCCAACTCTTCGTTCCTCCAGCTCATAGCAGAGGACCACACCATAGAGTTCCTTCAGAAACCTCCAGAACCCCCCACCGTCTTACTCCCAGAACACCTTCTCAGGGTTCAGGAAGAAATCTTCTCCCTTCTGTTGAAGGAGGCAATAGAACCTGTCCCTCCCTTTCTTCGGGGGATGGGTTTCTACTCTCATTTCTTTCTGGTCCCCAAGAAGACAGGAGACGTGAGGCCTATTCTAGACCTCAGCTCCCTGAATCGGTTTGTGAAGTACAGAAGGTTCAGGATGCTCTCCCTGCAGAGTCTCCTGCCCCTCCTTCGGTGGGGACAGTGGCTGTCTGCTCTGGAAATGCAGGACGCATACCTGCATATCCTTATCCGCCTTTCTCACCACAGATACCTCCGGTTTGCTTTCCAGGAGGACCACTACCAGGTCAAGGCCCTCCCATTTGGTCTTTCCTCTGCCCCCTAGTATTCACCAAATGCCTGTCTGTGAATGCGGCCCAGTTGCGTACTCAGAGAGTTCAGGTTTTCCCGTACCTGGACGATTGGCTCCTGGCGGCCCAATCCAGGAAGGAACTCCTGTGTTCCCTTTGTCTTACCAGGCAGGTTTTTACCAGCCTGGGTGTTACCATCAACCAGGCAAAATCCCATTTGATCCCATTGCAATGCCTCCAGTTTATCGGGGTGATTCTGGACACGACCACTGGTATGGCCTTTCTGCCCCCAGACAGGGTGGACACCCTCCAGGCTCAGGCAAGCAACTTGTCCTCCCATAGGCGGGTTACCGTCGGGTCGGTCCTTTGCCTCCTGGTGCTCATGGCGGCTGCAATTCCGACAATTCCGTGCGCGTGGCTCCACATGAGAATCTCTCAGTGGACTCTTCGGTCTCAGTGGGATCAATTGGTCGATGACCTGGACCAAGAGGTGCTAGTCTCGACCCCGATGCTTCGGGATTTGCACTGGTGGTTGGTTCAGGCGAACCTTTGTCGGGGAGTTCCCGTCTGTCTTCCTCCTCCCTCCCAAACGCTGACAACTGACACCTCGGGCGAAGGTTGGGGAGCCCATTTGGGATCCCAGCGGACCCAGGGCTCTTGGTCCAAACTCAAGCAGATGCTTCACATCAATGTGCTTGAGCTCAGAGCGGTATTGTACACTCTTCAAGCACTGCACCCTTTTCTGCTTCCCGGTCATTTGGCCATCCAGACAGACATGTGGTAGTCTGGTACCTCAGCAAACGGGGACCGCTCCTACCCCTCTTTGTCGGGAAGCGATGCGGGTCTGGGAATGTGCAACCCTCCACAACCTTCACCTCATGGCAATCCACGTCCCAGGGGTAGAGAATTTGTTGGCAGATCACTTGAGCCGATCCTCGACACAACCTCACAAGTGGGAACTGGATCAGGAAATAGCAGACGACCTCTTCTTACGTTGGGGAACCCCCTCAGATCGACCTGCTCGCATCCCCTCTAAATGCAAAACTGCCCACCTTTTGCTCGCTCATTCCAGGGTGCGGGCGACTCTCTGTCTCTAGACTGGAAGGGCAGATTTGTCTATGCTTTTCCCCCAATTCCGTTGATTCTGAGGATCCTGCACAAGATCAGCTCAGAGGGGGCCCATATGATTCTCATCGCTCCCTTCTGGCCCAGGCAAGTTTGGTTCTGTCTTCTGCAACAGTACTCGGAGGAACCTCCAGTTCCTCTTCCACTTTCACGACTACTGTTGACCCAGGATTGGGGATCCCCAGTCCATCCCGGCCTCAAGCCCCTTCAGCTGCATGCTTGGCTCCTACAGACATAGCACAAGCCCGCTTTGGGGTTTCCCCACAAGTGGCAGAGATCTTGGTGGAAGCCAGGAAGCCGTCCACTCGTTCCACTCATGCCGTAAAATGGAAACGGTTTTCCATTTGGGCTTCGTCCAAAGATCTGGAGCCTTTCTCCTGTCCTGTCGGGCGGCTACTGGACTACATGCGTTGTCTCTTCGACCTGGGTCTTAGTCATTCCTCTTTGAAAGTTCACATGGTGGCTCTAGCCGCTTATCATATTCCCTTTGGGGACAGAACTTTTGCTCAGCTGGAGGTCACAAAGACCTTCCTGCGAGGGGTTCTCCATCTGCTGAGACCCCCCATTGGGTTCCTGCACCCCCTTGGGACTTGAATTTCATTCTCAAGAAACTTACGCTGCCTCCCTTTGAGCAGGCAGCCTCAGCAGACCTTAAGTTCCTTTCGTGGAAGACTCTCTTCCTAGTGGCCATTACTTCCGCTCGAAGAATTTCCAAGCTTCAGGCCTTGATGTGCAAAATTCCATATTTGATTTTCCATAAGGAACGTGTGGTTCTGCGCACCAATCCTAAGTTTCTCCCTAAGGTACTAGTGGAATCTACATTGAACCAGTCCATTAAACTGCCTACGTTTTTCACACAGCACTCCTATCATGGGTAGTATCTCTTACATACTCTGGACGTTCATCGGATTCTGAGATACTACACCAAGAGGACAAAGGATCTCAGAAAGATTGACCAACTATTTGTTTCTTTTGCCAGCAAAAGAGAGGGCAACACTGTTTCCAAACAATGTTTGTCCAGATGTTTGGCTCATTGTATCACTTTCTGCTTCGACAAGTATCACAAGACCTTGCCAGGTCAGGTCAGGGGTCACTCCACCAGGGGTGTCGCGGCCTCTGCTGCTTGTTTCAAGAATGTGTCAGTGGCCAACATTTGCGCAGCCACAGCTTGGACTTCTGTCCATACCTTTATGAAACACTACAGTTTGGACATTGCCTCTCGCCGTAGAACCGGCTTCGGGTTGGCTGTTTTGCAAGGGCTTCTTTCTTAAGTTCTCTTCAGCCAGAGGATCTCTGTATGAGTAGTTTCCTCCTCCCGTGTGCTTCTCTTTGTTCCAGACTGCTTGGGACTCAGTCCTATATGTAATTACATGCTGCAAGAGCCCCCTCGAAGTAAGACAGTACGGTTACGTAAGAACTTACTGTAACAGTAGATCTTCGAGAGAGGCTGTTGCAGTAGGTAATACCTTCCCGGCCTCCATCCCCCTTAGTTTTTTTCAGCTCCTTTTCCAGGAAGGGAAATATCCGCTTCTCTCTCATCTCGCCTTTTTGGCCTTTGGTGGGAAAGAACTGGAAGGAGGGCGTGGGGGACCGCCCCTTCATATCGACATCGCCTGACGCCGGTCACCTGACGTGGGGGCAGTCCCTTCCAGAGACTACTAGCTAGAAATTTTTCCGTGGGGTCTTGACGCCTGCCGGCTTCAGTCCTATATGTAATTAACTACTGCAAGAGCCTCTCTCGAAGATCTACTGTTACGGTAAGTTCTTACATAACTGTACTTTCAGGGGACAGTCCTGAACCCGTCTGGACCTGCAGACTCTGCACCTCATGGTCTGGTTCCTGAACGGCTAGAGATCCAGGCCTTGGGTCTCAGAGGATGTTCTCCATGTTGTGGAGGCCTCCAGGAAAGAGTCAGCTCACAGATGCTGTACCTTTAAGTGAAAGAGATTTTCCATTTGTTGTCATGGCAAGGAGCTTGATACCCTTGCCTGCCCTGTGGTTAGCATCCTGGACTATCTCTGGTCCCTTTCTGAGTAAGGACTGCAGGCAGAAACCCTAAATGTGCACCTGGCAGCCAGCTTTGCTTACTGGGTGTCTAGCTGGTAAGCTGACAGTGACCCAGAAGAAGGTGATCGGGTGTTTTTCAAGAGCCTGGGCCACCTGTCCCCTCTGGTGCGTGAACCACCTTCACTGTGGAACCTACTGCTGGTATTGGCTGTGCTCTTTGGGCAGATCTTTCGAGCCAGTGCACAGGTGTGACACGTCACACCTGTCATGGAAGACTGCTTTCTTGGTGTCCATCACATCAGCCAGAAGGATTAGGGCGCTACAGGCATTATCAGTGGAATCTCCCTATCTGGTCTTGCATGGGGACAGAGTCATCCTTTGCCCCAACCCAAAGTTCCTCCCGAAGATGGTATTGGAGTTTACCTTAACCAGGTGATTAACTTACCAATATACTTTACCAACCCTTCTTTGGAGGTCGACTGGAGGCCCCATACCCTAGACCTGCGGAGAGTGATCTCTTATTATGTGGAGTGCGTGTCTGGAGTTCAGGGACAGGCTAGTCAGCTGTTTGTCAATTAATGAAGCCACGCTTGGCAGACCGGCAGCAAAGTGGACAGTTGGCAGATGGATCTCATCTTGCATTGCCCTCCCCTCTAGGTTGGCTGGTAGGGAGCCTCTCATAGGGCTTAGGAGTATCATTCCAGCAGACACACTACCGAGTCAGTGGCTGCTTGCAGGGACATCCCTGTCTGGGAAATCTGGAAGGCTGCTACCTGGAAGTTGGCCCACATCTTCATTTCTCATTACCGCATCGACCTTGAGTCCACAGGGATGCTGGTTTTGGGACGTAGGCTGTCCAGTCTCTGTTCACCAAGTAAGGGTGCGCACCTTGCCCTCTCCTCCTGGAGAACTGCTAGGAGTCTGCCATAGTGTGGATAAGTGAACCGTATTCACGCCACTAGAAGAATAGATTACCCACCTGTCACCGTAGTTCTAGGGGTGGTGTACGGTTCATATCCACACAACCCACCTGGCCTCCCCCAGCAAATGGCACATGCATCCCTGCTTCTAGCATGCAAAGATCTGATGTCACGGGGTGGAGTTGTAGGTATATACTGCCTGGCTGGTTGGAGGAGCTTAGCTTAAGACGTCCAGCCAACCAGACCATTCCAGGGACCTGCCAGAGTGTGAGTGTGAACCTTGTACAACTCCTATAACTACGGTTATAAGCGAGTAACCTGTTTTTTCTGTTCTGACAATTCCAGTATGAAATCAGGATGAACCACCAATGATGTACAGTGTTAAACCAGATTATCAGCACACCAGTAGGACAGTGTTTTTCCAAACTATACCATTCCCCGTTGGATCAGTCTGTCCCAGTGCTAAGAGGCAACTTCAGAAACACACAGGAAAGTCGGCCTGGTGGCACTGAGGGTTGAGGTGCTGGACGCCACACCGGCGACCAGGGTTCAGGAACGGACTTGGGTGCCAGGGGTTGGCAGGGGAAGGAGAAGATCGAGTGTCTGGATGACTGCTCTAGTCTCCTGGGGTGGGAGGTTGGTGCTCCTCGCTGCTCTAGTGGCTCCCAACGGAGGCTGGGAGACTGCCGCATGATGAGGAGCTTGCACCTGGGTTATAGGAGCGATGGTGGACATCCTCCAAACAGGTACAGGAGCGTGCCTGCGTTGCGCTGGATGTCATTGCATGTCCGCACTCCCAGGGTAACGCACACAAGGAAAAAAACCCTTGGCAGCCGGGTGAGGTGACGGCTGGTCTCCAGTGGCAGACAACCCTACATGCTCAACGCTGGCCTCAATCCCGACCTTACTCACTGGGGATCCTCGGCCTTCTCCTGTAGGGCGGTGGGAGAGGAGAGGAGAGGATTCCGATGTTTCAGTCAGGGGAGTGGTTCAGGCGAGCAGTTAGGGGTGGACAGCAAGTGAACCAGCCTGAGAGATGCCCCGGTCCACCAAGGTGAAAAAATAGAATTAAAAAAAAAAAAATAAATAAATACACAAGAAAGAAGGACATAGGAATTAAAATATGTCAGACAATTTAACTCGATCTGTTTCTTAGCACTTCCTGCTAAACATCCCCTCACAGCTATAGACCTGTTCCTATTCATTGCCCACGCACCCTTCCTTTTAAGTCCTTCTCACCGTTCCTTTAAGTCCTTTTAAATCTTCTCCCTATCCTGTCATGAACTATTTGGAAACAGTGGTCCACAGTGTATATAACTTCAGCTTCCTTTGCATAGTTTTCTGTTGCACCTGAAGAAGTGACCTATTGGGGCCCCAAAAGCTTGTGTGCAGTATAACATTTTTGTACAAGACATGTTGGTCCAATAAAAGGTATCAAACTTTCCCATGACTCCTGTTTTCCGAGGACCAATGCAGCTGAAATCTTTTTACTAAGTACATGACAAATACAAAAACAGTGTTCTGGAATTACACATCATCATTGCTTGACAACATACACATATTTATTATAAGATACATTGGCCAATGACCCCTTCAGACACCATTAGTGTCCACTAAAAACTTTGCTGAAAGGATCATGTGGCCACTAGGATTTGGGTACCTTCCCTGTGCAGTTACATGAAATGGGTATTGCTTTAACCACTGAGAATGTCAGTTTAGCAGTAACTTGGCCACCAAACTTGAACATTTTTTTGAACACTTCTGGCTCTCGAGTAACAAGAGTCCTCCTAACATCCACTTTTCTCGTTACCTTCTTGTAGGGTTTGTATGGCAGTGTAATTGTTGCAGGAGGGAACACATTGTTGCAGAGTTTCACAGACAGACTGAACAGAGAGCTGTCGCAGAAAACCCCGCCAGTAAGTACTGAGTATATAACCCTCAGGTGGTCTCGGTAGCAATAATTTTATTTTTTAAGAAAATGATGGAGAGTTGTACTTTTGGGGAGGAAGGTAGCATGAATTACCAGTTACAGCTGGCCAAGAGATGCTGATCAGAAAATCTGGCTTTGGTAAAAAATTTCTGACTTCCTGTTGGACTGGCAGACATTAAGGTTTATGAAGGAGGTGACCCTGCAGGCCGCAGGACTGATCTTAGCGGATTACTAATGTGCAGTCTCCTGTGGTAGTGGAGCAATTGGCAATGACCCATAAGTCAAAGATGGTTTTACTACTGGTGTTTTTGGAACATATGCACATACGAATATGCCAGCAGAAATAGACCACCTGGTCTATCTAAGTCTGCTCGAATATGCAGCCAACGCTCCTAGTTTGCAGCTGCCCCACCCCCATGCAGATTGCTTGTGGTTAGTAAAGGAGAGTGCTTGAAGGACCCCTCTCACACTGTTGGGGGGGGATGCATGCGATGAATCTTTTATGACAGACTTCTCAGACTACATTCAGTGGTAGTGGGTTGGGCACCCACTAGCATTGATTTAAATCAGAGCAGCTTATTGTGCAATATACTGTCAGCTGTACCAAAAATGAAACTATTAAGTGCTGTTTTTCCCGTAGCGAAGTTGTTCAATACATAGGGGATACGTGATGGGCAAGTGTGGAATACGGGAAATATTTGCATGAGTGCATAGTGACCTCAGTAATATCTCAAGTGGCGGGCATGGCAGAGCCACGAGTGACTGTTCAGAGGGTCACTATGCCAGTCAAATCCTGTGTTCCACACTTGCCCATCATGTATTCTATTTATACAATAGGGCCCTAAATAATCCACTGTGGTGATGTCTAAAAATCAATTTTAAATCAGAGCAGCTTGCAATATGGAGGGTCTGTGCCCTAGGCTCCCCCAATTATTCTGACAAGGGTCCCACCAGTCCTCTGCCATCCTAACTGCAAGCGATCTATGGACTACATCAACCCAGCAGCCTGAAGATGGCCCTCAACTCTTACGTCACTGGCCAGTGTTCATGGTTCCACTAGTACTGGTTGGTAGGTGGTGCTTCTTCACCATGTGGCAGGCATGCACCCCAACACCTCCACACTAGTCACCAAGTACTACACCTTCACGACTGCTGGTGTAGCTGAAAGAGAGCACTAAAAATGGCCTCTGTGACAGAGTACTCATGGAGGTTGAGCACAAAATAATTTTTAGTTAATCCATTAGACTTCTGAGTTGTGAGTGAAACTTGCCATACTGGGTCAGTATTTTAATTTGTTTGAAAATCTTGTCAACCAACTGCCACACATCTCTCTCTCTCTCTCTCTCTCTCTCCTCTCCCTCTCCCTCTCTCTCTCTCTCTCTCTCTCTCTCTCTCTTCAAGTATAGTAGAAATCTGCAAGATAGCTGCTTTTATGGAATACCCAAATCAGAAAGTGTGTATATGGTCTGGTGACTTGGCAGCAGTACTTAATGACACTGTTTGGGGACTTTGGTTTGGGAGAAGACATCTGGTGGCACGGCAGCAATGCTTTGGGACACCATTCGAGGGACCAGGGTTTGGGAATGGACTTTTTTTTTTGTGAGCTGCTCCTCTGCCGGTCCTCCGCCCGGTCACAGACCCTCCTACTCCCACGTCCCACATTAGCCACAGCTCCCTGATACCCCCTGGCTTGTCCCCAGGGCGGGGCAGCGGCACCAGACCCTATAGTGCCACGAACATCTGAATAGGTCAGGGATCCAGCCTGGGAGCGATCAGAGCAGAGGGCGGGCATCATGTAGGTGGTCGGCAGCTGCGTTTTTTTCTGGTCTATCCCAGGGGCGGGAACATGCAGTGACATCCAGTGTCCGCCCCTTAACGTTCTGGTGCTGATAGCTTGTGATACACCCAGCCTCCACCAGGGGTTCATCAAGCACTGGACACTCACCCCACCCTCCCCCTGGAGAAGGAGAGCAGTCCACAGGACGCTCAATCCCTTTCCCTCCCGGCTGGCCCTCCGACTCCCTGGGTCCGTTCCTGAACCTGGGTCACTGGTTTCGAAAGCGGAAATCCAACCGCTGTTCCAGCAGGCCAGCTGGGAATGGACATCTGGTGGCATGGCAGCAATGCTTTGGGACGCCATCGGGGGACCAGGGTTTGGGAGTAGGCATCTGGTTGCATGGCAGCAGTACTTTGGGACACCATTTGGGGGGGCCAGGGTTTGGGAGAAGACATCTGGTGGCATGGCAGCAGTGCTTTGAGACACCATTCCGGGGACCAGGGTTTGGGAGTAGAAATCTGGTGGCATGGCAGCAGTGCTTTGGGACACCATTTGGGGGAGTAGACATCTGGTGGCATGGCAACGGTACTTTGGGACACCATTCGGGGGACAACAGTTTGGGAGAAGACATCTGATGGCATGGCAGTAATGCTTTGGGACACCATTCGGGGGACCAGGATTTGGGAGTAGACATCTGGCGGCATGGCAGCAATACTTTGGGACACCAGTCAGGGGATCAGGGTTTGGGAATGAACATCTGGTGGCATGGCAGCATTACTTTGGGACACCATTTGGGGGACCAGGGTTTGGGAGTAGACATCTGGTGGCATTCCAGCAGTGCTTTGGGACACCATTCGGGGGACAAAGATTTGGGAGTAGACATGTGGTTGCATGGCAGCTGTACTTTGGGACACCATTCGGGAGACCAGGGTTTGGGAGTAGACATCTGGTGGCATGGCAGCAGTGCTTTGGAAACCATTTGGGGGAGTAGAATCTGGTGGCATGGCAGCAGTACTTTGGGGGACCAGGGTTTGGGAGTGGACATCTAGTGGTATGGCAGCAGTGCTTTGGGACACCATTTGGGGGACCAGAGTTTGGGAGTAGACATCTGGTGGCATGACAGCAG
The DNA here is from genome assembly GCA_016271365.2 of Neoceratodus forsteri. Classification (NCBI taxonomy): domain Eukaryota; kingdom Metazoa; phylum Chordata; order Ceratodontiformes; family Ceratodontidae; genus Neoceratodus; species Neoceratodus forsteri. Next base: position 925,450,076 of record CM028137.1, read on the forward strand.
TGCTTTGGGACACAATTTGGGTGACCAGGGTTTGGGAGTAGACATCTGGTGGCATGGTAGCCATGCTTTGGTACACCATTCTGGGGACCTGGATTTGACAGTAGACATGTGGTGGCATGGCAACAGTGCTTTGGGGCACCATTCGGGGGACCAGGGTTAGGGAGAAGATAGCTGGTGGCATGGCATCAGTGCTTTAGGACACCATTTGGGAGACCAGGGTTTGGGAATGGACATCTGGTGGCATGGCAGCAATGCTTTGGGGTACCATTTGAATAATCTGGGTTTTGGTGTGAACAACTGGTAGCATGGCAGCAGTGCTTTGGGGCCCTGTTCGTTGACCTGGGTATGGGAGTGGACATCTGGTGGCATGGCTGGGGACTAAGGTTTGGAAATGGACATCTGCTGACGTGGCAGCAGTGGTTTGGAGCACCTGAGTTTGGGAATGGGCTTGTGTCTGAAGGGGCTGGTCACATTATGGACATGATTATACTCAAATGTGAGGGGGAAGTTATGAGCTAGCTAAGGAACAGTGTTGGCATTTATGGTGGCAGCTGCTTGCATGCCTTTTTGCGCGGTTGAAAGGTGTAGTTAGGTACCTGCTCAAGGAGGAAAAGGTGGCAGCCTTTAACTTGGAACAACTTTTCAGTTTTTAAAAAATATGCATGGCTGGGGAGGGGGGACTGCAGAGATGAGAAGCAGACATGAAGGGATAGGTGAAAACATGATACACACCTCTGCAGAAAACTTAGAAACTGACACAGATATGGGTAAGTATATGACATGCAGAGGCCAGGAAGGAAAGAAATAACCAAACCCTGCTTTGCAGACATTTTTACTGTGTATAATGTGTGATGCTTGACCTGGAACCAAGTTTTGTGTACCTTGTATGTCATGCGGGTGCAGCTGTAAAAGAGTTGAATGTTAATTTGCTCATCTTAATAAATAGGAATTGTGAATTACAAGTACATAAAAAATACAAGTTTTTGAAAATGAAGAATCAACAAAAGAACTTAAAAAGAGATTTATAAATAAGTTGTTGAGGAGCGACACAGCTGTCGTTAAAAACTCCATTACAAACTCTACTGGAACTGAATCTCCGGAACAGTCAGCAGATGATCATCAGAAGGGCACTGCTGTTGTACAAGAGTACAGTATATGAAGAAATGTTATATAGTGTGCATTTTCTTTCAAAGCAACTGCCAGATTTAAAAAGTAAATGGTACACGTTTGCAAATTTTAATTTAGATTTTATGTATTTACTGTGTTTCAGAGTATGCGGTTGAAGCTGATGGCAAACAATACAACTGTGGAACGTAGGTTTAGCTCCTGGATTGGTGGCTCTATATTGGCTTCCCTGGTTAGTAAAATTTTAAATCTTTTTAGTTAGGAAACGAACAAAGCTAATACTGTCCGTGGTAGACTATAGCAACTTGGGTGCATTGTACTGCATCACAAACCTTATCTCCCATATTTACGTCTCCATTTTTCCCTTTTTATGTAATTACCACTTAGATCATCGAACAAATCCTTTGATAACATGGTAGTTCACTGGGACTGTTGGCAGTATCTTCTTGATAGCCCAAAATGTGTTGGTAAACCATTAAAAGTGTCTGAACTCGGAAAAAATTGTCCAGGCCCCCGGCAGGGTACAGAAATAAGTAGCCTGTCCAAAAAACACATACACTCTAGACTGATGTGTTGCTGTTGAGCTCACCCATGTGATGCTGTGCTTACTTATATGTGCTACTGTAACTGTAGGTCTGTTTATCACCTGGTTTCATTACTTAGAAAAATTCAAACAGCCCCTTGGCTAGCACAGCAGTAGCTTTGCTACATGCAGTGCCAGCGAACTATGTTTGGAGATGAACTCGGAGGGCGAGGATTGGTCATCCAGAGGATGTTCTTTTTCTCCAGGAGGGGAGGGATGCTATCTGCTGCTGTTCTGTTGACACCTGGATGGTCACAGATAGCAGTTCTGACAGATGATGCAGGCCAAGAGGGATGACCCAAGACATGCCCCCCCAGTGGCATGCCTTATGTGCTCGTGCCTGGAGTCTGGGCATCTGTGTCCAGCGGGGAAGAGGGGCAACAAGTGTAAAGCCCTGGAGTATGCAGCTTGATGTCTGGGCACTCTGTCTGGTCCTGCACTGCAGACTGTCCACCCCGGTAATGGGTCATCCATTGAGGATGCTGACCCAAGGACCTCATCATGGGAGGCATGCTGTTTGGTAGGGGAGAAAGAAAAGAGGTGGTAAAAGGGCTGGGATGTCACCCAAGAGAGCCAAGGGGCTGCCCTGGGGCATTAAAAAATAAAACAGGTTTCCCACAGTCCTGCATGATGAACATTGCAACACTTTTTTCATACAGTGTTGTCATGGTTGCTGGGGAGCTTGCTGCCCTGACATGCTGGAGGAAATGCTCTCTTGGGGCACCGTGGTACAATCTGTAACTGTTTTGTTTTTTTCATTACTGCTTTCCTTTGCAGGCATGTCTCCTTAGACACGGTGTGCAGTTTTGTTTTGTTTTTTTATTTACTTTGCATTTCTTACATGCCTAATTCAGAAGGAAAATTATTTACTTCAGCCCATTCATTAGATCTTATTTTAACTCTTTCTGTTGCGATGTGTCTTGCAGCTCCACGCATCACCTTAACATTATTCTGCATTTCTTTAACATACCAAACTAAATACTTTTGGGGTAATAATACCACCAATGATACCTTTCATTGTCAAAAGCATCCTTCTGTAGTGACACAGTATGTCTACTTTTCTTTTGATAATTCAAACAACATGAAGTCTTGCTATATTATGACATATGCAGTGAGTCCCAATCTTCAAACTGCTCCGGAGGTGAAAGAGTTAACTTTCCATGCCAGGCATGGAACCTTGAGCGCGAACTCGGTTGAAAACTCTGTCTGTTGTTCTTCAAACTGAAACTGTCAGATTCTTTACTCCGCCTCACTGAACAGTCGCTCGAATTTCTCCTCCTGCTCAGTTCATTTGTCGGTTAAAGTATTATTTTATCGGTTTTGACGAAATTAAAAGCATAACCGTGGGTTCAAGCTCTGTCTGTGGTATTGTAAGTAATAGATAGGCTTACATTTATTTTATTCTGTGTGGAACTTGTAAACGTCTTTCGGTTCGGTTTGAACCAATCAGGTTATTCTCAAACTTTACTAGTCTTTATTTAGAGTGCGGTTCCCGGTTCTTATCGGTTCTAAAAGCAGTTTCATTGCGTTTTCCGCGACCTGTGACATACAGTTTGAAACTGATAGAGAGTCTTGCCATGGATTGCCATAAACGGGCAAATTTGGTTAGGCTGGTACTATGTCTGAGAAACCCAAAAGAAAAACCGGGCCCACTGGATTTCAGCACTGTAGTGTTTGTGGGGAAGCCTTTGCTAAGGCTGACCCACACACCACCTGTGTGTATTGTCTGGGGTTTGACCACCTCAGTGCAGACTGCCAGATATGTAGTAATTTTCCTGCTGCCACCATAGAAAAGAGAGTTGGTAGGCTCAGGGACAGGGAGGCCAAAAAGTCCGCTGACCCGGATGGCCAGCCCGGTTCGGTTCCAACCGAACGGAGAGTATATCCCTCTGACCAGGCGTGCTTCCTCGGGCAAGCGAAGAGCCAGCTCTGAGGAGCGGTTCCAACTAAAAGGACTAGAAAGTCAGCTAGTGTGCCAAAAGTTTTTCTCCAACGCAGGAAATAGCTAAAGCAATTCAAATTGTCAGTCACTTTCTCTGGTTCCGACCGAACCGACACCATCAGGGAAGAGCTCGGTTCGGCGGTTCCACCGGTTCAAGATTATGATTTTGAGGATTTTTATGAACCGGAGGAGGAAGAGGAGTATGAGGAGAGTGAATGTGGTTTTGAAAGTCTGGATGTGCCCATTGAACCGGACATCTCTCCAGACAGACAGACAGGGGTTTCTCCTCCCAGGCTATCTGAGTCCCCTTCTCATTTTATGTTCTATAAGAAAGTTGCTGAAACTCTCCAGCTCCCTGTTGAGGAAGCTGTTGATGACCAAGAGGAGCCTAATTATGTCGAAATGATGGATATTCCAGAGTCTAGGAGACTGTCTATTCCTCTGCATAAATCTTTTCGGAAACAGACAGTAAAAATTCTAAAAACTCCTCACACTATACCTCCTGTTGATAAAAGGATGGACAAGAGGTATACATTATCAGGCTTGGATACAGAGTTCCTCACACAACAATGCAGCCATGTGGGGGTAGTGCAGGCTGCAGCCTGTGACAAGGCAAATATTCCTCTAACCCGCATCCCCTGAAAAGGACTCCAGGAGGATTGATGCCATGGCAAAGAAACAGTACATGGCAGCATCTTTGGGACTCAGACAGGCAAATTATATGGCTTATGCTGCTAGGTATCCAGAAATCCAGATGGGATTCTGTGCTGGCCCTGGCAAAACAGGTCCTGACCAGCTTGCCGAGGGAGCTGGAACAGTTGGCTGCAGATGGTATTGAGGCATCCAAGGTGCAATTTCATGCTGCAGTAGACTCTAATGATGTTGTCATCAAGGGTCATGGCTACATCTGTGGCGCGCCTTGAGAATGGCTTGGCTCAGATGTACTACCCTGTCTGGGATACCCAGTCTAAGGCCATGGATTTTCCTGTTGTGGGCAATTCTCTGTTTGGGGAGCAGACAAAGAATTACATGAAGAAAATGGATGAATATAGGACCACCTATAGGAGTGCTCAGGCCAAGGAAAGGCAGGCCACTCCTCAAAGGCAGCATCCCAGGGGCAGGGGCACGCCTTTTCATAGGCCTTTTTACCAAGTCCAGGCCTCCTCTTCTGCTTTTGCCCAGAGGGGGTTCTTTAGAGGGAGAGGCAGACGGGGTACAAGCAAGCCTGCTTCCACCCCTCAGCCCAAAGCCCCTGCCAAGCAGGCACCCTGATGGGGTGGCCAGGGCCGATTCTCCACTACCTGTAGGGGGCAGGCTGGCTTACTTTGTCCAGGACTAGAAGTCTTTAACATCAGACAAGTGGGTCCTGGAAGTAGTAAGCCAGGGACTGGTTCTCAGCTTAAAAAATTTCAAAGATGAGAACCAGGTCCTTTCCACCTGCAAATCCATCAGAGGCACTTGCCCTAGAAACAGAAGTTTCTACCCTCCTGGCTCTCAGAGCCGTGGAAAGGTTCCACCCTTCACCAGGGCAAAGGGTTGTACTCCAGGTACTTCCTTACCCCAAAAGACAGGAGAATGGTGGCCCATCCTGGATCTCAGATACCTAAACAAGCACCTTTTAAAACCAAAATTCAAAATGGTGACTTTGGAATTATTTTACCTCTCTAAGGCCAGGGGACTGCTAGCGTCCCTGGACCTCAAGGATGCCTACTTCCATATTCTTATCAGAAGCTCCCATCGAAACTACCTCAGATTGAACTGCCCTCAGGCCATTACCAGTTCAGAGCAATGCCCTTCGGCCTCACCTCTGCCCGAGGGTGTTCACAAAATGCCTGGCAGTAGCAGTTGCTCACTTAAGAAGGCAAAAGATTGCCATCTTTCCTTACCTAGACGACTGGCTCATAGTAGGCCAGTCTCCAGAACAAGTCAGACTACACCTTATGTAACTCAGCAACTGCTCACATCTCTAGGTTTCCTTCTCAATCTTCCAAAGTCAGTTCTAGAGCCTGTCCAGCTTCTCACCTTCATAGGTGCAGAACTGAACACAAAAGGGGCCAGAGCCTTCCTTCCTCTGGAAAGAGCAAGGACCCTGGTCTCTCTGGCCTCCTCTTTCACCCAACAGGTCTCTCGACCAGCAAGGCATTTTCTGCAGCTCCTGGGGCACATGGCTACTTCTACAGCAGTAGTGCAGGGAGCAAGATTTCAGATGAGGGACGTCCAGTTCCATTTGAGAGCCTTTTGGTCTCAAAGGAGAGACTCTCTAACCAAATTGATCCCAGTGACTCGAAACCTGATTCAAGCCCTTCAGTGGTGGCAGGACCAGAGCAATCTGAGACAGGGGGATCTTCCTGGACATAAGTCTCCACCACTCCATTCACACTGAGTGGGGATTAGCGGCGGGCTTTCGTGGACCACTCGGGAACCAATTTTGCAGGAGGAGTCGGCTGAGAGATGGCGCCGCGAGCAGCGGCTCGGCGGCAATGACTATCTGCGTGACGACCCTCCAGCCGCCTTCAGTTCCTTTTCTCCGCCCGTCAGTGCGCTTCAGTGACAACGTCGCTCGCCTGTCGGGAGTCAAACTTCAAACTAAGCGCATAGTTTTCAGTTTATTTTTGTAACATTATCACGATAGTAGTATCGCTTAGTTTTTATTCTTTTTCGTTAAATTTTCCAATATTTTAAATTTAACTTATGGAAAAGTCTCTACTGGGCCGGAGTCGACCAGAGCAGGTCAGGTGACAGTAGGGAGACTTGTGTGAAAACTGTTCAGTCAGCGGGCTGGGTCGGTCAGCCTCCTTCTCCTCAGCGGGGTTCCGACAATGGTCAGTCCGATGCCGGGGGATGGCGGTCCCCGTCGGCATAAAATAAGCAGTCGCATTCTTGGCACCGTTCGACCTCGGCTCTTCTTGCCCACAGGTCAAAAGAAGGCATCCTCGCGGTGCCCTCTGATGTCTCTTGTCGGCCGGTCAGTTATCGTTGCTACTTGCCGGTCTCCTTCTTGAATCGCCAAGTTCCGGTAACCGTCGTCCTCGACATCGGAGCCCCTCCGCCTATAGGTAGGGCACCAGATGAGCAGTTTCATCAGTGGGCGCTCTTATGGGCGATGGGCTCGGTTGGTTCTTCTGCCTGGCTCGGTTGCCACGGGCCCTCGGGCTCCTCCGGCGTCAGGTAGGCGGTTGGACCTTCTGTGCGCGGCACCTTCTTGGTGCCAGCGACTCCAGGCTGAAGTGTTTCCCCCTTCACATGGCTGCGGCGCGAGGGGCCACACTGATGCCCTTATCTCCTGTTTTCCTTCTCTAGCTTTCCAGGTTCCTGGGCGTTCCCGGCGCCCTCAGGGAGTCTGTCGGCGCCATTTTCGGTGCCGCTGGGCCTTGCGGTGTAGATCCAGCGGTGCGGCGTGGTCGTGGCGCCCTGCGCGGCGCCGTTGGGTCTGGCGGGCGCCGCTTGGTCTGGCGGGCGCCGCGTTCAGGCGGCACCGTGCGCTCTCGCGGCGCTGCGTGCCCTCCGGCGCCGTGCCCCTCCGCAGTGCCGTTTTCAACCTGTTTTGCCTTCGGCGCGGGGGCCCTCGGGGACTCTCCTTGTTCTCTGCTATTTCCTCCTCTCTAATTTTCACTCCTTTCCTGTCCAAACAGTCCTTCCTGGACCATCAGGAGATGATGTTGAGCCTGACCCAGACCTTGGTTGGGTGATGAAGTGGAGGAAACAGGATCTTTCTTTGCTACAGAGCCTGTGGTGAGGACCTGTCCTTTAAGTCTCTGTTGAGGAACCTGAGATCCACTCTTTCTCTCCAGACTACAGACATCGATCCTGGGAAGATATTAAGACTCCAGTATCTTCATGCTGGAGATCCCTCTGGTTTGACTCCTCTGATCCAGCCTTCCTTGGGCGCTGTCTCAAATGGTATGGAATAATCCTGCTCTTATTCCCTCAGTGGCTAAATCCATTGATAGAGTATTCAGCTCCCAAGGATCGTCCCATTTTGGCATCCCAAACTGCTGGATCCTATTGTAGTCCTGGCAGAGAATGACAAAGGTCGTTCTTCCTCAAACTACTACAGCTCGACCTATTAACAAAGAATCTCGTAAGATTGATACATTAGGTAAGAGAGTCTTTGCTGCTCCACTCTAAGTATGCGTGTTGCCAGTTATCAAGAGCTATTTTCTCTCAGTATGAGTATATCCTGTGGCACTCTATCAAAGAATGGTTGAAGCTCTTCCAGATTCGGACTCCGAGTCAGAGCTTCTTCTGACCGTTATTAGAGGTATTGAGTCCAATAACCAACAGGTCAAAGCCGCCATGGACGCTTACGAACTGCTTCTAGCTCAGCGGCCGCAGGTATTGTACTGGCGGCCATTCCTGGCTGCGTACTTCTGGCTTCACGATGATGCTCAGCAGCAGGTATCGGCGCTGCCTTTTGTAGGCTCCTATCTTTTGGCCCTCAGGTGGGCCGGTGGAACTTTCTCCTCCGGTGGGAGGTCGTCTGATGTACTTCTACAACCAGTGGAAGTCCATAACCCGGACAAATGGGTCCTTCGGATAATTCGCGAGGTTATTCTCTCAATTTCTTGAAACCCCAGATTGTCCTCCCAGACGACAACCCAGGTTGTCGGCCTCTCAGTCAGACCTCCTCACCCGAGATCCAGGGCCTTCTAAACAACAGGGCAATAGAATGGTGCCCCGCATCCTACGAAACACAGGGTTCTACTCCCTTTACTTTCTAGTTCAAAGAAATCTGGGGATCGCCCCATTCTAGACCTCAGAAGTTAAACAAATTTCTCCCCAGGGAGAAATTCAAAGATTCCTAGGTACCCTGTTACCCTTGCTGCATCAGCACGTCTGGCTGGCCTCCTGGATATGCAGGGCGCTTACCAGCATATCCCCATCCACCCGACCCACCGCAAGTTCCTCAGGTTTGTAGCTTTGGGTCAGCATTATCAGTTCAGAGTCCTGCCCTTTGGGCTATCCTCGGCGCCGCGAGTTTTTACAAAGTGTTGTGCAGTTCTCGCGGCGCATCTCAGGAAGATCGGACTCCGAGTGTTTCCCTACCTGGACGATTGGCTTCTAGCAAGCCCTTACAGCCAAGGGACTTTGGAAGCCGTGCAAACGACTTCTCGTCTTCTTGCGTCCATGGGAGTTCTGCTGAATTTAAAAAAATCACAACTGCAGCCCTCCCAGAGGCTCCTTTTCATAGGGACGCTTCTAGACACCTCTCCCATGAGGCTTTCCTTCCAGAGGACAGAAGACTCGACATCCTTGGATGGCCCATTACATCAGGAGAACCAATCAGTTACAGCTCTCTCGATGCAACGCATGTTGGGTCTCATGGCGTCCTCGGTGTTCACTGTACCCTGGCCGGTTGCACATGAGAACCACCCAATGGATGCTCTCCTCCAGTGGTCTCCGACCTCTCACCCCAGTCTTATCCCATCAAGGTGGCGGAGCCCTTCGAAGGTCTCTACCTGGTGGTCTCAAGAAACAATCTCCTGGATGGATTCCCTTGCTCCCCGGATCATCAGATCTCTATCACCACAAACGCATCGCTAATGGGATGGGGAGCTCACTGTCCTCCCTCCACACTCAAGGTGTATGGACTCAGTTGAAACTCATCTCCACATAAATGTCCTGGAGATGAGGGCGGTCCTCTCAGCGAATCCGAGCTCTGAAGGATGTCCTTTGTCACAAGAACATTCTCCTTCAAGCGGACAACAAAAGCTGTGATGTATTACATCAACAAGCAAGGGTGCTCATTCTTATCCCTTGCAGGGAAGCAATGAGGGTGTGGGAGTGGTGCTTGGAGCCCAGTCTCTGATTCAAGCGGTTTATCTGCCAGGTATACAAAACAACCTAGCAGATCACCTCAGCAGAACTGAGGCAGACCCTCACGAGTGGCCTCTCGATCCAGCCGTAGCTCGGTCACTGTTCGAAGAGTGGGGGACTCCAGACCTGGACCTTTTTGCATCCCCACTCAACGCAAAACTGCCTCTCTTCTGCTCCAGAAATCCAGGGCCTGGCATTTTCTGTCAGGATGCGTTCAGGCTGCGGTGGACAAAACGCTTTCTTACGCCTTTCCACTGCTTCCTCTAATCCAGAGTACTCCTCAAGTTCGAGTCTCAGGGGACCAAAATGATTCTCATTGCTCCTCCTGGCCTCGGCAACTATAGTTTCTCTACTCAACAGTATGTTGGCAGCCTCTCCGAGACCACTTCCCTTGCAAATCAATCTTTTGACTCAGGGTTCGTTGGTCCATCCCAACCTGAAATCACTCCACCTTCATGCTTGGCTCCTGAAGAGGTAGAAGTGAATTGGTTCAACATCTCTCTTAGAGTCTCAGACATCCTTCTGGCTGCTCGGAAGCCAGCCACCCGAAAAACGTACGCTTCCAAATGGAAACGTTTTTCTCTCTGCTGTGCAAAGTCCTCTTGGAATCCCTTTTCCTGTCCTCCTGACAAGATTCTGGAGTATCTTTTGGACCTATCAAACTCAGGTCTCCAGTACTCCACAGTTAAAGTTCACCTTAGTGCCATCTCAGCGTTCCATGAGCGGTTTCTTCCTTGACTCTGGCTCAGTTACCTATGGTGAAGAGATTTCTTAAGGGAATTCTTCATACCAGACCCCCTGTTAAGCATCCAGTTGCAGCCTGGGACATTAACCTGGTGCTGGACATGCTCACTCGGAAGCCTTTCGAACCCCTAGCTACCTGTGAGCTAAAATTTCTTACCTGGAAGACTGTCTTCCTGGTGCCATTACCTCAGCCCGCAGGGTCTCTGAGATACATGCCCTGGTTACGGACCCTCCGTATACTGTATTCCATAAAGACAAGGCAGTTCTCTGTACTCATCCTAAATTTCTCCCAAGGTTGTGTCAGAATTCCATCTAAACCAACCTCTGGTACTCCCCTCTTACTTTGCTAATTTCCAAAATGAAGGGGAACGATCTCTTCATTCCTTGGATGTTAAGAGAGCCTTGCGGTTCTATTTAGATAGAACCGAGAATTTTCGCAAGACTCAGCAACTGTTTGTTTTTTTCAGCGACACCCGGCTGGGTCAACCTGTCGCTATCAGATGCATCTTATCATGGTTAGTGGCATGCCTTGACATTGCTATTCCATGGCTCAAGTTAAATTAGAAGGTGAGTGTCGCTCACTCTACTAGAGTGGATTCTTGGCATCCTAGAATTAGCAATGTTCCAGTGCAGATATCTGCAGCCGCCACCTGGAGCTTAGTGCATACCTTCGTTAAGCATTATGCACTGGATGTTCATGCCAGGCGGCATTCCGCATTCGGCAGAACTATCCTTAATGGACTTCTATCTTAGTCGCGTGAGCTCTGGCTCTCCTGCCGCCCTTTTGTGGGATTATCAGCTTGGTACTCTCCCACTAGTGTGAATGAGTGGTGGAGACTTATGTCCAGGAAGATATGAAAATTACGTACCTACCGTAATTCTTGATCTTCTTGGACGAGTCTCCACCACTCATTCACACGCCCACCCTCCATCCCCCGAGCTCACCGCTGTGTTGGTCTTCACTCCCTCAAATCTTTAGGCCGTGAAGACTCTTTGCTGACCCTTCTTACACGGGTCGTACGGACTATCTTATGTCCGTTTTTAAGGTTAGATTTCCTCTTTACGTTAGTTCGCTGCACCTCATGGTAAAGGTACTGGGCGGTTGGAGGTGCGTCGCGAGATAGTCATTGCCTTTCGAGGCACCGCTGCTCTGGCGTATGCCTCGCGCGCATCTCTCGGGGCCGACCCTCCAGCAAAGTTTGTCTCTCGATGGGTCCTAGTGCCTCCGGCGCTAATCCCCACTAGTGTGAATGAGTGGTGGAGACTCGTCCAAGAAGATCAAGAATTACGGTAGGTACGTAATTTTCATTTCTCTTCACCTCTCAGTCTCACTCCTTAATCCTTACTACAGATGCATCCCTCTTGGGGTGGGGAGCTCACATGGGCGACCTCACTGCCCAGGGATTGTGGTCCCCACAGGAATCTCTGCATCTCTGCTCCACGTCAACCTGTTGGAACTCAGAGCAGTTTTTCTAGCACTTCAAGTTTTCTCCACATCTGTTCAGAACAAAGTCGTACAGGTCAGAACAGACAACACCACTACAATGTGGTACATCAGCAAGCAAGGAGGCACTCGGTCTATGGCCTTGTGCACCGAAGCAATGAAGTTGTAGTCTCTGGCTTATTCCCTGAACACCTCCCTTACGGCAGTTCACCTCCCAGGCATGGACAATGTCCTGGCAGATGCTCTCAGCAGGATTTCCCAGGGCCATCACGAATGGTCACTGGATCCTCTAGTGCTGGAGGTAGTATTTGCCAGATGGGGCACCCCGCAGATAGATCTTTTTGCAGCCCCAGACAATCACCAACTGCACTTTTGCTGCAGGCCCCAGTGTTGGGCTCAGTCCCTCTGGATGCCTTAGTTCTCAGTTGGGAAGGAAGTTTCTCTGCTTCCCCCTCCCTCTCTCTGTTCAAAGTGCTAGTCAAAATCAGATCTCAACCCTGCAAGATGATCCTGATTGCTCCAGACAGCCCTGGTATCCACTCCTTATGTCCTTAGCAGTCCATCTTCCCCTGTGTCTCCCCAGGAATCACAACCTGTTAACCTGTGCCCAGGGGAGAGTTTGGTATCCAAACCTCAAATCTCTCAATCTCAAGGCCTGGCTCTTGAAGAGTTAGAGTTTGCTGACCTACATCTCTCCCAAGGTGTATTGGATATCCTGAAGGCTTCTAGGAAGCCTTCCACCAGGGCTACTTATAATTCCAAATGGAAGAGATTTTCCATATGGTGCTCTGGCAGGCATGTTTCCCCAGAAACTGCTGACTTACCCACAGTCCTGGATTATATGGTGCATTTCAATGCTTTGGGGCTGAGACCAGCTACCCTAAAAGTGCACCTGACAGCCGCGTCTGCTTTCTTATCAGCAGGTAAACCCTCTTCTCTTTCAGCTCATCCTGTATTCTCCAAGTTTTTCCAGGGGTTGCTTCACACCAACCCTCCATTGAGGGACCCTGCACCTGCCTGGGATCTTAATATTTGCATTGCCCAGCTTATGCAACCCCCTTTTGAGCACTTTTTTTCAGCAGAGCTTAAGTACTTGACTTGGAAAACTGTGTTTTTGGTAGCCATCACTTCTGCCAGGCGCATAAGTGAATTACAAGCATTGTCAGTGGAGCCGATTTTATCTCCTTTCATAGAGATAAGGTGGTCCTCAGGACTAACAGAAAGTTCTTGCCTAAGGTGGTTTCAGACTTCCACCTTAATCAATCTATGTCTCTCCTGTGTACTTCACTGACCATTCTTCCTCTGGCGAGAGGAGACTGCACAGTTTAGATGTCAAAAGAGCCCTTAGTTACTACATAGAACATACCAAGGGTCACAGGTTTGACTCCCTCCAACTGTTCCTCACCTATGATGAGGTTGGTAAAGGAAAACCTGCCACTAAAAGATCCATTGCCAGGTGGATTGTCTCTTGTATTCAATTTTGCTATGAAAAACTGGGTAAGGTTCCTCCTTCTGGCCTGAGGGCTCACTCTACCAGAGGTACAGCTGCGTCTCTGGCTGCTGCCAGGGACATCCCTATCCTAGAGATATGTCAAGCAGCTACCTGGAAAATGTTTCACACTTTTACCAAGCATTACTCCCTGGACATCCAGGCAGGAGTGATGCTCGGTTTGGCACAGCTGTGCTTCAGAGCCTATTTCCTAAGTAGGTTCTGTCCCTCCTTCATGGAGATACTGCTGTGTAGTCTGCGTATGTCATAATATAGCAAGACTTCATGTTGGTTGAAGAAAAAATTACTCGCCTTAGTAATGTTGTTTCTTCTAATGGAGTCTTGCTATATTATGACCCTCCCACCCCCGCCTGCCCCTCTCAGAACCTATACTTTCGGGATATGGGTGGGCAGTGCAGTGTTGGAACTTAGATGCCCACCTTATTTTTCACCCCTCCTTTTTGGGGTGTTTGGGTGTTATGTTTTTAATTTTTTTTGGATCCTGTGACTTGAGTCTTTGTTTTGGGGACCAAGAAAAATTCGTAAGTGAATATTTAGTAGCCAGTTGGCTAGTGTAGGTTTACAGCTTCCACACAGAACCTTAGTGAGTTTTTGCTCGTAAAGATCTGACAGTTTCAGTTTGAAGGACAACAGACAGAGTTTTCAACCGAGCTCGCGCTCAAGGTTCAATGCCTGGCATGGAAAGTTAACTCTTTCACCTACGGAGCAGTTTGAAGGTTGGGACTCACTGCATATGTCATAATATAGCAAGACTCCATTAGAAGAAACAACATTACTAAGGTGGGTAATTTTTTTCATCTTACTCACCTGCCATCTAGTTCTTCCCTTTGGAAGGGATATTTTAACCATTGTTTAGTGATGCACTGACCTAAATAGAATAAAAAAACTTCTGTACTAGTGATCTTGTGTTTTTAAGAAGTGTATTGAACAAAGAGTTTACTTTTGTAGAAGTCACAAATGTGAAGGATGGCTTAGGATATTCTCTATTTACTCCTGCAATTGCTTCTAATATTGGGATGGACTTGTGTCAAATGTCTTCCACCCTATACTGACTCGAGCACAGCCTTCTGCCGAGTGATCACTCACTTCTCTCTGCTCCTTATATTATTGTTTTGATGCTCACATTCATGTTGTTTGGCTTGCTCTGCAATTTAATATATGGCAATTTTATTCTTGCAGCATTTTTGTAATTTGTTTTATTATGCTTATTTCTATATTATTGTATTATTTTTGTACGTTGTATTTTCTGTTTGTTTTTGTTCTCTACTCTTCCCCCACCCTGGACACATTTGGAAACGAGCGGATAGCAGCTTAGTATGTCTTTTCTGATAAAACTTTTGAAATAAATTTAGTGTTTGTTTACCACGCAAGTGCACTAGACAGTCAAATGCCTATTTTCAGGAACAACCTGAGAGATTACAAACAAATGATGATAAAGTTTCCCCCAAAATAGCAATGAGTAGAAAGAGATACAGTAAGTGCAGTCAATACTTGGCAGTATAACAGTCACAAATACCATCGGGACTGACATAAAATAATACACAATATATAAATTTCACATGGGTAACATGACTCCACTGACAGAGGGGTATTTTTGTCACATCGGTTATCTGTGAGATACTGCAAACAAAACCTTTGGGCAGGAACAGTTAACTGCCTTGAGCAGATAGTCACAATACCTGCTGCAGAACGAGGCAGCAGGGGGGCATTGATGAAGTTCAGAAGGGGATTGCGTTCCATAAGTTTGAAGCGGTTTTAGCAAATTAAGTTTGAGCCAGACAAAAGGGCATGCTCACCAGACCTCAGGGGGTATGTACAATGAGATGGCTTGAGAAGTGAGACCCAGGATAAGGGTACACGACTGTGTAAGATACTATGAATTACATCAAGTGTATAGTGACATAAAGATGATTGGGGTGGCCAACCAAGCCTGGCCTACAAGGAGCAGTGGTTGGTAAATTGCTGGGATTGCAGTTCAGATTGGAAAATATTATTATGGCTTCCCACCTGTGAAGAGTAGCAGCCAAGAATACAGGGGCACCATGGAGGAGTTTAGGGAGTCGCATTCCGTGAGCGGTGGCCAGATGAGCTTGAGGAGTTAGGTTAGGATTGACTTTATATGAGACACTCAGCATGGAATAAACAGCTTTGCAGACACTCATCACATGGGGTGAGAAGTAGAGGTCAAGGGTGATGCCAAGGTAGGTGTAGGAGATGACAGCAAGGAATAAAGCTCCGTCGTGATGGGTGGGATAGGCAAAGCTTTTAATCTACAGGATTTTCCAAAAAGCATGGATCGTGTTTTAGTCATATTCAAAAGCAATTTATTCACAGGAAGCCAGTTATGAACAAATTCTCTGTCCTCTTGCAGATGCGATTTGATACTTTCAGTATCTGTCAAGCTAGTGAAGAGAACCAGGTTGTCTGCATTTAGTATGGGAGAGCAGTGGTACAGACACTGGCTGATTGAGTTGCTATGTAGGGCAAACAGAAAAGAATGTAATATATAGACCCTTTAGGAACCCTTACTAAAGTTGGGGCAGGTTCTGAGAGGGAGAACTCAAATTTGACCCTCTGAGATCTATTAGTAAAGTAGTTGCTGAAGCATGGAAGCAGAGTGGATGAGATTACTTGATTAGCAAAGCCGGAGCAGAGTAGTGAGTGGTCCACCAGGTCAGAGGCCTTTTTTAGCTCTGTAAAGACCACACCAGTGAGGCTACCCCATCCATGGCAGAGGCAGTATTGTTTGTGAGTATGAGGAGGACAGT
This sequence comes from Neoceratodus forsteri, assembly GCA_016271365.2. NCBI lineage: Eukaryota > Metazoa > Chordata > Ceratodontiformes > Ceratodontidae > Neoceratodus > Neoceratodus forsteri. The sequence continues at coordinate 925,466,009 of CM028137.1, forward strand.
GATTGTGCTATGTCCTTTTCTAAACCCATGCTGAGTGAGCGACAGTAGGTCATAGGAGAAGAGAGAACTGTTGAGCTAAGAGGCCAACAGTTTTTTCAAATAGTTTGGTTTAGACAGGAAGGTTGGTGATAATTACTGATGAATTTGTGATTACCTTTCTTAAACACGGTGACTACATGAGAGGATTCCCATAGATCTGGTGCAGCACCCGTAGATAAAGATAAATTATACATCCTGGTAGCAAGGTAGGCAAGCTAGTGGGCAGCAATCCTAAGAAGCTTAGGCTCAATACCACCAGAGTCAGCACATTTAGATTCAAGTACTTGTTGAGTCTGTGAACATTAGCAGTTTGAACTCATTTAAAATTAAAATGGGGGATGCATGGGGTTGGGGGTGGGGCTCAGTCTGGGAGTCACCACTAGATAAGAGCAGAGGCAAGACGAGGAAAAAGCCTTCATGTAAGTGGTAGGATCCGAGAAGTAGCAGTTGAAAGCATTCTGTGTGGTGGAGCTATTGTTGCACTTGACACTGGTTAAGTTCATGTCTGAGGGGGGATGATCAAGCTGAAGACCCAGCGTTTGCTTAATATACTTCCAGATGAGCCTGGGATGGCCAGCCCGCTGGCACAGCAGTAGTGCTACCACCTGCAATGCCAGTGACCTGAGTTTGGGAATGAACTTTGGCTGCTGGAGGGCCAGCCTGGAGGAGGATGGTTGAGCGTCTCCTGGACACTCGCCTCCCTGGAGATGGGCATGATTCTGGTCTCTGCCACTTGGGTGACCACATGTGGTAGTGCAGCGGAACCAGTGTGCAGGGTAGGGATCATTGGCATTCTGATGTTTCAGCATCAAAACACATCATCCTCGCAACTCTTAAGGGAAGGGGAAGAAAAAATGGAAAATCCCCGACCAGGCAGGATGACGCCTGCTGCTCTGGCACAGGTCCTGCACTGCCAACTGCGTCTCTCTCTTCTCAAACAACACTTCAGCACTGCTCGGGGTACAGGGTGCCCAGACTCCCCCGGTGGCCTTTCCTTTAGGGGGTCATCCATGGGGGAACACAGGAGAGAGTTTAAGTCCCAGAGAAGGTGGGTGACATGGCTGGACAGAATGGAAGGGCTGAAGGGGGTCAGAGTCACAGAAGATGAAAAAAAAAGAGCCTAGGATGTTGATCTGTAGCGTCAAAAAGCTGGTTACAAGCATTGCAGACTCTTATTGCACCTGACGGGTCTTTTGCACTTATTCCAAAGTACCCTGTATTCAGCTGAGTGAATTGCAGATGAGGAGGCCTTAAACTCCGGCCATCTTTTGTCTCTTGCTATGATTTTGGTTAGGAGAGAAAGATCCAGCTATTAAGTGACAGGATCGTGTACCCTTGTCCTGGTGAGTGGGGCAAATTTATCTTGCAGGCCTGTAAACACTGAGGTAAAAAAAAAAAAAGGTTACAGCCGAATTAACATTAGAGGTGTCATGCAAGTAGGGCCAATCATTGCGGGACTCCTTTAGCCTGAATTTGTGTGGCATCCAGATTAGAAAGCTCTCTAAACTGGATAAATCTTGAGGGAGATTTTAGTAGCGTAGCCCGTCATACACAAAATACTGTTGAGTGGTCACTCACGGGAGCCAAAAGCACTCCAGAGCATCTGAGTCTATCCAGTCTGGGAGTATGGATCCAGTCAGTTAGGGTTAGGTTATTTCCATTGCTTTGAGTCTGGTAGGTTCCGCAATAACCTGTGACAGATGGAGCTTACTAAGGGCCAGTTCCACCCTTTTATTACTGTCACTGAGCCAGTTAACATTAAGAAGTCACCAAACAGGATAAATTCATTATTTTAGACCGAGGAGCCTACATAGTTAAATAGTGAATGAAGTAGATTTATACCTCCAGCTGGCGGAATATGAATGCAGAAGAGATGCAGCTTTTTGGCATTACCTAGTGTAAGTGCACCGTAACAGAATTCTAGTGGGAGGGGGGTCGGGAAAGAGAGGGTGACTTGCGATTGTGGCATTAAGGTGTGATCTGTAGTAGATCAGTGTGCCACACCTTTCTTTGGAACAGCACAATCACAATGAATAAGATTGTAATCTGGTAGGGGCACAAAGGCTGTCAGGAATAGCTGGTTTTAGCTATCGTTCGGATATCACTAGTACATCCAGTTGATACTGACTGACCCAAGCTTCTAGTTTGTCTGGTTCAGGAAGCAGACTCCTAATATTTAAGTATGCTGTCTTTAGACCATTGATATGTTGCCAAGGAGGGGGATGAAAAAAAGTAAACAAGCTGACGAGGGGCCTAGATTTAGCCCAACATCACTAACAGGCAGGAGGTGGGTCCAGGGCAAGGTAAACTAAGGGACAGTATCTCAGGTGCATATAAATGGTGTTGTGGCCCCACTGGAGTCCCCTTAGGAATAGAGATATCTTTATAGTGCAATGAGGGGGTAAGGAGGTAATGGGTGGACACAACATTCTGTTTTTGACTTAAGATATTCATTTTTGAAGAACTCCTGAGAATAAATGGGCCCTGTACTGGAAGGGTTCATGAGAGGCAGGGAATGAGTAAGCTGCAGTGCACAACCAACGATCACAGCAAATGACACGGTCCATAGTAACAGATCAATTGTGACAGTGAATGCCTTAATAGAATAACTTAGTAAGTTTCTGTCAGGAAGCAACAAAGTCAGGTTAGAACATTCACTGCTAGGCCACGCAGATAGGGAGTAATCTGGGAACGCAATATTATACCTGTAGCAGGATTAAAGAGGGACGTCAATCAAAATTTCTGGCATCAATAAAGTCAGGATGTGGATCAGAAGAGCCCCAGTCAGCCACATGCCAAAAATGAGAGCTCTGTTATTTTGTTTAAAAGTTACAAGTCATTTTACAATCCTGAATTCACTGCCTATTCAGAAAAGTCAGTTTCAGTGAAGAGCTGCTGCTGATTTTTTTGAAGCCTGTTTGTTGTGGTCAATTTCTCCAGGGTTGCTGGATGCTGAGTTATAGCATAGCATAGCACTTTTGCTGTGAGGTTTGTAGATTAGATAACTCTGATGTGGTGAAAGGCTGTGACCATTCACACCTGTCATTCAATTGAGGTGATTTCTCAGATGGCACTTAAAAACAATTATCTCATCTCCCTGTAAAGGGGTGGGGTGGGATAGGTAATGCTGTTTTGAAACCTTACAGCAAGTTTCTATGTCGCAGCCAACCCAGTATTTTCTCCCTGGCAGGCTGTTACTTGAGCTACATTCAGGCTCGTCTGTTTTGTACTCCACATTATACAGTGGCAAGAAAGAATGCTGGGCTCTGATTGGTCAGTCTGTGACTGGATAACATCACAGGTCTAGTCCCAACACACACATGACCGAATGCCATCAGTAGGGAGAGACAAAAATTAGCTATTTACTGTCCCCACAATTCCTCACTGTGTAAATTAGTATACAGGCCATTATATTTCTGTACTCACTACAGAAATAAAAGACTACATCTCTTAATAAAGAAATGTCAGCCATATAGTTTTATTTATTGAGGTCTTGGATTACAACAGTGAGCAGGTACTCATTTATAGGTTCTACGTCAGTTACATAGACAGTACAATACAGATGACAGGGTTACATATGGTACAGGTAAGTTACAGGGTACAACAGCATTAAACAGCTTAGGCAGTATAGCAGCTAGCCAGCGTCGGAGGTTAACACCCTATTTGGAAGCTCTCAGAGGTGAGCAGAAGGAGGGGTTGCAAACATGGGTGGAAGGAGTAAGGTAGTGGGGAGCATCTGAGGGGGTAGGGAAGTGGGAGTGATGTCATGATTTTGGGGGGTTGGTGTAACCTAAAGTGCTGGCATTGGGGGTCCCTCAACCCAAGGAGTTGTCAGGAGGTACGCGTAGGTGGTTGGTGCTCCGGGAGGGTGCTAATGGTAGCAGTCACATTTATTAGATTTTACTACGTGCTGCCGGAGTCTGTATTTGAATGATCCAATAGATGTGGCATTGATCCATAGTGGAGCATGATAGCAAAAGGCACATTGTGCCAGGGCTGTGCGGCATCAGGAACTTTGTAGGTCTGCATGGAGGAGTTCCTTGTGGATCGGGTGCTTGAGTGTGGAGTTAGGAGGTTCTTGACCCCTGTGGGTAGTTGGTTGAGGGAGCATTTCTGGCGATGAGGCAAGTTTGGTAGTTTATTTTGTCCTTCAGTTGTAACCATCCTGCCTGGGTGTAGAGCTCACAGATGTGCATTAGTTTTTCTGCACCTGTGAGCAGTCGGCCCGCCTTGTTTATTGCAGTGGTGATGTGGTTTAGTGCTGTGTCTGTCACCGACCCATACATTACCAGGCCATAGCCGACGAGGGAGACTGTTGAGCTGTTGATGGCCAGGTTCAGTGCCTTGTGTTAGGCAGTGTCTGTGCCTGTATAGAATCCCTATTCTTGTATTAATCGCCCTTGCTGTGTTGTCGATGTGTTGGCCATATGAAAGTGTAAAGTCGAGTGTGATGCCCAGGTACCTGAACTGCTGGACGTGTTCCAGTGGGTTCCCACTGGCATTCCTGATTGCAAGGCTGAGGCCTTATGCTTGCTGTATGTGGTGGTGAACATCATAATCTTAGTTTTTTTTGCAGTTAATGACTAGTCTGTGATCCGTAAACCATTTTTCAGTGGCTGAGAACCCCTTTTGGAGATCCACCGCCAGTTCAGGATTAGGGTTATGACCGCGTCATCTACGTATAGGAGCATTCGGCCCTGGCATATGGGTGGCAGTTTGCTTAGCAATAAACTGAACAGTAGGGGTCCCAGAATTGATCCTTATGGGACACCTGAGCGGACTGGTCTGTTATCAGAGGTGAGCCCCCTATTTTGACCTTTTGTGAGCGATTCTGAAGGTGGCTGCTGAACCAGCACACTGATTCCAGGGAGAGTCCCATAGCAGACAGTTGGTCCAGCAGGAGCTCGTGATGCACCGTGTCAAATGCTTTTCATAGGTCGATGAAAGTTGCCCCAACCAGGAGACCTTGATCAAGTGAATGGTGAATGTGTCCGGTGAATTCGAGCAAGGCCGTGATAGTACTGTGACCTGATCAGAAGCCGTGTTGCTCAGGACAGAGAAGTTGGTATTGGTTCTGGCGTTCAACTTACTGGTTTGCCACTATCTGCTTAAGGGCTTTGGAGGTGGGGGGGAGTATGGAGATAGGTCTGTAGCTATTGTAGGGTCCTGTCACCACCTTTTGTGCACCGGAGTTACTGTGGCCGATTTCCATCTCAGGGGGAGGGGGGGACTGTGAGAGGGAGAGGTTCATTAGTTTGGTGAGCAGGCCTAGGGCTTCAGTTAGGGCCAGCTTGACGACTTTTAGTTCCAGAGTGTCCCCGCTATGTCTAGATTTCCCCAGCACCTTCTCCAGATACTTTTTAGCTTTGGTTTGAGAGACTTCTTTAAAGAAGAAGAGCGGGAGGTTAAGTGATGGTTGTTTAGCCATATTAGGATCAGTCTGCGGTGGGGGGTTGTAGTAGTCTGCTGGTAGCACACTGCTTAGGTCTGTGAACGTGATGTTAAGTGTGTTGGCAATGTGCATGTGGTCCAAGGATGGTACGCCGTCGATCAAGAGAATGGCTGGTGCAGATTTGGGGTCCTTGCCGGTTATGTCATTGAGGTTATCCCAGAACGACTTGCTGTCATTCCAGGTGCTGGAGAGAGCTTCTTTGTAGTATTTGCTTTTGGCGAGTCGGACGGCTTTAGGGCACTCATTCCAAGCTTTTTTATACCTCTGTATGTTGGCGTTGGGACTGTGCGCTCTCGCTATCTGCCATAAGTGATCTCTGGCTTGTAGTTGCTCAAGGAGATCAGGGGTGATCCAGGGGTTACTGTGCCCTCTTATCTTTGTGTTTTTTATCGAGGCATGCTTGTCACTGATGGCGTTGAAGGTTTTTATGAAGTGGTCCAGGGCTGTGTCCACATTATTGGCATTATAGAGTGCTGTCCAATCTGCGCTCTTGAGGTCCATTTTTAGCAGCTCCTGGTGCCCTTTTAGTAAGACTTGGTTTGTAATTGTTCTGGTGGGTGGTTTACAATAATTGAAGGACCAGGTACATGTGACCGGAGAGTGGTCGCTCATGCTATTGGGGAGAACAGTAGTGTTGTGGATGCGGGCAGGCCGATTGGATAGAACCCAGTCAAAGAGTGTGCTGGTCCCAGTTTTGTAGATGATACGGGTTGGAGTCTCAACCATTTGTGAGAAATGGACGGCTGTTGGCATCTTTGATTGAGGTGGCAGTAGAGGAGAGCCAGTTGTTGTTGAAATCTCCCGGCATCACGATTTCAGTAGTAAGACTTGGGTGCTCACATAGTCCATCAGGTCCCCGGTACCAGCTCCAGTGAGTTTGGGCGGGATGTATACAGAGAGTATGGTGAGAGCCCTGCTATATGACCCCAGAAGGAGTTTTAAGGTCAGGACCTGCAGGTTATCACTACTACTGGGGGAGGGGAGGATGTGCCCCTGAGGGGAATCCCTGACATACAGGACACAGCCCCCTCCTCTTTTTGAGAGATTGTCCTGTCTGAATGAGGTGTAACCTGGTAAAAGGATAGTGGAGTCCGGTACTTTGGGAGAGAGCCAAGACTCCACCACTGAGAAAACGTCTGGACTGTGTTGGGTAACCCGTGCTTTCAGGTTATTCAATTTAGGAAGAGGGCTGCATATTTTAATTCAGGCAAGATTAAGTTCAGCTGGCTTAGGCTTTCGATTCATCTGTTGTGGTGGCGGGCCTGGGTTGGGGTGCACATTGCCTGATAGTAGGAGCATGAGCAGGCGAGCAAGATGGCACAGTAGGAGTTAGATTCCTTCCTCGTTTCCTTCTCCTAGATGGTCGCTGTTTCACAGTGTTGAATTCTGTCACCATCCCAGGGAAGAGTGACAGCGTGTATGGACCATTAAGTTAGTATTCTCACAACCAGGGCATAGAGCCCCCATGCGAGGTGTGCTCGAAGACTCCAATACCATGGGATGTGATGGTCCCATAAGCATTTAGCACTGCTAGTTGGGAGATCCATTGTGTGGGTTGAAGGCGCAGTCCGCTGGGTGGACCTGCAAGTGATGATATAGTGAGCAGGACAGGTCTTGCAGAAATCTCCTTGGACTTGAGGGGCATTGTGATCAGAGTTCTTGTCACCGATAGTACGGGGTGAATTTAGGCTGAGAACGATATCCCAGTGATCTGAGGGAAGTTCAGTTAAAACTGTAACATACAGCCACCATGGAGCAGTCAAGATTTTTGAAGGACCCAGGACTAGAAGTAGTAGGGGAGGGCAGTGGGAAGAGGATTGCAACATCTGTGAGTTGTTGCCCTCTAGTGGCTTTGCAGTATAATCTGCAAATGGGAAAGCAGACACTTAAAAAAACAAACAAAAAAAACTATAACAATCCTGTTCTGCTAAACAGTTGGTACTGGAAAACTCGGCATTAGCAGTTTTTGTATTAAAAAAAGACAGCTTAGAAAGAGCAGAGGCAAGAGCCGATAAGAGAAGGGGAAATAGCGTTGCGCCCAGTCAGAGCTCAAGAGCAGTAGTAGTGCAGCCAATTGGCCAGAAAGGCAAAAAGTGCCAAGTTCAATCCCGTCGGTGGCTCTGAGCTGCTCTTCAAAATCTGTACCTGGTTGTAGGCTGTGAAGCAGGCGGGTTGGCGCAGAACAGCCGCTGGGGTCAGAGCAGCTCCCGTGGTTTGCAGGAGGCAGTCACCCATTCTGGGCAGGATGCCTGTGGAGGGGAGAAGGGTCTGTTAATTTAAGACTAACATGGACATGGGGCACTAAACCTAGGCCCCAAGCAGACAAGACAATAGCAGGGGGAGGTTTTCAGGCAGGGCGGACAGATTAGTAAAGCAGCTGAACAACACCTTTACAAAAGAGCTGTTGCACTAGCTAGCTCCAGTAAGCCCCCCCCCCAAAAGTGTATGTACAATGCTTCATTTTAAAAATAAACATCTGAGTTATTTTGTTGTAACCACTATGAAAATAGGAAACTGCACCTCCAAGTAAGGAAAATGGAAGACGGCTTCAAATTGTACCCACAGTAGCTTGCTATATGCATCTACATAGTAGGTGTTATGCTGCATTCACCACCGCCAAAATAAGAGACTGCACTGCTGAGTAAGAAAAATTTACGTTAACTTTATAATCTACCCAGAATTCCTTGATGCTGTATGTAAAACAGCATATTCAAACAACATGAAGTCTTGCTATATTATGACAATTGCAGTTTGTCCCACCATTAGAACTGCTCCGGAGGTGAAAGAGTTAACTACCATGCCAGGCATGGAGTTTAGAGCGCGAGCTCGGTTAGAGAAGCTCTGTCTGGCTAATTTCAAACCGAAACTGTCAGATTCTTTACTCCACCTCACTGAACAGTCGCTCCGAGATTTCTCCTACTGCTCGGTTCATTTCTGGTTTAAACAGTATTTTCAGGTTAAATTCAACCTGAGTATTATTATTTTAACCGCAAACCGATCGGTTCAAGCTCTGTCTGTGGTATTGTAAGTAATAGATAGGTTTATTTCTGTGTGGAACTTAGAATTTTTATCGGTTCGGTTCGAACCGATCAGGCTGTTAAACTTTTAAAAGAAAGCATTTTAAGGCTTTTAGAGTGCGGTTCCAGTTCTTATCGGTTCTAAAAAAGCAGTTTCATTAAGTTTTTTCACAACCCGTGACACGGTTGGGAACCGATAAGGGTGTCTTGCCTGGCACTGCCGCTAAAAGGGCAAGTTTGTTGGTTAGGCTGGCATCATGTCTGAGAACCCAAAAGAAAACCGGCCCACTGGGTTTCAACACTGTAGTGTCTCTGGGAAGCCTTTGCCAAGGCTGACCCACACACTACATGTGTCTATTGTCTGGGGTTTGACCACCTCAATTCAGACTGCCAGATTTGTAAAAATTTCCCTGCAGCCACCCTGGACAAGAGAGTGGGCAGGCTCAGGGAACGAGAGGCCAAAAAGTCCGCTGACCCGGATGGCCAGCCGAACCGGAGGGAGTGCCCTCTGACCAGGGCGAGACTTCCTCGGGCAAACGTAAAGCTGGCTCTGAGGAGCCAGTTCCAGCAAAGAAAACTAAAAAATCAGCAGGTTTGGAGTCCAAAATTCCTTCTCCAGCTGCTGCAGAAATAGCAAAAGCTATACAGATTGTACAGTCACTTTCTCCGGTTCCGTCCGAACCGCCACTGTCTGGTAAAAGGTCGGTTCGGCCGGTTCCACCGGTTCAAGAATATGATATTGAAGAGTTTTATGAACCAGAGGAGGGGGAGGAGGATTATGATCAGTGTGAATGTGACTTTGAGAGTCTGGATGTGCCCATTGAACCGGACATCTCCCCAGACAGACCTTTGGAATCTCCCCCTATGCTTTCTGAGTCCCCTTCTCACTTTTTGTTTTATAAAAAGGTTGCTGAAACCCTCCAGCTCCCATTAGAGGAAGCTGTGGATGAGCAAGAGGAACCTGATTTTGTGGAAATGATGGATATCCCAGAGTCTAGGAGATTATCTATCCCTTACATAAATCATTTAGGAAACAAACAATAAAAATACTAAAAGCTCCTAATTCTGTGCCTCCTGTTGACAAGAAGATGGACAGGAGGTACACTTTATCAGGTCCTGATACAGACTTTCTTTCGCAGCAATGCAGTCTTGTTGGGGTAGTTTAGGCTGCAGCCTGTGATAAGGCTAACATTCCCCTGGCTTCACATCCTCCTGACAAGGACTCCAGAAAGATTGATGCCATGGCTAAAAAACGATACATGGCAGCATCCTTGGGACTCAGACAAGCAAATTACATGGCTTATGTGGCAAGATACCAAAAATCTAGATGGGACACTGTCATGGCTTTGGCCAAACAGGCCCCTGGCCAGCTTGCCAAGGTGCTGGAGCAGGTGGCTGCTGATGGTATTGAGGCATCAGGTGCAATTCCATGCTGCTGTGGATTCTAATGATGTATCCTCTAGAGTCATGGCTACATCTGTGGCCTTTCGTAGGTTGGCTTGGCTCAGGTGTACTAGTTTGTCACAGGATACAGACTAAGGCCATGGATTTTCCTGTGGTAGGGAATTCTCTGTTTGGGGAGCAGACAGAGAATTACATGAAGAAAATGGATGAATATAGAACAACTTATAGGAGTGCACAAGCCAAGGAGCGGCAAGCCACTCCTCAGAAGCAGACCCCCAGGGGTAGAGGTAGGCCTTTTCACAGGCCTTTTTACCAAACCCAGGCTTCTTCTGCTTATGCTCAGAGGGGGTTCTTCAGAGGCAGAGGCAGACGGGGTGCAAGCAGGCCTGCTTCCACCCCTCAGCCTAAAGCCCCTGCCAAACAGGCACCCTGATGGGGTGCCCAGGGCCGGTTCTCCATTACCTGTAGGGGGCAGGCTGGCTTACTTCGTTCAGGACTGGGAGTCTCTAACATCAGACAAGTGGGTGCTGGAAGTAGTAAGCCAGGGTCTGGTTCTCAGCTTCAAAAATTTCAAAGATGAGAGCCAGATCTTTCCCTACAAACCATCTAGAGACCTTGCGCCTTAGAAACAGAAGTCTCAACCCTCCTGGCTCTCAGAGCTGTAGAAGGTTCCCCCCTACTCCAGGGCAAGGGTTCTACTCCAGGTACTTCCCGCACCCCAAAAAGACAGGAGAATGGCGGCCCATTTTGGACCTAAGATATCTGAACAAGCACCTTTTGAAACCAAAATTCAAAATGGTGACTCTGGCAATAATTTACCTTCTCTAAGGCCAGGGACTGGCTAGCTTCCCTGGACCTCAAGGATGCCCTATTCCATGTTCTAATCAGAAGCTCCCACGAAGTACCTCAGATTGAACTGCCCTCTGGCCAGTACCAGTTCAGAGCAATGCCCTTGGCCTCACCTCTGCCCCAAGGGTATTCACAAAATGTCTAGCAGTAGCAGTTGCTCATTTAAGAAGGCAAAGATTGCTATTTTCCTACCTAGACGACTGGCTTATTGTAGGTCAGTCTCCAGAACAGGTCAAATCACACCTGCAAGCTACCCAGCAGCTGCTCACCTTCTGGGTTTTCTGCTCAATCTCCCAAAGTCAGTGCTGGAACCTGTTCAGGTACTCACCTTCATAGGTGCAGAACTGGATACAAAGCAGGCCAGAGCCTTCCTGCCCTTAGAGAGGGTAAGGAACCTGGTGGCCTGGCCTCTTCCTTCACTCTGCAGGTCTCTCGACCAGCAAGGCACTTCTTACAGCTCCTAGGACACATGGCTGCTTCCACAGCTGTAGTGCAAGGAGCAAGATTTCAGATGAGGGACATTCAGTTTCACTTGAGACCCTTTTAGTCTCAAAGAAAAGATCCCCTTTCCAAGTTGATCCCAGTGACTCGAACCCTGATCCAGGCCCTTCAGTGGTGGCAGGATTAGAGCAATTTAAGACTAGGGGTCCCCTTCATCCCTCTATCTCACTCCTTGACCCTTACTACAGATGCATCCCTTCTGGGATGGGGAGCTCACATGGGCGACCTCGCCACCCAGGGAGTGTGGTCCCCTCAAGAGTCTCTGCTCCACATCAATTTTCTGGAACTCAGAGCTGTCTTTCTAGCACTTCAAGTGTTTTCTGCATCTGTTCAGAACAAAGTGGTACAAGTCAGAACAGACAACACCACCACAATGTGGTACATCAACAAACAAGAGGGCACTCGGTCTTCGGCCTTGTGCACCGAAGCAATGAAGTTGTGGTCTCTGGCTTATTCCCTGAACACTTCCTTCATAGCAGTTCACCTCCCAGGAAAGGACAATGTCCTGGCAGATGCTCTCAGCAGGATTTCCCAGGGCCATCACGAATGGTCACTGGATCCCCAAGTACTGGGGATAGTTTTTGCCAGATGGGGCACTCCTCAGATAGATCTTTTCGCAGCCCCAGACAATCACCAACTTCCACTGTTTTGTTGCAGGCCCCCAGTGATGGGCTCAGTCCCCCTGGATGCCTTTCTCCTAGATTGGGAAGGGAAGTTTCTATATGCCTTTCCCCTCCCTCTCCTTTTCAAGGTGCTAGTGAAAATCAGATCCCAGCCTTGCAGGATGATTCTGATTGCTCCGGATTGGGCCAGGCAGCCCTGGTACCCGCTCCTTCAAACACCATGAAGTCTTGCTATATTAGGACTTATTGCAGTTAGCCACTGCACTTGAACTGCCCCGGAGAGGAAAGAGTTAACTTCAGAGAGTCTGGAGTTCTAAAGCGCGAGGGCGCTATACCAAAGCTCTATCTGGGCAGTTTCAAATGAAACTGTCAGATTCTTTACTCCGCTTCACTGAACAGTCGCTCCGGAGATCAGCTGCTCAGCTCGGTTCATTTCTCGGTCAAGTGAGTATTTTGAGTTCATTTGAACCGGCAAAAATAATTATTTTACCGCATTTGGTTAAAGCTCTATCTGGTAAACCGTAAGTACAAAATGTAAAGTCTGTGTGGAAATTTAGTTATCGGTTCGGTTTGAACCGATCGGTTTGCTTATTTTAACGCTTTAAAGTTTTGGGCTTTTAGAGTGCGGTACCAGTTCTTATCGGTTCTAAAAAACCTTGATTTTAAATAGGGTTTTTCAAATACCCGTAAAACGGTTAGGAACCGATAAGGGTGTCTTGCTACACTGGCCATAAAAAGGCAAGTTTTTGGTTAGGCTGGCATTATGTCTGGGAAAAAAAAAACCGGGCCCACTGGGTTTCAACACTGTGATGCTGTGGGAAGCTTTGCCAAGGCTGTCCCACACACCACTTGTGTTTATTGTCTGGGGCTGACCACCTCCTGTCAGACTGCCAGGTGTTTAAAATTCTCTGCAGCCACCCTGAAAGAGATACGGCCGGCTCAGGAACTATTGGCCAAAAGTCCGCTGACCCGGATGGCCAGCCCGGTCCAGTACCCACTGGACCAGAGGGAGTGCCCTCTGACCAGGGCTAGACTTCCTCGGGCAAAAGGATGGTTCAGAGGAACCAGTTTAAAAAAAAAAAAAAAGAAGAAAGAAAGAAATAAGAATATGACAGAGAAATCAGTAGGTTTGGAGTCCAAGATTGTCTCTCCAACTGCTGCAGAAGTAGTTAAGCCATACAGATTGTCCAGTCACTGTTTCTAGGTCCTGTCGAACCATCTACAGTTGGTAAAGGTGGCTCGTTCAGTTCAGTGGTTCAGGTTTATGATGTTGAGAATTGTTATGAACCACAGGAGTGGGAGGAGGAAAATTGATCAATACATGTGTGGCTGGTGGGTCTGGACTTGCCCACTTATCTGGACATTTCTCCAGACAGACTTTTAGAATCTCCTCCTATTCTGTCTGAGTCCCTTTCTCAGTTTATTTTTACAAAAGCTTGCAGAATCCCCCAGCTTCCTTTAGAGGCTATGGATGAGTAAAGGGAGCCTGATTATGTAGGAATGATGGGCTAGGAGGTTGTCTTTCCTTTGCATAAGTCATTTAGGAAGTAAACAACTAAGATTTTATAAGATTCTTCTTTCTGTCCCTCCTGTAAGATAAAAAAATGGACAGAAGGTGTATTTCGTCAGGCTCTATACAGACTTCCTCACTGAGCAGTGTAGTCATGTAGGTGTGGTACAAGCTGCAGCCTGTGTCAAGGCTAGTTCCCTGGCCTCACATCCTCCTGAATAGGATTCCAGGAGGATTGATGCCATAGCAAAAAACAGTATATGGCAGCTTCTGTGGGACTCAGACAGGCAAGTTGTATGGTATGGCTAGATTTCGGAAATCTAGGTGGGACGAGTACAGAAGTTAGCCAAGCAGGCCCATGCGCCAGCTGGCTAGCGGATTGGGACAGGTGGCTGCTAATGGCACTGAAGCCTTTAAGTTCAAGTTCATACTGCTGTTGGTGTTAATCTTGTTTTCTCTAGGGTCATGACCACTTCTGTAGCTTCCGTAGGTTGGCATGGCTCAGATGCACTAATCTGTCCCAAGATACTCTGTCAAAGTCTATGGATTTGTTTCTTGTTGTGGGTAATTCTCTGTTTGAGGAACAAACAGAAAGCTATATGAAAAACATGGATGATTACCTACAAAAGTGCCCAGGTAGAGGCTCAGGCCTCCTCTGCTTTTAGCCAGAGGTCTCTTCAGAGGCGAGATAGGCGGGCACAAGTAAACCGTCCCCTCCCTTAGCCTAAGACTATTGACAAGCAGGCACCCTGATGGGGTGCCCAGGGCCAGTCTCCCTATACCAGTGGGCAGGTTGGTTTTATTTCAGCCAGAACTGTGTGTCCCTAACTTTCGGACAAGTGGGTTCTGGAAGTAATAGGTCTGGTTCTCAGCTTCAAACAGTTTCCAAAGATGAGAGCCAGACAGGTCCCTACAAATCCTTGAATCCCTTGCTTTGGGAGCAGAGTTTCTTCTCCTCTGAACTGCAAAAGCAGTAGAAAGGGTCCCTCCTTGCCACTGGGGCAAGGGCTGTGCTCATGATACTTTCTTAACCTATAGAAGGCAGGAGATTGGCGTCATCTCAGATTTAGGGTACCTGAACAAGCATCTTTTGAAAACAAAGTTAAAATGTTAACTCTGGCTGAGGCCAGGGGACTGCTAGCTTTCCTGGACCTCAAGGATGCCTATTTTTCATGTCTTGATCAGGCCTTCTCACCGAAAGTACCTCAGGTTACCCTCAGGCCACTACCAGTTCAGGGCAATGCCCTTGACCTTACCTCTGCTCCAAGGGTATTCAAGAAATTCTAGCTGTGGTAGTGGCTCTTTTAAGAAGGCAAGGGATTGCTTTGTTTCCTTTCCTGGATGACTGGCTCTTAGTGGGTCAGTCTCCAGATCAAGTAAATCCACCTGCAAGTCACCCAGCAGCTTCTCACCTTTCTGGGATTCCTGCTGAATTTACCAAAGTCAGTTCTCGAACCAGTTCAGGTACTAACTTTCATAGGTGCAGAGTTGAACACAAAGTTAGCCAGGCATTTCTCCCTCTAAAAGGGTAGGCAGTCTCTTGCCCTGGCATCTTCCATTCTCTGAGTCTCTTGACCAGCAAAGCATTTGCTACAACTACTAGGGCACATGGCTGCTTCCACAGCTGTAGTGCAGGGAGCAAGATTCCAGATGAGGGACATTCAGTTCCATCTGAGGGCCTATTGGTCCCAAGGAGGATTCCCTTTCCAAATTGGTTCTAGTGACCCAATCCCTGATCCTGGCCTTACACTGTGGCAGGATCAAAGCGATCTAAAACTAGGGGTCCTCTTCATTCCCTCACCACGGATGCTCCTGTGTTGGGGTGAAGAGCTCGCAAGCGACCTGTCCACTAGGGAAGTGTGGTCTCCTAGAATCTCTGCTCCACATCAATTTTTGGAACTCAGAGCTGTCTTCTAGCTCTTAGGAGTTTTCAGCTTCTGTCCAGAACAAGGTAGTTCAAGTCAGGACAGACAACACCACAATAATGTGGTACATCAACAGGCAGGGGCACTCGGGTCATCAGCCTTGTGCACGAAGCAATGAAGTGGTGGTCTCTGGCTTACTCCTGAACACCTCCCTGATAGCAGTTCACCTCCCAGGGAAGGACAATGCCCTGGCAGATGCCCTCAACAGGATTCTCAGGGCCATCACGATTGGGCTCTGAATCCTCAGGTGCTGGGTTCAGTCCTTGCCAGATGGGGCTCATTTTCAGACAGATCTTTTCAGCCCCAGATAACCACTAACTTTCTCTGTTTTGTTGAGGCCTCCAGTGCTGGGATCAGCCCCCTGGACGCTTTTCACTTGGATTGGAAAGGGAAGTTTCTGTTCACCTTTCCTCCCTTTTCCCTTTCTTTCAGGGTACTAGTAAAAATCAGATCTCAGCCCTGCAAAGCGATTCTGATTGTTCCAAGCTGGGCCAGACAGCCCTGGTACCCATTGTCTCTGTCCTTGACAGTCCACCTACCCTGAGCTTGCCCAGAGTCCACGACTACTGGCCTTTGCACAAGGGAGAGTGGTATCCGAACCTCAAATTCCTCCTTCTCAAGGCAGCTCTTGAGGAGTTAGAATTTGCTGATTTACACCTTTTTCAAGGTGTCACGGATATTTAAAGACTTCAAGGAAGCTTTTTCACTGGCGCCACTTACAATTCTAAGTGGAACAGGTTTTCAGTCTGAGTGCGCTGAGAAGCAGGTTATACCACAGTCTGCTTATCTGCCCATTTCTGGACTTTTGGTCCATTTTAAATTCTTTAGGTCTTAGGCCAGCTACCTTAAGGGTTCCTTTGGCAGCTGTCTCTGTTTTTCTGCAAAGCAGAAAGCCTGCTTCCTTTTCTTCTCAACCTGTGTTTTCCAGATTTTAAGGGGTTGCTCACACCAACCCTCCTTTTTGAGGAACCAGCTCCTGCATGGAGCCGAATGTTTACATGCTCAGTTAATGCAAACCCCTTTGGACCTCTGTCCCCAGCAGAGCTCAAGCTTCTCACTTGGAAAATGTTGTTTTCTGGTGGTTTCACTTCTGCCAGGCATAAGTGAACTACAGGCCCTGGCAGTGGAAGAAGATTTTCTCTCCCACAGGGATAAGACAGTCCCTAGGACTAACACAGGGTTTGTCCCAAGTGGTTTCAGGTTTCCACCTGAACCAATCCATCTCTCTCCCAGCATTTTTCACTGAGCATTCTTCCTCAGGTGAGAGGAGACTGCACAGCTGGACGTCAAAGAGCCTTATGCTACTATTTGTAACGCACCAAGGGTCAGGGTTTGAATCCTTCAACTCCTCCCCACCTAGGGCAAGGTTGGCAAAGGAACCTGCCACTAGAGGACAATTGCAAGGTGGATTGTCTCTTGTATCCATTTTGTTATCAAAGACTAGGTAGGAGAGCCCTCTCAGAACTGAGGGCTCACTCCACTAGGTGTACAGCTGCATCTCTGGCGGCTGCTGGAGATATTCCATTCTGGAAATCTATCGAGCTGTTACTCGGAAGACAGTTCACACTTTTACCAAGCATTATTCCTGGATTTCAGTCAGGAGAGATGCTCGTTTTTAGCACAGCTGTGCTTCAGAGCCTATTTCCTAAGTAGGTTCTGACCCTCCTCCATGGAGGTACTGCTGTGTAATCTGCAATAAGTCCTAATATAGCAAGACTTCATGGTGTTTGAAGAAAAAATTACTCACCTTAGTAATTGCTTTTCTTCTCATGGAGTCTTGCTATATTAGGACCACCCCCCCAACCTGCCCCTCTCAGAACTTCTACTGGGGTGGGGGTGGCAAATTAGTGCAAGCACTGTGTCATGCCATTGTAGTTCTTCCCTTCACCCTCTTTTATTTAGGGTTAGGGAACTAGGGTTTTCTGTGTTGTGTGATTTGTTGGCCCCCTTCCTGGACTTGAGTCTTTGGGGGAAGGGGGGGTTCCTAATAGTTTTTGTCAGGGGGGAAAACTAATAATACCATTATTCATTCTTGTTATTGTTATTGTTGTTTCTATTGTTGTTATTACTACTAGTAGGTAGCCATTTGCCTAGTGTAGAGCTTTCACACAGACTTGTTGCTTAGTGTTAGCTCGTAAAGATCTGACAGTTTCATTTGAAACTGCCCAGATAGAGCTTTGGTATAGCACCCTTGAGCTTTAGAACTCCAGATTCTCTGGAGTTAACTCTTTCCTCTCCGGGGCAGTTCAAGTGCAGTGGCTAACTGCAATAAGTCCTAATACAGCAAGACTCCATAAGAAGAAAAGCAATTACTAAGGTGAGTAATTTTTTCTTCTGTCCTTAGCAGTCCATCTTCCCCGTGCCTCCCCAGGAAACACAACCTGTTATCTTGTGCCCAGGGGAGAGTTTGATATCCGAATCTCAAATCCCTCAACCTCAAGGCCTGGCTCTTGAGGAGTTAGAGTTTGCTGACCTACACCTTTCTCAAGGTGTTCTTGACATCCTGAAGGCTTCTAGGAAGCCTTCCACTAGGCTACTTATAATTCTAAATGGAAAAGGTTTTCCATCTGGTGCTCTAGGGAAGCATATTCCTCCGGAATCTGCTGATTTGCCCATTGTTTTGGACTATATGGTCTATCTTAACTCTTTGGGCCTGAGACCAGCTACCCTGAAAGTACATTTGGCAGCTGTCTCTGCTTTTATTTCAGCAGGAAAGCCCTCTTCTCTTTCCACTCACCCTGTATTTTCCAAGTTTTTCAAGGGATTACTTCATACTAATCCACCTTTCAGGGACCCGGCCACTGCCTGGGATCTTAATGTTTGCATTGCTCAGTTGATGCAACCCCCCTTTGAACCTCTGTCTTCTGCAGAGCTTAAGTATTTGACTTGGAAAACTGTTTTTCTAGTAGCCATCACTTCTGCCAGGCGCGTAAGTGAGTTACAAGCCTTGTCAGTGGAGACTGACTTTATTTCCTTTCACAGGGATAAAGTAGTCCTTAGGACTAACAGGAAGTTTTTGCCTAAGGTGGTTTCAGACTTCCATCTTAACCACTCTATCTCCCTTCCAGTGTTCTTTACTGACCATTCCTCCTCTGGTGAGAGGAGGCTGCACAGCTAAGATGTTAAGAGGGCCCTTAGTTACTATATAGGCGTACCAAGGGTCATAGGTTCGAATCCCTCCAACTCTTTCTCACTTATGGTGAGGTTGGGAAAGGTAAACCTGCCACTAAGAGATCCATTGCCAGGTGGATTGTCTCGTGTATCCAATTTTGTTATCAAAAACTGGGAAAGGTTCCCCCTTCAGGCCTGAGAGCTCACTCTACCAGAGGTACAGCTGCGTCTCTAGCTGCAGCCAGAGACATCCCTATCTTGGAGATGTGTCAAGCAGCTACCTGGAAAACGGTACATACTTTCACCAAGCATTACTCCTTGGATATCCAGGCCAGGAGGGATGCTAGATTTGGCACAGCCGTGCTTCAGAGCCTATTCCCTAAGTAGGTTCTGTCCCTCCACCATGGAGGTACTGCTGTGTATTCTGCAATTGTCATAATATAGCAAGACTTCATGTTGTTTGAAGAAAAATTACTCACCTTAGTAATGTTGTTTCTTCTAATGAGTCTTGCTATATTATGACCCCCCAACCTGCCCTCTCAGAACTTCTACTTGGGTATGGGGGTGGGCAGTCCAGTATTAGCACTTGTTATGCCCATTTTATGTTTTCCACCCTTTTGGGGTTTTGGGGTGTTGTGTTTTATTTTATCTTATGTTATTATTTTTCTGGTCCCCTGACTTGGTCTTGGTGTTGGGACCAGGAATAGGTGTTAATATTTAGGTAGCCAGTTGGCTAGTGTAGGTTACAGCTTCCACACAGAACCTTAGTGAGTTTTTGCTCGTAAAGATCTGACAGTTTCGGTTTGAAATTAGCCAGACAGAGCTTCTCTAACCGAGCTCGCGCTCTAAACTCCATGCCTGGCATGGTAGTTAACTCTTTCACCTCCAGAGCAGTTCTAATGGTGGGACAAACTGCAATTGTCATAGACAACATTACTAAGGTGAGTAATTTTTTCTTAGCTGTTATACTGCTCTAACACAAAAGGTTGATCAGGAAGTTGGTGGATCTCTGGGTTGGGGAAAAGATGGTCAGATGGGTGGAAAACTGGCTGAGGGACAGAACCCAGAGGGTGGTTGTGGGGGAGAGTTATCTGACACTAGAGAGGTAACCAGTGATTTCCCACAGGGCTCGGTGCTGGGGCTGGTGTTGTTCATTGTCTTCATCAGTGACATTGGAGATGGAATTAAGGGCAAAATGTGCCTATTCGCGGATGACACCAAGCTCTGTGGGAGAGTGGACACAGCTGAACGGATACAGGACCTGCAAAAAGATCTGGAAAAGCTGGGGAAGTGGTCCAGGATTTGGCAGCTTGGCTTCAATGCCAAGAAATGCAAAGTTATGCATATTGGAGCCAAGAATCCCAGGACAGAGTACTACCTGGGTGGAGTCCGAGTATCTGCATCAGAGGAGGAGGAGGACCTGGGAGTGATGATCAGTAGTGACCTGAAGCACTCCACGCAGTGCAAGAAAGCAGCAAAGGCATGCAAAATGCTGGGATGCATATCTAGGGGGATCAGTAGTAGGAGAAAGGAGGTTATATTGCCCTTGTACAGGTCACTGGTAACGCCATGTCTAGAGTATGGAGTTCAGTACTGGTGCTCAGACCTCAAAAAGGACATTAACGTGCTGGAGAAGGTCCAGATGAGGGCTACAAAGATGATAGGTCAGCAGGGTAAGGCATACAAGGAGAGACTGAGGGCACTGAACATGTACTCCCTGGAAGACGAGAGAGAGAGAGAGAGGGGACATGATTGGGACCTTCAAGTACTTGAAAGGGGATAAATAAGGTTGATAACCATAACACGAGGGGGCACAGTCTTAAGCTGGAGGGCAGGAGGTTTAGGAGGGAGGTCAGGAAGTACTTTACAGAGAGGGTGGTGGACACCTGAAATGCACTGTCGAAAGAGGTCATCTTGTTGAAGGCAGTGGGCAGCTTTAAGAGAGGCTGGGATAGGCATAGGGGGAAGGTAGGGCTCATGGGTAGAGAGGATGGGAGGAGTTTGGAGGGAGGGAGGGCAGGGACATCAGCTCAAGCTGTGGACCCTGCAATATGAGCAGACTTGATAGACCAAATGGCCTTCTTCTGCTGGCTTCTTCATATGTTTGTATAACCATTGTCCCAATGTTAAAATGCAAGGGAAAATGTATTCAAAAATGTATTTTTAATAATGCACTCCAGGGTGTGTGCCATGCTGGAATAATATCACTTCTCAGGTGTGAGACACACTCGTTCTTATCCCAGCATGACACACACCCTGTCGTGCATTATTCTTTTATTAAAATGATCATTTTACCAGGGCTAACACTTCCACCCCTAATAGGAATTAACACATACTGTACAAGGTCCCTGTTAAAACTTATTGTAAAGCACACACTGACAAACAGCAATGACGTTACCAACATAACAACACTAGTAGCAATACAACTTCCTAACAGGCACAGTAGAGTAACACCCGAAAAGGTATCAGCAGCCTGGAGGTATGCTGACTCTGCATCCAGCAACCCTGGAGAAATGGACCACACCAAAAAGACATAAAAAATATGAATTTGTGAACTTTGTTACAAAACCTGAAATGCACACAGTTTTTATAGCAATGTTTATTGAATGGTGCTGCCTGTTTTACTTGTGAAAACCATTGCACATGATCTTTAAACTTTGGAGAAACAGGTCCTATATGCTTGCTGACGGGGAGGACTAGACTGAATTCAGGTGATTACATCATCAGCAGCGCTTCACTGAAACTGGCTTTTTTTGAACAGGTAGTGAAATCAGGGTTACAAAATAGCCCATAACTTTAAAAGAAGTAACGTAGAAACCTAAATTTTGGTATGAGATTTATTGGGGTATGCTTATTCTAATTCTGCAGTGTAGCACTTTTGGCCAGAGTCCCTGAAATGGCCACCCAGATATGGAGTAATTAGGCTCACTATATTAAGGCCTCTAACAAGACAGGAGAACACTGTAAAAGGCTTGTATTGGAACCGTAATGTAATAGCCACCCAGATAGAGTGTGCCCAGAAATCACACTTCTGAAACACAACTATACACTGCACTTTATCTGCACAACAGGACATTTCTTCACTCTAAATTGCGGACCATGGTCCCCCTTTTTTTTTTTTTTTTTTTTTCACAACCTCAACTCTGTAGCTGGCAGAGCAATAACAAGCATACCTGCCACCACATTTGCCTGGATCTCTACCTCATCCTCGAGTCAAATAAAAAAAAAAAAGAAAAATGCCTCCACCACAGAAGGTTCACCAAACACTCCACCAAACTTCAAAGACTGTACCTTTATAGCCTAGCCCTCTTGCTACTGATGCTACTGGGAAACATACACCCAAACCCTGGACTTGGAGGTAACCCTAATCAATAGGCCCCCCCAAGCAGAGTTCCATTATGCTGGCCACTATCAGCATCTGTAGTCTTCTCAACAAACTTGACACCCTCAAAGTCTGGGTGACCATGAACAACCCTGACATACTGTCTATCATTGAAACCTGGCTGTCGCCCAACGTGTCGGATGCAGCAGTTGCATTGCCAGGATATATGATCTTTCGACTGGATAGATCCTCTAAGCATGGTGGGGACTGCACAATATACTTAAAAAATAGTATTAGAGGGCTGGCGTTACCTCAGGTGGACCTCGGATGCCCTCCACAGGCACTAGCTGTACAAGGGCTCCTGGGGGCACACAACAAAACCCTCACTGTACTCATATACCACTTAAGGACCCAACCCCTGGCCTCCACAGTAATCTGGACTATCTTCGGGAGAAAAGGCACCTCACTGAGACAGTAATAATGGGTGACTTTAATATAAACTGGCTGTCATCAGCCAATGGAGCTATAAAGGACTCCTTAGCATCCCTACACCTCACTCAACTTGTCAGCACACCCACCAGGATAAACTATAAAACCGGTATTAGCACCACCATTGACTGAATCATATCAAATCACCCTGATCTCATCTCTAATGGAGGTTTCCAGGTGTTTGCTACCTAGGGCAACCAATTAGAAATAGCTTAGTATTCTATTTCAACTGCTCTGTTTTTCTCCTATTTGTCTAATTCTCATGTAATTGCTCTTTAATGCCTAATGATCAGGCCTCTGTAACCACTGAATATGTGTATTGTCTTATTGTCCACCCTGACGTGGAACCTTTGTAAAAGAACTCGCGCTCAAAGGTCTTTCTGAAATACTAATTAAATTTTATTTTATTTATTTAGTTTTTGTTGACCGGGTAAGTGCACTAGACATATCCTGCCTATTTTCAGGCACGATCCGGGGGGAGGGGGGATACAGATGAATGCCAACTGACCTTGAACCAGATTAAGCTGTTGGTGGTATATTTAGTGAATGAGGGAAATTTGGCCAGGACACTGGGGAAATTCCCCTACTGTTTTCGATAGGTACCATGGGATCTTTAACATCCACTTGAACTACCACCAATCCAGGCAGATGGGACCTAAATTAAACTTATGTGAGAGCTCACCCTGTCTCCATCAGTGACCACTCCCCTATCACGTGTAGCTGGTCAAATCAGTTCCGCTTCCCCCCACCCCAAACTATCTACAACCGAATGTTAGAGCGTGGGCATCTGGATTTACTAAAGTGCCAACTACAGTCCCACGACTGGTCCCTTCTGGGCTCTATCAATGACATCAGTGTTGCTCTTGATCACTTCATCAAGGTTTTCAATACGGCCTGCGACACCCATGCACCATTTAGGGTCCGTGGAACTATCAACTCCTGGATCTCACTGGAACTCAATACCAAAATGAAACAACATGACCATCTCTGGCTCATTGGCAAGTCAACAGGGAGGCAGCCTGACTCTCAGGCATATAAAGCGGCTAGAAATGTCTGTACAAGGGTGATTCGTCATGCAAAACAAAACCACCATAAAGAGCTTCTGTCAAACTCCTGGGTTGACAGCAGGAAATTCTGGGCGAACATAAAAGATGATATGGGCAAAGAACAGAAGGTGTCTCTGACCACGTTAAATCTTGAAGGCAATCCCATTACCGACCCTCTCTCAATTGCAAACACTTTTAATACTGCCTTCACTAATCTATCAGAGGTCCTCCCAAAAAACTTCTTTGAAGATGCTCCCCCATTGGCTGCCTCATGCTCGGATGCAGAGAAGCCTGATCACCCTCCGTTCTACTTCAAACAGGTCTCTGCCGCACAGGTCAGGAAACTGCTATCTAAAGTATTGGGGAAAACCAGACATAGTGGGGACTTGCTGGACCTCAAACTTATCGCACTTACCTTAGAAGAGGTTCTCCTGCCTATAACCAAAATACTCAACCTATCCCTCACTGTCCCAGTTCCCAGAAGTCTAGAAATCCACACTGATCACGCCAGTGCACAAATCAGGTGATCGCACGAAACCTAGCAACTACAGACCAATATCCATCTTCCCTCCACTGTCAAAGGTTCCGGAACGCATAGTAACTGACCAGCTTGTAGACTGTCTTGATAAGTACTCCCTGCAATGCACACAGCAGCACGGCTTTAGGAAAAAGCATAGCACAACTACAGCTTTGCTAGAATTCACCTGTTTCATCCAACAGTCTGTCGACAATAGCAGTCTGGTAGGAGCAGTGTTCATAGGCCTTACGAAGGCCTTTGGCACCGTGAATCACAAACTCCTCCTTGACCAACTCGCAAAGACTGGTCTCTCACCTAGCGCACTAAAATGGTTCAGCAGCTACCTTGCCGACAGGTCACAGAAGGTGAAGATTTCAAATACCATCTCGGAGCTGCACTCTGTCGGATCAGGCGTACTCCAAGGGTTCATCCTGGGACCACTTCTGTTTATTATCTTCCTAAACAACCTACCAAATGCCTGTCATTTACGTACCCTCCTATACACAGATGACACAGTCATCTTTGCAAGTCACTCTGATCCCACCGTGCTTGAAGACAACTAACAGCATGGATTCCTTGAAGTTGAAAAATGGCTCCAATCCCACAAGCTAGTTCTCAACTACAAAAAAACAAAACTTATGCTGTTCTCATTCTCCCACCATAAACACAGGTCACATGCCCTGACAGTTAAAAAATAACTGAGGAGCCCCCCTTGAAGAAATCCAGCATTTCAGATACCTTGGAGTAACCCTGGACTGCCACCTTACCTACGAGCCACACATTGACATTGTTGTTAAGAACATAAATGCTAAACTAGGACTGCGCTACAGACACAGAAGAAGTCTGACCCCAGAAGCACTTAAACTTGCAAACCACAGCTCGGTACTATTCATTATTGACTACGGCTTGGTTATATATGGAGCTGCCCCAGCCACATCTCTCAGAAGACTAAATGCTGACCTAAATAAAGCCAGTAGACTTATCACTGGTGCCGGCCACCTCACCCACCCTTGTGATCTCTTCGCCCTAACTGGGTAGCTCAAACTACAAGATCACATCAAGTACCACGCGTGTATACTTGCCAAGCAATTGTTGCTTGGAGCCCTGCCAACGGGCATTGCCAGTCTATCGAAATCTCAAAAGTCGCATCACACCCGGTCCTCTGTCTCTGAACTGTTTCACGTTCCTAGGATTCAGACCACCCAATGCCAGCGATCCTTCCCCTACAGAGCTCCTAACTGGATGAATGGCCTGAGCTGTGAACTGACTAGCAGACCTCAACTTACCCAGTTAAAGCGTCTCCTGCATCAGCACATCTCGAAGGAAAGTGAGTGTACCTGCTTTGAATTATCGTGCGACTTGCACCTCATCTGGCACCCTGCATTCCCTAGCCTCCTCGAAAAGGCCCCTGGCTGCATCCTTCCTCCCTGCTCAATCACCTCTCCCACTCTCTTCCCCCTACCTTTCACGTCCAGACCTTCCTACTATGTTCCACTAACTCGCCCACTATTACCCCTGACTGACTCTTTTCCACTCCTTTCTCCCTCCCTCCCATCTTCCCTCCCCCCCTCATATCTCACCATCCTCTCCCTCCTGTCACCTTCTCCTCCTGTGCCTGCCCCCGCCCCCACCCGTCTGTCCCTTTCTGCCTCACTCAATATGCTTGACAGTGCCGCCTGGCTGCACCCCTTGTTGTCTGTCCTGCTGCTACTCTTCATCTCCTAACTCCTCTTTCCCTTACTATTTCCAAATAGGAGTAACAGCCATGTTTCGCCTATAGTGTCCTAGAATGCCAACGATGTATCTAATTATAATAACTGGTGATCCTTGTTAGCAACCCGTTTTCAAGTACTGTAAAAAGTCGTATCAACCCGCAGGTTGGTACGAAAAAAGTGGGTTGATATGACTTTTACAGCCTCGCGCCAAGAAGGCTGCAGCACTCGCATTCCAGAGTAAATAGATTCAAAATAATAACAAAACGCTTGCACTTCCTTACTAGTAGGCACGCTCCGCTAGCACGTTATGTGATGTCATTCCTTGAATAGCGTGGGGGCGTGCCTACTAGTAAGGAAATGAGAGCGTTTTCGCCTTGCTTCTCCTCTTACTGTTAATTGTTCTATTGAATTGTTTTTAGTGCCAGTTATTATAAAAAATTAAACATTATGTATGGAGTAGAAATGGAGTTCTTTTATACACCCTCATTGTGTGATAATAGTAAAACCTCTCAAGCTTCACTCTCGAGGTTTATATATTATCACACAACTTGGGTGTGTAAAAAAAACTCCATATCAGCTCCATACATATGCATTATTCTCTATGTAATCACCTGTGTTTACCATGTATTGTGCTGTTACTGCTGTTCTCTGTATTTGATATTATCTGTACATGATATTGTGCTTTATACTTTGTCTGTTTTGTAACCCCCCTACCCAAATTATTGACATGGGACCTTTGTAAATGGGCTACACTGTGCTCAAATGTATTTTCTAATCCTAGATTGAAATAAATAATAAAAATAAATGTACAGCATTGTCTCACTTTTTACTCCTGTAACCCTTCTGCACCTGGAAACGAGCCTCAGCTTAGTGTGCCTTTCCAGTGACCAATTTTCAATTAAATATAGACTGCTGCTGTGACCATATTATTATGTGTGTCCAGATAGGGAGTAACCAGGCAAAGTACATTGTGCAACAAACTAATAAATAGAAACACACAGTCTGCTACCCCAAAATTACAACCATTTGACACATGGGATTGCATTACACATGAAACTCAAATAATTCAAACTGCATACCGAGTCTGTCACAGCATTACAGTAGTACTCCATGAAATTTGGTAACACAGTGCATTACATTGAAACATAAAATTTGACAGCAGATAAGGACCCCGTGGCCCACCCAGTCTGCCCATTATCCCCACCTGTATTGTTACCACAGACCCTACCTGATCTCCAGCTACACCCCCACATTCCAGCTAAGATTTCCTTGTGCCTAGTCCATGCATGCTTGAAGCCCACCACTGACTGCCCAGTCATCCACCACTCTTTGTCAAGTACTTCCTCACATCCCTCCTAAATTTATTTATTTTTTATTTATCAATTTGATAACCGGGTAGGGACTCTGGACAGTGCCGTTTTTCAGGTCTGACCTGGGACAGACTACAAACAACATTAATAACAAACGACAACTCGCATTTAACAATCACATTTAGACTTCCTCAACAAAAATAACTTAAGCTTGTTCTTAAAACAATCAAGAGACGTAGTTTGTCGAAGAGAGGAACGTAAGGCATTCCAAAGGGATGGGGCTGCAATGGAAAAAGACCTCAATCCATTCAGAGTCTTAAAAACTGGAAGATTCTATAAGTTCCCATTAGTAGATCTCAATTTGGAGAGGGACTGATGAACAACAACCATATCTGCAGAAGGAAAAATCAGGAGAAAAAGAGACTTAAAAAGCAAGCAATCAGAGAAATAATTATTTCCCTAGGTGACAACCAACCTTATTGTGCGTACAGCAAACAATGGTGTGTCCTAAATGGAACTGATAAAATAAACCTGCAGATATTATTAAAAGTTACAGACAAAACATTGTCTTCCTTCACATTCAAATTCTGATGCAGATAACAAACACAATCAAAATGTGGAAGTAATGAACCAACAGCAATTGATTTTCTAGTTTCAAAAGCAAAATAAGACCGGAATTTAAACAAAATACCCAATTTCTGATTTATCGTTTGACTAACATGCTTATAATATGTAACGAAAAAGTTAAGCCACAATCCAACCACACACCCAAATATTTAAATTGGGTAATTTGATCTATCGCAGCACCATCTCCATCAAAAAGCCGTAAGCAAGGATTATCTTTCAGCATAAGCGGGGTCCTGAAAATAGATTTTTTTTTTTTTTTTGAGTTTAAGATCATGGAATTAGTTACAAACCAGGTACACACATTCCTAAAGCTGACATCAAGAGCATTTACCAAATCTTCTTGTGATTTACCCTGACTATAAAGAATCAAGTCATCTGCGTACATTATTGAATCGCAAGGTCCACAATAAGCAGGCAGTTGGTTGACCAAAGAGAATAGCAAGAGTCCTAATATGGACATCTGTGGAACGCCACACTCAATCAAAGCTATTTGGGAGTCTTGTGACCCAATATGCACAAACTGTTGATGATTTACTAAATAATCATTCACAAAGGTAATGCACTTTTGGAAAACCAATAGCTTTCAACTTACATAATAACCCATGGTCTATTAAAGTAAATTAAATTCCCCCTTCCAGCTTCATTGCATTGTCCCCTTTTTTTTTCGTGCATCTTCTCCTCTGAAAAATACTCCCTTCCTCTACTTTGTTCAGCCCTGTGAGGTACTTACAGGTGTCTACCTATTTGTGCTGGCAAATGGGAAGTTTGTGAGAGAACTTACGGTGGAAGAACCTCTGTCAGGGAGTGACCACCACTCTTTATGGCTCACATTGGATATGGTCAAGGAGGGAGTGGAATCTGGCACAAGAGTGCTGGACTTCAGGAGGGCCGACTTTGGGAGGATGGGGTATGTGGTAAAAGGGTACCTGGTGAGAATTCAACCTAGAATGGGCACTAACCAGAGGTGGGAGCTCATAAAGTTGGAGATAGTGGAGGCAACCAAAACTACCTGCAAGGCCCAGAGCAAGAAGGCTAGGGCTAAGAAACTGAGCTGGTTGAGCAAGGAGGTCATGGAAAAGGTAAGGAGGAAAAAAGCTGCCTTTAGGAGGTACAAGAAAATGGGGGGGTGGGAGGACAAGGAATAGTACCTGACGGAATCAAAGGAGGTGACACGGGCAGTAAGGGGAGCCAAGGTATCTACGGAGCCCAGGCTGGCACAAGGCATTAAGAAGGGGGAGAAGGACTTCTTTAGGTACCTCAGGGAGAAAAGGAGCTGTAAGGACTACATAGTAAGGATTAGGAAGGAGGGGGGGGTTGGGTGGCTACCTGAAGGACCTTCTTGCACCTTATGTCTCGGTCCGCTCTCTCCGCTCCTCCTCTAGGGGTCTCCTAGCGATTCCCAGGACGAGGCTAAGAACTTCTGGTGACAGAGCATTTAGTGTTGCTGCCCCCGTCCTGTGGAATTCTCTTCCTCTAGCTGTTAGGGAGGCCTCGTCTGTTGAGATTTTTAAGGCCTGCCTCAAGGCCTTTTTGTACAATCAGGCCTTCCTG
The DNA here is from genome assembly GCA_016271365.2 of Neoceratodus forsteri. Classification (NCBI taxonomy): domain Eukaryota; kingdom Metazoa; phylum Chordata; order Ceratodontiformes; family Ceratodontidae; genus Neoceratodus; species Neoceratodus forsteri. The sequence continues at coordinate 925,495,017 of CM028137.1, forward strand.
GACTATGTTTTATAGTCTTTACCTCTCTTTTTTAATAAAAAATAAATTTGTTGGTAATTTAGTCTTAGAGACTTTAAATGCAGCTGAAGTTGAGGGTAGTTAAATGTATAGCAAATTTTGTTTTAATTTGTTCAGAGTATTGTATTTAATTGATTATTACTTTGATGTGTTGTATTTATTAATTGATATACGGCACTCAGAGCCTCCGGGATGGGCATCTTTTTAAATAAAATGTGCCTTGCATTGTGGAAGCAGGGTGCGATAAGGCAGAAGCGCTAAATGATTACTTCTGCTCGGTGTTTACTAAGGAGAAGAAGGGAGTGATGCACAAGGGGGGAGGAACGGCAGAAACAGGGGGAGGGGTGACAGAGGGGGCAATCATGGAGAGCAGAGTTTGGTAGGGTTTGAAGGCACTGAGGGCGGACAAGGCGCCAGGCCTAGATGGCATCCACCCCAGGGTACTGAAGAAGCTGGCAGAAGTCCTTGCGAGACCTTTGGCAGACCTGTTTAATGCCTCACTACACTCCGGGTGTGTACCTCAGGATTGGAGGATGGCTCATGCGGTGCCCCTCCACAAGAGTGGCCCCAAGGATAGACCGGTGAGCCTCACATCCATCGTGGGTAAGCTGATGGAGACTATTCTGAAGGAGAGGCTGGTGGCCCTCCTAGAGGCCAAAGGACTAGAGGACAGCAGACAGCATGGCTTCATATGTGACAGATCCTGCCCAACCAACCTGGTGGAGTTCTATGACTGGGTAACTAGGCAACTGGACAGGGGCCATGCAGTGGATGTCCTGTTTCTGGACTTTAGTAAGGCATTCGACTCAGTGCCACATGGGAGGCTGGGAAGTAAGTTAGAAGGCACAGGGGTGGGTGCAAAGCTGGTGAGATGAGTAGGGTCCCGGCTTCAGAGAAGGCAACAGAGGGTAGTGGGGAGCTGTAACACCCAAGGGTAGTGACGAGCGGTGTTCCACAGGGCTTGGTGTTGGGACCAGTGTTGCTTGGGATATTCATTGCAGACATATCATTGGACATCAAGAGCAAGATCACTCTGTTTGCTGATGATACCAAGATGGGAGTGGTGGTGGATGACCTAGGGGGACGGCAGGGGTTGCAGGATGATCTAGCAAAGCTTGAAACCTGGTCAGACACCTGGCAACTGGGGTTTAATGCCAAAAAGTGCAAGGTGCTGCATTTTGGGGTAAAGAACCCAAGGAGGAGTTACCAGCGGGGGGGGTGCAGCTAGCCCAGACAGAGGAGGAGAAGGATCTGAGGGTGTTCATTACGGGGTCAATGAACAACTCTGCACAATGTAGGAAGGCAGCTGTAAAGCCAACAAAATGCTAGGTTGCATTGCAAGGGGTATATCTTTGAGGAGGGAGGAGGTGATTCTGCCACTGTATAGGTCATTAGTTAGACCGCACCTGGAGTACTGCGTGCAGTACTGGCGCCCATATCTGAAGAGGGACATTAAGTTACTGGAGGGGGTGCAATGCAGGGCAACAAAGATGATCAAGGGGCTGGGGGACTTACCATACAAGAGGAGGCTGAGGGAGTTGAACATGTACTTGCTGGAGGAGAGGAGGGACGGATTGAAACCTTTAAGTACACAAAGGAATAAACAAGACAGGTACAGAGGGGCTGTTCAAAGTAAGGGAGGGAGAAACACCAGGGGTCATGATATGAGACTGGAGGGAGGAAGGTTCAGGAGGGAGATGAGGAGACACTTTTTACAGAGAGGGTGGTAGCAGGGTGGAATGCGTTACCTGCAGAAGTGGCATCCAGTAGAACAGTGGACAGCTTCAAAAGTGGTTGGGACAGGACAAGGGGGGGTCAATGGAGGTGAAGGGTGGAAGGGAGGGGCAGCTGCAGAATAAGGGGTGCTAGCTGCACATTCGATCAGACTTTATAGACCTCTAGGCCTTTATCTGATGTAAAATTTTGTATGTTCTTATCATGCCCCCCTCCCCACCACACTACTTTTCTCACAGGGTGTACATGTTGAGGTCCCTCAGTGTCTCCTCATAGGGTTTCTGATGCAGCCCCTACACTATGTAGTTACCCTCCTCTGGACAGCCTTCACCCTGTCTATCCTTACTAAGATGTGGTTTCCAAAACTGGATACAGTACTTCAGGTGGGTCTCACCAGTGATCAACAACCTTGTTAAGAATTACCAGATTTGCTTACATGCTCTCCGGGTCCTCCCTTGCTGAAATCTGTTCCTCGAGCCTCAGCTCTTGCTGAAATCAAGCACAGCTACCAAAGGGGGAAAAAACAGGTTAGATGTTACCTTTTAGTGTATTAAACTGTTTTAAATTGGAGGTGCCGTCCTCTGACCCTGAATACATGCTGCAAAGTGAGAGTGCCTTCTTATAAGTCTCCCCAGCTGCTTCTGCCTTGCTGTGATTGGCCAGAATTTGCTCATATGGCCTTGAGAGTCCTCCCTTGCTAAAATCTGTTTGAGACTCAACCTCTGCTGAAATCGAGCACTGCTACTATAGGGAAAAAAAAACAGGTTATATGTTATCTTTCAGTGTATTAAAAATGTGGTACTTACAGAGTCCATGAACTATTATGGTTGGTCACTGGCAGATGCCTACAGTAGACGTCCAGAGTAAAACTCCCTTCATCCAGAGTAAAACTCCCTAGCCTCTGCGCTGCAGCCCTAATCACTCCAGATCGCAGCGTGGAGTACTGCTAGATACACAAGGCTTTTTGGAAGCCTTGACCACAGGACTGGAGAGCCCTTCCTACTAGTCTTTTGACCCCCTCTAAGTGTCTTTATTGCAGAATTTTAAAATGCATGGGCTTTCATAGCCTTCCAACAGGACCAGAGAGCCCCCTCAATTGGCAGGCAGGAGGTGCCAGGTAGAGGAACCCTGAAACTTGACCAAGTCTTAGTGCATCCATCGTGGTGGGGGGGGGATAGTACTGAACTGAATTTTAGTTCCATTTAGACAGGATAAAATAGTTAAGCAAAGTGTTTTCAAGAGCATCCTGTATCATTCATACAATTTGAAGGCCATAATATGTAATACAGTCAGTCATAAAAAATGAGTACATAACACACTTTAGCAGCCACAGGACATGTGCTACACATCTTACTTTCTTGTGTACATCCATATGAAAATGTACGCAACTTAAAGCATGTTTAAAAGGGAGATAGATGAACATATGCATTGAGCTAATGTAACATCAGCCCACAGATGTGGTGATTAAGATGCTACTGGGGCTTGCATATCTAAATGCTGCTGCTTAAATAAAGCCAAGTTAAAAAAAAAAAAATGAAATGGTGCTGGCTCAGCTCTGCTTCCCAAAAAACCAGCATGCTGAAGTCAGGGCTGCAGAATTGTCACATTTTGTGAACTAATTTTTAAGTAAGCACACTTTGTGATCTTATGGACAGGGGAACAATCAGAATGTTTAAAAATGAGAATCTGATCCAGGTACTTAAGTCCATGTTTAGCCAACTAAATGAACATGCTGTTAAACTTCATAGTTCCCAGAAATTGTCCCTTGAACACCTTCAATACAGTACTTGTTTAAAGCAGCAGTACTACATAACTAGGAAGTGATCAGTTTCCAGTTGTTGTAGGGCCACGGAAAATATGGCAGCTGCAATCTAGTACTTCTGCTTTCAGTATGGCTGGTGGCAGAAATGTAAACAAAAACACAGGAAAACTCGGCAAATTACTGGGTAATCGTAGAATGCTGGTGGGAAGAAGTACCAGGTACATGCTCAACAGAGCACAGGGAATAAACTATTGAAAAAGTGCAGGTTTGTATTTATTTATTTATTTATTTTTTACATAGTACTGCTGCTTTAAGGATTCACTAAATTCTCAGTTTGATATTAAACAATAGTTGGATTGAACTTTAACATTAAATAAAGTTAGAATCAGCATTTCAATCTTAAAGAGCTAGTGTACTGCCTGCAGTTAATTGCAACTTTCAGATGTAGTCAGCTATTACTTCTTGTATCTCAAATATTTATTCTTTTCTGTTTGCTAATTAGAAGATTTTCCACTTGGCAGTACTGGAGGTGTCGTGTGGAGCAGCACTCTGGAGGGGGAAAAAAGTCAGTTCTGTTCCTCCTACTACATCAACACTAAAACCACACTGACTATGCCATCACTAGTAACCAGTGAGAACAATTTCTTACCGCCAAGTTTCACTTTCACATGAAGCAGCAGGGACTGTCTCTCCCTGGTTACTAGTGATGTCACATTTTCCTGCATTTTGATTGGTAACTTGTGAGAGTCTCTGCTTAGGCTGCAAGGATTGTGGTACCTCAAGGTGTTTGGTCACATTTCTTATGATGTAGTGGGAGGAACAGAACTGACTTTTTATTTTCCTCCAGACAAGAGTGCTGCTCCACACATCACCCAAGTACTGCCAGGTGGAAATTCTTCTAATCAGCAAACGGAAAATAAAAACATACTTAAGATACTGGAAGTGATAGCTGACTGCATCTGAAAATTACTATTAATTCTAAGCAGTACACTAGCACTATAAGTCTTCTGGCAATTACATAAGTAATAAGATATGACAACTTATGCTTTATAGGATTATAACAACTGGGGAGCGTTTTCTCCCATAGAGAAACTCGGTTATAATTCGCCATTCTACCCTGTAGGTTATAATGGTGAACACACGCTGGGTTTCCCTTGCTGAGCACATGTGCACAAAGGTTCTCTTGTGCACAGCTCGCAGCACTTCCTCACACCATTTGTTTGAGTTAGCAGTTGCAGCAGACTTCACCTGTGAACACCATAGCCTGCAATTCCTGACCCACTTTCTTCCACTTCACTTCCCGATCAGGACTAAAAAAAAGAGAGACACTTACCCGCACTTCACCAGATCGCTCTTGAAGTCCTGGTAGAGGTGGACAGAGAGATTGCGATAGAGACCGACCTTGTGCAAGAGAGAGAAAGAGAAGCAGACAGGCTGCAAATACAAGCGCCCAGCACTATTACTTTAAACAGCAGCACCATCTAATGGCCATGTGGTTCATTTAAAAAAAAATACAAAGTCCATTGCCACAGCCATATTGTGGTGCTGCTGTCTGGGTGAGAAAACACTCCTTAGTTATTATATAAAACAATACATAGGTGATTGTGCAAAAACTCAAATTTTACACACACCTTTGAGGTGTGATGCTGTTATAAACCCCTTGAGCTTTCTTCTCGGGGTTTATGAATCATCACATCCCTCAGGTGTGTATAAAATTCTCGTTATACACACCCACCTATGTATTATTCTATATATAATGCACAGTCGGGTGGTATCTCCTGGTCAAAGCAGTTTCTAGAGTTTTTTTCTTGCCATTTCATAAAAAAGAAACAAATATGCTCACCCACCACCTCATCAGCCTCACTAAAGGCCCTTGTAGCTCTAAACCTTCTCAGGGATCTAAGTCCTAGCGGCCTTAACCTCAAGCTCCTTCATACATCTGCTCCAACAATTGCTATTCTGTTGCATCTGTCCTTGACCTCTCTTTCTCCCTGGTCACTTCCTCCTAATGCTTGGAAGAGGGCAGCTGTTGTTCTTTTCCCAAAGGGGATGACACCACCACTCCTGAGAACTGTCACACGCTCTCTACTCCTTTCCCTGGCAAAGCTCCAAGAACACAATCCTCTCACAACTCCCTGTCCCTTCCGTGACTCCTCTTCCTTCTTCACCCCCTTCCAGTCTGGCTTCTGAAGTCCCACTCTACATCCACCTCCCTTCTCCAGTTCAGACTCCATCCTGACCAGAATGGACCACAGTCTGATTACCTCTGCAGTCTTTGTCGACATGACCAAGGCTTTCAACACAGTAGCTCGTCCGCTTTTCCTGGACAGCCTTAAGAGAGTGGGGCTTTCTGATCATTGTTAGCTGGTCCCATTCTTACCTCAAGGGCAGGTCTCAAACCGTCCACATGCGATAGGCCACCCCCTTCCCCGGGTCTGCTCAGGCATGCCTAAAAATTATTTTCTTGGCACAATCTATCTCTCATTTTCGAAATGACCTCCCAAATGTCGGTACCTCGCTGGCCCTCCACATGTACGCAGAGGATACTGTACTTTACATTGCTGGCGCCTCCACCCCTAACCTGGCTGCTTTACTCCAGTTGGACTTGTCCAAAATGGGTTCTAATAAACTGTCCTTCATTGCCAATAAAACAGTCTCTATAACCTTTGGCATCAGGCAGAGGCTGGTCGGTCTCTCACCCTCCCCCTTCTTCCATGGTCTTCATGGTGGAGTAATTGAGGGTGTGTCCTCGTTTAAATGCCTCTGGTTCTGGTTGGATGGTTGGTTCATTTTCTCTCTGCATGTGGAGGCGCTCCACCATATACTTGATGCTCTGTCCAGAAACAAAGCTTGCATTCCATTTCCTACTCGCATAGAAATCATCTTGAAGACGATCCTTCCTGTGATTCTAGGGACATTGTGTACAGCTCTACACCCAAATCCACACTGGCCAGAGTGGATCCCCTTTTTCACTCCTGCCATTTCAGCCTTGGACTGTCCCCTCTGTACCTACCACTGTTCCATCTACTCCCTCTCTCTCTCTCTCTCTCTCTCTCTCTCTCCCCCTCCCCCTTCCCCTCCCTCTCTCTCCCTCAACGCCGGACACCTCTGACCCTGCTTCTTTTATCTCCACATTTCGTCTGCTCCCTCCCACTTTACCTTAACTCTCTCACATTCCCCTTTGCTCCATATATTCTCTTTGTTACACTGACTCTCACTCTTTCTTCCACAAAATCATCTACAGGTCAAGATGTTTTGTCTTTCAGGTTCCCTAAGCTCTGGTCTTCTCTCTCTCTTGCTAGCCATTCTGCTTCCTCCCCTTTATTCTCTCAAAACCCTCCTTCGTGTCTACACAGCTGACACTTGCAATTGCTCCTGACCCTCCCCAAGACTACCGCTTAGCTACTGGGTATTGTACTTTGTACTAGTGCTGATCCTGTGAACCTGTTCCTTTAGTCATGGCACAATTGTACTTCTATCTGAATTTTTGTAATCCAACAATAGGAGTTTAATAATGACAAGTCTGCAGTAATCTTGCACCTGAGTGATTGCTCTGGAGACCGTTTGGAATTTAATTTTTTAAATAAATAATTAAAACATTAATTACTGCTTGATAGATTGGTCCTGAAAAAGACCATAATTGCTGAAGAGAACCGATGGTCAGAACATTGATTTTATCTTCTATTTTCAGCATTTGCCTTTTTTTTTTTTTTTTTTTAGTATTTTTGTTCCTTCCTTCCTTTTGTCCTCAGCAGCAGACTCCTCCAGGAGACCCCAGTGTACCCCTCAGACCCTACACCCCTACCTCCAGTGCCGTTGGCCCTTCACAGAGTCTTGGTTTGCTCCCCAGGTGGGGTTGGGGTGGGAGATATACCTCCGACAATGGTTGTTTGTCAGATGGCAGCTGAGTGGGGTTCTGGATTTACCTGGCCTATCAACTGTGTTCATCAAGGCAATTCCCCCACCCCACTCGGTTGCACAACACAGTATGCAAACACGCATGCCAAAGCATTCATCCACGTGGCGCCAGCCAATGTCCCCCATTCCTTAAGGTGCTTTTGCCCTCAGCTTCAGTTTGGGTCACCTAGGTGGCACTGGTATGGCAGCTGCACACTTCCTCCCTCCCCAGAAAAGTAGCGCGTCCTCTGGGATGCATGAGTCTTCTCCCTCTGGCTGCCCTCCCAGTGACCCAAACTTATTTCTAGACCCGGGTCACCAGGATCACGAGCAGCAGCCCTAACTCATCACCAGTGGCTTAGCATATGCCTTTTTCTGACCATTGTGTTTGTAGACCAGATACTGACGTAGCACTTGATATTACATTTAACTTTAATCATTTTTTTTCTATAGGGTACCTTCCAACAGATGTGGATCTCAAAACAGGAATATGAAGAAGGCGGGAAGCAGTGTGTTGAAAGAAAATGCCCCTGAAGTTAGTCTGAAGAGTATACCTGTTGCCTTCCCCCAAAAAATCCGACATTGATTTTAAATGGTTTTGTTGGTTCTGCTTCAGTGTACTCAGGAATATAATGGACACTTTTGTAGATTTTTTTTATATTAGGATTTTGTACTTTTTATGTAGGATATTTGCTTTTGCATTATAAATGAACAGTATATTAAAATGGCTAACTGGTCACAATCCACTGGAACTGGTTTGGTGTACTATCTTTTACAGCAGGCCCAGCTATTCTGTAATCCCATTTTGTACAGAAAGATCCATTCTGCATCGATTCCTTTAGGCATGTGACAGCAGTTGACCGAAAATGACAAAATGCTGGTGTGCGCCCACTGATGAAACATTCAGTGGGCTGCCATTTCCGAATTTGGCAGACTATATTCTCAATGGAGCATGTGCTACGTGGCAGGAAATAGACGAGCGTAAAAGACTTTCTGCTTCACCACAGACAACGTGCCAGCCTTCTGCCCCATACAGCTCACACTGTGGAAGCACAAGGATCAGGAACATGCATCTCGTCATAGTAGTCGCCTTCAGGAACAAAACTTGTTTTTCCAGTCACAGAATTATTTCATATTCCCTGATCAAAGCAGTTCATATTCCTTTTACAGTTCATAAGCTTGCTGATTTTTCTCTGTATTAGTTTTATAAATATTGCTGATTTCTTTTACATTGCACTCTCCCCAACTTCAAGTCTCGGGGACATTAGGCAAGACTTTAGTGGGTGCAAAGTAATTATCTCAGAAATCCTAGCTGTGCCAAAGGCTGGTCCTGGAAGTCAGAGGGCAGGTAAACTGACATATGCCTGACTGTATAATTCGGCTGAGGATGAAGGGTTTGCTTTTCTGCAGAACTGGGTCAGCTTCTGGCACACGGATGACCTCTTTAGGAGCGATGGGTTAAACTGGAACAGGAAGGAAGCCTGGGTACTAGGAAAGGATAAATAGGATTGTATAGGAACATTTAAACTGAATATGGAGGGGGTTCAGTGGTATTGAGGGGAGACCTGTTAGGTCCAACTGGTAGAAACCAAATTATATTGAACACTTGAGAAAATATGTGTAGATAGAAGAATTGGGGAAAATGAGACAAAAATCTTGTAAGCAAGGTAATGAAAACTGGAAATGTATACTAGTTCATGCTAGATGCCTAAATAGCAAAATGAGACAATAGAAGAATTGGTTCTAAGGGAGAAACCAGGTATGAATGCAGTAACAGAGCTATGGCGGGTGGAGGAAGATAAAGGGGTATAAGCTCTTCAGAAGGGATAAAAAGAGACTAGCATGGAGGAGAGGTGGCAGTCTCCACAAACGAGGTAATAGTCTAAGAGACGTAGCTGTAAATAATACGAACATATGAAACAATCTATATGGGTAAGGGCAGAAAGCAGTAGAGGGAAGGCTGACTTGATAGGGGTGAGGGTGTGCTACATGCAACTAGACTGTAATCGCAAGGGTTACCAGGCAGTAAATTGTGAAATTGGAAAGGGTTGATCTTCCAGGTAGGCATCTTCAACATTAATTCCCACTAATGGGTGTGTGCCAGAGGCACTAGGACCCTGCGGGGGTGAGAACTTTTCAAGAGGGCTGGTGCTGAGGCAAGCTGTGCAAATGCAAGGTGTCGCAAGAGTGGCTCGCGGCACCAGGCTTACCCTGGGACCAGTCCCCAACCACCTCAATTCCTGTTTCCCCGCTGTCGAGTGCACTTCAGTGACAATGTTGCTGGCCCTGCGGGAATCAGAACTTCACGTCTGTAGGACGGCCACTTCAGTTTGTTTCTGTTTTTAGTTGTTTAAAGCAAAAATGTATTATTTTTGTACCAGGTTTACTAATTTATGAACATTTTCTGTCAATTTTCTCCGACCTTATCATACATTGCATGACATTTCTTCAGGATTACAGTAGGGAATCTTCACAGGCTGCTTTTGTGGTGGGGCCGTATCCAGTCCATTTTCCTGCAAGGGAAGGGTTTTTGACCATGGGCGGTCCTGTGCTCGGGGGAAGGGCAGTCTTCTGCAGCACAAAAGAGCAGGCCAGTTTTCCCGATTCCAATCGGATTCTTCACCCTGCTCAGCCTAGAGTTCTTCCTCTTGTCTGGGGGGGAGAGAAACAGTACCACTCAAGGTCACCCATGGGTGTTCTCTGCAAGACTCCCAGATTCCTGGGGTGCGGCCTTATCTGCACCATCAGCGGCACCATGGTCTTTGGCTATGGGTTACTGGGATCTTGAGGCAGAGTCCCCTTCTGCCCTTTAGTGGGCAGTCTCCCTGGGCAGCTCTTTGGAGCAGCGGGTACAGTGTCAGGCTGGGATGTCTCTGCTCATGGGTCTGGTCCTTGGCCTTTCTTAGGTTGATAACACTAAGCCCAGGGCCATACCCCCAAGCCATGTAGATCATTTGGCTCTGGCAACGGCCCTCTGCCCTTGCCAGTGACCACATTGCTGACTCCTGTCTCACTGGCCATACCCTACCTCATGTCTCTAGGTAGGACCAGCTGGTCACCAGTCTGGTCACCTCTGTGCTGACATTGATGCCGGGTTCGACCATCTAAGCTTGACATTGTGCCGTTCTGGTGCTGGTTCGACTCTTGGCACCTTCCTGGCTGCCAGATCTCTCTCTTTCCTGGCTTGGTACTGTTTTCGGTAGTAGTCCTGACACAGAGTCTTCATTGATTCATGCTTCTGCCCACTATCCCCCAGACTCATGCCTGTACGGTTGTGTTGGTCTTCACACCTTTATACTTGGTTTGGGATGTGAAGACACAGTGTTACTGGATTTGGAGGCCATTCTTATATGGGGTATCTTATGCTGCTCACATACTTGGTTTAAAAAAAAAAAAAAAAAGGTACTGAGTCAGTTGGGGTGTAATGGGTAACAAATGATCAGGCAAGACAGAGGCAAATAAGGTACACCACACCTAAATAGATGAGGCTAGATTTATTAAAAAAACAAAAATAAACAATTTACTTGGTTAAATAATGAAACAAAATAAACAGAAAAGCACAGCTCGGGGTCTACAAGCATCTAGATCCCTAATCTAATTCTGTGCTGGGTCTCCCTTTGGAGAACCCACTCAGATGATGTACTCAGCTTCCACTCCAAACTACATCTGCCTTCTAGGTGCTGGAACCTGAGTTTTATAGCACCAAAACTCCTCCCCTCAGTAATTTTTATTCTAGGAGCATGGATATGTTGTTCATCCACACTCTCTGGCATGTCCCTTTCCCCTTTAAATCTTTCCGGAAGTCTTCAAGCTGGCTCCTCCCACCCACCCGGGTGGTAAATACCTTGGCTCCGCCCCATGACGCCCAGATCTTCCTTTCCGCTGAAGATACAGGTTCGCTCGTGCTACTTTAGCAATTCGTAGGCCCTGGCTTCGCAATGTCAGTCTTTACCGCAAATCTGTATAAAACTCGGCAGTGTTATTGACTCCGATTACAGCGCATTGAACGTGGAGGACAAATCATCCCCCAGATTTCGCCGGTGTACCTGCGGCCAGAAGATGTCGCGCACCGATCCCCACCTAGCGTGCATTTATTGCCTCTATGTCGGACATGACACCTTGTCTTGCACCTTCTATCCCAACATTCTGGATGACCGCAAGGCGCGCCTAAAATTGGGGAGACCGGAGAAAAGGAACCCGCCGGTGAAATCGAAAGAGGCGAAGTGGGTGGTTTCCGCAGCTGCGGGATCCGCCGAGCAGTTGGAACAGATGAAGGCATTTGAGGAGGAAGTGGCTCAAGCTTCGGCCAGTCGAGGCCTTTTTGTTCCACTCAACCTTGGCTCCACTTTTACGGGCTCCTTCAGAGAGTTGTGCCAGACTCTCCCCACTAGGGTGAGGCGCCCACGGGCTCGCACTCCTCCTGCCCTCGGAAGAGGGATAAGGACCCTAAGTCTTTGACTAAACAGAGATGCTCCTGGGACCAAGAGAGGTCTGAGTCCCAGGAACATGTGGTCTCGACTTCGGTTGAAATCGCTTCCTCGGCCGCTGGCTTTACAGACCTTCCGTCTGGCCAAGGCACTGAGACAGAGGAAACTGCTGAACCGGCCAAAATTACGCTCGACCCGATCGAGCCTTTATCACCGACTCCCGTCGAAGTTCTTTAGAAGGAACTCTGGTCCTTTCCTTTCCCGATGAGGAGACACTGCCCTCGGGTGTCCCAATCGAGGAAACTGTCCCGGAACCTCTGTTTTCACAGACTCCGGTGACTCTCAATTGACCGAATCGACCCCGTCGGTCTTGATCGAGGACTAGGACCCTTTCGGTCGAATGGCCGAAAAAGGGTCACAAACACTCCAAGAAGAGGCAACACCACAGATCTTCATCTTCATCCTCCTCGGACGAGGAGAGGCTTCAACGGAAACTCAGTCGACGCTATGAGGATCTTATGTGGCAAGAACTGATTTTGACGGGGCAGAAGCCGGCTGCGTCAGCCATAACTTGGCTCCCGCCTCCCAGGCTGACGCCGACCCCTCCAGAACTGAAAGCCCCGGTTCCACCGCCTGTGGGGCCGGCCCGTATCCCGACTCTGCCTATTACGGGGTCGCCACCAATTTTGGTGGAGCCACTGCCTAAGCAGCCTCAGGGAGGGGCTCCCTCGAAAGAGGACCAACAAGACACCGAGCTTCCCTGGTGTCTGTCGATCACAGTCGTCCCCGATCGCCCTCGGCGTATCGAGGGAGACCTAGGTGGGAGACCGTTGTATCCCGACTCTGACGACACTGGTTTACATTCTCATCCTGTGGATGATGAGTCATCAGTGGCGGGATTGGAGGAAGGCCCTTCCTCCTTTCAGGGCATCCTCCGCCTGATCTCTGAATCGACCGGAATGCCCCTGGAACCCATCCAGAAAAAGGCAGAGTACCCCCTTACGGATATCCTCAAAATGGGGGATACCCCGCGTGAGGCCTTTCCATTGGCGAAGTCATCGATTAGCTCGGCCCTTGAATTTTGGCAGCTGCCCTGCTTCCTGCCCAGCTCCATCTGCCCGCATGTGTACGGTGCCCATGGAGTCCCTGGCGGGGTTCACAGAACATCCTTCGGCTGAAAGCCTAGTGACTGCTTCTGTGTTCAGACGTACTGGTAGCTCCGCCGACACTGACTGACCCCTGGACAAGGAATCCAAGAATATGGACCACTCTGCCCGTAAGGTCTATCCAGCCTCCTCCTTAGGCCTTCATCAGGCCAGCTTGGCTGTTATCATGGCACACTTCTCTCATGCCCTCCTTGGGTCATTAGATGAAGTCCTCCCTCATCTCCCGGCAGACATGCAGACTACAGTGAAGCAGGTCTGTGATCAGGGCCGTGCTGTTGCAAAACACCAGCTCCAGACGGCCCTGGACATTGGAGAGTCTTGTGCCCACTGCATAGTAGCTGCAGTGGCCACTCGCTGCAGGGCTTGGCTGAGGCTATCCTTCTTTCCGGCAGAGACCCAGCACAAGTTAGCTGACGTACCCTTCCTAGGCACCAATCTCTTCAGCCCAGGAGTGGCTGGTCACCTCCAGCGCACAGAGCAGTCCAGTGCCACCTTGGATGCTACCTCTGCGAAGGATTCTTCAGGCAAGAACCAGCAGAAGTGCAAGAAGAAGCCCTTTCGGCACTCTTCCCCTGCGGTTAGATAGCCCTCCTATCAAGGAGGTCAGCAGCAACAGCAGGCTCAAGCTTGGTGCCCCAGGCCCAAGCAGGGTCCTCAACAGCCCTGTAAAGGAGGCTGAGGTGCTGGTCCAGGAGCCTGAGCCTCCTTCTCCTCCTCTAAGCCTGCTCAGTGATGGATTGGGGGTTGCCACCCCTATACCCATCACGCCAGCTCTGGGTCCTTCCGTGGGGGCCCGGCTCTGCCACTTTCTATCTGCCTGGTCCGATATCACCTCGGACAGGTGGGTTCTAGAAGTGGTTGGCCAGGGACTGCCTCTGGAATTTGAGCAGTACCCTCCCAGCCGAGCCCACACCCCTCGAGAGGAAAGGATCTCAGCTTGCACTCGGTCGGCTCTCTGAGACGACATTGCTCAGCTTCTCTGCAAGGAAGCAGTAGCTCCAGTGCTGGGTCCTCCTACAGACGCAGGCTTTGTGTCCAGGTACTTCCTGGTGCCCAAGCGGATGGGGGGTTGGCGCCTCATCCTAGATCTCCGCAACCTGAATCAATATCTCAGATCTCACACCTTCCGGATGGTAACTCTGAACCAGATCATACCATCCCTGGAGCGAAACGTGGTTCTGTTCACTGGATCTGCAGGACGCGTTCTTCCATGTCCCAATCTGTCCGTCCCATCAGCGGTTCCTCCACTTCAGGGTGAAGGGACCCTGTACGAGTTCTGAGCCATGCCATTCGGCCTGTCATCGGCCCCGAGGGTCTTCACCAAGTGCATCGCAGTGGTGGCAGCCCATCTCCAGCGTCGTGGAGCTCGAATCTACCCTTATCTCGACGACTGGCTCTTGGCAGGTTCCTCCCTTCAGGAGGTGGAGAGATCCAGGGATCTGGCTCTTCAAACCTGCTCCCAACTAGGCCTCCTCATCAACGAGGCCAAGTCTGAACTCGTGCCCTCTCAGGTGATGGGCTTCATTGGGGCAGTGCTCGACTCTTGTCAAGCCAGAGCTCTGCTCCTGGTGGACAGGGCAGAGGTTCTTTCCTTCTTTGCCCAATCATTTCTGGTTGGGCACTTGTGCCCTGCCTGGAACTTCCTGCGCCTTCTGGGTTACATGGCGGCGTGCACCTCAGTGGTCCGTTGGGCCAGATGGCACATGTGCCCCCTCCAATGGGAGCTGGCCGCTCAGTGGACTCAGCGCCACAGTAATTTCAACCAGCTGATCACTGTGACCCAGAAGATGTGGGACGCTCTTCAATGGTGGATTGCCCTAGAATGGTTGTAGGAAGGGATCCCATTTGTCCGCCCCGAGCCGACGGTCGTCCTTGCGACTGATGCCTCTCTCATGGGCTTGAGAGCCCACATGGGTGACAAAAGGGCCCACGGGTTCTGGACCCCTGAGAAGTCCTGATGCCACATCAACCTGTTGGAGCTCAGAGGAGTCGGACTGGCGCTGTCAGCTTTTGCTTCTCAGCTCCGGGGTCAAGTGGTTCAAGTCCAGACGGACAATACCACGACCATGTACTACCTCAACAAACAGGGTGGCACACACTCCTGTCTGCTATGCAATGAGGCGCTCCGAATCTGGACCCTCGTCAGCCAGTTGGAGGCGGATCTCCTAGCCATTCATGTAGCAGGAGTCTTGAACCAGCTGGCGGATGCTCTCAGCCATATAGGCCAGACATCCCATGAGTGGTCACGCCATCCAGAGGTAGCTTACAACTTGTTCTCCCGTTGGGGCAAACTGATGGTGGACCGGTTTGCCTCCAGGGAAAACACCAAGCTGAGGCTGTATCATGCCCAGCCCCCTCAGCGGGGCTCACTGCAGGGGGGATGCCTTCTCGAGGCTGTGTACCCCAGGCCTCCTTTACGCCTTCCCTCCATTTCCCTTGATCCACAAGGTGTTACTCAAGGTGAGGAGGGACAAGGCGCAGGTGATCCTGGTAGCCCCAAACTGGTCGCGCCAGTTCTGGTACCCAGATCTCCTCAACCTCAGCTGCAGGCCCCCGGAGCGGCTTTGTACACACCCGGACCTGATATCTCTGAATCAGGAGAAGATTTTTCATCCAGACCTTCAATCCCTGCACCGGACAGCCTGGTACCCGAGCGGCTGGAGTTCCAGGCTTTGGGTCTTTCCGAGGATGTCTACACTGTAGTGGAGGCATCCCGAAAGGAATCGACTAGGAAATGTTATGCCTTCAAATGGAAACGATTTTCCATTTGGTGTCGGGGTAAGAGTCTGGACCCCTTATCCTGTTCTGTGGCTAACATTCTTGACTACCTTTGGTCTCTCTTCAAAGGGGCTCTACGGTCATCAACCCTTAGGGTGCACCTGGCAGCCATTTCTGCCTACTGGGCACAGGTCCGTCAGCAGACATTGGTGCAGGAGACAGTGGTCGAGCGTTTTTTCAAAGGCCTGTATCTCATATCCCCCCTGGTGCGTGGACCTCCACCTCCGTGGGCTCTCTTGCTGGTTTTGGCAAAGCTCATGGGCAAGCCATTCGAAGCCATGCACAAGTGCGAGCTTTCACACTTGTGGAAGACTGCCTTCCTGATGGCTGTCACGTCAGCCAGAAGGACAGGACAGCTCCAGGCACTTTCGGTGGACTCCTTACCTGGTCTTCCACAGGGACAAAGTTGTCCTGCGCCCCCACCTGAAATTCTTTCCGAAGGTGGCGTCAGAGTTTTACCATAACCAGGTGTTGACCCTGCCAGTATACTACCCTAATTACACCTTGGACGCTGAGTACAGGCTCCATACTTTGGACCGGAGACGTGCTCTCTCCTAGTACAAGGAAGAAACAGCGGAAATTTGTGGAGAGGTTCGCCAGCTGTTTGTCACCTACGCTGAAGCTGCTTCTGGCAGACCTGCAGCCAAACAGACCATTGCATACATCATGCATAGGTCTGTGCTATGAGTTGGCAGGCAAGGAGCCTCCCAGAGGGATAAGAGCTCATTCTACCCACCATACTGCTGCATTGGTGGCTGCTTCCAGGGACATCCCTATCCAGGAAATCTGTCAGGCTGCTACCTGGAAGTCAGCAAACACCTTTATTACCCACTACTACATCGACCTCGAGTCACACCGGGATGCTGATTTTGGGGCCTCGGTTCTCCAGTCTCTATTTCCCAAGTAGGGTGTGTGTGCCTTGCCTCCCTCCTCCCGGAGAACTGCTTGGAGTCTGCCAGGGTGTGGATGAACAACATATCTACACTCCTAGAAAAGCAGGTTACTCATCTGTAACAGTAGTTCTAGGAGTGGTATATGTTGTTCAGCCACACGCACCCACCCGACCTCCCCGGCTTTAGGCACACAACCTTGCTTCCGGCGGGCTAAGATCTGGCGTCATGGGGCAGAGCAGAGGTATTTCCCACCCGGGTGGGTGGGAGGAGCCAGCTTGAAGACTTCCGGCAAGATTTAAAGGGAAAAGGGACATGCCAGAGAGTGTAGATGAATAACCTATACCACTGCTAGAACTACTATTACAGGTGAGTAACCTGTTCTTACAGTATATTTCTTTTTAATGTCTGACTAGACATATGATACCCGGAGCCTATGTCTTGCAATAATCAACCAGGACTGAAGACTCCTATATTTTAATACCTTTTTCAACACAAGCAATCCCTTTTACACAAAAATGGGCTTCTAATGAACCATGACTTCACCCCTTTTCAGGTGATTTATGGATCTTAGGTTCCATAAATATATCAGAAAGGGTGCCCTGGTCTCCCTATAGGAGACTACACCTACACCCTGCTAGAAGAACCCTTCTGATTGGGACACCAGGGCCTCTAGCAGCCAGCTTGCACAGTAACACCAAGGTAAAACAACCCTTTCTTTAAATGCTATGTTTCTGCTATTGTAAAACCTTTTTCCCCCATTAGGGAGCTTAATAAAGAATATGTGCACATGATAGTATATTTTCACAAATTTGTAAGCATACCAAAGACCGATTTATTACTGAAACTGTACATTCTTTGGCAAAGTCTGGTTTTCTACGTGGAAAGTTTTGCTATGCTTCCGTCCAGCAAATGAGCTTTGCACTGAAATATTCTTGCCACTCAGTGAGTCAGCAACAAGAGAGAAAAGGAAAACTTTTACTTTAGTTTTAAAACCTCTGCAGCCCATCGGCTTTCATTTGGTGGTTGTTGCAGCGCTGTTTTTCCTGTAACATACAAGAAGGAGCGCAAACACTCGGACAGCCTCTGGTAATATTAAAGAACATGCTGGCAGCTTTGTAACCTGCGGGGGCGGGGAGAGACTGTTTAGAATATTACTAAGTGTCTTTTACTGAAGCTATATTCCTGCGACTTGAGGAAACCAGGGTTGCAGGGTAACTCAGAGGCCAGCTTTATTCAAAATGACCCAGTACACGTATGCTCTGCATGAACTATTTTGCAGAGAACTGCCAACTTGAATATACTTGAAAATCCAAAAAAAGGCATTTAGGATCCATTTTAAGGGGCCATGTTTTATACAATAAAGACATACCTAACCCCCATACAGAAAGCAAATGTTCTGAAAACTGAGTTTTATGTGGCTACAATGGCATCAAGGTTTTAACCCGGCCACAGGGAGTGACACAAACTAACATTTTCTCCGAGGAGGGGAAAGTTACAAAACAAGAAGACAGAGATAGCAGAGGTTGGCTAACCCACTGCTATATAAACTTAATAAGATAGGTGAGAGAATAGATGCTGTTGCGCAACAGACTGGAGAACAGAAAAAGTTCAGAGAATACTTCCAGTTTAATGATGGCATGTTATTTCTAACTATCACAGGGGGCTGACAACACAATAAACCAGTGGCCATGTGCGCTGACGTCGGGCATGCGCACTGCCTGCCGGTGCGTCAGCCCTCTGAAAAGTACTGGCACCTCCGGCTCAGACCAACTAGGGTGAATCAATGGTAAAGATATTCTTAGATTTTTTGCATCTCCTATGTTCCATTAAACTTCAATATTATGTCCCTACTAATCCTCAGTACCCTTAGAAATTCAGATCACGACGCCAGAAAAAGACCCTTGGCCCATCCAGTTTGCCCATAAACCCTAACAAACCCAGTACCTATTGTCCATATAGGGTTCTAACCCCCACTATCTGCCCCCCATGCTCCCCTCACCCTGAGCAACCACTAAGCCCTTCACTCTGCCCCATGTTTGAAACCACTGATAGTTTTGATGCTTGACTGGGGTGTAGTACTATGGGCACCTCTGTTCCCAGTCAGGTTACCTCATCACAGCAGCTTGAATCGGCTCCCAAACCCATCTTGCTGGCATAGAAGCATCAGGCAGCCAGGATTCCAGGCCTTTTAAAACCAGTATTTACAATACACAAGTTTGCACTCTGTGTGTAAACTGTTCTTCCATCAATGTGAAAGAAGCATTATTGGAGGCCTTTGAAGTCTGGAAGAAACAAATCCTACAAGATAAATGGAAATTTCTGACTAGTACTCAGATGCAATTATTACCATCACATTTTTTTTTTTTTTTAAATGAAAATCCTATTCAATAATCAATCTTCACAGATTCCTACTATTTGGTCTTTGAGCAAGAGAACCCAATGGGAACCAGAACCTTTGGAGCTGGCAGACCCCATGCCTAGCACCAATGGACGGTGGCGTCCACGCACCCACAAGGTATAAAGTGGTGCCAGCCCCAACATCCTCAGTTGTTTTTTCTGTCCATTCACAAAGCTCAGTGCGTTCCTCACTGGGGACCAGAACTTCAGTATGCATCTAAGCAGTGTTCTATAACCTAGTTTTCAGCATCTCTGTGTCTGTTTTTGTTACAGTTTTGACCTCCCGTTTTCTCACACCTCTACCACATTTGATTACATTCAAAAACAGTTATGGCAGGTAGGTCACCTGAAAATGCAAGTTGCTCTGGCAACGAGATGGTCTCCGGCCACCACTTCTCTGTGGGCAAGTGTTCCAGTACTGGGCAATCTCTTGACTGGGGGAGGAGAGGCAGTCCTCCCTGTTATAAAAAGAAACTGCCCCAACCCCAGCACCACTTGGCATCTGGTTCCAGGGAACTCATGTCCTCACACAAAAAGAAAAATGAAGGCAACAACATAGGTCCTTGTCATTCTGCCCCAAGACAGATGTCTCTCTTCGGTGGTCCAGGTCCGGTTCTTGTTATTCTGCCCCAAGACAGATGTCTCTCTTGGGTGGTCCTGGTCCGGTTCTTGTTATTCTGCCCCAAGACAGATGTCTCTCTTCGGTGGTCCAGGTCCGGTTCTTGTTATTCTGCCCCAAGACAGATGTCTCTCTTGGGTGGTCCTGGTCCGGTTTTTGTTATTCTGCCCCAAGACAGATGTCTTTCTTGGGTGTGAGAACCGATATCCTCTTTCTTCGCCATCGATGAGGGATGATACCAAGATAAACTTCTTTGCACCTTTCAGGCCAGGTCCTCCATCCTCAACACCTCTGCCTATAGGGGATCTTTTAGATGAGAGATTTTGTCGATGGTTGGCACTCATCGAGCAGTGGCAACCACTAAGCACGTCACTCTGTCCCAACGGTTTAAACCACTGATAGTTCTGATGCCCGGACTAAGCTGGTTGTCCATGCGGCAACCTAGTACTGCAAAACTGCTAGTCAGTCCACCGAAACTTGTAGTCCGAGATGTCAGGCTATGGGATTTGTTGATCCCTGCCACAAACCCGTGCTGTTTACTATCCTGGAGTCCACTGCTCTCCAGGTATGCGTTGACTAGTGTTTCCATCAGTTTACCCACAAGAGAGGAAGACTGACAGGTCTGTAATAACCAGGTTACTCCTTATCTCACCTCCCTTATGGAGCTAGACTACATATATTGCCCTCCAGTCTTTTGTAACTACCCTTGCCTGAACTGAGCTACTGAACAGCCCTACTTAGGGGTTCAGTTAGTTCCACTGCCTTGTAAATAAGCAGCTAACCAAAACACTGTAGAACAATGTTTTGTTATACAGGTTTAACACACAAAAAAAAAAAATCTACTGGGCTTTCAGTAGCCTGCACCTCCACATACTGCCTGTTAACGGAAAAGAAAAAATTCCTTACCATAATAATGTTGTTTCTAGGGACATGGATATGTTGTTCATCCACACTTATTGGCAGGTTCCTTGCCACTTTAAATCTTGCCGGAAGGTCTTCAAGCTGGCTCCTCCCACCCACCTGGCTGGTAAGACTCTCAGCTCTGCCCATGACGCCAGATCCTCCTTAGCGCTCTGTGTTTTAGACTGGATCCTAACTCTTTGGTTCATCTGAAACTAGTTTTGAAGTTTTCTGAACTTTGGTCTTCATTATACCTCGCAGCTGCGATGGACAAATCGGTCCCCGGCTTTTGGAGGTGCCCTTGCGGGCAGATGATGTCCAAGACGGATCTGCACTCCACGTGCGTCTACTGCCTAGGCCTAGACCATGACCCGCAGGCCTGCGAGTTGTGCCGCTCTTTTTCGGCCAACGTCCTGGAGGATCGCGCTGCCCAATTGAAGCTCGGGCACCCTGAGAAGCATTACTCACCAGTAAAATCAAAAGAGGCTCGTTGGGCGGTGTCCGCGGCGGCTGGCTCGGCTGAGCAGCTCAAGCATACGATTGCCCTCGAGGAGGAGGCGGCCCAGGTATAGAAAGTATACTTAGTATGGCAGAAAAAGGGGAGATATTGCTGATGGGCGATCTGAATATGCCAGATGTTAACTGGAGTGCAGTTGCAGCAGCCACTTCGAAGAGTGGGGTTATTCTAGATGCCCTACAGGGGGCATGCCTTAGACAACTAGTATTGGAGCCCACTCGAGAGGGAGCAATCTTAGACCTGGTTCTCTCAAATGAAGATGAGAGGATCACAGATGTAGAAGTGGGTAGCCAACTGGGAACTAGCGACCTTCGAACAGTATGGTTCACAATAAACACAGCAATAGAGTCAAGCCATACAAAAGCAAAGGTACTGGACTTTAGGAGGGCTGACTTTGCCAAAATGGGTGAGTGCCTAAGGAATGCACTAGCAAATTGGGTGGAAGAACAATGGGGAATAATAAAAACTGCCATCACAGAGGTAACAAGCCTTTGTGTGAAGCAAATAAACAAAACTAAATGATGTAAGAAACCACTATGGTTCTTGAAGTGGCAGTGGAGGTTCAAGAGAAAAAGAAAGCTTTCTGGAAGTACAAGGAATCACAGAATGAGCAGGACAGAGAACTGTATCAGTTAAAGCAAAAGGAAGCTGGGAAGGCAGTCAGAACAGCAAAGGCCCAAACCGAGGAAAAGATAGCCAACTCAGTTAAGAAGGGGATAAACCTTTATAGGTACATCAGGGCGAAGGAAGACCAAGGGAGGGGATAGTGAGGCTTAATAAGGGGAGAGGTGACTGTGAAAAGGCAGAGATACTAAACAAATATTTTGCTCAGTATTTACAAAGGAAGAGGGGAGGTACCTAAAACAAACAGTAGAAACACTCTGGATACAGAAGTTGATACCAGCCCTTTACAGAAGGGTTCTGAAAGAACTCTTAAAACTGAAAGTGGACAAAGCAATGGGGCCTGATGGGATTCATCCCAGAATTCTAAAAGAACTAAGGGTAGAATTAGTGACACCACTGACTACCCTGTTTAACAAATCATGGGAGAATGGGGTGGTACCCGAGGACTGGAGGAGGGTAGATGTGATTCCCCTTCACACAAGTGGGAGCAAGGCAGAAGCAGGAAACTACAGACCTGTTAGTTTAACCTCAGTGGTAGGGGAAAATGATGGAATCACTTCTGAAGGAAAGAAATGTCAAGTATCTAGAGGCCAGAGGGGCACAGGACCCAAGGCAGCATGGATTCACAGCAGGAAGGTCATGCCAGACAAATCTGATAGATTTCTTTGACTGGGTGACCAAAGTAGTAGATCAGGAAGGGGCTGTGGACATGGTCTACCTAGACTTTAGCAAGGCATTTGACACAGTCCCACACAAAAGATTAATATACAAGTTAGCTAGCCTGGGAGTGGGTCCCAAGATGACAGCCTGGGTAAAAAATTGGCTGGAGAATAGGACAGAGAGAGTAATAGTAAATGAAGTCCACTCTGAAGAAAGGTAGGTTACTAGTGGGGTACCGCAGGGTTCAGTATTAGGACCGGTCCTCTTCAATGTCTTTATAAGCGACATTGCAGAGGGACTGGAAGGAAAAGTATGTCTCTTTGCATATGACACAAAGATCTGCAACAGAGTTGATGCACAAGGTGGGGTGGAAAGGATGAAAAGGGACTTGGCAAGGTTAGAGGAATGGTCAAATGTATGGCAGCTTAGATTCAATGCTAAGAAATGCAAGGTAATGCACCTGGGAAACAAAAACCCAGGGGAAGAGTACACAATGGGGGGTGAGATACTAACAAAAATGGAAAGGGACCTGGGGGTAGTCATAGCAGATTACCTAAAGGTGGGCAAGCAGTGTGAGAGGGCAGCAAGGAGGGCTGGGGGGATACTGGGATGCATAGGGAGAGGCATCACCAGTAGAAAACAGGAAGTTATTATCCCTCTGTACAGACAGCTGGTCAGACCCCATCTGGAGTACTGCGTGCAGTTCTGGAGACCCAGTCTTCGCAAAGACATATACAGGATGGAAGCTGTCCAGAGGAGGGCAACTAAAATGGTGCAGGGTCTGCACCGAAGACATATGAAGAGAGACTTAAGGAGCTTAATATGTATAGCCTCGAGGGAGAGGGGGGATGATAGAAACTTCAGTACCTCAAGGGAATCAACAAAGTCCAAGAGGTAGCATCTTTCAAAAAGGGGGGTGTGCAAGAACAAGAGGGCACAGTTTGAAGATGGGGGGGGGGCAGCTCAGAGGTAATTTAAGGAAGTATTTTTTCACAGAGAGGGTTGTGGATGCATGGAACGGCCTTCCAGAGGAGGTCGTGGAGTCAAAAACAGTGGTGGAATTCAAGCATGCATGGGATAGTCATAAGGCAATTCGTGGGGGTAGGAAGAAGTAGGCTGCTGGTTAACTAGGATCTGCAGCTTATCCAGTAGGCAGGGAAATGGGCAGACTGGGTGGGCCAAGCGGTCCTTATCTGCCGTCAAATTCTATGTTTCTATCTTCCTCCTCCTTGGCCACGGCATTTATCCCGCTCTCTCTGAGTTCCTCGTACTTGGCTTCGTTCAAGGAGCTTTGTCAGTCCCTTTCCACGAAGGGAGAGGGGCCATCGGGACATTCCTCTCGGCCCAAGAAGAAGGAGTCGAAGGGTAAGTCCCACCATTGGCATTCGTGGGAGCGGGAGAGGTCTCCTTCTCCGAACAGCCGACCGTCGACTTTGGTCGAAGTTGCAGCTCAGACCGCTGGCTTCACGGTGTCCCTGTCAGGCCAGCTTACCGAGACTCCCGTCGACACAGTCAAGATTTTCCTCGACCTGGACTGGTTGTCGACTGGTGAAGCAGACAACCCATCTTCGCCGGTTCCCCTGGTGGAGACAGAGGATCTGCCTGCGCCTTCAGGGTGGCAGTCCCCGGTTAAAGTGCCCGAGCTGAGGGAAGAGCGGGTGTCTCTTGCCCCTTCCCAGGCCCCCCCTCGGGTCTTGGTCTTGGTCTTCATCTCGGTCACGCCGTTCCCGCCATCGGCGGTCTCGGCCCCGAAGTAAGTGGCGACACCGTTCCTCCTCGTATGAGGAGCGGCTTCGATGTAAATTGTGTCGGCATTACGAGGAGCTTATGTGGCAGCAGTTACTGTTGTCCGGGAGTAAATCGACTCCGATTCATCCCCCGGCCATCAAGTGGCTGTCGCCTGAATGGCCGAAGCAACCGCTCGCTGCAGTCGAGATGCCCACTTCTGGGCCGGTGGTTCGGCCGAAACCAGCTGCTCCGATTGTGGTGGAACCTCCGCCTCCACAACCGAAGTCTGGGACACCGACCAAGGATTCTCAGTCGGGTCACTGCCTGCCCCACAGGTTGTCAGTCACGCTCAGGCCCGAGGCAGCTCTTCGGAGTCCGATGACGACTCCTCCCCGTTTTCCAGGCAGCTCGACTTGGAGTCCTCCGGGGGCCAGTCATTGGACGATAGCTTATCGTCCTTCATGGGTCTGCTTCGGCTCATCTCGGAGTCCACCAGGATGCAGCTCGAGCCCGTGTCCAAACGGGCCAAGTATCCCCTGACGGAGATACTGGACCGAGGGGATTCACCCACGGAGGCCTTTCCTGTGGTTGAGGCCATTGTCGGCCCAGCCTTGGAGCTTTGGCAGCGGCCTGCTTCCTGTCCTGCGCCCTTGGCCAGGATGGCCAGGAAGTATGCGGTCCCTACCGGCTCTTTGCCCCTTAGTCACCAATAGTGTCTTCCGCTCCGGAACGCCGGACGTGGATAAGCCTCCCGGCCAAAGTCCAAAAGATGGACCTGCGCTGGGCTAAGGTGTACGCCGCGCCTCCGACAGGCCAGCTCGGCCGTGCTGATGGCACACTTCTCCCACGCCCTCATGGGCTCCCTGGATGAGGCTGTCCCTCATCTCCCGGCTGACCTGCAGACCACGGTCCGTCAGGTGCGGGACCAGGGTAGGGCGGTGGTGAAGCAGCAGCTTCAGACTGCTCTGGACATAGGTGATTCCTGTGCCAGGTCAGTAGCGGCCGTGGTGGCCATGCACCGCAGGGCGTGGCTGAGGATCTCCACCTTCACTGCGGATACCCAGCACAAGTTGGCGGACGTCCCCTTCTTGGGGACTGACCTCTTCGGCCCTGGAGTGGAGGGACACCTCCAGCGGATCGAAAAGTCCAACGCCACTCTGGACTCTGTCACCTCCGCCCAGAGGGACAAAGGCCGCCGTCAACAACAGCATAAGTCCTTTCGTCCTTCGGCCCCTGCAGCACGACTGGCCCAACAGGGCCAGCAGGCTCGCACTTGGCGTCCCAAATCCAAGGCCGCAGCTTCCTCCAACAGGAAGCAAGGAGGTAAAGGCCCAGGAGGTCCCTCGGCCGGTTCCTCTCCAAGCCTGCCCAGTGATGGGTTGAGGGGTGTCGCCCCCAACCTTGTCACCCTTCCCTGGGTCCCCCCTGTGGGGGATGGCTCCGCCACTTCCTTTCCGCCTGGTCCGCTATCACCACGGACCGTTGGGTGTTGGAGGTGGTAGGAAAGGGTCTGCCTCTGGGTCCAGCAGACCTCCATTTCCACCGTGCCCCTGGGGCCACGGGTCCGAAGCCTCACTGTCGGCCCACTGAGCCGATATTGCCCTGCTCCTCAAGAAAGAGGTGATCAGGAAGGTGGCGGATCCTCCTCCAGACCCGGGGTTTGTGTCCAGGTATTTCCTGGTCCCAAAACTGACAGGGGGGCTGGCGCCCCATTCTCGACCTGCACGACCTGAATAGATTCCTAAGGTCTCGGACCTTCAGGATGGTCACTCTGGCTCAGATAATCCCATCCTTGGAACGAGGCATGTGGTTCTGTTCCCTGGACCTCCAGGATGTGTTCTTTCACGTCCCGATCCGTCAGTCTCATCAGAGATTCCTCCGCTTCAGAGTGGAGGGATCCCTTTACGAGTTCCGGGCCATGCCCTTCGACCTCTCTCTAGCTCCCAGGGTCTTCACCAAATGCATGGCAGTGGTGACAGCATTCCTGCGGCGCTGAAGGTTCCGGGTGTACCCCAACCTGGATGACTGGCTGATTGCAGCCCCCTCCAGAGCGGAGGTGGAGCAGTCCAGAGTTCTGGCCCTCCAGGTTTGCTCTCAGATTGGCCTCCTCATCAACGAGGCCAAGTCGGAACTCATGCCGAAGCAAGTGATACTTTTCATCGGGGCAGAGCTCGACTCTCTTAGAGCCAGAGCTCGGCTCCCGGCGGACAGGGCCGAGGTTCTTTCCTCCTTTGCCCAATCATTTCTGGTTGGGCAATAGCGCCCTGCCCGGGACTTCCTGGGCCTCATGGTGGCCTGCACCAGCGCGGTCCGTTGGGCCCATTGGTACATGTGTCCCATTCAATGGGGACTGGCCAGCCAGTGGTCACAATGCTGCGATCCGTTGGACCAGCCCATGACAGTGACCCAGGAGATGTGGAACGCTCTCCAGTGGTGGACCGTTCCAGCATATCTGCAGGAGGGCATCCCGTTCGTCCGCCCCGAGCCAACGGTCCATCGACCGATGCATCTCTGATGGGTCGGGGAGCACAGAGCGCATGGCCTCTGGTCCCCTCGGGAGTCCCGATGCCATATCAACCTGCTGGAGCTCCGAGCAGTCCGCCTAGCTCTCACCGCCTTCGCTCTGTTTCTACGGGGTCAAGTGGTTCAGGTCCAGATGGACAATACCAAGACCATGTACTACCTAAACCGCCAGGGCGGGACGTGCTCCATGCTGTTATGCAAGGAAGCTCTCCGCATATGGTCCCTTGAGCGCAGCCTGGAGGCAGATCTCCTACCCATTCATGTGGCAGGAGCCGCCGATGCCCTAAGCCGGATAGGGGCTGCGTCTCACGAGTGGTCTCTCCTGCTGGAGGTAGTACAAGATCTCTTCTCCCACTGGGGCACGCCTCAAGCGGACCCGTTTGCCTCCAGGGAGAATGCGTAGCTGAGACTGTTCCATGCCCGCCCCCCTCAGCAGGGCTTGGTGCAGGGGGACGCCTTCTCGAGGCCGTGGACCCCGGGCCTCTTCTACGCCTTTCCATTTACCTTGATCCACAAGGTGCTTCTCAAGGCGAGGAGGGACAAGGCACAGGTGATTCTGGTAGCCCCAGACTGGCCCTGCCAGTTCTGGTATCCAGATCTCCTCAGTCTCAGCTCCAGGCTCCCGAGGCAGCTTCCAGCCCGCCCGGACCTGATCTCAGTCAATCAGGGGAAGATATCCCATCTGGATCTTCAATCCCTGCACCTGACGGCCTGGTTCCTGAGCAGCTAGAGTTCCAGGCCTTGGGTCTTTCCGACGAGGTCCTCAACATCGTTGAGGCGTCCCATAAGGAGTCGACCAGGAAATGCTACGCCTTCAAATGGAAGAGATTCTCCATTTGGTATCAGGGGAAGGGCTTGGACCCTTCCGCCTGTTCCTTGGCAAGCATTCTGGACTACCTGTGGTCCCTTTCTCAGCAAGGGCTTTGGTCGATGACCCTTAAGGTGCACCTGTCAGCCATCTCTGCTTACCGGGCACGGGCCAGGAAGCAGTCGGTGGCGCAGAAGGTGGTTGGGCGCTTTTTCCAAGGCCTTGATCACATTTCCCCTCCGGTGCGAGAACCTCTAGCTCCATGGGATCTACTGCTGGTATTGGCTAAGCTCATGGGCAAGCCATTCGAACCAATGCACAGGTGCGATATCTCCCACCTGTCGTGGAAGACCGCCTTCTTGGTGGCTATCACGTCAGCCAGAAGGATGGGAGAGCTCCAGGCGCTTTCCATAGAGTCTCCTTATCTGGTCTTCTACAGGGACAAGGTTGTCCTGTGCCCCCACCCGAAGTTCCTTCCGAAGGTGGTGTCAGAGTTTCACCTTAACCAGGTGTTGACTCTACCTCAATCACACCTCAGAGGCCGAATATAGGCTCCATA
Organism: Neoceratodus forsteri; assembly: GCA_016271365.2. Taxonomy (NCBI): domain Eukaryota; kingdom Metazoa; phylum Chordata; order Ceratodontiformes; family Ceratodontidae; genus Neoceratodus; species Neoceratodus forsteri. The sequence continues at coordinate 925,523,027 of CM028137.1, forward strand.
CTTTGGACCCTAGAAGAGCGCTCGCTTATTATAAGGAGCAGCCGGCTGAAGTTCGGGGAGAGGTTCGCCAGCTGTTTGTCACCTACGCTGAAGCCGCACCTGGCAGACCTGCAGCCAAGCGGGCGATAAGCAGGTGGGTCACCTCCTGCATAGATCTCTGTTATAGGTTGGCGAGCATGGAGCCTCCCAGAGGGGTAAGAGCTCATTCTACCCGCCATACCGCTGCATCGGTGGCTTCTTCCAGGGATGTCCCTATCCAGGATATCTGCAGGGCTGCTACCTGGAAGTCGGCACATACCTTCATTACCCACTACCACATCGACCTTGAGTCACGCCGGGATGCTGGTTTTGGGGCCTCAGTTCTCCAGTCTTTATTCACTAAGTAGGGGGTGTGCGCCTTGCCTCCCTCCTCCTGGAGAACTGCTAGGAGTCTGCCAATAAGTGTGGATGAACAACATATCCATGTCCCTAGAAATACAGGTTACTCACCTGGCAGGAGTTCTAGGAATGGTATATGTTGTTCATCCCTGCCATTTCCACCGACCTTGGCGCACAACCGGCTTCCAGCGGGCTAGATCTGGCGCATGGGGCGGAGCTGGAGTTTTACCACCGGGGTGGGTGGGAGGAGCCAGCTTGAAGACCTTCCGGCAAGATTTAAAGCGGCAAGGAACCTGCCAATAAGTGTGGATGAACAACATATACCATTCCTAGAACTCCTGTTACAGGTGAGTAACCTGTATTTCTTCCCCGTGATACTCAGGTATTCAAAACTTCGGCAGTGACCCTTTAAGACAGAACTGACCAGAAAGAATGGAACAAATGCAACAGATGGAACCTTTTGCACGTGACAACTTTTCAAATGCTGCCTTTGTTCTAAACCCCTCAGATTTCCTGTACGCCTGGAAAGACAGGCTGCCACCACCCTGATGGTCAGGGTGGGAAAACATAAATTCTGCACCCTTCCTGTCCAGCTGATATTTATTGTCCAGTCTCTTATCAAGAGGGGGGACAGAGTTAAAATACTGTAAAATCTTAAAAGCATCCTTTTTTTGAAGAATTTGACTGGGAGGAGGGGCTTTTTAGTGGGGGTTAACCCCATCATCTCGAGGTATTTCACCTCCTATTTCCTCACTTGTGGTGATGTCCAGGGCATCAACCATGCTTCTCACAAAAGTGAAGTGTGAGGAATAATCCTCAGTAGTTCTGGGAGGAGAGACAAAGTCCTGCTCAGGGGAAACTTTGGGTTCAATGGGTTCCCCCCTCCTCACATTCCCTAAATTCCTCTTCAAAAAATGAGGATTTGGCTGAGGGGCCAGCCTGTCCGGCTGGGGTCTGCCCAGATGGCTGCTGGCCAGGAGAAAAAAGTCCCTGCAAGGCTTGTACCACTTTGAAAGCCTGTGCCATCTCCTATGGAGAAGGGGGAGCCAGAGCACCCACAGAAGTCCCCTTTTTGCCCAGTAGGGGGTTCTGTGTGCTTTAACATTTTTAGCCTTTTTTGAGGGAACTGGTGTCAGCCAGTTCAGCAGGTCTCTTTAGAAGTCACTTTATCACCCGTCTCGGGTTGACTCTAAAACTGCAGTGGTTTCACCAACAGCAGAAGAGGGTGTTCGCTAGTCACAGCCTGAGGGACCCTTAGGTGGAGGAAGTTTTTTCTTCAGCTGTTTCTCTCTGGGAAAGTTTTACAAATTTTACAATCTTCTTCTAGGTGATCATAGCCAAGGCAGGCAACACACGAACTGTGCTTACCTGCCTTGGGAACTACTTCCCCACAATCAGAACAGTTTTTAAAACCAGGTTGTTTTTTTTTTTTTTTAAGGTTTTTCAGACATGTTATCGGGAACTGATAAAAAATTTAAACCGCTAAATAGTTGTAAAATTTAGCAGTTACGGTCAGTTCCGGAACTGCAGAAAAAAAATGAACCTAGGTTATCGTTTCAGTAACCGATAAAGCGGTTACTAAAATAAAGGTTTTTAAATAAAAATAAACTAAATGGAGTTTTTTAGTTAGAAAACTCCGATATATACTAACATACTAAGAAGCTAACAGAGTAGGCCCTATGGTCTATTGAGTCTGCTCGGGGATCAGTGCCCGGTCAAGGCACTGTTGTGGCCGCCCCACAAGGCCCCCCCATCCCTCGACAGGATTCTGAGATGCACACTCCCCTATACCTATCCCAGCCTCTCTTGAACCCTTCCACAGCTGCTACAGCCACCAGTTCTGTGGGCAGAGCATTCCAGGGTTCCACCACCTTCTCAGTGAAGTAGCATCTCCTTGTCTCCCCCCCCCAAACAGCCTCATTGGGTGCCCCCACCTCCATCAGCTGGAACACCCTATCTTGGCTTACCCCATTTACTCCTTCAAGATATTTGAAGACCTCGATCATATCCCCTTTGTCCCTCCTCTCCTCCTAAAATAATTTGGTTCCCCACCAGTTATACCGAACCAAGAAGAACCGATAAAAATACAAATTTAACACTAAAACTATGGTTTAGCTAAAATTACAATAAAAGGCAGCAATTGAAAGAAAAAAGATACTTCTATGATTTTATAAGTTTCTTCATGTCATAGATAGAAGTTGAGGAGAGGGACTCCGAGCGTCTAGACTTGACAGAGAGTGAAATCTGAGGGGTTTAGAACTAAGGCAATTAGTTCAAGGCAGCATTTGAAAAGTTGTCACATGCAAAAGGTTCCATCATTTGCATGTGTTCCATTCTTTCCGGGCAGTTCTGTCTTAAAGGGTCACTGCAGAAGTAATGAATACCTGAGTATTACTGGGGTTAGAAAAGCTTGCAAAAGAAAGAACATTTTTTAATGTATTACATTATTCCAAGCAGTGAAACATGGCTACAGACAAACACAGGGCTTGTTGGAACACCTTGATCCCAACAGCCCAGTATTACATGTCAACTAATCATTATCCTAGGCATTCTGTGCAAGAACAGACTGTAAATTCAGACTATACTGCTGATGATTTGGTATGGACAGCTGCATTCCAAGGTTTAAACCATTTAAACACTGCGATTATATATATATATATATATATATATATATAATATACATACACACATACATATACACATACACATACACACACCACTGGCTGATAGCTCAATATAATGGAAAACTTCACTTTCTTTTTATGACTGTTGGTCGATCAGCGCTCAGTCTGCCATCCATCTGCATCCCAATACCTAGTAAGCAAGGGGTGGGGTAACCAGCTGAGGCTCAAGCATGCCAGTCCCTATCTCAGGAGTATGTATTACCTTAGTATAGCACAGCTGGAAGCATTCCTGTGCATGCTTGTTAGACCTAGACCCTCCCACCAACCAGAAGCAATGTAGCCTCAGTGATGGCCTCACGCACAGTAGTGCAACATCGTACACACACTCGAAAAGGAGCAAGATCTCCAGCCTGAGGCCTGGGATTGCTGCTACAGCAGGTGATGGTACAAGTCCACGCAGTCTGAAAAGTTTTGTTGACTGGCAATGAAATTCCCAGCCTGGAAGACCCGTGATAATGACCAGAGTCCACTCCTAATGGACAGTATGCCACATGGACTTGCAACAGACTTCCTCTGGGCTACTGAACGACTCACAGAGAACATTTCAAAGTCACATTTAGGTGATGCATTAAAAACTGAACTAGGTTCAAGTGAGAAACAGCCAGAAAGTGTACATTATTTTAGTTTATTTCATGAAAGAACACTTTTTAAGTCCTCTTAAAATTTTCCTGTAGCAATTAATAGGCAAGTTAAGAGACAGCAGACTGACTCTTGAGCTTTAGAAACCAGGTAGCGGTCACAGTTCATTTCAGAAATGTTATCTGCAGTGTGAGATTGACTCACTAGGTATGAAAAGTAAAGGGTCAAAACTGTAAGAGTCACATTGTGCAGCTCAGCTCACATGGCCCTTTGCGCTCACAGCCATGATTTCCCCCAACAAACTGCCCCAATTGAATACAAAATATCAATCAGAATCTTCATTTTTGGGCCCATATGCAATGAAATAACATTTTATCAAATGGCATAACCTTTTCTGAATCACTGAATCCAAACTTTTATTTTCAGTCTCAATTACTGGTGCCAAGAAGTCAACTCTAGAAATGAGGGAACGTGGACTGGGGGCACTTAGTAAGTGCCATGGATCTTAAAATGTCCAGCTGAAATACCAACAGGCAGGCAGCATGACCTTCAACTTGAGAACTTGTTCAAAGCATGGTACCTCAAACAGTGAAGGGTGTACCACATGGTAACAGTACAGAACTGCAAACACATGACCATATCCTTTGTCTGGAATCCCCAAACCTCCTTTCAGCTTGTTTCCCAACCTGATTATTTGTTTTTTTAAACAGCAGCAATACAGGTTACAAAAGCAAAACAGTGATCAAGTGTGCACCTTTGGAAATTGGAACAGACAGGTAAAAAAAAATCAAAATTGTATGCGGTTCCCCCGGTCTGAAATGAATTATGCATTCCTGGAAATAAATACTATTTTAAAGGGTTACTGCAAACATATTAGCAATGAACAACTGCAACAAAAAATCATCAAGTTGGTATCTCTATAAACTACATGTCCACCACACTTTTTTTTCTTAATGACAAGCATTTTGAAGCACTGTTCATGAAACACAGATGAAGCTCTCAGTTCCAACTTGCTCATCATAAGTACTGTAGTTGTTGCATACAGCGACATTTCAGTTGCTGGGCCCAGTGTTCAATGCAGTACAGCTGGTATTATGTCAATCCCCCAAAAAAAAAAACAGATTCAAGATCAAGTCTTAATTGAAAGTTTAACTCTGGACTTTCACAGAGAGGTGAGAGATTTTTTCTTTAAGTTTTTCTGCATTTTCTTTCTCCTGTCTAGTCTTCCTATTCCTCTTCCGCAAGTGCTGTTCAATCCTAAGTCTAGAAAAGAGAACAAAGTGTTGAGTGCTCTTGTTCACAACATGATTTCAGATCAGAACACAACATGGAGACAGCCTTGGTGAGGTTCACCCAACTATGTCCAAAGAGCAGCTGATAAAGGGCTCTACGTGGCACCAGTCTTTGTGGGCTGCACCAAGGCCTTCGACTTTGTCAACCACAAGCTGCTTATGCTATCTTTGGCTAAACTGCACTTTACTGATGATGTAGTGTCCTGGTACAGGGGCTATCTGACTGGGAGAGTTAATAAAACTATAATGTATGGTAAGTGCCTATTAACCACTATAATCAGCAGTCACACAGCTTTGTTATGCACTGTTTAGAATTTTAAAAGTTAACCACACTTCAGAACTTCCAAACAGTGGCATAACAAAAAAGAATGCACCAGAGTTCCAAAATTCTCACACATAGAATGCAAACAGTGTTTTTTTGACCATACACTATAAAAGATGATGGCTGGGGATCGGGTGACAACCACGCTGAAATAGCCTCTTGTGGTTTCTAGGGCTACAGTAAACCTATTGAGCTGCGCTCTCGAGGTTTACCATGTTGCCCTAGCAACCACTCGAGGTGATTACAGTGTGGTTATCACCTGATCCCCAGTCATTATCCTCTATGTTGCTGATGGAGGTAGCTGTGATTATAAGTTAATCAGTGGTGGAGTTCACCACGGCTAAATCCCGCCTCCATTACAGTTTTCTTAATACAGTTTCAATTTAACAGTGCATCCAAGTTAATTTTCATTATGCAGATGATGCTGACACTTTCCACTATTCCAAGGCTTTACAGTACGATATTCAAACTGACTGACACATTACAATGATGATTTTTGTTCTGTGGACTTGCTTTAAATGTAAAAAACAAAACACATCCATGGTTCTCGCTGGTCCACCTAATGTAATGTCTCATGATTTTCAAGTACTGTGTCTGATCTAAAAGGGAGATTAACTGAAAGAATCCATAATTTTATGTGACTTGGGGTGGTTTTGGACAGTTTTTCTTATGAGGATCATGTTTCTCAGTTCATCAAGTTTTACATAAGGGATTAGGGCTTCTATATCGTATCAAGTAGGTTTTGATACCACAGTCTCGTAAACTTTCAGTTTGTTATTGTCCAAACCAGACTACTGAATGTTGTTTTACTATACTAAAAATGAGAACATTTTGTCTAGAGTAACTTTGTCTACAACAATACATGCTGAATTGTGACAGGGTCGCAGAGAAGAAAAAAAATACTCACCATAGCAATCTTGTTTCTTCAAAGGGATCACTCATTATGATTAAACTTAATGCAGTCAGCCTCCTGTGTTGAACTGCCAGAGAAATGGAATTCTCAATTGGCTCATGCCACTTTCAAACTGCTGCCCTAGCAACTGTTGCACTCTGAGTGCTTCAGATTCTTACGGAATCTAATTGGGTAAAAGACCCACTAGCTAAAATTAATAACATTAAATAAAATTTGTTGCCCCTTTCAGGTCAAAACATCCTTAACCAGCAAACCTAAGAAACTTTAAGACCAACTGGTTAAACAAAGTGAGTCTCTACCTTAGCCTATATATGAGAAAAGAAAAAACACCCTGATGCAGAGCAACTTCTATAGGTTCCAGTAGGGGAGGTAGGGAGGGTTTTTTAATCATAATGAGTGATCCCTTTGAAGAAACAAGATTACTATGGTGAGTAATTTTTTCTTCTAACCCCAGGAATCACTCATTATGATTAAACTTAATGCAGACCACCAAGTAGTACCTTTGGAGGTTGGGCAGATAACCTATTTCGGAACCAGGCTCTGCAGTACCTCTGTACCAAACCTAGCATCACCTCTGGCTTGTAAGTCCAGGCTATAATGCTTTGTGAAGGTGTGTACAGATTTCCATGTAGCTGCTTTGCAGATTTCCAGTAGTGGAATTTCTCTTGAAGCTGCCACTGAAGCAGCTGTGCCCCTGGTGGAGTGTGCATTCAGCCCCAGAGGAACCTGTTTACCCACCATACTATAACAAAACTTTATACATGCTACTATCCAGCGAGCAACTGTACGTTTTGTTGCAGCTCTGCCCTTACCAACTTCACCATATGTGAGGAAGAGCTGTGACTGACTTGTCCTGTAAGACTTGGTTCTGTCACTGTAGTGGCAGAGTGCCCTTTTGACATCAAGGGAATGAAGTCTCCTTTCTGGAGAACTGGAGTTGTCTGTAAAGAAGACAGGTAGAGTGATAGACTGATTCAAGTAAAAATCAGACACCACCTTGGGAAGAAATTTTCTATTAGTCCTAAGGACCACCTTGTCCCTGTGGAATGAGATGTAGTCCACATCTGTGCACAAGGCTTGTAATTCACTGATCCTTCTGGCTGAAGTAATGGCAACCAGGAAAACAGTTTGCCAAGTGACATACTTCAAATCTGCAGTTGCCATGGGTTCGAATGGTGCGTCCATGAGTTTAGCAATGCAAACATTTAGATTCCAGGCAGGAACTGGTTCCCTCAGGGGAAGGTGCAGAAGATTAAGGCCTTTAAAGTATTTTCTAAATACTGGATGAGAGACCGTAGACCTCTCCTTACCAACTGACAGGTAAGCAGAGAGTGAAGCTAAGTGGACCTTGAGGGTAGAAGGCTTCAGACTTAAGGAATGCAAATGTGTAAGATAATCTAGAAGAATAGCCAAATCAGCCCTGACAGGGGTCACACCCTGACCTGTGCACCATATAGTAAATCTTTTCCACTTAGAGGAATATGTCTTCTTAGTAGATGGCTTCCTGGAACCCCTAAGAACTGTCAGAACCTGTTCTGACAGGTTAAGGTTAGCAAATTCTAAGTCTTCGAGAGCCATGCCTTGAGTCTCAGGTGATTTGAGATTGGGGTACAGGATCTTGCCCTCCGAGGAGGTTAACAGGTTGTGCCTCCTGGGCAGGTGGATAGGGGGAACCACTGACAGACAGCAGAAGAGAGTACCAGTGCTGTCTCGCCCAATCCTGAGCCACCAGTATGATTTTTGCTGGTTGGGACCTCAATTTCAGTAGGGTCCTGAAAATCATAGGAAAGGGGAGAAATGCATACAGAAACCTCCCTGTCCAATCCAGGGGAATTGTGCCCCTTAGAGGAGGACTGCAACAGTACATTAGAAGCTGGTGGTTTTCTGTGGAGGCAATGAGATCCACCTCTAGAATGCCCCATTTCCTGAAAATTGTACTGAGTACCTGAGCATTCAGGCACCACTCGTGGTGGTCTTGACTTATCCTGCTGAGAGAGTCTGCCAATACATTGTCCTTCCCTGGAAGGTGTATGGCTGACAGGGATACTCCTATGGAGTATACCAGGGACCACAGTCTCATTGCTTTTGTGCACAGCAGATCTGACCTGGTACCTCCTTGTTGTTGATGCACTACATGGTTGTGGTGTCTGTTCTGACTTGCACCACCTTGTTTTGCAGGTAAGGAGCAAATGTTTTTAGAGCCCAGTAAATGGCCCTCAGCTCCAAGAGATTTATGTGCAACAGAGACCCTTGTGGGGACCATGTGCCACTTGCTGTGTGCTCCAACATGTGTGCCCCCCAACCTAGAAGTGAGGCATCTGTTGTGAGGATTACTGAGGGGTGTTCCCTTATAAAAGGTACACCCACTCTGAGGTTGTGCTCGTCCAGCCACCACTGTAAAGCTTGGACTAAGCTCCTTGCGACTGGAACCAGTTTGGTCATAGGATCCGTTGTTTGAGACCAGTACTGTCTGAGATGGAACTGAATATCTCTCATTTGAAACCTGGAGCCCATTACCACTGCAGTGGCAGATGCCATGTGGCCCAGCAGCCTGAGAAATCCTTTGGCTGGTTTGGGTCTCCCGGACACAAAGGATTTTGCAATCCACAGAATGCTCGTCACCCTGTCTTGTGGCAGGAAGGCTCTGCCTTGTCTGGTGTTTAATTCTACTCCAATAAACTCCAGCACCTGGAGTGGTACCTGCTGAGATTTCTGTTCATTGATCAGAAATCCCAGGGATGCTAGTGAAGATTTTGTTAGTGCCAGTGACTGTGCTGCATGCTGCAGGGACTGTCTTACTACTAACCAGTCGTCCAGGTAGGGGAAGACTGTTACCCCTTGTTTCCTCAAAAACTCTACCACCACTGATAAGCACTTTGTAAAAACTCTTGGTGCCGAAGTTAGCCCAAAAGGGAGAGCTGCAAACTGATAATGGCCTGATGCCAACCTGAATCTCAAGGATTTTCTGTGAGATGGTCTGATGGGAATGTGGAAATAAGCATCTCTTAAATCTAGGGAGGCTAGCCAGTCTCCCTTTTGTAATGGGGGAAATGATTATTGCAAGAGTGACCATTCTGAACCTTGGTTTCAAAATGTACTTGTTCAGAAGTCTTAGATCCAAAATAGGTCGCCAATCCCCATTTTTCTTCCTTATGAGGAAGTACCTGGAATAAAAACCTTTGCCCCTGCTTATCAAAAGAACTACCTCTACTGCTTTGACTGCCAGTAGATGCTTTACCTCTGCCTCCAACAGAATCCTGTGTGCAGTTGTTGATGGAGCAAAGATTCTTGTTCTCAGCTTTGGAAGCGATTTGAAACTGAGTGCTAGGCCCTGGCTCACTACCTCCAACACCCACTTGTCTGTGGTGATAGAATGCCAAGCGTGAAGGTAATGAGCCAGTCTGCCATCTACTGGTGGTCCTGAAATAGGGGACGTGACATGCACTAGCCTGTCAGGAGTTCCGTGTGGGCTGTGCCTGAACCTGTGGTGCAGGGGCCATTCTTCTCATGGCTCTCCTGCCCCTTCCTCTAAAATAACCTCTGGCCTGCTGTTGAGGCTGAGAAGCCTGCGCTTGAAAGAAAGTTCTGGGGTAAGAACCCCTAGCCTTACCTCCCCTACTCTGGGGTCTGTAAAAGGTGGAAGGCCTATCTTTGGAATTGCTCCAATACATGGATTTATATTCCTCCATCTTTTTCATATATGCCTCTGTCTTATCCCCAAACAAAGAGTCATTTTCCAGGGGAAAATCCATTGCTTTAGCCTGTGTGTCTAAAGTCAGGTTGGTGGCTCTAAGCCAAGTGAACCTCCCAAGCGAAACAGACAAAGCCATTAACCTGGATGCAGCATCACTGGCATCCACTGCCATATGAAATTGGTACTTGGTAGCATCAAGTGCAGCCCTTGCTGCATCTTGTAAGTCTACAGCCACTTCACCTGGAACCTTATCAGTCAAAGCTAGAACCGAGTTCCATAAAGCTTTTTGGTACTGCACTGAATATGCCATGTAATTGGTCTGCCTAACTAATAAAGAGGCAGCCATGTACCCTTTCTTCCCCATAGCATCCATTTTTCTTGCGTCTTTGTCTGGTGGATGGGTAGCTAAGGGGATCCTGACCTTGTCACAGGCAGCAGCTTGTACTACTCCCTCAGGATCAGGATGAGTAAAAAGAAAATCAGCTGTAGCTCTGTCAAGCTGATATTTCTTGTCAGCTTTCTTATCTACACCAGGGATAGAGGCTGGAGTTTTAAAAATCTGTAGTGCAGCCTATTTTAAAGACTTATGCATGGGGAGAAGCAGACGTTTAGTGGGGGTTAACTCCATCATGTCCATAAAATCTGCCTCCTCCAAATCCTCTCCTGTTTCCTGAAGAGGTAGATTCAGAGTTTCCACCATGCTCTTGACAAAGGCATAGTGGGAGGAGTATTCCTCAGGGCCCCTAGGAGGGGACCCAAATTCTTGCTCAGCGGAAACCTCTGGATCTATAGGTTCCCCCTGAAAGTCATCCTCCTCCTCCTCCCCAAATACTTCCAGCATTCCCTGCCTTGCTGGGGATGTAGGAGGAACCGGGGCAGTCTGTGTAGTAACTGGGATTGCCCCCTGTAGGGCTTGTAGCACTTGAAGTGCCTTAGTAATGTCCTCAGCCGAGGGCATAATATGTTTGTCTGCTGGGAGCTCCTTAGCCTTCTCGGCCGGAGGCGCAGTGACATGTTTTTCTTTACATTTTTTCTTTAATGGAACAGGTTCAAAGCCTGTTTCCAAAGCCCTTTTTTGCTTTACCTTGTTCAGATTTATCTGAACTCATCAGGATCCTTGGCTTTACCTCCATCCTTTTTGTGGGAAGAGGAAGAAGCAGAATTATCTACACTAGAAGCAGAAACAGAAGCCATCTCTTATAAAATCTTAGACCTTTTCTTTTAATGTTTTAGGGCAAAAGGTCTTACAAATATCACAATTGGCAAATATATGACTTGTACCTAAACAAGAAGTACACAGAGAATGTCTGTCTGCTTTTGCTATAAGTTGCTCACAAGACTCACAACATTTAAAACCTGTGGGTCCTGTGCATTTTTTAGGTTTATCTAAATGGACCTCTGACATCGATAGACAAAAAGACAAAAAAAGTTATTTAAAATACCTCGGAACCGGAGTTTCTGTAAATATAACTACTGCTAACGGTTCCTGGAACTGATCGCTATTCGGTTCCTGAAGAAAAAGGAACCAATAAAACATAGAAATTTAAACAAAAATAAAGCAGTTCAAGGAACCGATCGCTAAATGTATAAAATAAAGCAAAACTGAGGTAAAAACCTCCCAAATAGACACGGAACCCTCGGTTCCAAGGAACCGTGAGGGAACTGTGAATAAAGACAAAAAACTACTATAACACTAATAAAATATACTAAACAATGTTTCTAAGGCAGCAATTGAAAACTGAACTAAAATTTTGCCACAGATAACTTTATTCTGAAGACAGTTCAAGGAGAGTTCTCCGGGATGTCCTTACTAGGCAGGTGGAGTAAAGAATCTGAAGCACTCAGAGTGCAACAGTTGCTAGGGCAGCAGTTTGAAAGTGGCATGAGCTAATTGAGAATTCCATAATTTGCATAAAATTCCATTTCTACGGGCAGTTCAACACAGGAGGCTGACTGCATTAAGTTTAATCATAATGAGTGATTCCTGGGGTTAGAAAAGCACATTACTGCACAATAAAAAGCCTGGCTTGACAGGTTCCATTATCATGTGTCACTGTACATGCACAAAATTGTTTGGAAATGCCTAATTCTAGGGATGTGGATATGTTGTTCATCCACACTTTGTGGCAGGTTCCTTGCTGCTTTAAATCTTCCCAGAAGGTCTTCTAGCTGGCTCCTCCCCCCACCCGGGTGGTAAAACCCTCGGCTCCGCCCCATGACGCCAGATCTTCCTTACCGCTTGGAAGCTCAGGTTCCCTCCTTAGCGCTCTGCGTTTTAGGCCTGGATCCACACCCTCTGGATTTCCCGAAACTAATTTTAAAATTTACAAAACTAAGGTCTTCGATAGCAAGAGTTATAGTTTTGGTCTGGTTTCTATCCTTTTTTTTTTTTTTTACATTCCCTAATAATTTGGTGAAAATTACCTTTTGCCTTACGACAGGTTTTGTTAAACCAAGACTTATTCATTTTGGTGGTCTATTTTAGTTGATTAGTACAGAGAGGCCTAATCAGAGTGTTTATTTCTTGCCATAACTTGAAAGTGTTTTTATAATCAGATCCCGCTATATTTTGTGTTCAGTTGTTCTGCATAAAAAAAAAACCTCATTAAACTGACTGGAAGTCCTGATATGCCATTTAATTCTTTTCTGGTTTATAATCTCTATCCCTTTGTTTATGTGTACCTTGGTAGCTACTTTTTCCATTTGTTCAGAACTTCCACAGGGCAGTGTGCGGATTCCGAGCGTTCTATGATTTTTAAGTCGTGAATCAATTTTATGGCTTCCATGTTGGTCCACACTAGGTCAATAATAGAGGATCCCTGTGGGCCCATGTATGTGAATTTGCCTTCAGTGTCTCCTGGAAGGCATCCATTCAATACACAGATATTAAGCTCTGTCATGAGTTTGTGTAATTCTCTCCCCCTAGCATTACTTTTCAAGTCCCTAGATTCTCTAGTACTGGTTATCCTTGGGTTTATTATTGACAAATATGGGGTAAGTTTGTTCTGACCTCCTGCTTTGCTGTTGAGCAGGAAGTCTTGCATTAAAAATCAACTAGTATTACTGCAGCCATGGTTCCCTTCGTTTCAGATGTCACATCTTTAACTGGGTGAGTGCACTGTCAGTTCTTGCCTTATTTGGAGGGAAATATACATTCATAATTACTAATTCTGAAAGTTCAATTTCCAACAAGCGCATCAGAATATTATCTGATGAAATACTGAATTTGTGAATTCTAGATGTCTTTACATATTTTGCCAACCCTCCCTCGTGGTGACCGAATTTCTTTTCCCTGATGGCAGGTATCGAATAATTTGAATATCCTGGCAGTAGTGGTAGTGTGTTATCAGCACACCAGGGCACAGATATTCAAACTGCGCCAGGCTGTGGCGTAAGCCTGGGCGCAGCGCAACTTGGCGATATGCAACGGAGCTGCGCCATGGCTCAGCATCGTTGAATATCGCACCCTGGCCACCCGCAGTGCACATGGCGCAGTGCACTGCACCAGCGCAAGTGGCCAGAGTGGAGCAGGGGGATGCGCTAGCGCAAGTTCTGTTGCACTATGCTCAGCAACCGCGATATTAAAAAGTGCACATGCAAATGGGGCCCTAATGTATGCAAGGTGCAAATAGGGCCATTTGCATGTCATTATGGCTCCATTTGCATGCAGGTGCGCCGATCCCTGGCGACTTGCGCCTGGAGCCCTCCCAGGTAGCAGCCGCTGGGACAGACGCCCCCAGCACGGCAGCAATGTGTCTTACAGCCCCGATTCCGGCATCTGTAAAATGAAAATGTATCCAATATCCCTGGTGGTCCAGTGACCGCTGTCAGCCCAACTGTAGGCATTTGTAAAATATAAACGTATCCAATATCCCTGGTGGTCCAGCGGACTCTCCCACCCGCCCACTGAGCCCCATCATCAGCCCGATCAAGAACGGGAGTCAGAATGAACTAGCGATGCCAACGGTGGTGGAGAGGAACAAATCTGCAGTGTGCTAGTGGAACCTGTCAATGAAGGCTGAGTACCAGGTAGCCCTGTTGGCAGAACAATTGCTTGCAATGGTACTCCAGGCAGAATGCATCTTATTTCCAAAAACAACGCCAGCACAGCCCGAATGTCAACAGTGCCTTGTAAAGAGGCCAGAACTTCTTGCGTTCATGGGCCTTGGCGCAACAACAATGGCGTCCTACCCTCCATAGTAGGTACAGCAGCGCCTAAGACAAGCCCAGACCTTGGTGTTTCACTGACGGTTGGGGGTGCTGAAGTCAACGCTGCCGGAGTGGGCAATGACGCAGGATTACCTTGTTTCAACGGCAACCGGGACCTTGCCGGTGAAGATTTTTCTTTTTCTCTGTGTTTGTGCTTATGGCCAGATGACAAGGAGGACCGGGACAATGACTGTTCCCTGTCCTTATCCTTCGACTTTGGCTGATGCTTTTTGGCTGACAGTGAGGGAGACACAGACTTTGGGCCTTGTTCCTTGTACATGGCTTTCAGTGTCTTCTAAAGAAACAAGTTTTCTACAGCCTTCTTATGGTGTTGCCTTGTAGCCTGGCTTAAGCTCTGGCAAAGCTAACATGTCCACATGTTGTGAGACAGATCCAGACATCACACACAAGCTGCGCGTGTGTCTTGTTTGTAAATTTTACCTCTGCACTTACAATACAGAAATAAAGGCTCTTATGATTTTGGCAGCATGCAGAGATGAAAAAATAAACATTTCAGTAAAATAAAACAATAAACTGCAATGGCTAGGTTGATGGTGTTTCCTTCAGCAGGTCCGACGAGGATGATCGCCGACAGGAAAAGAACCGAGGAGTGATGGGACCGCCCACGCTTCTACACGTAGACATGGCACTTCACTGTGGATGACCCCCAGCTAGCAAGTTTCCATGTGGTACTAGCGCTCACAGCTACAGTTCCAAAGGTGTGGCCTAATGGAAGAGGATCAAAAGATTACAGGCAAGCCACTCAGCTGTTTGTTTCTAGCAACCAAATTAAAAGTACTACCCATTTCCAAACAGTTCCTGTCAAATTGGACTGTAAATTCCATTCAACACTGCTGTACATTGGCAGGACAGCAACCGGAGGGCTCCATTAGAGCTCATTCTACCTGAGCAATGGCTACCATGGTGGCTTCTCTCCATTTGGTCCTTATTTCAGACAAATGCAGGACCGTTACCTGAAGTAGTGCTGACTCCTCCAGAAAATACTACATTTTTGACATTTACTCCAGGAAACATGCAGGTTTCAGGGTGGCTATGTTACAAGACCCGCTCTCCTTGTGAGTCCTAGGTCGCCAGCCTCCCAAGTATGGGGGTATTTAAAACTGGCCACTCATCCAAAATGTGGAGCTCTATGGAAAGGACCGATTCTTAGAAGGCAGGAATGTTACTGTAACTCTAGATCTTCAAGAATATTCTACAGAGTACTATTCGCCCACCCTCCATCCTCTGGACTCACTTAAGTCTTATTTACTATCTTGCCTTCCTACCTCCTGCCCCCTCCTCGAACAGGTATGGTCTTTGAAGCCACCTGCAGTTGTTGTTCCTTCTTACAGGGACAGGTGTGCTATCTTATGGACATTAGGTTTCACCAGTAACATTTGTAGATAGTAAATTTTCGCTCTTCTCTGTAACACACACAAAAACTTGACCGCGAGGTCAACTAGGGAAGTTTTTGTTTTTTTTTTTGTTAGTCTTTTTGGATAGCAAAATTAAAAATTGTATTCTCTAATAAATTGTGTTACATTAAATATGTTTATGAAGGTACATGTTAAAGTGCGGAGTTGCTTTGTAATGTATGCTTCAAGGTTCTACAGTTTTCAAGCTCTTGCTCTATAACATACGTAAAAAGCAAGTCAACTGATGCATAAAAATGTTCTTAATCATTCTTATTGATCAGAATAACTGTTGATTGCTTGTCCTTACAAAGGAGGGCAGAAAAACTACATGCTGTCTTATTGTCTTACCTGACAAAGTAGTTAACGAATGGCGGTGTGAAGAATCGCTTCTTCCTATGTCTTCTGTTCAAGTACCAAGGGATGGGCCATTCTTTGAATTTGTACCTAAGAGCACATGCATGATAACAAGCATTATTACATTTTTTACCCCATTTCATTTTTTAGTACTACCATTTCCCTAATCCCCTACCATTTCAAGAGGGCTCTCCCAAGAGTGATACCATCAACAAGTGGTCTTCCGATAGCCCCACTTCCAAATCTATCTACCAAGTCACCTCAGTTAATCACCACTACAGCAAGCCACACATACAAACTAAGGGGAAATCGGCATGTCTGTCTGACAGAGTAGAGGGGAGGAGCTTAACTAAGCATGCCGCATGCTTGCACTGGGTGGTGATCGACTACCTCCACAATATTTCCCCAAACCTTGGTAAGACGTCTTCCATATGGGGCTGTAAGAAGGGTCTCTGACTACATGACTACCATCCCCCTAGTCTAACAGTGGGTAGCTGTGCAGTCGGAGGTACTCTGAAGTAGTGTCTGTCTGAGTGGACCATGTCATATGTCCTGCTGACCTGGATAGGATACTGGGCTCTCCTGCATGGTAGATGAGTACACTAGTCACTAGGCCGTGATGAAAAAGGTTATTACATTCTGCCATGCCACAGCACTCTGCCTCAAGTAAAACCTGACAAAAAAGTCATTTAAAAAAAAAAAAAAAAATTTATTTCTGAGCTGTGCTACAGGTGGGGCCCTTCCCCGACTCTGTACTTCGGCCGTCCCACTGACATGCCCCAACAGCTGCCCAGACTGGAGGCCCACAACTTACCTGCTGCGGTGTAGCTCCCAAGGGAGGGACTGAGATCAACCTATGATCCAGTCTAACTTGTTTCCTGCCAGTGTATTCAGCTGGTGGGGGGGGCGGAGAGCATCACTCAGGGTTTTTGTCTGTGTCAGTTGCCACTCCCCCGGCACAGATGTGCAATGTCAGCATGCAGGCATGTGTGCTCCCACACATTCCCCACAGACATCTGCTGCTGCCCGTTTCTGCACAGTGGTCCTGGTGCTGGCTTACTCCTAGCCTCTGCTGGGAGTCGCTTGAATGCTGGGTGCCATCAAACCCACCCCCAGAGGTGAAGAACTGACCCTAGGACGCTCATCCAACCTCCCACCGGACGCCCTCTGGCATACTGGGCTTGCATCTGATCCCAGGTCACCAGCGCTGCAAGTGTTAGTGCTACCACTGTGCTGGCACACCGACCCCAAAAAAGTAATCTTGTAATATTTAAAACTTACTATATAAAGAGAAAAGCATGTGTAAAGGGTGGGCTATGCAAGCTATAACACATGACAGGGTGTACGTTGGTACTGGGATGGGCGATGCAAGCAATAACACACGACAGGGTGTACGTCGGTGCTGGAATATGTGGATGCCACTGGTGTGAACTACCTTCAACCACCAAAGAGGTCTGTATATTCCAGTACCAACATTTATTTGTTTAAAACAGTCAGAAAATGTACACCCTGGAGTGCGTTACTGCATTTATAAAATTGCAGTTACTTAAAATTTGTTTACTTATTTATTTGAAAACTGGTACTCAGCAAAGACACTTAGCCAAGGCTCATTTCCAAGTGGGAACTGGGGAATGGGTGGTGGGCGGGAGTACAATACAGTATACAGTGTACATAGCATCAGTGAAACACAAAGTAAAGTGCAAAAAGTGCACAAGTTAACACGGTACGAGTGCAATAACAGAAGAAGCCAAATGATGGTGCAGCGAGTAACTTTATGTGCAAATAAAGTGACCAGAGCAGAATGGCAGTACAGTAATTGTTAGGAGAAGACTAATTCAAGCAGAGATAGAACCCAGGAGGGGGACCAACAGCAAGAGTGGTAAAGGCCACTAGATGGGAGGGTCAGGTAGGAGACTGGCAGGAGCAGGTGGGAGCTGGAAGGAGTTTTAGCTAGTGCCTAACTGACAGGGGGGGAAGGGACAGAGGAGGGGAGCAGGTTCCAGACAGAAAATACAAGTAGTGATTAGGTCATGCGGAGTTGAAGGGTGTGTTATTGTACTAGAACTTGGAACTCCACTGACCAATCAAATTACTTCTGTATCCCAAGTCATAAATGTTCTGAGGGTGATAAGAGCACACAGACATAATGAGTACAGTGGGATAGTCTCCCCCCACACACACAGTAGTGACAAGTGTCAAGTTCCTACTTGTCAGAAGTTGGGGTATGCCACAATTCTTAACTACTGAACTCAGTGGAGTAGATGGTATTACTGCTGTGATATGCAACCTGACACATTGCAGCTGGACGCATTCAATGTTACTACTGCACTTACTCAACACATACCACAAATGACTGGTGCAGTCATACGAATGTGCATTACTCTAGTAGAGGAAGCACTGTTTACAAGGAAGGTTTATGAACAGTGTCCCTGATGATCTCAAAGTGTGCAAAGCTCTTTTAAACAAGGTGACTGCAGTCTAGAGAGATCCATTGCTAAGTACCCTGTAATTACTCACGGTAGGATAGAAACACAAAAACTGTTGGCAGAAAAGGACTGCTTGGCCCACCCAGTCTGCCAAGATGGTCCTTGCCTAGTTTGTCTCTGAAGACCCTAACTGCTGTCCGGCGACCCTACCTTCTCTCAGCCTATTTACTAATATCCTCCTATGCCTAGTCCATGCATGCTTGGAGCCCTCTACTTCTTCCGCCCCCACAACTTAACTCTGGCAGTCCATTCCAGGCACCCACCACTTTTTCAGTGTAGTAATAGTAGTACTTTCTTAAATACCTCTTAACACCCCCCCAAAAAAACTTCATCACCTACCTGGTGCTCTTTCATTTGAAAGAGACTTCCCTCCTGCACCTTGTTCACCCCTGTGAGGTGCCCGCAGGCCTCCATCATGTTCCCTTGCATGCTCCTCTCTTCTAGAGTGTACCTGCTGAGATTCTGCAGACTATCTTTGTAGGGCTTATGATGCAAGTCCTGCACCATTTTAGCTGCCCTCCTCTGAACTGCCTGCACCCTATGTTCTTTCAGAGGTGTGGCCTCCAGAACTGGACACAATATTCTAGATGGGGTCTCACAAGTGAGCAAATAAAATGGCAACACCATCTTCCTCCTCCTCCTCCTCCTGCTGGAGATAAGTTCTCCATATGCATTCCAGCATCCCACTGGCTCTACCCATTGCTTTCTTACACTGCCCTTCCACACTGAGGTCATCAGATATGATAACCCCAATGTCCCTTTCCTGCTTAGTGACTGTCAGTACCCCCCCAACCCATACTCAGCTCTTGGGTTCCTATACCCTAGGTGCATGATTTTGCACTTTTTGGCACTGAACTCCAACTTCCATACTCTTCGACACTCCTCGAGATTCCCTAGGTCCCTACGCACTCTCTCCACCCTCTCATGAGTGTCCACCCTATTACAGATTTTGATGTCTGTAACAACTTGCCATATTATTTTAATGTAAGTTTTTATTTATTCTATTCTAGCTGTACTAGTAAGTTTGAATGGATCTATAAGGGGAAAATTAGATTAAGATAATTGTCAGAGGCATGCCTGCTGCCTCTGAAGAGTGATTAAATCTCTTTGTCCTGTAGCTACAGGACTCCCTGGCCAGTTGATGGGAGAACGTCAGAGTCAAAACAGACCTTTCATGTTATAGGAAGATGATCAGACTAACAACTGGAGCACTCACCCTGCTGTGTGAGACAGGGGGTAGACAAAGGAGGTGCCCTTTGAAACACACAAACTCCTGAAGTCCAAATCAGACCATTTTCCCCCAAGGGGACATTTCCCTAGAGACACAAAGAACTGGCATGGAAGTGATGTTGCAGGACATGTGTGCTGGGAACCTTGTTAAACCAGAGTTTTGTGAGAGACGGGGTAGCTAGGTTGGGACTCTGAGCAGTTATCGTCTAAGGTTCAAGTCAGCCCTGATTTCACCAAAGTATCCTGTGTTGAAAGCTCTTTCTAGTTTGGGAAAGTTAGGAAGTGTAGCAATTTTTCTCTCTCTTTTTTCTACTGTTCAAAACATTTTCTTTTTATCTCTGTATGGTACTGTTCCCATAGTTGTAATGTTGTACCCTGTACTACATACATAAATATCTTGAAGTATTAAATCTTATTTTTATATATCTCATGCTTTTGTTACTGAGTTCTTAAGGTACAGATAACTGGGATATACTAACAGAAACTGTGTTCTGTCTACGAAAAGAAGGGTACAGTTACTATATTTTGTTTCTACAGTGAGGTGTTCTCAGCTATGAGAGAGGAGTGGGTCATTTGCTGTTTGGTAAAGAACTCTGTACTGTGTGGGCAGTGGTTCTGGTGGGATTAAGACCTAGAGATACCCCTAGGGAGTGTCTATGCCAAGTGGTGGCAACTACTGAGGTACCCTTGCAGCAGTGTTGGGTAAGTTACTTTTTCTATTACGTTTGGAAACTTGTTCCAGGAAGCTCTATGCAGTCACTAGCAAGGAGGGAGAAGTACTAGAAACAGTAATGCACCTTACAATTATAGTTACTTATTTCTTTTTATACAAAAACAATACTAAAATAATTACATTTTTTGAAAGTAATAGGTTAGTTACTTTCAAATAAATGTTATCAGTTACAGTTATGTATTTCTTTTGTATAAAAAACCAAGTTACTATAACTGTAAGGTGTATTACGTTTTCCAGTACTTCTCCATCCTTGCTAGTGACTGCACAGAGCTTTCTGGAACAAGTTTCCGAAAGTAATAGAAAAAGTAACTTACCCAACACCGCCTTGCAGGCATCTGAAGGGTTCAAGAATGCTGCTAACAGTCGCAGGCTGAGCCTGGGAGAGACCAGTTTGTCACAGAGCCATCTGCAAAATGGAATATCTTTCCTTCCAGAATTTCACTTATGAAGACATCAAAGAGGACTGGGCCAGTACTCAGCCTGCAGCATTCCATTGGCCACTCTCCCCTCATTAGAGTGCCATTAACCACCACCCTCTGTTGCTGATCCATTAATCAGCACCTTACTCAATTACCCACTTTGGGTACCACCCCAAGGCTGCTCAATTTCATATTTTGTCTCCTGTGCAGCACAGTGTTGAAGGCCTTGCTGAAGTCCAGATAGACCATGTCCAC
The DNA here is from genome assembly GCA_016271365.2 of Neoceratodus forsteri. Classification (NCBI taxonomy): domain Eukaryota; kingdom Metazoa; phylum Chordata; order Ceratodontiformes; family Ceratodontidae; genus Neoceratodus; species Neoceratodus forsteri. The sequence continues at coordinate 925,543,990 of CM028137.1, forward strand.
TGCCTTCCCCTGGTCACCCAAAGAAATCAATCAATCAGATTCGCGTGGTGGCATGACTCCCCCACCTGTGAATCCATGTTGCCTTTGATCTTGTAGCCCACTGGATTCAAGACACTCTACCAACCTTTCCTTTAACAGGATTTCGATTAATTTCCCCACCAATGATGTGAGACTGACTGGCCTATAACTGCTAGCTTCCTTCCTGCTGCTGCTCTTACAGCAAGAGACCACGTCTGCTCTCCTCCAGGCCTCCAGAACCACATCCGTTTCCAGTGAGCTGTTGAATAAGACTGTCAGTGGGGTAGCTAGTACCTCCATGAGTTCCTTTAGTGCCCCGGGTGTATCCTGTCCGGTTCCATAGCGTTGTCAGCTTTCACAGCTGCAAGTCCCTTAGGACACTTTCCTCTAAAAACAGACTTAAGTGCACCTCCCACCCACACTTTGTTCTTGTTGCTCCCTGGTGGGCTGCCCCACCCCACCCCCACTGTGAAGACTGAGCAGAAGTACCTGTTCAGGATGTCTGCTTTTTCTTGATCATGTTCTGTTTAGTCTCCACCTGCTACCCTCCTTATCCTCACTACCCCTTCCCTTGCTTTCCTTTTCTCTCTTATGTACCCGAGAAAAGTCTTATCCTCATTAGTTACCCCTCTGGCTATCCTTTCCTCCATCTGCGCCTTTGCTACCCTCACTGCCTTTCCTGCTTCCCTCTGAAGCAGCACGTAGCAGTCATCTGATGGACTCTTTGACACAGCAAGTGATGCCATGGCTGGGGAATCTGTTAGGCATACAGCTTCCCCTACCATGAAATCACCTGCTGTTTCAAGATACGATGCTGCTGCCCTGAATCAGTATAGAACACACTTGGTACTGGATATCTTGGGACTGCTGTCACCTACAAGCAAGTCCAAATCAGTTTAAAAAAAAACCCAAACAACTGTAAAATATGGGTGAAAAAAACTTTCTGAACTTTATGTGTAAACAAAATGTAAAGCATGGGACAGGCTTCCCAGATGGTTGAAGGTCCTCAGTTGCACCCTGTACCTCACACAACCCACCCTGAGCATGTCGTTGTTACAGTATCACTGCACACACTGTTGTGTGTTATTCCTTAAAGGCTACCTAATCACTGTTTTCCTGGCGTGCACCTTTCCCAAAACCTAACCAGGTACCTTCAAAAAATCGGTGAATTTATATAGTTTTGGCCAGTTTATTTTTTATTTTTTTTAATAGAAAATGTTTTACGTTTGCCACACTGATTGGATCCCGTGACTGTGCTGTGCATGCAACAGGAAAATATAATTGAAGCGAGTAATCTAGTCTGTAACCCTGTGGAGCCTAATATTTAATGTCTAAACTTAGCACTTTATGTTTACCTGGTCATCTATATAAACATTTATCTTGTACATTGGTCCATTATGTACAAGTTAAATATCAATATACATGCCCAAGTAAACAAACTGCCAAGTTTAAACATTAAATATTAGGCTCCACAAGAAAAAAATTACTCACCTTAGTAATGTTGTTTCTTCTAATGGAGTCTTGCTGTATTCTGACTTATGCAGTTAGCCCCAGCACTTGAACTGCTCCGGACAGGAGAGGGTTAACTCTATGCAAAGGCATAGAACGTTGAGCTCGAGCTCGGTTTTCAAACCTCTGTCCCAGGTACTCCTGAGTGTAACTGTCAGATTCTTACTAAATTAACTGACTACACCCTGGAAACTGTTTCTTTAAAAAATGTTCTGCCAAAGGCAATACATATAAATTTAGGGTCCAAAGACTCAAGTCGAGACCCCGAAAAAGAATCCAATTAGGTAAACAAAGTGTATAACAATAAAATATAAGAACAACAGACCTCCTTCAATGAAGAGGCAAACAGGTACACCCCTGAGGTGCAGCACTGCACCTGCCTACCCACATCCCAAAACAACTAGGTTCCAGGAGGGGAGGGAGGTCAGAATTCAGCAAAACTCCATTAGAAGAAACATTACTATGGTGAGTAATTTTTTCTTCAAACAACATGAAGTCTTGCTGTATTCTGACTATATGCAGACTACCAAGCAGTACCCCCAAGGAGAATGGATATTCAGAACCTATTTTGGGAACAGACTCTGCAGTACTGCTGTGCCAAACCTAGCATCACTTCTTGACTGGATGTCAAAGGAGTAATGCTTGGTAAATGTTTGAGCAGTCTTCCAGGTGGCTGCTTTACAGATTTCCACTAATGCTATATCCCTGGCAGCTGCAACCGAAGCAGCTGTACCTCTGATGGAGTGAGCCCTCAGGCCTGATGGAGGCTACTTCCCCAGTTTTGAATAGCAGGACTGTATGCAAGAAACAATCCATCTGGCAATAGTTCTCTTAGTGGCAAGTTTACCTTTACCCACCTCCCCATAAGTAAGAAACAGCTGGGAAGAGTTGTTTCTATGGGGCTTGGTGGATTCTATGTAATAACTCAGAACCCTCTTTACATCTAGACTGTGTAATCTCCTCTCTCCAGAGGAGGAGTGATCAGTAAAAAAATACAGGCAGTGTCAGATTGGTTCAGATGAAAATCTGATACCACTTTGGGAAGGAATTTCCTATTTGTGCAAAGGACCACCTTATCCCTGTGAAATGAAATTAGGTTCCACTGATAAGGCCTGTAGCTCACTGATTCTCCTTGCAGAGGTACTAGCAACCAGGAACAGTTTTCCCAAGTCAGGTACTTGAGCTCAGCTGAGCAAAGTGGTTCGAAGTGAGGCTGCATCAGCTGTGCAATACAGACATTCAGGTCCCATAGAGGAGTAGGATCCCTGAAAGGAGGGTTGATACGAGTCAAACCTTTGAAAAATTTCTTGAAAACTGGATGGGAGGCTAGAGAAGAGATTTTACCAGCCGAAATAAAAGCAGAAATAGCTGCCAAATGCACCTTAAGAGTGGTAGGCCAAAGGCCCAAGCTATTAAGATGCACTGAATAATCCAAAGCAGTGGCAATGTCAGCTGAGTCCAGCTGAATGTGCCTCTGAGAGCACCAGAACCCAAACCTCTTCCATTTAGAACTAGGTATATGTTTTTCTAGTGGAAGGCTTTCTACTAGCCTTAAGGATATCCAGAGCTGATTGAGAGAGATGCAGGTCTGCATATTCTAGCTCTTCAAGAGCCAAGCCTTGAGCCTGAGTGTGTGAAGACTGGGGTATAATATCCTCCCCTGAGATGAGGTGAGGAGGTTGAACTGTCTGGGAAGGCACAGAGGTATTGTCACTGATAGTGACAACAGTAGAGGATGTCACAAACTCACTCAGCAGGTCAGCCCTCTACTCCCAAAGTGCCAACCTCAGAGCGCAGTCTTGTGAACAGTTAACAGAAACAGCGTAACCCTCCTGTCTGTTTGGTGGGTTCGAATCAACCTTTGGTCTCAAGTCTTGGAGGGATTCAAACTGTGAACCTCTTGCTAGTGTACCCAATGCACAGGCTCAGATAATTCTGTCTTCAGGGGGCCAGATATCTTTGCCTATGGGCACCTAACCAGGTGTACAAAATGAACCCTTAAAAACTCTAATGAAGACCTCGGATTACTCTTACCTTTCCAGTTTGGGATCACCATTCAAGCTTATGCATAGTGTTAGCTTTAACCATATATACTTCACTTGTTAAAGAAAGAAATTCAAAGACAGACAAAGTAGGCTCTAAAAATAGAGTTTTACTAAAACAGATAAAAGTATGTAAAACATAAACTACAGAACCATATATCACAAGAACCATACAATCTTTTAAAAGAACAAGGTTTTGACAGTGCAATTCCTACTACAGTACTTAGATTTGTCTCTCTCTCTCTCTCTGAATACCTGCTTAAAGTGCTCAAAGATGTGTCTATCAGTGTAGATAGAAGTGTGTCTGAAGGAAAACAGAATACTGTTTAAAAAAAAAAAAACTGTCTTTGCCAACCCTTTTGTGTGAGGTCACCTAGCCCCTCTTCTGTTTATTAAAATCATACACCCAGGATGTTTTATCATTTTAGATAAGTTAATTAAGGTTACATCAGCAGAAACTCCTTTCCCCATGTGACGTCCCCAATCAAGTCTGTAAATTTCCTTTCATCTATGAGCAGTATTCCCTCTCACACAGACATCAAAGCATTTATGATTTCGCACCAGTGTGCCATAACCTGGTTTTCTCCTCTAAACATCATAAAATGGATACCGATTTCCCTCTTAGCAGTTAAAGCTATATTTAACTTAGATAAAACAGGAGATCTTTGATTAAGGCCTGTTCTAGTCTGTAAGTAGCACTTGGCCTTCCAGGTAACACCTTGTATCTAAAACCTGTGTGTGTGTGTGTGTGTGTGTGTGTGTGTGTGTGTGTGTGTGTGTGTGTGTGTCATCTCACATGCTGTCTCAGCATCTCTCATGAGAGACAGTCCATAACACATTTTTAGATTACAAAAAATCACAGTGTACTCGGAACTGGCTGTCCACGTGTCACAGAGGATACCAAGGTTGTCTGGCCCAGTCCGGGGCTACTAGAACCACTGTGCAAGGTCGGGATCTGATCTTGACCAGAACTCTGAATATCAGAGGAAAGGCTTAGAGAAACCTGTTGGTCCAATCTAACAGGAGGGCATCCAGAGGAACAGACCCCAGCAGAGGGGGGCTGCAGCAGAACAGAGGAAGCTGATGGTTGTCCGGGGTTGCAAAGAGATCCATCTCTGGAGTGCCCCATCTTGATCTGAAGAATGAGAGGATTCAGGGCCCATTCGTGGTGACCTTGGGAAATCCTGCTGAGAGCAACTGTAAGTACATTGTCCTTTCCTGGGAGATGCACAGCAAATCGGAGAAACCTGCAGGGAGTAAGCTAGTGACCATATTTTCATGTCCTCTGTGCACAAGGCCGAGGACCGAGTGCCCCCCCTCTTGTTGATGTACCACATGGTTGTGGTGTGGTCTGTCCTGATCTGCACCACTTTCCCCTGAATTATGTTTGAGAATGTCTGGAGTGCTAGAAAGACAACCCTGAGTTCAAGAAGGTTTATGTGTAGAAGAGACTCCTGAAGAGACCAAGTCCCCTGAGCAGTATGCTGATCCAGATGGGCTCCCCATCCCAGCAGGGAAGTGTCTGTGGTGAGAATCACTGTGGGAACCTGACTGAGGAAGGGGACCCCTTGCCTCAAATTGCCCTCTTCCAGCCACCACTGGAGGGCCTGAACCAGAGTTAGAGATACTGGAACCAACTTGGAGAGAGGATCTTTTCTCTGGGACCAAAAGGCTCTCAGATGAAATTGAATATTTCTCATCGGAAACCTTGCCCCTTGCACTACTGCAGTGCAGGCTGCCATGTGACCTAGCAACTGCAAAAAGTGTCTGGCTGGTCTAGACACAGGTGGACGAAAAGAGGAAACCAGAGTGATTAGGGATTGGACCCTTGAGAGAGGAAGAAAGACCTTGGCCTGAACAGTGTCCAGCTTCACTCCTATAAACGTGAGAAGCTGGATTGGTTCCAGAACAGACCTTTCCAGATTTAGGATGAATCCTAGGGAGTCCAGAAGGTTTTAGGTGACCCCTAGAGCTGACCCGACTTGGTCTGGGGACTGGCCTACTATGAACCAGTCGTCCAGATAAGGAAACAGTAAGATGCCTTGTTTCCTGAGGAAGGCCACCACTACTGCTAGACACTTGGTGAACACCGTTGGAGCAGATGTTAGGCCGGAAGGCACTGCTCTGAAGTGATAATGGCCTGAGTTCAGTTCGAACCTGAGGTACATTCTATGGGACTGCCTGATAGGTATGTGGAAATAGGCATCCTTGAGATCCAGGGAGGCTAGCCAGTCTCCTGGTCTCAGAGAGGGAAGAATTAATCCCAGTCACTATCTTGAACTTTGGCTTTAATGTGTTTGTTTAGATATCGTAGATCTAAGATGGGTTGCCACTCCCCTGTCTTTTTTAGGGTAAGGAAGTACCTGGAGTACAATCCCTTTCCCCTGTGAATGAGAGGTACCATTTCCACTGCTCGCAGAAACAGTAGGGATGAGACCTCTGTCTCCAAATCCTGTGTTTCCTCTGGAGAGGAAGGACAAAAAGCCTCTGCTCTCAGCCTTGGGAACTTGCTGAAGCTGAGAGCAAGACCGTCTCACTACTTCCAGGACCCACTTGTCTGAAGTGACAGACTTCCAGGTCTGGAAAAAGTGAACCAGTCTGCCCCCTACAGGGATTGAGAAGGTGACCCCGACTGACCCATCAGGGTGGCTGTTTGGTAGGGGGCTTAGACTGAGAACGAGGATGCAGCCCTGGTCATCCCCCTTCTGCCTCTTCCCCTATAGAACCCCCTCTGCTGAAAAGAGGAGGCGGCCTGGGCCTGGTAAAAAGGTGTTTGAAAAGGCATGCCCCTGCCAGCCCTAGATTGCTGCCTTTGAGGGGTAATCTGCTTTTCTTTGGCTGCAGCACTCCTATATGTGGTCCTGTATTCATCCATCTTTTTCATGTAAATTTCTTTTTGCTCCCCAAACAGAGTTACCAGTGACAGGAAAATCCATGGCCTTGGTCTGGGTATCCTTAGACAAATTGGTACACCTGAGCCTAGCAAATCTCCTCATGGAAACAGATGTAGCCATAACTCTAGAATGAACATCATTTGAGTCCACAGCAGCATGAAATTGGACCTTAGAAGCTTCGATGCCATCCACAGCCACCTGCTCCTGCTCCTTGGCCAGCTGGGGAGGGGCATTTTTAGCCAGCTCCAGAATCGTATCCCACCTAGACTTCTGGTATCTGGCTGTATATGCCATGTAGTTGGATTGCCTAAGTCCCAAAGAGGATGCCAAGTACTGTTTCTTAGCCATGGCATCCACTTTCCTGGAATCCTTATCTGGGGGGTGAGATGCCAGGGGAATATTAGCCTTGTCACAGGCTGCAGCTTGCAGTACCCCAACATGGCTGCAGTGATTGGTAAGGAATTCCATTCCAGGGCCTGACAGAGCATACCTCCTGTCCATCTTCTTATCAATAGGAGGTATGTATGTTGGAAGTTGTAATATTGTTTGGGGTCTGTTTCCTCAGGGACTTGTGCAGAGGGATAGACACCCTTTTGGACTCCGGGACATCCATCATCTCAACATAGTCAGGCTCCTCCTGATCCTGTTCAGCTTCTTCTACTGGGAGCTGAAGAGTCTAAGCCACTTTCCTGTAAAACAAGAAGTGGGAGGGGACTCAGAAAGCCTGGGAAGAGACACATTGGATGGCCTGTCTGGGGAGATGTCAGGCTCAATAGGTTCATCTAGGCCTTTGTAATCTTCATCTTCATCTTCGTCTCCTTCCCATTCGCCCTCATAAAATGCTTCAGGGTCATAGTCAGAAGCAGGCAAGTCCAACCGAACTGACCGTCCCTGAGTCAGTGCCGGTTTGGTCGGAACCGGGCAAAGCGACTGCATAATAGCGATCGCTTTGGCTATTTCTGCCGGTGTGGTCGGAACATGGGACTGGGATCCGAACCGCCGATTGCATTCTTTGCAGGAACCATTCCCGTAGAATTGGTTCTCCTCTGCCCGAGGGGTATTGCCCAGGTCAGTGGACACCCCCTCAGGTTTGGTCGGAACCAAACCGGGTCAGCAGATTTTTCGGCCTCCCTTTCCTTCAGCCTACTTGAACGTTTTTCAGCAGTGGCTTTAGGAAAGTTTTTGCAGATTTGGCAGTCTTCCTTGAGGTGGTCAAACCCCAGACAAATGCAGATGAGGTGGGGGTCAGCCTTGGCAAAGGCCTCCCCACACTCAGTGCAGTACTGAAACCCAGTGGGCCCGGTTTTCTTTTTGGGTTTCTCAGACATGCCTCAACAAAACAAAGTTATCCTTACCAGCGTTCAAGCCAGGCAACTACCAAAACCTATCGGTTCCAACCGTGTCATGGGTCGGAGGAAAAAACCCCAGGAATCGTAGTTTTTTTTCCAGGAACCGATAGATACCAGAAACCACACACAAAATTATTATTTTTATTTATTTATTTATTTATTTATTTTTAAAAACTTGGGTAGACAGACAGATTACTTCAGTTCCCAACCGGACCGACCAGGAAGAAACCAAATAGAAAAACAATTTCTTCACAAAAACACACTACCTGTACTACCTACTAATACACTTACTGTACCGGGACAGAGATGTGAACACCGAAAATAAAGAAACAGTTTGGAAAAAACTGACCGATTTTTACTGTGACCAAACTGAAGTGAAGGAGAGGATCTGCGGAGCGACTTCTCAGTTAGGCGGAGTAAAGAATCTGACAGTCACACTCAGGAGTACCTGGGACAGAGGTTTGAAAACAGAGTTCGAGCTCAACGTTCTATGCCTTTGCATAGAGTTAACCCTTTCCTCTCCGGAGCAGTTCAAGTGCTGGGGCTAACTACATATAGTCAGAATACAGCAAGACTTCATGTTGTTTGAAGGTTTCATTACCATAGACTAAATGACTCACTTCAGTATTATCATCCTGTTGCAACTACAACGTGGTCATGGGATCCAATAAGCGACATCAGCAACAGTTCCTGATTGCGGAGTTGTAAAAATAACTTGCCAAAACTATATAAAATCACAGATTTGAAGGTACCGGATTTTATTACTCAAAAGTACTCCCTTTGGGCTGCACTTGCACAGGAGGGTTTTGGGGAAGGTGCACTCCAGGAGAACAGTGTTTAGGTAGCCTTTAAATATACTCAACACCTGTGGGTTAAAATATGCAAATCACTGTCTATTATTTTTCTCTGGTACAGTTCATATATTCTCTTCCCACACTATTTCCATACTCTTAAGAGTTGCAAAGATTCACACCTTCTATTCTACCATTCAAATCTTTAACAGAAAATAAGCCTGATACTGCAGCCAGATCAAGGATAATAGAGGACTGCCGTGAAGGGTGCAGACAAGGCTGAAACTCTAAGTATATTACATGGATGGAACTTTTTCTCTCCCCTTAGAAGTGGGAGATATCTCCCTTGGCTCAGCATACCCCTCAGACAGTCTTATCCAGATAAGGGTCCAGGTGGCAGAGTGGGGCCGGAGAATATAGGGCACCTCAACCAGTCAGGCTTGCCATAGTCTTGTTCTATTTTCTCATTGGCCCTGTCATAAGATGACTCAGGACGTGCAGAGACTGGGTGCCCATTTTTGGTCACATTCTGTGGCGATAAATTGCCGCTGGGCCCACTTGGCACCACTGGAGACTTTATGGCTCTGTTGAACTATGCTTAATGTGGGTCACCACCCCTTCCCATGCAGCTGCAAACATCGCTGTGATGCATGGGAAAGTGCGCCACTGTGCAAATGGCCCACAGCCTTCTGAGATCACCCCCCTCTCCTTCTAGGGTTACCAGCTGTTACAATCACACAAGAACAAGGGCCATACATAGTATTGTGACCAGGCACATAAGAAAAAGTCAGCAGATATAACTCAGAGGGGCACATGGACAGACAAGGTGGATGCCACGGAACTACCAGAACATCAAGCCACTGGGCTATGGAGTAACAGTCCCACAGACTCACCCAGGGTGAGATGCCTGTTCGCAACCCAAGGTTACGGGACTCTTCCTACACTCCCATTTGAGTACAGCACTAGTAGTTGACACTGCAACAGGATGTCCAGTTTTCCTCCCAGTTTTGGGCCACCTTCCCTAGTGATCAAGACTGGGGATCCTGGATTTGAAGCAGTGGCTTTATGGTTTAAGGCTCCCCATTTCTCTTTAAAGGTGATAGGAAACAGTTTTTACATCTCTAGATGCCCAGTATTCTGACATACTTGCCCTTTTTTGTTAAATTAATAATCTAAATGTGTTGCTTTTGTAACTACCCTGAATCCCTGTCTGCTCAGCAGTTGCCGCTCTCTTTTTTCATACTGCCTGAACATTCTATGACATCACAAACTCCTTTCATGGCCACTCAGATGAATGGCATGGAATGGGAGTCTGATGTCATAGAATGTCAGAAATACGAAAATCAAGAGCAGTAGCTGGTGAGGAGAGTGGAACTCAATGTAGATCTGAGGGCACCCCAAAGCTAGATTATTTATCAAAAATCATCAAAGCATATCAGAATACATAACTGGCACGGAAAGGAAGATGGAAGGCCAGTTAACCATGTAAAAATAATTTCCCCATCTCCTTTAAAGAAGGTGGCTTATTTATGCAGAAAAGATTTAAAGAAGCAGTGCAACAAAACTGAGCAAAAAACATTTACCCTACGTGTATGTTCACTATAAATGATTCTATACATGTTCCAGTTTTATTTGGTAGTAAAATGTTCTTGTTCCACCAAACTCTTGAGTATTTTATCAATGTTTTAATTCAGTTTTCCTCTCTTAAGACAAAAATATAGCCACCACATTTGGGTTGCAGATATCTTTGTAGTCCTGATAATGGTTAGGATCGAGAAAAAAAAAAAAACAAACAAACAACTGAGCACTCCGTTGAGCAATAACATATTAATACATCCCCCGTCGCCACTCATTTTGGGTAAGAGTGGTTTCACTTGCATTCTGCTCAAGCCAGAACAGCTCATTTTTACTTTGCTGTTCTCCCTCAAGCAGAACACGTGTGAAACCACTCTTATCCCGCAACGAGTGGTTCGGGGGATGTATTCATATATAGATTAAACTAGCCTTTCGAGGAATACCTTTTCCATTGCACTGGGTTAGAAATATCATCGTAAACCTGACAGTGGTTACAGTCGAGAGAAAAAACAAACAAACAAAAAAAAAAACTCATGGTGTGTGGAGTAGGAGGTACCCAGAAAAGTAGATTTGATAGGTATGCTAACATTTTTATTAACTGTAGATGAAACCAGCTTTTTGGGAATTCCTTTCTTGTTGCACTGCTGCTTTAAAATTACAACATTTCAAATTAGATCCCTGCTAAACACACTTTTAAATTGTATTTCCAATCAATCAGTAAAACAGTGATGAAAACTTGGAATGATGTCCAAAACACCACCATTCGAATCACCTTACCATTTGGTGTGTCCAAAGATATCTTTTCTCCAGTCACCTGCTCGGGGTCTTTCTTGCCCAGTTTGTAATAACCGTATAGCATCTTCGCGCTCTTTAATAACCGTATCCATTCTTATCATCGACCGCTCCACCTGATAACAACAGTTCAAGCAGCAGACAGCACTGTTTGTTTTGGTCTTTTTAGGATTTTGTGCAGGTAAGTTCTAAATGAAAATTGCTTATTTTGTATTTTAAAAAGTCTTAATTAGGAATTCTAGATTTTTTTTTCCTTCATTACTTTCTATGCCTGTAAGATCAGATCAAAAGTAGTGGAGTAGTAGTAGGTACTCCCTCCCCCACTTTTGATCTACATGACCAAAATGTAGGAAACCTCAGGTTTTATATTTTCAGAGACAACAGCATCTCTTTCAATAGAAAGTGGAAATTGTAGAAAAGGTGAAAAAAACAGTGAGGTTCTAGTAAGAGCCACCCAATGGTAATGGGCCTATTTAGACCACAAGTCCCCCCCCCCCAACCTGTCTACAATTTGTGTGTGCCTGAAATGATTCCAGTTTGCCAGCTCTTGAGCAAAGAAGCCTACTCTCTGTGGCTAGTCTGGCTACTCGTAACCGATTTCTACACATGTGTGACTATATAAGATAAGGTGTGAATCAGTGAAGCATAAAATAAGTTGTAAAGGCACGAGGAGTTCTGTTGTGACTTATAAATCAAGACTTCGAAGCAGTTTACAGTCTTGTTATTGTGACGTAGGAACTCACTGATAATGCTGCAAATGCCTGGCGTTTATATGGAAATTAGCATTCAAAAACCAAAATCATAACTGGAATAAACACTACCTTTCGTAACCGCTCTGGGCTGGGCATTGGTAGCCTTTGCCTCTTGGCCTCTTGTTCCAAAGTTAGCAGCATGTTTTTCTCTTTAAGGAGAACATACCTATCATAATAAAGATGTGCAAAGCTTAAAGGTATCTGTCTGTCAGTAAAACAGCACACCCCCCCTTCCCAAACATCAGTACGAAGTATGTGATAAATGCTTACCAAAGCTTGTGCAAGTCTTCATTGCTTTTAGCTCTTAGTTGTTTCGCAGTCCAGGGAGCACCTACATGTGCATAAAACAATAACTGTAATATACCTACTCAGATCGCCAAGAGTAACAAAACTAGAAACATAGAACCACACAAAATGATAGCAGGAGGAGACCATAGGTCCATCCAGTCTGCCCAAGGGTTACCAAGGCCTTCTATGGGTTCCGGGCCCCAGCCCCCCCTACCCTTTGAACTTTTAATGAAACAATGTTAAAGATTCATCCTATCCGCACTGTTAAAATAATATACCTGAAGAAATACTTACTTTTTTTTAACAATTTATTTACTCAGAACAGCCAAGCAGAGATACAGCATCACATTTACAGTAGGGTCTCACGTCTATCCAATTTACAGCTAGGCAGACAAGCACAGAAGGGGAAGGGACTTGCTCAGGGTTGCACAGTGCATCAGTGACTGGTGGGATTTGAACTTGGATGCCCTGTTCCATAGTTCTGTGCTCCAGCCACCAAGCTGCCTCTCCTAAAAATCTTAAAATGTTTTCCTTGGTATACTTTTTTTTTTTTTTTTGCAAAATATTTTTATTGTAAAATCAACAGGACACTACAAATTTGGTAACATATTAACTGGGCATTACAACACCTGCCCTACAAGACTGGATACATAGGTATGGATACATACATCACAGATTATCACTCTTATTACCAAGTAGGTAAATGAATAATTAAGTTGCAAGTTGTTAACTAATCACAATGCGACTGAGGTGCTCCACAATGAGGCATTTGCTTCTCACAACTATTACCCTACCTCTCAGACTATGCTGTCCTCCAAGGCCCAAGTCCCTGTAATCACCAGGTAGGCCCCACTGCTCAAACATAAATTAAGGGAAGAGGCCCTCTTCCAGTGCCCCATCCAGCTCGAGCCACATTTGGTTAAACTGGCGTTGCTTGTCTGAAATTTTGCTCTGCGCTCTCACAATTTTCAGGCAACTCAGGAGGTTATTCGCCCATTGCTAGACAGTTGGAGGGTTGTCAGATATCCAGCACTGCGCTACAGTAGTGTGGGCATTAACTAGAGTGAGGGACCAAAGAGGTAAGTCAGATACAAGGGCCCCTCTGATGGGGTCAGCTCCCAAACGGAATTCTAGCAGGGATCTGGGCAATGGGGCTCCCAAAACACGGGTCATAGCTTTATGCATTCTATGCCAGAAATTCAGGAGTTTGGGGCACATTAAAGTCATATGTACAAAAGGTACCCTCTGCGGCCCCGCATTTAGGACATGTGGACTGCTTTGAGGGATCTATGGCATGGCTTCTTACTGGGGCTATACATGTTCTGTGCAGAATATTGAGCTGTGTTTGACGCAGTCTATCACTCCTGAAGCAATTGTTGAGATGCTGCAGGGCCCTAAACCATACTTCCGGGGACATGACTATTCCTAAATCATGTTCCCATCATGTTTTATTCATAATGTGGTGTCGGTTCCTCCCCCAGCCAGTATGCCATAGTAAATGGACAGAGGTCCCACCAGAGGTTGAGGCCTAAACAGTTCTTCCAGGTAAGGATCCTGGGACAAGTTCCCTTTGGTGCCCAGCCAGTGGCCCTGCATCCACTGTCTAACCTGTAAATAAATGCATAGGTTCATGTTCGGGAGGGCCCATCTATCCAGGAACTGCTCAAATGATAGAAGCCTCCCTACCTCCACCAGTTGTTGATTTGTCATAGTCCAATTTTCTGCCACCTGAGCAACCCCCATATAGGAAGACATTGTACCTGTGTGTGATTTTTAAAGTCGCCCAGATCAAGGCATAAAGAGAGGGCGCATTCTCCAACAAGGTTCTTTCATGGACCATCTTTCATACCCTCACTAGGTATAGACCTTTTTATTGGTGACTGACCTCCCTGATATTGCCAGGACATCCCTGCGAAGGTGGCCCCCCCCCGTATCCCCATTTTCAAATGCCATCCATATTGGAGGTGACAGGTTGGGTCTCGTGGGTAGGAACACCAACTGAGCCGCCCAGTAGTAATACTTGAAGTGCGGTAAGCCCACTCCACCTTTGGTCATGGGCAACTGGAGGGATTTTCTACTAATCTGTGAGTTTTTCCCGCACCATATAAATTTGTGCAGTATGCCGTTTAGTTCCTTAAAGAATTTATCAGGTACCCAGCATGGAATTGAATGGAACAAGTATAAACATTGGAGAGCACTGTCAGTTTTACTGTGGCCACCCTGCCTAGCATCGAAAGGGGTACGTCTATCACATTCTGCTGTAACCTTAGCTAGCAGATCTATATAGTTCAGGGAGAAAAGTTTTGAGACATCTGAAGAAATATGAACCCCTAAGACTTTTATTATAGCCACAACCTGTACACCAATGTCATTATGTATCAAGGACCGTCTGTTCCTGTCGCTCACTGGTAAAAGTTCACTCTTTGCCCAGTTGATCCTATGGCCTGACAGCAATGCATATTCCTTCAGCAATTCATGCACACAGGGGAGCCTCTCCTTAGGGTTCTGCAGATAAAGCAGCAGGTAATCCGCAAATAGTAAAATGGCCCTATCCCCTTTAAGACCAAACTCAACCACTCCAGGATGTCGACGAATGGCTATGGCTAAAGGTTCAACAGCCAAGAAATATAAGAGCAGGGAGAGGGGAAACCCCAGTCTAGTACCGCTCTGCAAGGGAAATGGAGTAGACACAGTTCCACTGGTCAGGATCTGAGACATGGGGCAGGTATATAAAGTATTAATTAATTACTGACAGCATATAGGGCCCCACTACAAAAGCCTTGAGAGCTATGAACATATAACCCCACTCCACACGGTCGAATGCTTTCTCCGCATCCAGGGCAAGGACCGCAGCACCATGGGATGATCTTATCTTTGCCCGACTGTGGATAATATTTAAGGTTTTCCAAACGTTATGCTTGCCCTGCCTCCCCTAAACAAATCCACTTTGGTCAGGGTGGATGATGGTTGGTAAAATGGGTTCAAGTATTGCCACAATAATTCTAGCCAAAATTTTGTAATCTGAGGTCAGCAAAGATATCAGACGGTATGAGGAGCACAGTGATGGGTCCTTGCCCAGTTTGGGGAGGACCGTGATAGTGGCCGCTCTCATACAGGGGGGCATCGTCCCCTTCCCAACACTCTCCACACACATCATATAAAGGGTCAATATCCCGATAAACATCTTGGACAGGGATCCCATCAGGACCTGGTGCTTTACCCCTTTTAACTGCTCCACCGCTCTTGAAATCTCTGCCATCTCCGGCAGTTTGTCTATCCCCTCCCAAAACCTCTGGGCTCATTGGGGCGACTGATGCCTTCTGAAAAAAGGTGTGTTTGTCAGGGGTTGGTGTAGCCGAGGTGTAACGGTTTCTATAAAACTCTACAAAGGCCTGCCCGATGGATGAGTGGTCTGTTACCAGGGTCTCCGGGAACTTTGGATCCGTTTATCTCTCCCGTTTCAGTTGACAAGCTGCAGCTTACCTCTCCTATCACCATCAAAGTAAGGCCCCACTTTCCCCAGGATAAGGTTATGCTCAAGCAAAGCAGTGCTCAAGGAGTTATATTTGCCACTTTACTCGCTGCACCCTTTGGTACAGCTCTAGGCTGGGATGCTCCATATGGGCCTTTTCTAGTTTAGACACTTTCCTCTCCAAGATTTTCAAATCTTTTTCTTCTGGGCACTTTTGAAAGGCTGCATATGAAATGGTCTGCCCCCTGATGAAGGCTTTCATTGCCTCCCACCTTGCAGTATGTGAGGTGTCTCCCTTCTTGTTGTTAGCCCATAACTCTGCCACTGTGGCCTGAATTTGGGAGAGAGAGGTTTTATCCTTCAAAAGGACAGGATCCATTCTCCAGGGCCTCTGAGCCACCTCCACTGCATCCCATCTGAACGCTGAAACCATGGGAGCGTGGTCAGATATCAAAATTGATTCATATTCTGTGTGGGTCATGTACAAGACTATCCCAGATGAGACTAGGAGGTGGTCCAGTCTGGCATACGAGTTGTGAGCATGGGAGTAGAAGCTGTACTCTCTTCCTGTGAGGTTATGGTGTCTCCATATATCCACTAAGGTACATGCTTCTTCTATGTCCCTTAATGCCCTTGCATTCTTTGATAGAGGTACTGGTGCTGTATTAGACCTGCCCAGTATAGTATCACAAATGCAGTTGAAGTCTCCCCCCCAAAATCCATGGTCCTAAGAAGCCATGTCCAATAACAGTTTGTGGTAAAATTTGGGGTCCTCTATGTTGGACCCATAGATGTGGAAGGGTTGTGGAATAACAGATGGACCAGACACCAGATTTCAGGTTCAATACACAATCTCTGTGTGATGTTTATTCAAAATACAAGAAATAAACTTCTGCAATGCCATATTCCTTCTTCAGTATATCAGTTTGCAGCAGCAGACTATGAATGTCCTTTCTCTGCACTTAGCCAGCACCTACTGACACTGATATAACCACTTTTCAGTGAAAACCCTTAATCCCTATGCAGGCCCCATTTACATGGATAGTGGGGGCCAAAAAGAGAGAAAAAAACAAAACAAGCTATAGACAAAAAATCTCAATGCAGAATCCCTGAAAGAAGGTCTACGCCAAAGGGCATTAGCAACAAATCAATTTTCAAAGACATACATCATCATACATACTTCCATAATGCAATGCATTATGGGATATATGCAAATCACCATGACATTTCTGGCTTCTTAAGTTTACAACAATTTACATGCATTTTAAATAGCACAACTAGCTTAATTTCTATAATAGTCACCTAATACTTGTTACCATTATCCAAGTGCCATGGTATTTTAAACATTTACAGGTTTCATAAACATAAGGTATATAAATTAAGGTATTTTATAACATAGTGCTATTATATACTAAATCCAACAACAAAACACACAACCTTTTTACATATACTCTGAAGTCACCACAATAACCTCCCTGTACGAGGACCTGAGAGGGAAAAGGAAAATCAAAGAGGACACTATAGCATAGTCAAGGGAGGGAGAAGAGGGTGCCCACAGGTGGCCAGCCTTATGGACTAGAAATAGTAAAGAATAGATTAGGCTTAGAAATAGAAGAACTGTTGCAACAGATTTAAGAAAAGTTCGGTCCTCAAGAGTGGCAGGAGCTCCCGGTCACAATATATAGAACCTATTGCCACCAGCTTACCCGAACCCAGCTACACCTGTGCCAGGGCATATCTGCCCCCCGGGTCTGCATAGGAATCAATTACACTGCTGACAAAGCCTCTTGGAAACCAGACTGACACCCCTCTGGCCCTCGATGAGTACGATGCCGAGACCCATGTGCCCCCCCCCCCATGAGGTCTTAAGCTTCTCTGCCTCACTGGCAAACAAATGTCTTTCTTGCAATAGGGCCACTTTGGTCTTCAACTTTTTTAGTCTGGCCTGTACCCTCTTCCTTTTAACCACGTTTCTGAGACCATTTATATTCCACGTAGTAATATTAAGCTCAGAAGCCGCCACAGGTACCTCCTATACCCAAAGGCCATTTCAACATATCACAGGTCACCACCAGCACCGTGTTATGTGCCTCTAGCCAGGGGGCAAGAGTGTGATATTTTTAGTGTTGCATCCATAAATAAACTAGAAACAGTGTAAACAAGAACATTCACGTAAACCATTCCCACCATTTTCCCCTTCCCTTCCACCCCTGCCCTTAGTACCACCCTCTTTCCCCCCTACTTCCCCTTCTGCTGGGCCGTACCCCAGGATTGGGCTAAAAACTCACTACACCGATCCCTGGGTGTACCTTCCCAAGTCCCCTCTGTTGGTGATGGCACTGGTGGTTTGCACATCGGGCTACTGTTGGCTAACGCTTTGAATGATCTGTTCAGGCAATAGCTATGTTCTAATCTGGGGGGACGACGTGGATGTACCGTACCCCCTTCCCCATTTAGATGTATGATGACAAGCTAGTATTACATCCTTCTATTTGGCAAGCACCCCCGCAGTGCACTATCCTCTGCGGCCAGTCCCTAAATGGGTCCCGATTCTGCTCACACCCTCCCCTACCAACCCCAGAGAGTCTGTAGATAATACATTCATTGTACAAGTAATGTCATCTGTATCTCTAGACATAGAAAAGGTCCTCAGGAAGTTGTCTGCCTCTGCAGAGCCTGAAATTGTTCTCCTTGCAGGGCAGTAGATCCTTTATTCCCCCCCCCATACCTGCACCCCATGATACAGTCGAGGTGGGGTGTAGTTTGTCGAGGGAAGATTTAGGATCATCTAAATGATAGGGAAACGCCCCATTACATGCTGCATGTTGCAGCTGATGGCCCTGTACAGACTTCATGTGTGAAACTATTTGTTTCCCTGTCTTGGTTGCAAGGATTAATCCAAAGCTGATCGTGCCGGTCTCACACGCTTCTGCAGGCAGGGTTTACATGCTTCCCCTGGCAACCCAAAGCACATTTGACCACAGTCATTTAAACAGAGCAAAGACGAAGCTCCCTCGGAGCTGGGGCCAGGGCAGCCTCCTGTGTATTTTTTTTGGGACTGAAACAGACACATCCATGATGGCGACAGGAGACTTGCCAGGCGGTTAAAATGATGGATCATCTTTCCCCAATGCTTGCATGGTAGTCTGTACAGTCCCAGCACTGTGCACCCCACCCCCCGCAATTAGCAAATTTAGCCTTGGTCCTTACCCCCCCACAAAACTAACAACCAGAATGACATTCTTGGTTCCCCAGCTTGCCAAAGTACTTAATGTGCTGCAGAAAGTGTAACAGCCATTAGCGGAGGTGCATCAAAGGTTGGGCAGCTACCAAATGAGGATGAAATGTACAGTTTTGTAGAGTGCAGCCAACAGCTGTCAGCCGGCTATACCGTGGTTGCACTCTGCTGCTCTCCACGGCGACCTCCTCTTCTCCAACAAATATTTCTGCATCAAGGCGATTTTCAAAGAAATGTGCAGGTCTGCCCGGCCTAGTAATACATAGCTAAGATGGGTATAGGCGGGCAAATTCCCACCCCGCAAGGTGCAGCGCGGCCTTGATGCCACTGAACTTTTTCTGTCAAAGCTGCAGGTACCGGCTCTAGTCCTGCACGATGAACGCCTTATTGTTGTTGTTGATGGCTATAGGGCTGTTAGATTTAGCCACCCGCAAGACTCTCTCCTTATCTGTATATCTCAAATATTTGATTAGGAATTCTTGGGTTTTTCTCCTGGTCAGGGTCTCAGCCCCATTCTGTGTGCCCTCTCCACCTCGAAATTGAGCGCTTGGTCATCCATTTTGAGGTGCTTCACCACCCATTCATGGACTTCTCTCCCAGGGTCTCGTTTCTCTAGACCCTCCGGGAAGCCTATGATCCTGAGATTGGATCAATGAGAGCGGTTTTCCAGGTCATCTGCTCTCTGCCGTATTTCTTCGAAGTGTTTGTTGTACTCAGCTCTTTCCCTGGGTATAGAAGCGATCGCGTCCTCAGCCTTGTTGATCCTTTTCTCTGTTTCATCAAGGTGGGATGCATGTGTTGCTGTCATTTCTGAAAGACTGGTGACCACTGCCTGCATATGCATGATCTGGGCAGTAATGTTTTGAAATCCAGCATTCATCTCCATCTGGATTTTGTGCAAAGTTGCAGGGACTCCTGCTACTGATTTTTCAAACTTAGTCATTCCTTCTGCAGCTGTGGTCATGGTTGGCAGCCCCTGCGATGCGTCGTGGCAGGCAGTAACAGTCCCCGATCCCTTCCCAGAAGGAAACAAATGCTTAGCCTGCCTGGTGTTCACTTTAGGTGGTGGAGCCTGAGTTTTGCCAGCCATGAGTAAGTTTGCTCTTCTGAACTCGACTGATAAAATTAATTATTGCCTTTTATATAGGGTGCCCGATCAGTGCCTACTTAGAGTGCATCTACCATCTTGCCTAGTTGGCCACGCCCCCTCGGTATACTATAACAGTTATATAGTCTGTTACAAGATGCTGGCAATAAATACCTGACAGCGTGGGCAGTATTGGGCTATACCAAACCACACCAGGGGTGAAATGAGGCCCAATGCTGCAGGTGGAGGGTCTTATAGCTCCTGGGTGGTCTGGTATAGCCTATACCACCCACACTGAAAGGTAGTATTGCACTTAAAAAATGGGATTTGGGCAGTCTTACCAAAAAAACAAACAAACAAAAAAAAACAAAAACACAAAAAACATTAAAAAATTACTGTAAATAATTAAAATGAATAAAAACATTTTTTGTAAAGCAGTCCCTCTACTGCTGGTATCTGCAGTAGATGGCACCCTTGATTTTTCTGCTGTGTCTGTTTTGAATGTGCTCTTTTTGTGCTCCCCACCATGCAGTTTTTTTGTTATTTTTTATGCCAGTCTGTTATTTATTTTGGTAAAGGAAGTGTTGCTGCTTTACAATGTGGTCGGGAGAATGGGTGGTAGTCTGGCTTAGACTGGGCCCTGTGTTTGTCCACTTTCCCACCCTCACTGAATCCGCTCCAGTCCAAACTGCATAAATCTTCCATGGGCTGCCCTTTTGCAGTGCAGCATAGAGAATACATAGACATGTATTAACATCTGTTGGAAAACAGAAGTGGGTTAGTGATACTGTGTAAATGAAGCTTTTTAGTTACACAATTCAAATGAACTATTCTATAGCTCCAGATACTCATTGGTAGATACAAAACCCTAAAAATGTTCAACTCTTCAGTACTAGGCTTGAATACCCACTAGCATATCTTGCTCTAAGTCTACCAACTGTCAGATCTCACTTTCTGTTCAACAAGCAGGATTCCTCCCTTCTCAGCTGTTCAAGCAATTTTGCGGTTAAGTATTAGCAGATTCATCCATTTCATCTGTGCAACCCTTGTTAAACAGGGTATCACATTTTCCATCTGTTTTCTGTTCTAAGATTCCTAGGTATGGTTCCTTCAATGGATTTGAATTGGGCTTTCTGTTCTGTCACACTACAAGTCGCAACCCACTTTTCTTAGTGTTTAAATGCCATGGGTCCTATTTGCAAGCTTTTTGCCATAGGCAAAGAACGGGAGAAGTCCTTTGACAACAGGGCCCTAGATCTCTACATACCTACTGTAGCCCAGTGGTTGCAGTGCAGAGCGGTGAACCTGAAGACCCAGGTCTCAATCTCCATAGTACCACTTACTCAGTGTGCCACTTTGAGCAAGCCTTTTTCAGCCCACCCTCCCTCTCTTTAGTTGGTCACCAGCACTGGCAGCATCTATTTAGTAGACACAGAAATAGCCATCAGAAGGCCCAATAGTCTATCCATTCTGCCCCCTCCCAGGGGTCCATGACCACCCCTCCACCTACCAGCCACTAACTAGGCCTTTATCTGGCCCACCCACTCTCGAATCCATTCCAAGTTTTTGCACTGACAAGATCTTAGAGCAGTGACAGTCTATTCCACCCATTCACCACCTGCTCCGTGAACAAGTACTTCCCAATGTCTCTTTTAACCTACCCCCCCAGCCAGTTCTCTTTTTTTCCTGGTATTACTGTTGCTGCTCTCTGTGCACATAGGTTCATAGGTAAAATGTCAGGTCCATTAGCTTCCAGAGCCATTTATGGTCCTGCCACTTCTCAGTGGTTAAGTTCCCATTTTTGTTCTTCCATAAACCTATCCAATGTAGTCTTGAAGACTGACAAACTAGTTACATATATTACCTCCGATGGGAGTGCATTCCAGGTGTTCACCACCTGTTGACTGAACCACCTCCCTCTCTTAGTGGTGTATACTTGACTTCCTTCAGTTGCATCGGATGTCCCATAGTTATCATACCAGTTCTTTCTTTCCAGCACAACCTGGCAGATTCCCTAACAATCCACTTGTTGTGGCTTTGTACACATAGAAACACAGAAACAGAATTTGACGGCAGATGAGGACCGCTTGGCCCACCTAGTCTGCCCATTTCCCTACCCGATGAATAAGCTGCAGATTCTAGTTAACCAACAGCCTACTTTCTCCTACCCCCACTAGAATTGCTTTATGTCTGTCCCATGCATTCTCGAATTCTCCCACTGTTCTCAATCTTCTGTACGGCATGGAGTATAGTTCTAATGACATCTGTTTTTATAATCCATGTCTTTTACAGAATATATCCTTCTTGTCAATCTACGTTGAATTTGTTTCACCTTTTTACTTGGCCCTACTTCCTGAGGTGTACAAAAAGGTGCTCCATATTTTAAAATTGGTCTGACCAAGGACCTGGACAAGGGGACAAAAGCCTCCTTATTCCTACTCTTGATGTTCCTTAGAATAGTCCATGTGACCGTTTGCCCGTTTCACCATTTCATGGCTATGCCAGACAAAAGTAAGGTCACTAGATACAAAGACTCCCAGCTCTTTTTCATATTCTGTATCCAGTAATAACTTATTGTTCAATTTATATTGTGCACGTTTATTATTAGAGCCAAGGTGCTTCACCTTCCATTTGTTAATATTAAATTCTAGTTTATTTTCTTCGGCTCATTCCCCCAGTCTATCAAGTTGTTTCCGAAGATTTCTTATGGAGTCCATATCGTTCACAACTGCTCCAACTTTGGAGTCATTTGCATATTTGCAGGTCCAGATCCCATTTGATACCTGTGTAAAGGATATCATGACACGAAATAACTTTGGTCCCAAAATGTAACCCTGGGACACTCCACTAGTAACCTTCCCTTCATTTGACAGAAAACCTCTTATCTGGACCTTTTGACGTCTGTTAGTAAGCCATGAGGCAATCCATCTAAGTATACTTCTATCCCCAAATTCTGCAAGGTTTCCAGCAAAATCTCATGTGACACAGAGTAGAAGGCTCCACTAAAATCCAAGTATACCACATCCACTGGCAGTCCCACATCTAATGCCTCACTCGCAGGTTCAAAGGAACTCATAAGATTACTCACACATGATTTACCGGTTTAAACCTGTGTTGAGTAATGTCCATATGGGTTAACATTCTGAAGTTATTCTCTAAAAATTCATTTACAAAACCTTCCATAATTTTTCCAGTTATGGATGTTAAACTGATTGGCTGGTAATTTCTCACGTTCTTAATATCACCCATCTTATGTACTGTTGTTATGTGAGCCATTCTCCAAATGTCTAATACCTTTGCTCCCTTCGAGGATTTTTTGAACAGCATTGCCAAGGGCACAGATTACTCCTCTACCAGTTCTGACAGAAATCTCGGATGGTGTCAGTCTGGTCCCTCTGATTTATATTTTAGTTTCTTTAACTTCTCCTGAACTTGTTTAGTCATTATTTCAGGCGTTTTCCCCTGCCCCCACTAGCTCTGCCCTCTTTAATTTGATAATCACAACAGTCCTTTTATGTATATTTAGAAAATGTTTGTTGAATGCATTAGCTATGTTTTCTTCTATTATGACGGCTCCCTTCCTTCAAGATATGTATTTGACTCTTCCCACGTTTTAAACTTCCCACATAATTATAAAATTATTTCCCATTATCTTTAGTCATTGCGGCTAGTCCTAGTTCAGCATTAGCACCTTAGCCCGTCTAATGGCCTTTCTACATTGCTTTACATGCCTTTTATAACCCGCCATCTTACTGTTTTTTTTTTTTTTTTTTAAACTTCTTGTAGGCTTTCACTTTCTTGTTAATCAGTTTTTTAATTTTGTTAGAGAACCATGTAGGGACCCTCCCTTTCTTATTATATTTTTCTGAATATAGAACAGATGTTTCCATGCATGTTTGCAATATATTATTTGGTTTATACCGTGTCACATCTTGCCTTGTGTCCAATTTGTTTATACCCTACAAATATTTGAACAGTCTGATCACGTCCCACCGTCTCCCTTCTAGTCTCCAGTGAGTACATGCCACACTCTGCTTGTACATCCTCCCGGACCATGTGTCATCTTGGTCACCATTCTCTACACTGCCTCCAGCCTGTTTGTGTCCTTCCTTAGGTGGAGATTCCAAACCTGCACACAGAGGCAATATTACCTTTTTTCCCTGTTGCGGAACCCTTTCCCAATGTATCCCCACATTCTGTGTGTCTTTTCTATTCCTTTTATGCAATGGTAAAGGTAAGGAGAAGCGCAACCAAGATGGTTAATGGCTTGGAAAACATGGGTTACGAGGATCGACTGGCAGAACTGGGACTGTTGTTCATGTGAAAGAGAAGACATAGGGGAAAGACACTATTTTCGTATTCCAGTATCTAAAAAGGTATGATGCTATCAGCTCCAAGTGCTGCTCTTCAATATGACAAGGATGAAAGGGAAAGGGCACACTCAATGTCACGTAAGGTAGGAAGATTTAAGGGAATCATCAGGGAGAAATACTTCACAGGAGTGGGGAACACTTGGAATTGACTGTCCAAAGCATGTGGTATCAGCTGCAGTGACCTTGAAAGGCAGATCTGACAAGTACTTTGAACAAAGAGGGGCAACAGAGTATTTCCACTGAACTGGTGGTGGGAGGAACTTGATGGACTAAAGGTCTTTCCTCCCTTGTTTTGATTTATTCCCCCCCCCCACACCCTAGCCTTGGCCCCAAACTTTTCACTAATTTGTAAACCAGAGCCCCGACACCCAACTGGTCCCTAGGCGGTCTCCTACCTTTGCCCCCCCGGCTGTCCTCCCACGATGGGCTCTTTGGGGCAACACCACCTCCACAATCTGAATTCAGTGGTAAGAGACCCCACAATACTGGGAACACAGGTGCACACAACCTATGTGTACCAAGAGACGATATCCTGTCAGGCCTCTGTTCTTTTTATACACATTTTTTTCAATCCTTCGAGACACTGGAGTGAACGCACTTTGGTATGCATGCAGTCAACGTGAATGGAGCGAAGTAACTTGTCTCACCTCCCTCTGGTGTCCCAAAATTGCCTACACCACCTGTAGGCCCCAAGGTGCCACTGCAACGGAAGATGGACAACACCCACCCTAAGGAGGCAAGTATTTTCTGAGACACTCAATCTTCCTCTCCCCCACTGGCCCTCCTGCATCCTGGGCTCCTTCCTGAGCCCAGGTCGAGGGCGTCCACCCCTTATATGAATGTACTTGCATGTTCTGTACATAATAATGCAACATTTCAGTCTGTGAGGGAGCTGCTGACTACATGTGGAAAGAATAGCTCCACAATAGAAAATGCATCAATCTAAAAGGAACAGCCTTGACTTAGAAGTATCATATTTTGGGATTTTTTTTAAAACACTTATTTGGCTTTGTGGCAGCAACAATTAAAGGACTTCTTTGTGAGCAGCGGTGTAATGCTGTTTTGTCCATAGCAAGAGATTTGCTGGTAAATTATGTATTCTCTAAGTGCCCTTCCAGAAGAGAAGATAGTAATGGAAATAGCAGTTTTCTAATTTGGTTATAGTGATAAAAAAAAAAAAAAAAGTGCATCACTAGACTATGAAAAAAACACTCTACAACCAGGGAGGAATGGTGGGCTCAGTAAAGGAGATTCATCAGGTGTGGAAGTGAAGACACACATTGTAAGACTGCACAAGGATACTTCTGGCAACAAGATAGTATGGTTGGTTATCGCCTTTCTTTACAATACGAAAGACAAAGCAAATTATTTTTCCCCACTCAGTTCTATTTTTGCCCTCTTGGCATCTACTGACAGGCACCTTTTCGACCACCGCAAGCACCACCTTCCATCCTGTCGAGGCTCTTCCTCCCTAGGCTTCACGCGAGTCCTAGGGCACCTGCAACACACCAATGTGTTACCAACTCGGCTTCCCCCCTACCCCGAAGGGGTCTGCCTACCGCTCCTCGTCAGCTTCCCTCATTCTTATCCAGTCATCCATGTTGCGGTGAACCCCAGAAGCCAACCCTGCAGCCAGGGGCTACAGCCCGACTGTGTACAGGAGGGACAGATGAGGCTTTATCTGTCCTACTGGCTGCCTGCATCCTCCCCTGCAATTCCCTCCCATGGAACAGCACCATGCAGGATGCGCATAACCCCAGACTGCACAGGTACGCAGCACTGCTGGTGGCAGGCATGTCTCAACCCTCATCTGTAGAGTTCCCAATCGTGCCACACTGAGTGGCAGTCAGATTGTGAGGTACACAACTCTCCTTCCATGAATAGCACTCCAAGGGATGCCCCACATTCTCCTTCCGCCAGTCAGCACCAGACGAGATGTGCTAGTTCCTAAATGTGGGTCACTGGCCTAGTGAGCAACAGCATTGCTAGAATATACATGAAAACCAAGTAAATTATTATTATTTTTTTTTAAATTAAGTATTGGTTAGGGATTAAGCTACCTTGGGTGACCTTATGTAATAGGGGATTTAAAGTAAGTACAAGCTAACGCAAGTTGTTTTTAAACACAGGGATGCTGTGCCACGGGGTGGACACAAAAGCCCAGTTGTCAGATAAGATGTAACAGCATGAGGGTCCAGATTCCAGAAGAGATGCTTGAGGCAGAGGGTCTTGATGGCTGACGGATGTCCAGCCCAGAGCAAATGCTCGTCACGAGGGCGAACATTATCATTCAGTACATTAGTGATCCAGTTATAGTGTTATGAACCGTTTTCTTCTCCCTCTTTCCACTTTGATAAATTACTCATTTAAAGAGCTAGCGTACTGCCTAAAAGTATAAGCAGTCAACCATTATCTTTTATATCTGAAGTACTTTTCTTATCCCTATGGTTAATTAGGATTGTTTACATGAGGTTAGATAAGTGTGCTGTGTGGAACAGCACTCTGCCTGGCAGCTGACATTTCTACGTCTGTTCCACCCATTACATCATCAGCATTGATATATCAATGACTGTGACATCACTGCTGCTTAGGAACAGCTACTCAGCAGCTGCCAGGTCAGTCATCTGTGATGTCACTGTCAATGAGATCACAATGCTGATGATGTAATGGGGGGGGGGGAGACTAGAGACAGATATGTCACAGCCGCGAGGCTGAGAGCTATTCCACACACTTAACACAAATGTTTTCTAATGAACAAAAAGAAAAAAGAAAAACACTTCAGAATAAAAAGTTACAAATAACCACTTCTTACAAGTTATACAATTTTCCTGTCTGTTTTGGTTGTACTAGCTACTCACTTGTACTCCGGCTGTGTCTGGATTATGACATTTTTATACAGTCACTTTTCATTTTCCTTTTTTGGGCTGGGGGAAGGTTGCATTGCTACTCCCTACCCCTTCACCCCAGGAAGTACCTGGAAACAAGCTGTCCACAGCTCAGTGTACCTTTCCTTCCGAAAACTGAAAATAAATACATTAATCTTTATCTTAAAGACAGTACCTTGGAATATGGAAACAGTTTAGAAAGACAAGTAGATATGGGGGAGACACTATTGTAAAAAGACTTACAACATGATTACAGTACATAGTGACCCCTTACTGTACTCACGATTTCAATACACAGAAATCCTGTTTCATTACAGTTCAAAGGTCAAAAAGTTGTAGTACAGTAGCGATGTCACTACTACACTGCAACAACTTTCAGTTGTAAGGCGCTAGCACTATACTGATCGCGTGTCTCAGCTGACAGTTTCTTTACTGTCAAACTGCCGCCACTCCTAGCACTGACAGTTTAGCATTCTCACAACAATAATGGCTGCCGCAGTTTTCTCTAAGCCTATCAGTGACAGGGCAGCTTTTGCTGCCGAGCAGGAGAACCAGAGAACAATACAAAAAAACAAACAAACATGCAGACATAAAAATAGTATCAAAGCTGGCTCCGTGGGGCCGAGCAATGGTGCATCGCTCTGGCACACTGGCGATCCGGGTTTGCACCCTGAGCCCGGATGTTAGGAATACAGGCCAGTGAGGAGGGAGTTCAGAGTGTCCTTTGGACACTTCCCTCCCAGGGGAGGGGGAGGGTTATGCCGCACCGCTACTACTGCAGCTCCTGGTGGAGGCTTGTGGCGATGTCCTTGGCAGCACAGGTGACCCAGGACACCACTGCGGCCATGCGCATTACTGGGAGGTGGGTGGGCCAGAAAATAGAAAATGCCCAACCCAGCCAGCTGGATGATGGTTGACCATCCCACCATGCCACAATCTCCAAGGCACACCACTCCTGTCCCCTGCACCTGTGGTTCTGGGGGGGATCAGGAGTCCGCTATTCCTCTCCCCTGTGTCCTCCTCCTTATGGGAGGGGCCCCCTCCCCCCAACATAAGCCTGAACCCCCGGACACACAGGTCATGAGGGAGCCTGGTGGTGGGAGCCGGCAGCGGGGGTGAGACTGGCAGGCATCAAGGGCATGTGCAGCCTGAAAGGAGTGGTGGACTGGGGGGCTAGAGTAGGAGGAAAAAAAGATAATACCAAAAGAAAAAAAAAATTATACAGCAGCTAGACCTGCAAAAGACAGTGGTCCTCCAGTCTATCACAAAAAGTAAGCAGTCTTCAGATAAGACACTAATTATAAATCATTATTTAATTAGACCTGACAAAATATAGTTGCTTCACTAGTTGTGCTGCATAACTGAAATGTTCACTTGGTTACATGTTTGCCGGATGCCATAAATGAAATGCTGTTGGGAGTTTGCTGTGAATGAAATGTCAGCTTTCACTTGAGCCTAGTAAAGCTTTATTTATTCACACACAACTGTTTTTTTTTTTTTTTACTGATTTAACAATAAGGGGTAACAATGTACTATAAAAAAAAAAAAACACAACAGATAGGGTAAGTGCACGAGAAACGCAGAGTATCCATCTCAAGGATTCTATATCATATCATATACCTCTCAAACTTCGCTCTCGAGGACTATGATGTCATAGAATTCCCCTCAATGTAAACACAGCCTGGTTGTGCACATTTATCTATTACGTATGGATTTCCATACACTCAGAATCCTTGTTGTGCATGCGCAAAAGCTGTTGTGCACAGATCAAAGGTCATAAAACGTGCACAAATTAAAGGCCATGGCAAGTTGCTGTGTATGGTTACCTCCTGTTAATCCACCTTGTCAATGTAATAAGTTACCTTTAATATAGTTACTGACTATGAGCAATGATAAGTAGGTGGGAAGGGAGCAGATCAGTTCCACTTACTACTGTATGAAATAAACTGAAACTTTCACTTTTGACATACAGAAAACCACATTACTATAAAAAAAAAAAACAACAACATGGGCAACCCTACCCAATGAGAGTAATGTTTCCATCTGGGGGATGAGACGACACCATGAACCTCTTGAACTGTACTATCAAAGTTCATGTGACGCCACCTCAAACCCTCGATGGAAACACAGCCTTGTTGTGTATGGCTACTCATACATTTATTCTGTATCAATCACCTGGTCAGTGGCAGAGGATTTTTATTTTCCTGGAAAAAGCATGCATGGTAGGAACTGGATTTAAAACACTACGCAGAATTGTAAACATCGTATCTAGGAGATATGCCAATAAAGAATATTACTGAAAATAAACAGCAAGGAGGTCTAGCCTCTGCAGAAAAGTGCTACTGGAAGCATTACTATATTTCAGTTTTGACCATAACATTGGTTCTTTCATTAATACATTTTTAGAGGAAGAAATTGTTTTCTTTTTTTTCAATTGATGTGCCTCTGCCTGGTGGCTGCACCAAATGGTGATGCACTGCACTGTGTAGAAAAGCTGCGACTGAATCCTGATCCAGACTTGCTCACCTGGATCGGTGGTGAATCTTCATCGTGAGCTGACCTGGGGGGGGTGAGAGTTGGCCTTCCCTCTGCACAAGCAGCTCCTAAAGCATGGATACTGGTGGCTTTAATTTCACAGGTGATCACAGGACATTGGTCACCCCCCCCCATCCCCAAGATGGCATCACAGCTGGCCACAGAAGAATGCTGGGATGATGGGCGTATTAAAGAGGTAAAAACTATGACCTCTGGACTGTACAACTGTGCATCGTCCACCCACTTCAAGAGTAAACAAAAGCCGACAGCCCTGCTTATCACCTCTGCTACCTTGGGGTTCTTCCCCAGTGGCCGGTAAGCACATGCGAGCCATCTGAGGTCCTGCTGTGTGGGGGTAACCACAGAGCCCTGATTAACAGACAGTGAGGTTCAGGGATTAAGGTGTGCAGGTGGCAAGTAATGTGAAAGAGGGGACGCTGTGACAGGTGTTCCACTAGACAGGAGTAGTGGTGTGGGGTGTCAGAGTTGCAGGGCTAAATGTGAATTAACAAAAAAACTTTTACGTACAACTAGCTTGTTCCCACATATATAGCGGATACTCAAAGTATGCCTGCTGACCCCAAGCGGAGGCAAAAACAACCACAGATTCTGACTGGAACAGTTGGGCTTAACCAGAAAAATCTCACGTATCTCCCAATAATATTTTAATTAGGGTGTGCATTGGTCATAACGCAAGCATGGTTTCCCCCTAATGTTATAGCTTCTGGATGGAAGACTATAGAGAGGACTGGGAAGGGAAACCTTAAACTTACAGGGCTCTGCCATGTTCTCTGTGTACAGCGGGTAGATCAGGATGCTGGTGCTTCACCTATGTGCAATCTTGGATGACCAATTTCCAGTAATTGCAAGAAGAAGAAGAAGAAGAAGAACAAAATGACGAACTGTGATTAAAAAAATGTTTCTGCAATTCTGCACCCCGTCCCCAATTTCAATGGATTTTTGTTTTGCCCAATAATTGTGGTAATAAGTGATGAACTACAGTAATTTCCCATTTACAATCTGGCATTTTTTTAATGCACGTGCATGCTCAGGGACACCCTGGTGTCCCCCGACAGCAAGTTTCTATGGTAAATCCAAGACCCTCAAAATGAATATTCTATTGAAAGCGACAAACTAAGCTCTGATACAGATTTGCGGAACACCTTAGGATTACATTTTACTAAAGTGTTTCATTAGGATCGGTGGCTTATGTGGGTTCCAAACAATAAGTTTCCATCTATAACTGTAACACTTACCTGATTTAACAGTGGATTCACCCCAGTTCTTTGGGTCATCAAAAAACTCTTCTAGTCCTCGCCGAGAGGCAGAAGCATGAAAATCCCTACACTGTAGGGTAGGTCTTGTGTCTGAAATGCTCTTCTGACATGGACAGAAGACTGACCTACAACAAAACAGCATTATTATTCTGAAATGTTTATGAATCATGCACAAAGTACCCAATATGGATTGTATTTATTAACACGGAAAGGTACATTACGACCTATGATCTCATTTCTAAGAATACTTGTTAGAGGACATGTGGTAACAGCACGAACACGTAAAGTCATGCATTCATGTAAACTGATTTCAGCAATTCCATTTATTGGTCAAATGCAAGAGTCAACACCTTTACAAGAGGCTGGAATGCAAGTCCACATTTTGTGGGCTCCAAATGAAAAGCAGCATGACTAGCAGGGTATACAAATTTAGGAATGTGTAGGTCAGTGTTGCTGTTAGAGTGCAAATTATATATCACATTATTGACGGTGTTTATTATGAGCCAATCAAGATCAGTAATCTTAACATTCCAGGTATCCTCAGAACCAAATGAGAATTTTTTTTTTTTTAGCATAAAACAAACACATACATAAAACAGACTTCTCATGCCAGCATTTCCAAAATTCTGTGTTCTCTTGCAGAGCTCACTTCCAAGGGGCTTCTCTAATTGTTGGCAAAGTTAAACTTTTAAATTCAAATTCCATTTTGTTAGAAACCAAGTCTTTATCATGGTTTATTTAGAAATAGAGATGTGCGAAATTGGAACATTTCGCGCTGTAAAATATTTCACAAAATTCTCGCATTTCGCAAGTGTGAAATTTCGTCCACAAAAATTGCAAAATTCGGGTGAAATCTGGTGAAATTCAGGTGAAACTGTGCGTTTCATGGGGGAAATTTCGCATTCCGTGAAAAATTTCGCAGAATGGCGGAATTTCACCGAATGTTTCACGTGGTGAAATTGCTGATTTTCCGGCAATTTAACCAGCAAAATTTAATTTCGAAACATCTCTATTTATAAATGGAAATGGTTAGCATTACCCCGTTTTGCATAGCGTTTTGCTATGCTATACCAGCTATTTAATACCCTGTTTAATAATATACCAATATTGATTGAAGTGGAGGGATATAGTGGGAAAATATTGACCCTAAGGGATGAACTACTGATCGACAATGGTTACACTGTCCAATGCCAAAGGCTGACTGCAATATGACTGCTGAAAGTCAACAGTCCATCCCAATGTGCCCCAAAATAAATTCTGGTCAAGATCTGCTTTATTAAAGCTTGTTTCACTAAACACACACACTGACGTGCACTCTGTGACCCCTCATCCCCATTAGGCTGGCAATATTGACTTAAAGCAGCAGTGCACGTGACGGTGAACATTTTGACCAATGCCTTTTTATTCAATGATTGTCCCTTACCCTTCATCTTGTACAACACCCTTTGTTCCCCATTTTTAGTCTGTTTTAGCTTTTCTTTTTTTTTTTTTTTTTTTTTTAAATACACATTTGAAATAAAAGGAGTGCTCCTTTTAATATGGCTCAGGCTAGAATTTCATCACTATTGTCAGCACTGTTTGTACACCTACTGTCCCATTATGTCAAGGAGCAGAGTCTGCTGCATACTGGTTCATTTTAGGCTCATTAAAAATGATGTTAAGCACTGGGTGTTCAGCAACAGCACAGAATACTGCCGAAACCCTATACTAAGCCATATTAAAAGGAGCGCTCCTTAAATTAGATGGGGTGGGCAGAATGAGAAGAGATCTGGATAAACTGGCAAAATGGTTGCAAGAGTGGCAACTGGGGTTTAACGCAAAGAAGTGCAAGATCATGCACATAGGGAAGAGAAACCCTGAAGCCACCTATAGACTGGGAGAGGAGTTGCTGGCAGTTACAGGGGAAGAAAGAGACTTGGGCATCATCATCACAGATGACCTGAAATCATCCAAGCAGACCACTAAAGCAGTAGGTAAGGCTAGAGGGATGTTGGGGTGTATTAGCAGGGGTATCACAAGTTGGAAGAGGGAAGTAATAATCCCTCTTTACAAGGCACTGGTTAGGCCCCATCTGGAGTACTGCGTGCAGTACTGGAGGGCACACCTTGACAAGGACATTAACCAAATTGAGGCAGTCCAGAGAAGGGCAACCAAAATGGTGCAGGGACTGCTTCAGAAAACATATGAGGACAGATTAACGGAGCTCAATGTGTATACCCTAGAGCAAAGGAGGGAGAGAAGTGATATGACTGAAACATTCAAACACCTTAAGGACATTAACAAGGTGAAAGAGTAACATCTTTCAGTATAAGAAAAATCGCAGGACAAGAGGACACAGCATGAGATTAGAGGGGGGCCAATTAATGGGCAATGAGAGGAAGTTCTTTTTCACAGAAAGGGTGGTGGATGCATGGAACGATCTACCTCAGGAAGTGGTGGATATGAATACAGTGCAAGGCTTCAAACAGGCATGGGATAGGCATAAGGGAGCAATACAGATGAGTGTGAATAGATAGGCCATTGACAGAGCAAAGGCCGATGGCACATTCATAAGGTAGAAAAATAAATGGGCAGACTGGATGGGCCATGCGGTCCTCATCTGCCGTCAACTTGTATGTTTCTAGGTTTCTTAAAATGTAAGAAAAGTGCCCATGCAGATTCAAAATTAAGGGGGAAAAGGGCATCATACCAGACAGAAGCCAAGGGACAATGTAAAATAGAATAAAAAAATTATAGCTAAAAATCTTCACTGCTAGCATGCACGGCTGCTTTATTAACATACTAACATACTAAAATGCCAGCAGAATAGGCCTAACGGTCTTTCGTGTCTGCTCGTTTGGTCAGCCCCCACCCTGGGTGCTGACCTTGCTGTCCCCCTCGCCTTCTCTGGCTTCTCCCTTCCCAGTTCCGGATATTCTTGCTGCATTGGATTTTGCTTCCTGAACCCTTCCCCTGTACCTGTCCCAGCCCTCTTGAACCCCTCCACTGTCTCTGCCTCCACCAGCCCCCTAGGTAGTGCATTCCATGGCTCCACCACCCTCTCAGTGAAGTAGCACCTCCTCTTTTCTCCCCTGAATCTTCCCCCCTCCAGCTTCCACCCATGCCCTCTAGTGGCCCCTTCCTCCTTCCTTCGAAGCACCCTGACTGTTCCTCCCCTATTTACCCTCTTCATGTACCTGAAGACCTCTATCATGTCCCCCGGTCCCTTCTCTCTTCCAATGTGTACATATTTAGCTCTTCGAGCCTTTCCTCATAGGTCCTGTCCCCCAAGCCCCAAATCATTTTGTTGCCCTCCTCTGGACCCTCTCCAGGAGGTTAATGTCCCTCTTTAAGTGTGGCCTCCAAAACTGCCGCAGTACTCCAGGTGTGACCTCACAAGCAGTTACAGAGGGATTATCACTTCCCTCCTTCTTGAGGTGATCCCCCTACTGATGCATCCCAGCATCCTGTTGGCCTTGGCTGCTGCCCTCCTACAAGTCTCAGAGTTGTTCATCTTGACATCCACCACCACCCCCAGGTCCCTCTCAGCCATTGAGACTTGTAGTATTTCCCCAGGGTGTACACTTGGCCTGGGTTTCTGGCCCCCAGGTGGAGTACCTTGCATTTCCCTGCATTGAACCTCAGCTTCCACTTTCTAGACCATCTTTCCAGAGCCTCCAGGTCCCCTGCAGGGCCATCCTCCCTCCTCCCATCCACCACACTTCCAGTTTGAGTCATCTGCAAAGAGACTCATCTCACTCCTGATTCCTGTCATATATGTCAGATCGTGAAGCGTTGAACAGAGGAAACTTGAGACTGATCCCTGTGGGACCCCACTAATGACCCTCCTTGGGATGAGACTATCCCATCACTCGACCCTCTGGGTCCGGTCCTGGAGCCAATTGCCTATCCATCTGATCATCTGGTTTCCCACCCCATTTCTCCTAGCTTATCCAACAGGCCACGTGAGGAACAGAGTCAAATGCCTTGCTGAAGTCTAGAAAGAGGACATCCACTGGTCTACCCAGGTCCAAGGCACTTGTCACCCAGTCATAGAACTCCACCAGGTTTGTCTGACACGATTTCCTTGGGATGAATCCATGCTGTCTATCGTCCAGGCACCCTGACTTATCCAGGTCCCCCTAGCCTCTCCTTGACAATGCCCTCCATCGCCCGCCCACCACCGATGTCAGGCTGACAGGCCTGTAGTTCTCTGCCACCTCCTGATCCCCCCTGTGGATGGGCACTATATGCGCCACCTTCCAGTCCTGGGGCACCCACCCTGTCCTCAGTGAGATGGTGAAAAGCTCTGCCAGGGGTTTCGCCAGGACATCTGCAAGTTCTTTCAGCACTCTAGGATGTAATTTATCCGGCCCTGGTGCTTTCTCCGTCTTAAGGGAGCTGAGGGCTTCCCTCACTCTCTCTGCTGTGATTTCCACTTCTGGTACCTCTTCTCCCTGCTTAGCCCTCCCCCCACCTGCCAGTGATGCCCCCCTCCCCAGACCTGCCGATCGTACGGGTCCTCCCCTCCTCATTATCTCTGTCTCCTCCCATGTATGATGCAGCATCCCATTTTCCCTGGTGAAAACTGAGGTGAAGTACTCATTTAGTACCTCAGCCTGCTCCCCGGGTCTTGTGCCCATCTCTCCCTGATTTAATCCTGCTAATCTGCCCTTCACCTTCGTCTTTCCCCAATGTATCTAAAGAACCCCTTTTTCCCTCTCCTAATTTCCCTGGCCAGGTTCTGCTCCTTCCTTGCCTTAGCCGCCCTCACCACTCTAGTGCCCCTTCTAGCCATCAGCTCGTATTCCCCTCGATCCCTTTCACTCCTTGAGCACTTGAATTTCTTATAGGCTGCTTTCTTTCCCCGCACCACCTCCTGGACCTCCCTGGTCCACCAACAGGGTTTTTGGGCCCTACCGCATTTTCGTCTTACTCTTGCACAGGTGCTGGTAGCATCCTGCACCCCTCTCCTGATGATTTCCCACCTACTATCAGCGTCCATGTCTGACCCAATCCCATCCAAATGCTCCTTAGGATCCTTCCCATTTCCTTAAAATCCCCCCCTGAAGTGATTACTTCCGTCTTTGTGCAGCCTTCTACCCTCCTAGGTCCAGGCAGAACCAGACCGTGGCATGGTCACTCCCCGCCAATGGGTCCCTTACCTCCAGGCCCCCAATCTGGTCACTGTCTGCCAGGACCACATCCAGTACCCGTGCCTCCCTGGTCGGTTCCCTCACCTGCTGAGTTAGGAACGCGTCTTGAAAGACATCCAACAACCTCTGTTCTCTGGTCACAGAGGATGTAATAGTCTCCCAGTCTGTTCCTGGCATGTTTAAGTCCCCTAACACCACCACCTTTCCTCTGCCCAGTCTGCAGTGTCTCCTAACATCTGCCACCAGACTGTCCTCCAGCTCCTCCGCCAGGGCAGGGGGTCTATACACCACTCCTATTTTTACTCTCTTGCCCCCCTTGTTATCAAGGTGACCCAAATTGCCTCCACGGTTCCCTCCGCCTCCTCTACTCCCCTATGCCAATGCAGTTTTGACTATCATTACTCCCTCCTCCCTTCCCTCCCCTGTCCTTCCTGAACATAGTGTAACCCTCCAGGTTCAGGTCCCAGTCATGTCTTGCAGTGGCCTAAGTCTCAGTGACGCTGCCACATCCACTGCCCCTCAGTTAACATCGCCTGGAGCTCAGGCATTTTATTGCCAAGCTCCTGGCATTTAGCAGGACTACCTTCACCCTTTCCCTATAGTTCCATTTCCCTGCTCGTGTTCCCATGGGATTCTGTTTTCTCCTGGTCTGCACTTTGCCAGTTGGCCTTTTTCTGCAATCCTCCTGGTCCCCAGGGGTGGAGACAAGTCCCTCCTTCTGGCACCCCTTGACAGCCGTTTCTCCCATCCCACCCCCCTTCACAAGTTTAAACCCACTTTTCACCAATGAACTCCTCTATTTTCAACTTAAGGATTCCCCTCCCCTCGAAATTGAGATGTAGTCTATCTCTAGCATACAGCTCCTTATCCTCACAGGTCTCCCCCCAATCCCCCATCAACCCATACCCTCTGGCCTCACACCACTCCCTGAGCCACTGGTTTATCTCCCTAATTTTCCTTTTGTGTTCCCCACTAGCCCTTGGCACTGGCAGAATTTCTGAGAAGGAAACTGTGCATCCTATGTCATGACAGACCCAGCGAGCTCCTGAATCTTGCCTGTGTCTCTAGCTACGCTATTTCCCTCAATGTCATTTGTACCTAGGTGGACCAGTATGTCTGGGAACCCCACAGTCCTTTGCCAGCTGATATACCTTGTGCTTAGCCCTGTGCACCGTTAGTCCAGGGAAGCATCTTGTTCTAACTGGCCAGGCTTCTCCCTCCCTATCCCATTTGATACCCCTGATCATAGAACTCTCCAGCAGGAGCACTCTGACCACTCCTTTTCCTCCATTCCCCTTCCATGTCCCTCATCCTTCTTACCGCCCCTCCACCCAGCTGGCTCCTTGTTCCTCCCCCATCTGGGTGCCACATGCCATCCCTCCTTATTTACCATGGCCACCCCTCCTCAATCCTATGCCTCTCCTCCTGCTGAGTATCCTTCTGTACCTTGCTAATTCCCCTCACTGCTCTTGACTGGTCCTTCTCCCCATCTGCTAAACTAGCCTGACTCATCCTCCTTCCTCTCTGTCCCATTTAGTTCCTCCTTGCTCGTCGTGCTCCCTGGCCTAAACGTCAGCTCCTTTACTGAATCCTCCTTGTACTTCTGGTCCTTCTCCTTTATCTTTCCTCCCAACTGGTCCTCTCCTTGCGCTTTCCTCCCTCTTCCCCTGCCCTCCTGCTCTGATTCACTGCTCCCCATTCTCCTGCATTCCAGGTCCCCTGTTCTTCCTGCTATCTGGCCCCTGCCTCCTGCCTCCCACTCCCACACCCTTTCCGTCTCTAACCACCTCTGTCGTGGCTACATCACCCCCCTCATCCTTGAGCAGAAGAAGAGAATTGAAGCGGTTACTGAGTATAAGGTCTGATCCACCTCCCCGCCTTGCTTCCTTCTGTCCAGCCCTGGCCATCTGCCTACTTCCCTGAGAATGTTGTCCCTCCGTCCCCCCTTTGTGAGGGTCCCCAGTTACCTGCCTGCTTCCTTTGTAGTGTCCTTTTGGACCCCCTCTGCCAGGGTCCCTATGTGACCCCAGGAATATTCTCCTGCACTCCTCTTTCCTATACCCCACCCCAGTGCTTGGTGCAACCCTGTGGGAGATTTCCAGCCCCTTCCCCAACCATACCACCCCCTCCCCAGCTTTCTCCTCATCCCGCAACCTCCTCCCTAAGCTGTGCTAGCTGGTAGCATACTGGGCAACCACCAAACTTCCAAGCCCAGTCCAGTATCATGGCTGCTCCACACCCTGTGCACCCCACCACCCTCCCAAAGATGCGGCCCTAATGATGTGTGTTCCATCCCTTCCAAATAGGTTTCCTTGGGTGAGCCACCAGGTTCCCCCTAGTCCAAGATACCCCTACTGCCTAATCAGGTCACCCACTAATCTTAGAGACAGTCCCACTGTACACAGTAACTCTGTTACTAGGTGCAGTACAACACATTAAACTTATAAGGGAAATGAACAACTCCTAAGCTCCTCTCTCCCAGCTCTTAAATCCAACCCCCAGTGGCTAGAACTACATGAGCTGCACCAGCAGCCTTTTCCTCCAATTGCAGGGCAGGTGTTCCCCTATAAATTTGCAGACTTCTGGGAGGAGGGTCTTGGGCAGACACCTGACAAGAGAGTGTATCAGCCTGTGTCTCCTCCAAGCCCTGCAGCTAAAGAACCAGGCCCAAGCAAATCCCACCTAATAGGTTTAAATCAGAAGAAATAGGCCTCTACCAGCGCAGCCT
The DNA here is from genome assembly GCA_016271365.2 of Neoceratodus forsteri. Lineage (NCBI taxonomy): Eukaryota > Metazoa > Chordata > Ceratodontiformes > Ceratodontidae > Neoceratodus > Neoceratodus forsteri. Next base: position 925,582,730 of record CM028137.1, read on the forward strand.
GTTACACAGTGAAACATCCACAAAAGAGCCCCACTTACAGCCACCAAATCAGTTTACAAACATCCAGCATCCCCAAAACAATACCCTGCTAGCCCCTTAGAAGTAAGAAAGAAAAGAACTAACCTACCAAGTAAAATCCACAAGAACCCTGTGAAAACAACAGCAGCAGCTACTGTCCTGGAACACAACTGATCCTGTCCCCTTCCAGTTCTTTCTGAGAAGACAAAGCAGCTAGCACCTCAACCTGATTCAGCCCTGCCTCCAGTCAATTGACTATTATTAAAAAAATTATTTAAATGATTATTAAAAAAAAAAAAAAAAAAAAAAAGGCAGCCAGGTTCCAAATATAATTTTTTTTCTTTTAAACAGATTTTGTCCCTCGGCTCCCAAGCAATTCTATTTTTACCTAAATGTATTGTTCTCCCTTTCAAACAGAAACCAGCCCCATGCTGCTGCAAAAGACACGTCCACAGAGAGAACGTGTGTAGTTTTTGAACTACTGCCCATCATCAGCAACTACTGCCTATTGCTAAATAAACATGAGATTTACACGTAGCACTAATACACAGCGTTTTAAAACCCATTCCCATGTATTTAACTATTACACGCAGAGCGGACTTGACCAGCAACATTTTATGACCCAAGCGGTGGCTTAGCAGCATGGGACTTGCTACCATTTGTTTACATTTTGGACTAACTTTCAAATGCAACAAAATCATGTTTTATTTATTTATTTATTTTTTGTTGACCGGGTAAGTGCACTAGCCAAAAAATGACTATTTTCAGGCACGACCCTGGAAAGTACAAGGGATTACATACAAGAAACATTTCAGAAGTGCATTACAATAATACATACAGCTTAGTTTATGTTAAACCTTAACATCTAAAGTAAATACTTACAGGACCTGTTACAGCTGCCCTCAGGCACTATTTATGTGGGTGGGTCTGTAGAACGACAGACCCCACAAATCCCTGTTAAGTTCTCCTTTAATTAACAAACCTGATGCATGACTAGGGAGAATACATATATGCATGGATTATACTTTATGTATATCAACACTATGATGATGTGATATGATGTCATAACCATTCTATGCCATGTATATGAATTCTTAGATGTTAACTGTCTACTTATACAGAAAATTAAGAAATATAAATTAAAAAAAAAGTTCTCCTTTAATGAGCTTGGCAATTGTGGGGTGTAACTCCTTTGCTTCCCCTTGGGGTTGTGGCAACCTCGAGGCTGATCTGGGTTCTTTTGCAGAAGCAGATACAAATCCACAAAAGTAGCACAACAGTGCTGCTGCATTTGTGTCACCTGGAAACAGCTGTGTGTTGCTCGTCTTACCGGACAATGGCTGTCTGTTGTTGGTTGTGTGGGCTTTTCCCTTTCTTGCTTGGGGAGAAGAGGAGTTAGGATTGAAAACCCTAATGCCACATTTCCTATCTTTGTTGCTTTACACTGAACCCTAACTGGTGCATTATTGCAGTGTTATGCAATGAATTTCCTTTATTTTTGAGACTGTGGAATTGTACCCTCATTAAGGGACCTAGTTAACAGAAGTATTTACAAGAATGAATTAAGCCCTATTTTGATCTTGTAATACATAATATGTTAAATGATAAGTAGTGGCCTATGAGAATATGTTTGATGGTTACATATAGTTTTTATTTTTGTTTTCTTTTTTCGTACATGTTTTACAGTATGATTACTACGTGAAAATAAGAACATTAGTTATAAAGAAATAAACAAATGAAACAAAGGTGATCATTTAGATTATTTAATGAAAATATTACCAAGTAATATTTTAAATAAAGTAGTAATTAAAAATTATAAATAATCTTATATCATATTATTTTAGTTTAAAGTGACTGCTCAAGATGTGTATATTCCAAGGAGATATGGCAATCATCTTGGCCCTAATCGGCAGTGTTAAAAAGTAAGGAAAATATATTTGTATTGAAATTAGTGGTCCTTATAATAGGAGAAGTAGAGTTAATCTATATACATAACAATTTAGCTTGCTTAATAAGCATTATTGAAATGATACATTAGAAATTAAATCCATATATGAAGCAAAATGATCTAATTAACAGTGAAGTTAAATTTGATATTTTATTAAAAATATAATTATGTATATTTTATAATTTTTTACGGTTCCCCTGAAGAAGCCTAATTATTTAGGCGAAATGTTGGGACTATTTACATTAAATAAATCACTTGTTTCAAGAACATTTGGAGTGATGATGTCACCATAGAATTCTCACAGCAGCATAAGCCACAATGGAATGCTGACTGCAGGGGTTAGCTGTAGAACATTGGGGAATTCAAGAGAGTGTCCAGTGAGACTTGAGAGGGAGAGAAGTGCTGCTGTGTGCAGCTACCAGAGAAAGAAGTGGGTTGTTTGTTCTCATTCTAGAGAGGAACACCAAAGAGACCAGATTAAAGTGGTAGAGACAGTTCCTAGAGTTGTTCCAGTGCCCCATCCCCAGAGGGATGGGGGGAAATTCCAGGAATTCAGGGGCAATCCCCTGTGTCAGCCTGGACAGCGAGAAGCTGCTTGATAATCGATTTGTTTGTCAGTACCGGAGACATTTGTGGGAAGAAGCCCTGGGGCACCTGCATACCGTGGTGAGTTCTACTCTGATATAGAGACAATGTTCACCGAGACAGAGTTTAGTATAAAAGTATCTGCCTACTGTGGGGTCACAGGAAGACTTGCCAAGCACAGAACTTTTAAATTGTGTATGGCTTAGAAGCATCTGCAACAGTGGGGGTCTAGGTTAAAGACAGAGCCACTTACAGTACTTTTAAAGTCAGGACACCTCCAGAGATGTATAATGTTAAATGTGCTAAGCTTTTCGAGATAGCATCTACAACCAGTAGTTCGAAGAAAGGTGTTGTATCCAAATTAATGGGTGAGTATACATTTGGGTGCAAGAGGTGGGAGACCCCCCCTCAATCTGGAGTGACCAGGTTTACCTCTCCAGGTTCAGTTTGGGCACCGAGGTTTTCTCTCAGGCACTTAGCCAGTGTCTGAAGAAAGCACTCAGACATGGGATTGTGGAATTTTTCCCCTTTGGAGCTAGAAAGTGCTCATGGGTGGTTTAGGGAGCCACCATCAACCTCCATGCCATATGGAAAAGTGTCCTAGTACTGGCCGGGGTGCCATGCCAAGGCATAGAAGAGAAGTGTATCAGTTCAGGCCATGTGTGCCCAGATCCGTTCAGAACCTGAGGGTTAGTAGTGAAGAAGTGTGCTCTGTACCTCTGTAATCTGCATTACCAGTGATTGTAGCCCTGTGGGGGTCCATCTTTGCTTTGTTATTTTCTGTGTTACGTGAATAAAAGCCACACTCTAGAATCCCATTCCTGGTTTGGACATTTCAGTTATTGCTTCCTGTGTCCAGATTTACTTGGGTGCCCCTGTCCAGAAGTACAAACCTAGCACAATGCTGAGCAACCGCCTTCTCCCAAGGACCCAGGTTTATGGCCATGCTAAATGGTCCCCCGGTCCCCCACCCCACCCAAAGGTGTGAGCCAGGTAGTTGCCACACTGGGTTTGCCTGTCTGAGGTATGGCAGGCTCAGTAGTAGAAGTAATGGGTCCACACAGTTTCTGCAAAAGATAAATTTAATAGTGACTACCCCCGCCCCTCTCGGTGGCACCTAGATGTGAGAGGAGCAGACCCGCTGACAAAGACAAAAAAGGGGGCCGGCGGGGGGAGGTTACATCTGTACAAGAGGGAACAACACAGGGTCAAGACAACTGAATATGGAGTTACCCAAAGGGTTTGGCATAATTTAATAGGGGGTTAACATCAGAAGCATTTAAGCAGATTTTTAAATGCTTCAGTTAAAAAAACTGCATTTGCTGTTCCACTCTGACAATATCCTGACAGCCCAAAACTGTGAACACCAGCATTAAATAAAACACAGTGAGACTTTTTTTTTTACCTGAAAGCAGCAGCTTGCTGTACTCTGCGGCATATTAGCTTGCTTGTCTGTTCTGACCCCACAACACTGGACAGCTTCAGGGCGCTTGAAAACCGTCTGCAAAGAGACCAAACGCGCCCTACTGAAGTCACGGCCATCTTTGAGGAAGTAATACCCCCCCCTACTAAAGAATAACTTCCGGGGCAACATTTATTGCTCTTTTTTCTTAATTAAATTTACTAGCTTGCATATTTGTTCACTTTTCGATCACAGCCAAGCATGTTTCTTCGGGGAACATTTTGTCTCAAGTCAATGCTGCGGAAAAACGCGTGCCCTCAGTAAAAATGGCCGCCCCTCCTTCACGCTACCTGACGGCACGCGGAACTGAAGGGGAACTGGTCTCGCGCTCTGCCTTTCGCTGCCCTCAGTCTTGCCCTCAACCGTCATGGCGGGCATGAGTCTGTTGAGGGCTGCAGCAGTCTTTGCAGCCCGACACAACCCTGTCAAATCGGGATTTGTAAAGGGAAATTTTCTCCCTAAGGCACCTACTAGGACAAACAACGGTATGGCATTACATTTAGTGTTCTGTTTTGGGGGGTCGTTTTGTATTCGAGTGTTTTAGCGGTACCGTTAGTCTCTGTTTTTGTTTTGACCTTGTGGTAGTTAGATGAGCTGTGTGGGGACTGCCAGAGCCAAAGCTTTATTGGGCTTTACTCCCAGCTTTGTTACTTATGCGAATTATTCTGAGAGTGGGTGATCTGTTCAAAAAAATAGAAATAAAACAGTGCTTGAAAGCAGCTAGTAAGCGTATAACACGTTAACATATTGAGCTGCTGATGTCTGTGTTTTTAGTTGCCATTCTAACTTGAACACTTCATTGTGTCGTTTTTATTTTAATGAAGCTTGTACTCATACAGATTATAAATATTAAACATCATGGCATTGTAACAAATCCAGTTGCTAAGTATTGTATTTTTGATGGCCTCACAAAGTCATCATGTAAGACTGGGTTGGGGCAAGCCAGTAACTCCTTCACTGGGAGAGCTGCATTAGGTCCAACATGACAGTAGTGTTTACACTTCCTTGACCTTCAAATCTGGGGTGACCTCCCATAGTGCAGCCTACAGTGTGGCAGGCAAGGGGCTAGGAGGCAAAGGTTAGGGGCATAACCTGTTTTAATGATGAAATCAATGCCCATAACAAAGATTACAGTCAGTGCCAATTTGGTACAGTGTGTTGTCTTCTTGGAAATTTTAATTTGATTACCCTGAGTGTAAATTATCAGAATATAGAATATTTAAATGTTAATTTGTAGAGCATGGCTGTAAAATGCTACCCCCCCCCCAAAAAAAAGAGTCCATATATCCAAAAAGACACATTTCCAGAACTGTTTTTTTTTTAACAAGAATTGTCTTTCAGGAGATAAATTTAGCGGAAACATCAGGACGTACTTTTTTTTCCCTGAGAGGATGGTCAACCCTTGGAGTAGTCTACCACAGGAGGTAATAGACTAAAAAAATGTAAGGGAAATTCAGACTTGCATGGGATGAACACTATGCGCATAAAAGGAAATAGTCTAAGAGAAGGGGGTAAGTATTTTGGACAGGCTAAAGAGGTCCCCTTCTGCTGGCAAATTCTTATGTTCTTATTTATTATTTATTTATTGCAGTTTAGAATTAATACCTTTGAGTCCTGGGACTTGTTTACAAAGGTTCCAGGTCATGCACAAAACAAGTAGTCAAACGTACGGGTTGCAGAGATTACTAAAAAAGTTAGACAAAGCATATCGGTTGCATACATTTGAATCATATGAGTTAGAATACATTGAAGGAACAGTATGTTTCAGTCAGGTTACAGATAATATAGGAGGAACATGGTTTCAAGGGTACAAAGCATTTCAGTGAGGGAACATTCGGGATACAGCTCAAACAAAGGAAACAGTTTCAAAGGAAGTGCTTTAGTCTGCCAATTTAGGGTCATCAGGCCCCTGGGATTACTGGCCATACAGATGGGGACTAGCTATACAGAGGGGTGGGGGAGCAGCCTAAGGATGGCGTTGTCGTTTTGTGGGAGGGTGAGTGATTGGGGGGGGGAGTTGCAGTGATGCCAGCAGCATGGGGGTGCAAGCTGGAGCTCAGTAGGAGGCAAGTGGGGGGAACAGGCGTGGGGAGAAAACTAAGGGGAGAGGGGTACTGGAGTGGTGGAGAGGTGTGAAAGGAGGTTGGGATATAAACAGCAAGGGAAGGAGGTAGTGTAATGGAGGGGGTTGTGCAGGAGAGGAATTGGGGTAGGAATATTAGGGGCAGGAGAGGGTGGGGTTGGGAGGTGGAGGGATGGTGGTGTAGGAGGGGATGGAGTTGGAAGGGGGGGTGGGGGAAGGGGTTGAGTTATTTGGGCTAAAGAGTCCTGTAGTTGGCTAGTCTAAGCATGCACAAGCCAGTTCATGATGCAGTAGAGTCCTAAGTCCTGTTTTGAAGAGGCTAACCTTATTGCTTTCAATGAGTGATGCAGGTAGCCAGTTATACCATTTTGGTCCTTGGTACGAGATAGATTTCTGTGCCAGGGTTGTACACTTAAATGGTACCAGGAGCCTGCCTTTCTCTGCACTCCTGGTTGGCTTAGATGATCTAGCCTGCATTAAGAGTCCTCATAGAGATGGAGGCGCTAGTCTTAATTGGACTTTCTTGATAAGTAAGCAGATCTGGTACCAGGCTCTGAGATGGAGAGGAAGCCATCCAGTACCTAAGTAAAGGGAACAGGTGTGGGTTGAAGAATCTGCTCCTAGGGTCAGCGGGCAAGCCAATAAAAGCATTTTGCCCTTGCACAGAATACTTCTACACTAGGGAGGGACCACTGCGAGTCCAGCCCTTAATTAAGAGACACAGATGTTAGTACACCAACCCCTTTCATGGCCACCTACCCCACTGTCATCCCTTGAAGTTGCAGTCCATTCTGTTCACCACAGGGGGTCCGGCAGCTACAGGGTAAATACCCATACACCATCTCCCTATTCGGATATGTCTGGAGGTTTTTGAACACCAGATATGTGGGACACCATCCTCACATCAGGGGGAAGGGGAGTCTACGTTAAAAAAATTCAGACACTTTTTCTTTCTCTGTCACAGAAAATCACCAGTTGAAGTGAGGCAGAGATTTAAAAGTTCATGAAAAAAATTAGTAAAAACCTTTCCTTAATTAGGTGTCCTGACTCGCTGGCTGGCTGGATACTGATCAGAGCTTCCATAGCTTCTTAAAACAACAAACTCTTTTTTTTCCATATGGGAAAGCCATCTGGCTGTTACAGTTACCACAGGGTGAAAGTCTCTGGGCAGGCTGTATCCCATCTGAGACTGCTGTAAAAACGACCACACCACACACACATTTGTTTAGTTGCTGGTGTCCCCGCCACAGAAACTGATTCTGCAACTGGGACTGTGAGATGCTGGCAGCTCAGTGCCCTCTCACCAGCTGTCACTGGTAGACTTGACTGGGGCTTATGCTGCTGCAATAAGCCCTGCACGCTGCAGTGACTCAGACTGCCACCTCTGAGGAGTTAACCATTTGTGGTCTGAAATTACCAGCCTTATTCTGGGAACCCACAGGGGTCCTGGGAGTTCCAGTCAGCTAAAGTCCTTCTGATCCCTTGATCCATCTTCCCTGTTGTTTGACCTTACGCTGATTGGTCAGCCTCTGACATTGATGAGGCCTTCAGTACCTTGTAATGTAAATTCTCTGCTGTCAGGGACCAACTTGCTCCTCTTCACTGGGTCTCTGCTGAGCTAAGCCTGCCATAATATTTGCAACTCTGCTTGGTGTTTTGCCGTCATAAATCTTTTTTTCTTTCTCAGATTTAGTATACTTTATTCAAGTTTAAGAATTACAAAAATGAACAAACAGTGGAGGTTAGGAGCATAACAACATATACAATGCAGGTAAAGATGCATTCCTTTTTGTTTCCAAGATTACAATCCTAAAAGTCAAACGAACAATAATGAGGCATAAGATGATTGAGGTCAATCATAAACATATAAACATTGCCTCCCTCCCACCCCCAACCCCGCACCACTAATGACAATGTGATGAGACCAGATATTACCGTGCACCAATAGAGAACTTTACTGGCACGGAATTGCATAGGAGCATGGCGAGGAGAAGGACTAACTAAAGGTAGTAATCTCACCCTTACATTAAAGGGTCAGTCGTGTGTGTAGAGGAGCCCACACTCTGTGATAATAATTTGCTCTTTTTGTGAGACTGGCCAGAAGGTTTTCGGCCTGTAAAGCAAAGAAGACCTCATGTAGCCATTCCATGAGTGTGGGGGTGCACTGATCCAACCAATGGCGTAATAACACTTTTTTAGCACATAAAGATATAATAGCCATATGTTTGCACTGGTTTGCCATCATAAGTCTTGTGGCTGGCTTAGCAAAAACAGTCTGCTTCAGAATATCTTCACCAAAACAACCAGGCTGGTTGAAGACGTCCTTCCGTCCTCTGAAGACGCATACTACACTATATAAATTCTGGAGGATCATCCATTCTCTTGTTTGATTCCCCCCCCCGTCGACCACCTTAGTCCTCCACCTTGGTAGTACCACCATTTTTGCCCCTCCTTCCCGAGGTTGCCTTCTCCTTTAATGACTTTTTCTCTGACTGCACTCTCCCTTGCAGCCTTTCCCCACCTTGTCCTTGTATCATATTTTCTCTTACCTCTCCATCTGCAGCCCTTTTACTGATTGGCCCTTAGCGTTGCCAAATGTAACAGCCTAGATGGTATAATGTTACTCCCAAATTGTACTTCTCCACTCCTACTATATCCTCACCTGTCCCTGATCTACTTAAGCTTTTTTTTAATACAGGTACTGTTCCTGGAGCTTCAGAGAGGACTAAAGTTCTCCCCTTCGTAAGTGAGGAGGGGGGTTGGTGACACTTCTTGCCATATTTCATACTAACATACTAAAAAAGCCAACAGAATAGGTCAAATGGTCTGTCTTGTCTGCTTGAAAGCCAGCAACCTAGTGGCTGCTCGCCTTACCACCCCTCCTAGCCCCCAAGAGGGTTCTCTTTAGTTTGTTTCCCCTTGTACCTATCCCACCCCCTCTTGAATCCCTCCACTGTGCCCTCCTCCAGCAGCCTCCCAGGAAGCGCATTCCACGGCTCCACCACCCTCTCAGTGAAAAAATGTTTCCTACGCTCCCCCCTGTAGTTTACCCCCTCCAGCTTCCCACCCATGGCCCCTGGTTGTTTCCTTCTTAAGCCTAAAAAGCTCCTTGGTTACGCTCCTGGTTATTCCTTTTACATACTTGAAAACCTCTATCATATCTCCCCTATCCCTCCTTTCCTCCAGTGAGCAAAGCCCAAGCTCTTCTAGTGTCTCCTCATAAGGCTTCCCCTCCATGCCCTGAATCATCCTGGTCGCTCTCCTCTGAACCCTCTCCAAAAGTGCTATGTCCTTCTTCAGATGAGGTCTCCAGAACTGTACGCTGTCCACTCTGACCTCATGGTTGGGTAGTTTAGCACTCACCTGGCGGACTTACTTGTCCCAGGCAGTTTTTCTGGGAGGTTCAGTGAGTGCTATCATACTGCATACCCACTGTACTTCCTGTCTGTGCAGGAACTTCCAGTCCTAAGTCAGCCTTAAAAAGAACTGGCAAAAATGGAAAGTGGGGAGGTGAGACACTGGCTCGTGTTGGTTTGGAATAGGCTGCGGCCAGTAAGTAAATGTTAAGCCCTACCCTGAGTTTTGTCTTGGGCCCTGTCGGTGCTCTATATGGCAACCATTTTGGTCTTGATCACAACCTGGGCTTTATTTTGGCCAGTGGGTATACTGTGATCACCACAGGTGTGTCTTATCCCCTTCCCCAGTCCCCAAATTATTTATTTGAAAATTTAATCTGCAATTTGTGGACTTCAACTTTGAGTAAAAATGTTTCTGCAATTTTGGGACTTGGGCTGCTCCACCAAACGGGTCCAGCTATTTTTGACTACCTAAGATTTCAGTTTGGTTAGTAAGATTTCTGATTGGTCTGCTAAAGTGGCCACTAAGTAAAAATCTCAACATAGAGCACTGGCCCTATCCTGTTCTTGAGTTTTCTAAATGATCTCTCTAAATCCTCTGTCTCTTTTGAGCAAACATGTATATGTACGTGGGCAACACGGTGCTGTTTTTCTATGGATCTTTGACCTCCGAATTGGTAGTGCTGCTCCAGAGTGATTTTTAACAATGTCCATTCTGTGCAGACAAGCTCATCCTAAATGCCCCAAAAATTGTTACCGTGGCTGTTTGAAATTGGCATTAGTCTGTTCAGCCAGTGGTGTGGTACATTGCATTTTGGGCCAGTAAATATTTCCTTAAAGAGGAACTGTGCACTGCAGGAGGTACTTTCCTATACGATGTTTCAACTATTAGAATTTACTAGAGAATACTTTTTTTTTATTTTAATTTTCCTTTCCAAAGTTTACAGCAGATCTCGGTAGTGTCTTCAAAAGTCTGTATAAAAAGCATTTGCCTTTCCCCAGTTAACCTCACAGTACTTTGGACGTAATAAACAGCAGTTGTAAGGTCAGCAGGGGTGAGTCAGATACTATTTTGAAAAGTCTCAGTGAAAATATTTAGTGGACCAAAACAGGGAAAACAAATAAAATAAAAAACTACAAAACACCAGAGTTAAAACATAATTTGTATAGATTTAGTGGTGCTAAGCGTTTTATTATAGTATTTTATTGTAGAAGAGAGTTGCTTTTTAAAGGAAATGCTTCAGATATGAAAGTGCCAATATCCATGTGTGTTTGGACAAATATAAAGTCTGTTTACCTCTGTGAAAGTCCAGTAGACATAATTTCAGAATTTTTAGTTTAAAGCCCTTCGGGAGGGATGGGATCATAATTCGGCCCAAAGGAGGCAGCCAGTGTAGGGCACAGATTTACCTTTGAAGAATACCAGTCAGATTACTGCCACGAGAAGAGACAGGATGCAAACCCAGATGTAAAAAGGATTGGGGCCAGGATATTCAAACAGCCCGGGGATGCGCGGCACATCTAGATGTGCCGCCCAAATAAATGGTCCAGTGCAAAAGAAATGCCATATTCAAACAAGATGCATGATCCCACCAGATCACGCATCCCATCTGAATATGGCAACATGGCACAAATGGGGGCTGCCGCCAATGCGCCAGCACATCCCCGGGATGGGCCAAATACCGCCAGTGGGGGATGCGCTGTGCCCCCAATGGCAATATTCAGCCGGGATATGCAAATGGACCCATTAGCAATGCAAGGTGCAAACAGGCCATTTGCATGCCCATTATGGGCCCACTTGCATTGCTCTGCCCAGCAGGATGCGCGGGGCTGGCCTGCCCGCCATTGCCAGAGTCCCCTTCGCTGCGCAGACTATAAAGTGCCCCCGTGCACCATAGTGTAGTGTACCCCCTCCCTGCCTGAGACTCGTCACTGTGAATACTGCAGTAAACCCCATGTGTGCCAAGGTGCAGTGACAGCCAATGGGCTCGCACTCTGTACAGTACTGTGATCGCAAGTGGAGCAGTCTGTGGCTGGCCGTGGCAGGGTGTGGAGGGCTGTGCCAGTCGCCGGCATGGGTGGTGCGGGTGCGGGGTGGGGGTCATGCCTACTGGGGTGGGGGTCCGCTACACTATGGAAAATATGTGGTGGACGTTACAGATTTGACAGGGGATTCTGGAACAGGTTTGGGGGGGGTAGAACCGCCACTATTGGATGGATTTGGGGAACATGTTATATCGATTGGGGATCAGGGTACTGGGGTGGGGGGATGCTACACTATGGATACAGGGCATAGACTACTAAGACCGCTTGGAGGGGGGCTGGGGATATTATACCGTTTGGACAGTGATGGCACTCGGGCAGTGGGGGCATAGCTCTCAACCTCTCTGGAGTACAGTGCACAGCACTGTCTTGCCATTTATCAGACCAAATGGCCAGACTATACAGCACAATCCTAATTTATGGTGTACCATGTCATGTCACAGTGGGCTCTATATGTTTGTTGTCATGGAATGAGTCTGTCCACTTTGGTCACTGTTGACATTGTTGTTGTGTTCAGATATGGCACTGCCATTGCACAGACAGTAGTACACCTGTGTGGGGCAATGTTACTTGTGAGCATCAACATCATGGTGCTATGCAACATTCATGACAGGTGAGTGGTATGGTGGGGGTTCCCTACATTATGGAGCACATGGGGTTTCCCTACGTTGTGCACAGTGACGGGTCTTGGGTGGGGGGGTGCCGTACACTGTGGACAACAGGGGGTGTGCCCTTACTTCTTGGGCATCGGGGACTGGGGCTGGTAGACTGCAGTGCTCCTGCATGCACTACCGCAGCCTGCCTGTGAGTGTCCTTAAGTTAGGCTTGCTTTTTCCATGCCTAACTTTGCACCGCTCATCTCCTGCTCTTGGGCGGCTCATCTGCTCTGAATATCCCATTGTGTGGGATATTCATGGGCATGCCCCCTCAACTTGGCCAGCATACTTGGCCCATCTCAATTTGGGCAATCCATCTCCCTTCTTTGAATATGGGAGTTTGGAGCAACTTCTGAGATGAGCGGCTCATCTCTGTTTGTACCAGAGATGCACCGCTCATCTCTTTTGAAAATGTGGGCCTGGAGTTATTGCAACAATATTATGTATGTAGGTATTTCAAATGATATACCTGGAAAGACCTACTGAGCTAATGGCTTGTTCCCAGATGCGTCCTGGGGAAATTAAAGTGCAGCAGTAAGTTACAACAGTTGTTTGCACAAATGAGGAGTCAAAAATATAAGGGGAGGAGGCTGAGTAACTGCCCGTCTACCCTGGAGAGTGTCTATGCTGACACTCTCTCTAGCTCTTATTTGATTTATTTATTTTTTGTTGACCGGGTAAGTGCACTAGACAAATCCTGCCTATTTTCAGGCACGACCCGGGGGAGGGGGATACAGATGAATGCCAATTGACCTTGAACCAGGTTAAGCTGTTGGTGGTACTTTTTTAAGTGAATGAGGGAAATTTGGCCAGGACACTGGGAAATTCCGTGCCTCTTTTTTTTTTTTGACAAGTGCCATGGGATCTTTAACATCCACCTGAACTACCACCAATCCAGGCAGATGGGACCTCGATTTAACGTCTCATCCGAAAGGCGGCACCTCAGAAGTGCAGCACCCCTCTCATGCTGCACTGCAGTGTCAGTACTGGGATATTAATCCAAGTGCCAGATGTGGGAACTGAACCCACAGCCCTCTGATCTCCCGGCCTCAGAGGCGAGTGTGCTACCTACTGAGCCACTGACACTGACTCTCTCTCTAGCTCTTATTTGATCAGCCCTATTTCCTGCCTGAAGGTATTTGGCCTTGCTATACAGGACCCCACATTCCAGAGATGAAGGAGAAAGAACCTGGTATATTTGACTCAGTTCTCTGGTGGTAAGTGAACAGAGACGTTCCTTAAGATGCAAGCTCAATATGATCTGGAGCAAGAGGACTTTTTCCAATACCTGCAGGTCCAGTATTACCTAGAATCTTGGCCCGCTGATGAGAGATAACACCAGGTTCCCACCTCTGGTCTTACTACTGGTGGCCCAGCCCACCTCACAAATCGACAGACACCATATCTCCCTCCTCTGCTAAGCCATAGAAGGTACACAGATGCACGCCACACATTACTTTGCTGCTAAATGGGGCATACTAGACCTTAAACACTGGACAGGGGATGCAATGAGGCAGGTAGAGTCCCATCATTCCATACCTGGAGAGAGTATTGGTGGAAGCACCCGTTGAGGTACTTTAAGGCTCCAGTGGTCACAGCTACATTTGGACAAGGATCTAGCCATGCACACATACTCTGGACATCCTCTCCTTAGAGACCTAGAGGCAGCCAATATGTGAAGTCTTGGGAACAGGAATCCGATTAGGCCCAAAGATATGTTTCTTGTTCCAGTACTGCAGACTCAGGGTGGTGGACCGCTCTTGGGCAAAAAGAAATGCCACAACACACTCTTTCTTTGTACGTCTTGTTTTATTTAAATACCCCAAGATTTCACCATAACTGTAATGGCTTCTTCCTGGGGAAATCTATACATAGTCTAAATACCCCTGTAACACGGAGATGTAGCAGTCTTTTCCGCTTTTCAGCTCATCAGCTTTGTCTGCCAGAAACCATGTGAGCACTGTTGTATAAAATCTTTCTGTTTAGTTACACAGTTGCATACCATGAAGATGGTGTAATGTGTGCCCCCCCCCCCTTAGGAAACTGGTGTCGTTCCAATACCCTAGGCAGTTGAAGGGGCAACAAGTGAAGTACCTTCTAGGTATCATGTTAGAGTAGCCATCCTGAAGCGTATTACTAGGAGATGGCCCACACCATAGCTGCCTACCCTTCAACATCAGTGGGACACAGTGAATAGCATATTCACAATGCAGAGAATTCCCTTTAACTTGAATGACAGAACTGAGTGATTTATATCCAAGTGGATTTGATATGTTATGCTACATGTCACCACATCTGTACCCTAGACAGTGGAACCCCAGGACAGAGGAGAGTGAGTAGGCCTGCTGGGGTGAAAATAGAGGATGGAGGACATGGGGCATCAAGGATAATTTTGGCCCATAAGTCATGCACCCCTACATGATTTTCATGGGAACAGACAGAGACACGGCATTTGAACTTTAATTGCTGGTGTCTACGTTGCCACACTGCTGTGCTGGGGAAGGTGAAGCGCCATAGCTGTATCATTTTATTATAAACAGTGTGTCATAGTCTATTGAGTATGTCATCTCCGTGTACTGCACAGTGTGTAATAGTGCACAGCCATGCATTGTATTAAGTGTTAAAACATTTTAATAAACAAATATTTACAAAAAAAAATTACGGCTAGAGCCCTGTGAAATTCTTTTTAATTTTTATAATTTTGTTAGTTTTCTGAAATTTTGTGTTATTTCTTTTTATTCATTGAAAATAGTTTTATTTCTTGTTATTACGTTTACATTCATAAAATACCTCAAAATAATCTTGTACACACTAGAAATCACATTTCTAGTATACTACGTTGTATTAAGCAGCATTACGCTATGCTCCTGAAAGGTTTTGTGAACAGACAATTCCATTGCCAATTCCTTGTGGACCGTCTCTGTGGTAACAATACTGCTGCAAGCATTTACTTAGTTTTTGCCAAAAAAAGAGCAATTTTTTTCATGTTTGTTTTCGTTTTTATTTCTTTTTATACTTTTATTTTTTTTGTTGTTTCTTCTTTAAGAAAAACACGGGTCTCTACTTATGGCTATAAATGCTGAGTTTTATTTATTGGCTGTTGCTACTTTTGTATTGTACTCTGAGCCTCATGGATGGTAATGGGGGAATACCTTGCCTTGACCTCCTGACCATTAAACTGTTTAGAACTATTTAGTGAACTATTAGTTTAGAGGTTGGCGACCGGAAAAAGAAAAAACAATGTAGAAAGCATATAGATACATGGGTTATGGCGTAGCGAGGATGAGAGCTAGGGGACTTCTATGTGACCTCCTGTTACACCTAGCATACCTAGGTAAATTGGGCATGCAGTTAAATCTAATCTGAGTTTTAATTTGCAGTTGTAGTGCGGCATGGAAGTCATGGAAAACAACTATTTGCCATCAGACCATCGGACTTCTACGATAGAAGATTCTTGCGGCTGTTGGTAGGTGTCAGGTTTTCATTTTTTCTACCAATGATCAGATTACAGAGAACAACAAATTTGCAGTACTAACGATGAAATACAAAAACTGGCCCACTACTGTAAATTTACTAAGAGTTTCAGAGTGCATGTTGAGCGTGCCAGCAGCCAGGCTGATCAAGTCACAGTGGGACCAATGGACCTGACTTGGACTGAGGTCACTGTATTCTAAGCTAGCAGATGTTAGGCCAGATGTTGCACAGGTGATGCTTAGCCTCCTAAAGGAAGTGTATAAAGCACTGTGCTGTGGCTTTCCCTAATAGCTGACACAGAACATCTAGCTGAGATGCTGTCCCTCTGCCTCTCAGTTGGTAAGGTAATTGCAGCATTTGGCCAAGGAGAGGGTTGAGGAGTTCCTTAAAAGTTAAAGCCAGAGGGTGAATCTCGTAATTAGGATTGGAGGACTTAATAGAGTTAAAGGTAGTAGAAGAAAATTGAGTAATAAACCTTTCAAGGGCAACATTTGTGAAGAATGGCCCCTCATAGTTTGAAAGTCAATGAAACACTCTTTTAAATGAAGTTTGGAGTCTACCTGTAACTGGCAGCAGGCCAGGGATATCCAGAACTGTCTGCCCTTTATTAAAATAATGTGCTGCCACAGTTTTATGGAACCTTGGGATAGTCTACATAGTTGATCCCTGTTACCTACTAATTCAGTGAAATGGAAAAACCTTGTTACCCACCCCGATTTACATCAGGTCACTTGTGCGAATAATAGGGAGCTCAGGTCTCACTCGGTTATTCACTAAACTGACGTCACTTCTTTGAATGGCAGAGAATTCCTGACTCAAAAAAACAAACTGAAATACCTCCAAAAACATACCGCAGCAAAACTAAATAAATAAAGGCACACTTTTGAAAGAAAAAAAATACAGAAATGCAGCTTAAAATGGAAAATTTAAATAAACACATTCCCAAAACTCCTGCAGGAGAAGAAACTAGAGAAAAACATGTCATCCCCACTCATTGTTCGAATAGGAAACCAACTTTTTTTGGAATTGTAGTTTATTGAATCTTGATCTGATGTGTGTCTATGCTAGTGTGGCTAATGCTTCTAGGGTGTCTTTTCCTTCCAGACTGCTACCTATATATTCTATATATGAATGCCATCTGTCTATGTGTTTATCCTTCTGCTGTCTTCGATGTGTTTACAATTCTGTGTCCATGCGTCTAGGTCTGGTATGGTAGACAGCAGCCACTTTTGTGTCACTACCTTGGCAGCAGTCACCACCATGATGTTGTAACGGTATTTTTTATGTTTACCTTTAAGCTCTTTAGGGTGTACCCCCAAGACCAGTTGTTTGAATTTGTTAGGAGTGGGGATACTCGATTTGTCCCATTGCCTTGCCTTTGTCCTTCTTAAAAGGCTTCAACATGGGGCAGCCCCAGAAGATATGCTCATGGGTTCCCTTACCCCTATAACCTCTCCAGCATATATCCGAATAGTGGGGGCCGTAACGCTTGGATGTTGTAGGAGTTTTGAAAAAAAAAAAAAATCTATTAGTAACTCTCCATCTTAACTCCCTCCAGTTTGGTGAGGTTGTGGTTTTGTGGGCTTGTTCCAGGTTCCTGCCCATTCCTTGTCTGATGCGGTATTTGTAGTCTCCTCCTTCCACCATTCCTTAATCTGTTTTACGTTGTCCTCTTCTAGTCCCTTGATGGCTGCGTAAATAATGGAAATCAATTTCTTTGGTTGGGCCTGTGTAGCCAGATTGTATAAACTCGAATGGGATTGTTCTCTTGTTTCAGCACAGAACGGCAAGGCTCAGTAGTGAGGTAATGCTTCATCTGCAGAAACCTAAGCAAACCATGCCTGCCTAGGCCAAATTCAGCCACTAATTGTTAAAGTTTTGACTGCTTTGCCTTCCATAGATTGACCTGGCAAAGTCAGACCTTACTCTTTCTCATCTTTTGTGCCCTCCATCCAACTTTATTGGGTGAAAATCTAAGTACACCCTAAGGAGGGTAAGTTATGTATTTCTGTGTTTTAATCCCCACTTTTCGTCAGACACTATTCCAAGTTTGCAGGGTGACTTTAGCCCAAGGTTTTGAGACTTGACTAGATGGGGAATTATCCCACTTAGCAAAGGGTAGATCTGCCACCCGCAGAGCGGTAATTGAGTGTTGCGTCAAGGGGGTCCAACTTGGGGCATTGGGTCCCAGATTCATTCTGAAGTTCAGTTGGGTGGCCCAGAAATAAGCTTTCAGGTCTGGGACTCAAAGTCCCCCTTGGTCTTTTTGTGGCCATAAGTCACCACTTAACTTTGGATTTTCACCCCAAGACAAATACAGCTAAGGTCTTCTGCAGTTGTTTCCATGTCTGTGTAGGAACTTTTATTGGGAGGGTTGAGAATAGAAAATTGAGCTTGGCCAGCATGTTCATGCGGATGGTATCCACCCTTCTATCCAGTGATAAGGGCAGTTTCCTTCATCTCTGACAGTATGTCTTCAACTAATTTGTGGTAATTGAGATGATATGGTGTGGGGATCTCCTGGGTTACACATACCACCCCCGCCCCCCCAAAAGGAAATACTTAAAGCCTCTTGGGGCCCATTTTTTTTTTTTAAACCTCTTTATTGAAATTTTGATGCAAGATACATACACACATACAGCCCAAAAAAGGAAAAAAGACCAGGCCCACACCCCAAAACTGGGTACGGAAACTATGTACATCCCCTTAACTATATACAATCACAGTTACCCAATCAAACACCATACCCAAAGCTCCCAACACATTGTGGTGGACAAAAAATGTATGCACTACCCCCGACCCAAATTAGGCCCGGTTAGACCCTTCTACCTAACCACCTAGATTTTAAATAAGGTGAGAAAAAAAAAAACCCAGGAACACTAACCCAGCCCACCCATAGGTAACTGTGTCCCTAGGAAAGAGAGAGAACCCCATATACCCGACCGCAGCAGAAACCTTGCAGTTAGGCAAACCCCCATACAAGGGAAAGAAAGTAAAATCTGTATAAGGCCTATCAGACCATCATCGCCCAGGTTCCATCACCAAAAAGCCCCATGAACCCTACAACATTGAAGATACTCTCACTACTCCTCTTCAGACAGACAGACCGAACCCTCGGACCTTTCAACTGGATTGCATGACCACCTATAAGGTCCTCCAGATCCGGTTGTAAACCTTCTCCTTCCTCCATCAGCATAAATAATCTAATTCTCTCTAAGGCCTGTAAAGGTCCCTCACCCACTGATCATAATCATAAACTAAATCTTCCTTCCAATATCGCAAAACAAATGCTTTAACCACAGCTGACAATAGGAGATATAGATGCTTAGCCACACTCCCCCAATCCTTTCCAGATCCCTAGAATACATATCTAGGACTAATATATTCGAATAATCTAACACGGTCCATTTTATCCACAATCTGACCCCAAAGTGGCTGAATCGAGAACAATTCAAAAAAATATGCAAGAGGTCCCCTGGGAGCAAAACCACAACGAAACATAGGTCTGTCTGTCTGAGATTTCTGGAGTATAATTTAGCAGGGGTATAGTAAATATTTGAACAAATAAAATTGCATCATATTATACTTGGTATAGGCAGGACATTCATATGTTTCCAAACTTCAGACCAGTTAGGCCTCTGGGGAATAAAGCTTTCTCCCAATATACAATTTGAGACTCCGTATCTGAACCCATATAATCTATTAATACCTTGTAGACTTTGGAGAGGGTGCTGTGAAAGATCAATCCCTTAAATTAACCTAAAAAACAGGGCTCTTCCCCCCTATCCTTGTGGTCCGTAGAAACTTCTGAAGTAAGTTGGTGATCTGGAACTTCTACAAAAATCCCATCCTTTAGCTTGAGTTGGCAAGAAAACTTTGCCCTCAACTACCAATTCTCGACGGAGAGATCCTGAAGCATTAGTTCCACTGACCCTCAAGATATTATGTACCCAGGCGACAATTAGGATTTCCCACCAGGGGCTGTTCCTCTGCCATTTTCTGAGCTTTCTTCTGGGCTGGAGTCAGCCACTCCCACCAAGCTCTAACAGATTTATATATTGGAGAGTGCCTACCTATGCCCGGCAGAATCTCCGGGTCCACATGTATTAATGCCCCTGGCTGGAGCTTAGCCCTTTCCAGGAGTAGTTGCTCAATCTGTAGCCAGGTGGGTGTATATTCCCCTTCACGAGGACTGCCGTCCCATCGGCCCATATATCCTAATTGACCTGCCACATAGTAAGTGAACAAATCAAGGAGCTTCACCCCACCCTTGGAATAAGGAAGACTTAAAATCTTGTGCTTCCTCCTGGGAGGTTTCAAATCCCATAGGAAATCTGAGATAATCTTTCGGATGCCAACAAATCTAATCCTAGGAATAGGATAAGGGGAGAGACAAATAGGATACAGCAGGCGAGGCAAAAGATTCATTTTAACAAGACCCAACCTAGCAGTGAAATTCAGCGGAAACCTCCTCCATCTTACAATATCCTGTTTAACTTTAACCACAATATTGCCCAGGTTCTCATCCACCCCATCCTCAGACCTAGCCATGATCCAGATCCCAAGATACTTGATTTTGTCAGATGCCCAATTAACACGGAGATGTTAAGAAATCTGCCCTATGAAATATACTGTAAGCGGAAGGACCTGGGTTTTAGCCAGGTTTAACTATAATTGGCGACCTTAGAGAACTACCAATGATTCCCAGGGCACACTGAAAACTCTCTGCTGGATTAGATAGATGTAGCAAAATATCATCCATAAAGACTGACATCTTAAGCTCTAACCCCAAGACCTCAATCCCTTGTACCCCAGTGTCCTTCGAGAGGGCCCTTAGAAGAGGTTCAAGATAGATGCTAAAAAGAATTGGCTAAAGGGGCACCCTGCCTAGCTCCATTCTTAAGAAGAAACTCCTTTGAGAGATATCCATTGCATAGAACTCAGCAGTAGGAGATTCATAAAGGTTTCTAAGGCCCCTTAAGAAACCTTAGGAAACCCCATCCTATCCATTGTAAGGAAGAGAAATTGGTGAGAAACACGATTGAACACCTTCTCGGCGTCCAGCGCAATTAATGCCATAGCCGGCGGAGAAAGCCGCTCTCTCTAAGATATGATGGAGTTTCCTAAAGCATCAGGGCCCCTCCCTGGCATAAACCCCACCTGCTCCTGGCTAATCAGATGTGAGGCAACCTTGAAACCCTATTAGCTAATATCTTGGTAAGAATCTTAATATCTTGATTAATTAAAGCTATGGGCCTATAGTTGCCTGGCAAATGCTTGGGCTTATCTGGTTTGGGGATCAAGGTAATATAAGCCTGGTATAACGGAGGGTGGGAATTCCTTCCTGCATGATGCCTAAGAAAAGCTCTTCCAACAGAGGTAGTAAAGTCTCAGCATGAGCTTTATAGAAACATACCCGAGAGGCCATCAGGTCCCAGGAGCCTTCCCATTGGGCAAGTCCATGATGACTTCCCAAATTCCGCGTGTTGATATAGGAGGAGCAGACCTGTTCCAGGCTCAAACTTAGAAGAGGTATTCCCTCCAAAAAGTCTTCAATTTCTGCTACTGAGCACTGCATCCCATCTTGATATATTGCCGCATAATAGTTGGCAAAGGCATCAGCCAAACCCTGTGGCTCTGAGATGAACTCATCACCAAATTTCACAGCCACAATCGTTCTTTCCGCCTCCCGCTCTTTAATCCTATGGGCCAATATCCGGCCAGGCCTATCCCCCTGCAGTAAGTACTTAGCGTTCAACCTCCGTGCCCAGGAGTCCACCCGATAACCAAGTATACCCTATACTCCTCTCTTTAGGTCTCTCAGCCCCTATCTATCTCTTCAGAGGTACCTTCTAGCGCGCCATTGATTTAATGGCCCCCAGTATAAACTCCTCACGAGCCCTATTCAACTTGTTCAGCCTGGCAGTATATTCCTGAACCCAGCCCCTATACAACACCTTACAAAGAGGCCAGGCTAAATTCCTATCCTCGAGAGTTGGAATCTGCATCTGAATAATTTCTTTAAGTTTACCCTCCATCTTGAGTATAATCATATCGTTCACTAGCACCCTGTCATCCAAACGCCAATGAACTGGCCTGGGAGGAATATTGTCCAGTCTCCATACCAACTGTACTGGGGAGTGGTCAGAAAGAATCCTGTCAAAAGTGTGCAAACCTACAACCCCGCTTAAAACCTCCCTATCGACCAAAAAAAAGTAAATCCTGGAAAAAACCTTGTGAGCCCCTGAATAAAAAGTCATCTCGGTCTCACCTTTCCTGTAGATCCGATATGGATCCACCAAAGCAGTACCTTCCAAAAATCTAAGCAGTGCCGCATGAGGGGGACTAGAAAGATTGATTGGTGGGGGGAATCCTATCCATGCTATTGTCCAAACAAATATTCCAGTCCCCCGCCAAAATACAAGGACCCTGAGGGAGCGCAACCATATCAGCCTCCAGCGAGGCAAAAAATTCCGAGCTAGCCGGGTTGGGCCCATAAATAGAGGCACACACCAATGGGCTACCCATACACAAACCCACTCGTAGAACCCCCTGCCATCCTCCCTCGAGGTTCGCCTCGATCTCAAAGGGAAGCCTTTCCTGATTAGGAGTGCCACCCCACCAGCGCCTGCAATGCCAGACCCAAACACTTTACCCACCCAGCCTTTCTTAAGCAAATGTAGTTCCTCAGTCAGCAAGTGGGTTTCCTGAAAAGCTGCTACATGAACCCCAACTTATTAATATGTCTAAGAATGACTAATCTTTTCCTCCTACCCTAAGAACTAACATTCCATGACAAATTCTAAGTGACCCATCTAACCCTTCCACACCTAGGACCGTCCTATGAAGCACTAGAGGCCTTAGAAACACATGGCTTAGTTTCTCTCTCTTTTCACCCCAACCCCATAAAACTACCCCGATCCTTGATCGCCCTCCTAAATCCGTCCGGAACGTGCATGAGCCCACGCATCCTGGGTCTCCCCTCAGTCCTCGAGTCCATACATGAATTCCTTCAAAACCTGCCTTCCTCCTGCCTCCTCTTAAAAGCCAGTTCCCAAAACCCCACCCCTCTGAAACATTAATGAAAAACTAATATCACCAGCAAGCCATTGCCTTCTTGGCTTTTCAATACCCCAACCTGTAACAAGAAACGAGAGAGAAAAAAGAGTCCAGCAGGCAACAAATCAGTCCCTTGAGGCCTCAAAGTCTCTTTTGCATAGTCCTGGACATCCGCTTCTATCTCATCTTATGGTTCAGGTCACTGACTTAAATAGATCAGGTAGTTCCACCTTGAGACTTTCTAAAGCTTCCTCTGCCGAGAGGTATTTTCTGTCGCCTTTCTCCAACTTAACCACCAAGGTAGCAGGGTATTGTAGCCTGAATTTCAGACCCGCCATATATAGCTTTTTCTTGATGCCACAGTATTCTTCTGCTTCCTCACCGAGGGGACTAGATCCTGAAACAGCCACACAAGCCCCATTCCAATGCAGATTTCTATTAGCCTTGGCTTTCATCAGAACATGGGATTTTTCCTTGTAGTTTAGAAATCTCATTATGATTACTCTAGGCCTCGCGTACTGGGGTTCTTCAGTGCTCGCATGGGCCTTTCCAGGTTGTAACAGTCACCAAACGGAGTGGCCCAAACAACTTAAGCAGCAGATCCTGCATGAAGGCAACACAGTCCGAGCCCTCAGCCCTCTCAGGTAGCCCAGCCAGTATAAGTTGTTCCTCCGACTTCTTGCCTCTTGGTCCTAGGCGATCCTCTAACTTTCTCACTTGTCGTTTCACATTAGTCATATCCTGATCCAAGGTGAAGATTTCCTCTCCTGTGACCCAACTCTGCTTCCAGATCCCCACCTCTCTGAGAAAGCGCATGAAGAGCAGGTTTCAAAATGGTGAAGTCAGCTACAAGTCCGCTCAGGAGCTGCTTAATCTCTAGGATGTCTTCTGAGTGGACTGGCCCTCAGGATCTCCCCCTCAAGGCCTCCGCGTCATCTGGGACAGGGAATGGAGCTTAGGCGCTTGGCGGGATCTTGCTGCAAGAGGCTCGGGGCTGCACGACTGCGTTGACCATATTCGCTGCCAAAATGCGAAATAAAAGCGGTACTCCTCCGACGTCCGATCGCCCTCAAAATTGATCGCGAGCACACGGAGTCACCGGTCAGGTAAGTGTGCCTTCTAGACAGAGTATGGCCCCAAAAGCAGGAAAAGGAAGCTAAATCGATCGCGGGACTCGGGAGCTACGGGGAAGACGTCCGTGCCTTGCTAGCTCATCACGTGACCTCATCTCTTGGGGCCCATTTTAACTTACTACAGTTCTGTAGTTGCATTGTCATTGGAGTCCCCAGTAACAGAATCTCCACTTTATTCTTGCTTTTCTTGTAGCCTGATGCTTTTCCGAACTTCGAGAGAATATTTAGGACCTTAAGAATGCTAATAGTGGTGTTGCTTATGTAGAGAAGGCTATCTTCTGCATATAGCGAAACCCTGATCATCTCCCCGCCAGTCTAATGCCCTCTTATCTCCTGCGAGGTTTTCAGGGTGTCTGCTAGGGGCTCCAAGGACAGTGCAGACAATAGTGAAGAGAGAGGGCACCCTGCCTGGTGCCCCCATCGATAGCAGTTCTGGCTGTGCATATAGGACCTCAATCCAGCTTCGTATTTATCACCTATATGGAATGTCTGCAATGTGGCATCTAGAAACCGCCAATTAAGGCGGTCAGCCACCTTCTTTGTGTCTACCGTCACTAACACCTTGTGTCTCCCCCGGCGCAATTTTTGACAGGCCGACACAACATTCAGTAGTCGCCTTATATTTATATATTTAGATTTTGTTGACTGGGTAAATGTGGTAGACAGCAAAGCTGCCTATTTTCAGGAATGACCCGGGAGGTTACATTACAATGGGTAGGAAAACATCAGTGAATATAAAGGATAAATCATGTGACAACAAGCAGTACAATTAGCCAAAAACATATAGTCAAGGAACAACAAACTGAATCCAGAGTCACCGTAATCATATTATCCTGAATGTGATGACCTGGAATGAAGCCATTTTGATTGGGGTGTATCAAGGATGTAATTATCTTTTGTAACCTATTTGCAATAGCTTTTACAAATATTTTGACATCCTGGTTCAATAGCAGTATGGGACGACACCCCCTACAGGATGTTATGTCCTTCTCCAGCTTGGGCAGCACTGTTAAATAATAGCTTCATTCCAGGTGTTGGGGATTTGTACTGCTTCATAAGCTAGGTTACGTTCCTGGTCCAGGATTGGTGGCAGCTCTGCCTTATACAGTTTGTTAAATTCAGCTATAAAGCTATCTGGCCTAGGTGCCTTTTCCATATTGTGGGATTCAATCACCAGTTCTAGTTCGACTGCAGAGAAAGGCCTCTCCAGCTGCTCCTTTTGCTCGTCAGAGGGCTGTGGCCATTGCAAGTCCCTAAGAGTCTCCTGCGTGGCCTGTGGTGTACTAGTATAGGGTTTGGCTGTGTACAGTTCTGTATAGAATTTTGTGAAAATCTGCCCTGGGTGGGTGACACATTCCTGTGGGGTGAGCACCTTTTTTTGTGTGTGTGTGTGTGTGTGTGTATTTGTTTATGCTCTTCCCTCGGCCCCTCCTTTGGATCGCCTAGGTCCCTGCTGCCATCCACCGACCTCAGTAGCAACCCCCCCCCCCCGGTAACCCAACGTATCCCTTCGTCGAGAAGGTCCCTCTCTTCCAGTAGGGAAGCGCCTGTAGGTGAGTCTATGTATCCCAGGTGCTGCAGAGTCGGACCGGGCTGGCTTCAGGTTTTGTGGCGCAAGGGACCGCAGTCATTGTCCGTTGATTGGGGAGCACTTTTTCAGTTTTTCTGACCCAGCCACAACTGCCCTAATTGGATCTGCATGAGAATGGCAACTTTGGGCAGGGACGGGGGGGGGTGTCGAGGCCTCACGTCCCCCTAGTACATCACCCAATCTTCCCACAGGTGCCAAGGCCCTGCCCACCCCCTGGGAGGGAAGCATCTAATGGATGCTCTTGATGCCCACCCCGCCAGACTCCACTCTGGTACTCAGGCTGGGGGCGCCAGCGTGCGGAGTGAACCTCTTTGCTTGGCACCATGGAGCCGGCGCGGCCACCTTTTTAATGTGGGGGGATAAACCTGTCTGCCTCTTGTTTCCTAAGTCAGAGGAAATGTGAGGAAGTACTTCTTCACAGAGAGGGTTATGGATGCATGGAACTGCCTTCCAGAGGAGGTGGTGGGGGCTAAAACAGTTACAGGATTCAGGAATGTATGGGACAGACACAAGGGGATAGTAGAAGCAAGGCGGGGGGGAGTCTAAAACCCAGAGACCAAGTAGGGGTCTACGATGGCACTGTAAGTGTGGAAAATAGGGCAGACTAGGTGGGCCAGGAGGTCCTATCTGCCGACAGCTTCTATGTTTCTAAGTCTTAGCGCTGGTAGATGGCTTGCCCGGTTCTTCCATTCACTGTATTTCTGGTTTAAGAGCCTGAGATTATGCTCCACCTTCCCTAATGCTAGTTAACTAAGTTCCTACCTTGCCTGTTTGATATTTTGTAGTAAAGCTGGATCTTTGGTTAGCTTATGTTCCAGTTCACCCAGCTTTTCCTCCACTTTCCCCTGCATCTCCTAACTCGTTTTTTTTTTTTTGGTTTTTATATGTGGCATGTGCTATAAAGGGCCGCCTTAGGACCGCCTTCAGCCCACCCCATACAAATTTCAGTTTGATATCGCCCACTAATTTCTTTCGGAGGTAGTTCTGAATTACTTCCTTTGTTTTATTTTGGAATACCTCTTTGTTTAGGTGGCCTGTGTTTAATCGCCATAGACCTTTCTTTTGAGAGGGTCCCAGATCCAAAACCAAGCTGATCAAAGCATGATCTGATATACTGATTGACTGGATCATCGACATATCCTTAACAGTGTAGTGCCATTGTTTTTGAGTGTAGAATCTGTCTATATGAGAGTATGTGTCTTTGGGAGTAGAATAGAAGATAAAGTTTTTAACCCCTGGATTCTGAGCTTCCCAGGGATCCACCCATCTCCCCCCACACTTCTACCAATGTGCAGAGATGTCTGGAACATGCTCTACTGGTACCTTGGGATCTGTCTAGGACCAGGTGTTCAGTGCAGTTCCAATCCCCCCAAAGATCACCTGACCTGTAGGCAGTTGTGCAACCTTAGCGAAGACATTCCAGAAGAAATGTGGCTGGGGGTAGTGGGACCGTACACCAAAACCAAATGGAGAAGTTCCTCCCCTATTGTGCCTGACACAGTTATCAGTCTCCCACTCTTTTCCTTGTGTGTGTATGTCACTTTTTAAAAGCAAGCCCTTTCAATTTAATATCACCACCCTTGCCTTTTTCTCCTTATGATGGGAGTCAGCAAATACCATTCCCACCCAGTTTCTTCTTAATTTCTGGTATTCAGGAAAGGAAAAGTAGAAATTTCTGCAACCCAACTCCTGTAGCACTTGCGCTTAGTTTACTACATTGTTGATGCCCTTTACATTAAGGGAGCAAGTGCTAAGTGATCCCATGTTTTACATTGTTGAGCATGTACCACCAACTTTCGGCGTAGTATGACAATTGACAGTGTTCCCTGAAGAAAACCATAAAAATAAACAAGAACAGGAAGAACAGTAAATAAACATGAGTTTGCAACTGAGGGTTTCCTCAGAGACAATACCTTAAGTGCAGTTCTAGGTGTTAGGATGACACACACCTACTGCAGGCCATAGGTCTACTGCAGAGGGATGCCCTAGTGGAACCCACGGTAGGACAGAGGGCCTGTTTTGGCCTCTAAGGATTTGCTTCCGGCTCTGCTCCCCACCCATGAATTACAAGAATTGTGCCTGCCCCATAACTCCTAAAGAAGCCACTACCCCCTTACAGTTCCCCCACCTCCCGCCAAATACTGTACCCCTTCAGGACTAACAGGTGTCCATATGAGAGTCCCACCATACAGTTTTAGCCAAAGAATGCACGTCTGTTTTTATGGGTAATAGGATACCAGCAATGTTGTGGCTAAGCTGAGCCCTTCTTCAGGCATTCTGGTCGTTGTCCTCACCAGCCTGCCTGCTTGAGAATTTTGCTTCCTCTTGTGTCCTACAATGTTCGAGCTGACTTAAACCTCCCAGAACCTAGTAACTTTAAACCTAAGGGATTAATTGGTCCATGTCTGTATATCCTTGTGCCCCCGATCTCGACTTGACAGTGCCTAGTAGGCAGTGTCCTGATGGTAAAGGTGAGAATTACTGAACAGGCATTGGGAGGCCTGTGGGGAAGTTCAAAGCCTCAGCCTCGAGTTTGGAAAGACCTAGTCGGGGGAAGGGTCCGGTGACAACAGACATCCCAGCCTCTAGCTATGAGCATTCTATGGCTTAAGGGCTAGGGTCTGGGATGAGTGGTCAAGATGAAACCATCTCGGGAGCATCAAAAGCATGAATGAAGAATATGAAAAAGAACATGGGTATCTTTATTACTTTACTCCCACCACCGCCTAGCACACTTTGTAGACGTCTGATTACATGATAGTCAAGGTGTCTCCCTGACATTGTTGTGCTGATCCCTTGAGAGTTGCTACTTCCCAGACCATGTTGGCAAGCTCCTTATCTATCCATTCTTCCTGCAAGTCGGGCAGCTTGATCCCTTGTGCAAGGAGGTATTTTGCCACAACCAGGAGATTGTCATAGGTTCTCACCCTTCTCTGTGGTGACCAAAAGCTTGGCCAAGTACCTTATTTGGCTTTTAATTCCCTTTTCTTTTAGGGGTTTGATGGCATTGTGAACCTTTCTGCATTTGGTCAAAATATTGGGAAAGTCCTTGTCTGCATAGTTTCCCTGACCGTCCACGTTTTTGTTTTTTGGGGCATGCCTTCTGGTGGATTTGCTCTTTTATAGGGTATTTGAGGAATCTGATGATACCCAAATGTGGCGGTGTTCCCTGTTTCGGTTTCGGACCCAGGCTCTATATGCCCTCTCAATGCCAGTATTGAAATGTTCCTCTAGCTACAGCTCCTGCTTAAGCCAGGACTTAAGGAGACTGTTCAAGTTCTCCTGCTCAGCACTCTCAGGGAATCCAAAGATGCAGATGTTTTTCCTGTAGGCTCTGGCTTCTGCATTTTCCACCCTTTTAGTCCAGGCCTGTTCCCCCTGGTATAAGTGTGCAAGTGACTGGCCATAGCTGGTGCAATCATCTTGGAGGCTGCCTATGCGGTCCTTCACCTCCACTATTCTCTGCTCCAGTTTTTTAAAGTCCCTTCTGATGTTTTAGATTTTCCATCGATTTTTCCCAGCAGACGCATGATGCTCACAGCCAGTGGCATAGCAAATTCCCAGAGGGCCTGGGTGCAAGGGTATGTTATACGGTGCCCCCCCCCACCCCGTTTTGAATAAACATCAAGATTATTTTTTTTTTCTTCCATTCAAAGTTTATTAAGATTTTTCATACAGAGAGCAATTCAGCAAAGTACTTACAAAATGAAATCCAGGTATAGCCAGATAATGGAATTGCTCTCCCCTTCCTCCCTCAAAACCTGCACATATAAAAAAAAAAAAAAAATTATGCAAAGAGCCATACAGTTTCTACAGGTATCTAGTGGTTCAAGTAGGCTGTAAAGAGAACAGAGCTTGCAAAGGGCCCCATATTTTATTAAATCTGGCAGTTTTGTTGTAGAGACTTGCTATGGATCTTTCAGTCTTGAGGCTGGCCAGTAATTCACGCAACCATTCAGTATAAGAAATTAGCTTGTTGTCCTTCCCGTGTCTTAATACCAGCTTTTTAACAGACACTGAGATTAAAGCCATGTAAAATTTGTGGACAAGGACCAGAATCCTCGAAAAGTCTCCCAGTAGACGGACCCTCGGGGAGAACAAATCATTAAGGCCTAGCAGGGGATCAGTGTTCTGCTGGATATTCGCCCATAACGAGGCCACTTTGGGGCAGGTTCAGAAAATATGAAGCAAGTTGCCTTCATTCTGTGCACACCTTGTGCAAGTGGGGGAAGGGGCAATGCCATACCTAGCTAATTATTGTAAGGTGTAATATAGATTGTGTAAAATATGGAATTGTGTGAGACTGAGTCTTTCTTGGGTATTATATTTATGACGACCTTGCCATAGGAGAGGCCAGTCTATGGTCATCACTGGGAAGAGAAGGGACCAATAACTGGATGGACTGAAATGATATGGGTAGATCCAGTCATAAAAGAATCCAGACATCTTAGATACTGCATGCAGAAGCCCAACCAGAGGGAGTAGTTCGGAGTAGAATGCCTTTTTTATGGGCTGCAATGGAGCAGTCCTCATTGAATTCACCAATAGATGGCATAACTGAAAAACTTTAAAAATATTGGATTTCGATAACCCTGCCTTGGAGATAATTTCAGGGGAGGTTAACCAGGTCCCATCCTCACTCTTCATAAAATATAAAAAAGAGCAGTCTCTTGGGCAAGGAAGCCAAAGGGGAGAGAACTTTACCCTTGATCTTGCAATTGGAACTACTCACTAATGGTTGCGTCAGGTCAAGGACCTGGTTATATTTCATGAAGGCACGTAATTGAGAGTGCACTTTAATAGAGATAGCAATTGGGGACGTGCGAGGTTTCACGGGAAGAGACTTCACTTTTACGTGTAAAAGTGCAGGAGGGGACAGGCCATGTGCCTTGATCTGAGCTAAATCTATTTTAAGCCAACTAGGTATATAGGAATGAGGATGTAGAGGATCCTCTGGAACCAGCCACCTGAGATATTTGCTGGCATGGCTAGCCCAATAATAGAGGCCCACATGTGGGAGCCATAAGTTTATGGGTAGAAAAGCCGGGGATAAACATTCATCTTAATCAGATTAATTTTACCCCATAAAGAAAGTGAGAGAAAGGACCATCTTTTTAAGTCTTGAATGATTGCAAGCAACAGAGAGTCCCGATTTCTCTTTTGAAGAAGGGTTGGATTTCTTGAGAGATCAATACCCAGATATCTCAGGGAACCTTTCTCTCAGGATAATCTCAGGGCCATGACCTTCTGTTTCAGAATTTTGTGTCTGAGGGGAAATACAACTGTTTTTTCCACATTCATCTTGTAATTGGCTAACTCACTGAATTCCCTAATAATCTCCAGCATTGGAGGGATGGATAAGGAAGGGTGGGCTAGATGCAGTAAGAGATCATCAGCATAAGCTGATACTTTAATTTCGAGATTATTAATTGTGATACCCTGAATCCTGGGACAGTTAACCAGCCTGCGTATAAGAGGTTCCAGGTGTAAATTAAAAAGGAGAGGGGACAAGGGGCATCCCTGCCTCACACCAGATACGAGAGAAAAGAAGTTGGAAATTATTCCATTACTGGGCACCCGGGCCGACAGGAATTTATATAGTGCTCGGATCCAGGTGAGAAAGTCTGGGGGGAAACTAAAGGCGTGTAGGGTACGGAATAGGAAATTCCAATCGACCCTATCAAATGCCTTCTCGGTGTCCAGAGAGATTAAAGCAGCAGGATAATCTGCATCCCTGGTCTCCGAGAAGACATGAGCCAAGGTGCAGAGGTGGTCAACCGAAGACCTGCCTTTCATAAATCCAACTTGTTACAACCCATTGAGGTCAGGGAGAACCTGGTTTATGCGTTCAGCCAGTAAGTTAGTTAAAATTTTGATGTCCTGATTAAGGAGGGAAATTGGTCTATAACTAGTCACTAATTCGAGACTCTTACCGGGTTTAGGTAGAAAAATAATCAGGGCTTCAAACAGGGATTTGTCCACATCAGTACCAGAAAGGATATGCTGATATAGGGGCAGGAGTAAAGGAACCAATTGTTTTTCAAAAACCTTATAGCAATTAGGAATACATCCATCAGGCCCTGTTTTTTTTTTTTTTTTCCGTGAGGAGTTCCTGAATTATTCTGTAGAGCTCGGTTTGAGAGATGGGAGCACACAAAAACAGTTGTTGTGCTTCTGAAAGAGAAGGCAAATGAGAGTTTGTAAGATACATGTCCAGACTGTCCAGGGAAGGAGGGTTCAACATAGGCCTATACAACTGCTTATAATAAAAACTAAATTCTGCGGCAACGTCGGCCGAGGAGGTTTTTAAATGACCATCCTCCGCTGACGGAATAGAAGCAATGAGTCTGGTACATTCTTGTTGTTTAGTTCTCATTGCAAGCAGGCGACCTACTTTCTCACCTTGATCGGTGTGGGAAGCATTGGTTTTCAGAATAGCAAATTCTGCTTTCTCCCTCAGAAGTTCTAAATAGGCTTGCTTTAGTTGTATAGGTTCCTGATGGTCTGTTTTGTGGTGTTCGGGGATAACTTGGCCTCTAAATTTCTAATTTAAGAAAGAATTTTTAACATTTGACTCTCCCTTTTTTCTTTCACTTGGAAGCAAGACCGATCATTAGGCCCCTTAAATACGCTTTCAGTGCACACCGCTCAACATCTGGTTTGCCTGTAGAGTTACAATTAAAAGAAATACATTGTGCAATATGATCCGTGATATATTGTATGGTTCCTGAGTCTTTCAGGAGCCGGTTATTTTCCACTGCCCCCAGCTCTGGGAAGAAAAGAAAGTGCGAGTTAACAGACCATAGAATGATCGG
This sequence comes from Neoceratodus forsteri, assembly GCA_016271365.2. Classification (NCBI taxonomy): domain Eukaryota; kingdom Metazoa; phylum Chordata; order Ceratodontiformes; family Ceratodontidae; genus Neoceratodus; species Neoceratodus forsteri. The sequence continues at coordinate 925,614,953 of CM028137.1, forward strand.
AGGGAGGACCTGGATGTATGGATGAGTCCCACACCCCTTGGAGGATGCTATGTGAAGTGAAAATTTAATCTATTCTTGAAAAAGTCCCCTGGACCAGGGAGGTAAAAGTATATGTTCTGTCAATGGGGTGCAGGACTTGCCAGACATCATAGAGACCCACCTTGGTCTACCAAATCTCAGTGCTCTTTGTGCAGGAGAGAGACCTTTAAACTTAGAGCCCGTACGATCTAAGTTCGGGTCATATGTTAGGTTTAAATCACCCCCTATGATTATAGGGATCAAGAGGAAGCGGATCAAAGTGTTAACCAGCTGCATAAAAAAACAAGGAGAATCATTATTAGGACCATAAATGCTACTGAGCAAAATTTCAGTAGTATGTAGTCTGCCCTTAACAAACAGAAATCTACCCTGGGGATCACTGATCACATTTTCTGGAGAAAATTGGACTGAACGTGCTATCAAAATCGTGACCCCACAGCTTTGGGTATTGCCCTCTGTAGTGAAGACCTGTCCTATCTGTTGCCTCCTCAACTTGGATGCCTCTGTGACCCTTAAATGAAATTCTTGTATGAATACTACATCGACCTTCAGCAAATGTAAATGTTTTTTAGTATTTTATATTGTTTTAGCTTCTACCTTGCCCCTTTAGTGTTCCATGAAGCAGAGGTTACATCTCTAGCCATTGATCCACAACCATTCGTTAGAACAGAAGGTTTCCTCGCTCTCATATTCCTGCCTGTGGCTCTATTGATGCAGATACCCCCCCCAACCCCTTTTGCCACTTAACTCCATAACCCCTCACCCCCGACACCAAAAACCAGATAACAGAAAAAACAAAGCCTACGTGTCTCCCCACCTCCCAGCCCAACTTAATAAATCAAACTTCGTTCTGCAGTACACTACTACATTATTCTTCCCCCAGCCGCCTAAACAGGAACCCATATAGCTAGGGTGCCCTCTCTTACAAGGAAAAATGGGAAGGGATCTACATACTAGCAATATACATCAGAAACCCCTACCTAACATAATAAACCAGGACCCCCTTTTTAACTTGCAGTATAATATTATTAAACTCTTCTTACAACTAGAGACACAATAGATTTTATAATAACTATGGGACTTGCAATCCCATACAAACAATTTAAGCAAGTGCCCCCCTCCCCAGGATCTTAAATCATATATACCTTTAGTAGAACCAATATACTAAACATATCTAATATACCATTCTAGTAAATGAAAGTGCGCATAAAAAAAAAACAAACTCCTAGCCCTTTAAACTGCCACATTTGACACTAAGCCATAGCAGATTATCTTAATATTGGAGAGTCTCTTAGAGTCCGAAGATCAGTCCATAATTCACCTAAAGAGAAAGAAAACATTAAACCAACTGGCCACTAAAGCTCACAGGACCCAATAAGAAATAAAGCAGCTCATAAACGAAAAACCAAATAATTTCCTCTAATCCAAGGTCAGCACATCATAGAACTACCATCAGGCAGATTTAGGTGGCACTGATGTAAATTAGTACTATCCATGAATGCAGAGAAAAACAGGCTCTGCACTCTCTAGCATTGGAGCCAAGAGATGCATTGAACTAAACTTGCAGAGCCACACGAACGTGCGCATAGGTGAGTGGGGAAGTCCAGGAATCAGCGCTACACCTAGACAGTCACAAAAAGGGAAAGCTCCTCCAACAGTAAAGGACCAGGAGCTGGTAAGGCAAACCACGAGACAAAAACATCTCCCCTTAGTCTTGCAGGCACCTGCTTGAGTTGCTACTAATTATCAAACAGACATGCAGTCACAACAGGGTCGAAATCCGCCCAAGGATGGAGCATTCTCTTTCAGGCAGCTAGCTCGGGGATCTTTAAATAAATCAGGCCGAGCAGATTTCAGGCCTTTAGATGCTGCATCCGGATCTTCATGTGTACTCCATCTACTGGAAAGAGAACCTGAAGGACAACAGGATAGTTCATTTTAAATTTGAATCCGGCGGCGATCAGCTTTGAAACCCAAGGATGGAATGCTGCCCTTCTTTGCCGAACTGAAGACAGTAGGTCCTGAGCCACTCTAATTTTCATTTCCTCCCATCTCGCTTCATGTAGCTCCTTCACTTTTGTGAGAAAATGCTGTCGCTCTAAGAAATTGAGGAATCTGAATATCAAAGGGCACGGGGAGCACCTGCCGATGGAATGGGGTGGACAGCCCGGTGTGCCCTCTCAATAACATACTGAGGCCCAAAAGGCGAAGGGACGGCAATTTTTGCAACCAGCTTCTGCACAGATAAGGCAGTGTCCTGTCCCTCTTCTTTTTCAGGAAGGCCTGTGAGGACTGCGTTGTTCCAGTGGCTCTTAAGGTCTTCCACTTTCAGCTCCAGACGAGCCGTTCTCTGCTGTGTGGCTACAAGCTCGGGATCCATTTTCCTTGCTCGTCTTTCTAAAGAGCAGGTCCTGGGTGCATTGTCAGAGGCCCTTTGGGACACATCCTCCATCACTTGAGTGAGAGATTTAATTTTGGCAGAAATGGATCTCGGCTCATCTTTAAAGGGTGTAAATTCTTCCAGGAATCGCTGCAATGTGAATGGCTCGTAATCGGAGGAAAGGCTCCCTGTAGTCGGCGCGTCCGCTTTACCTGAGGCCCTGGTTTTGGGCCTTCTCCGGCATGGCCGAAGAGTATATTTAGGCGGAGCTTTCCGCATTTCTTCTTCCATGGAGCCAGAAGTCAGCCGGTAAATGTGGTAGATGTGATTGTTTACCCACTGGAATGGTTAGGAAGCTTTTCGACAGGATAATGTAGCCGGAAATGAACTTATGTTGGAACAGGTGGCTGAAGTGGTAAGCGGGAGCTGCTGTATCATGTGATCAGAACCTAAACATAAAAATTATGATTTGGACCCCTCGAACCTCGTGGGCTCTGATGCGACTGCACCCTTGTAGCTACACCCCTGTTCGCAGCTCCTGTCTGCTCAGTGATGTAGCTCTCCTGAGATCTGCAGTCCTCCTCTTTGCCCAATCCGAGTGTAATCTCCATGGTCCTGGAAGGAGAGTTGCTTGTGCTCCACCTTCTGGAGTCCTGTTGTAAGTCCATTTTTGCGGCATCTCCCCCCAAGAGGTTTTGTTCTGACACTCTGTGGCTCTAAACAGCATCTTTGTGGGGTGTTCTAGCTGTGAGGAGCAGGAGCTCTCATTTAAATGGCCATCTTGGTCGCTATCCCAACAAGAAATCACCAAAACTAACTTTTATGTAAACAAAAAACAAACTGTAGGCACTCACCTTGCAAAGATAAAAAAACAACTTATTCAAACAACATGAAGTCTTGATATATTATGACAGTAGCAGTTTGATCCAGCTCTAGAACTGCTCCGGAGGTGAAATGGTTAATACCATTCCAAAATAGAACTTTGAGCACAAGCTCTAAGAAGCAGCTCTATCTGTGTAATTTCAAACCTGAACTGTCAGATTCTTTACTCCGCCTCAGTGAACAGTCGCCCGGAGATTTCTCCTACTGGGTTCATTTTCAGTTTAAACAGTGTTTTCTCGGTCCGATTCAACCAAGAATAGTTTTATTTTAACTGCAAAACCGCTCGTTCAAGCTCTGTCTGTGGTAATCGTAGTAATTAAAAGGTTTTGTCTGTGTGGAGCTTGTAAGTTTATCGGTTCGGTTTTGAACCGATCAGCTGGGTTTAAAACTCATTAATTTTAAAGTTTAACATTTTAGAGTGCGGTTCCGGTTCTTATCGGTTCTAAAAACGGATTTTATTACGGTTTTTCCAATAATTATCGCTTGGGGAACCGAGTATGTGTCTTGCCTGGCACTGCCGCTTAAAGGGCAAGTTTTCTGGGTTAGGCTGGCATTATGTCTGAGAAACCCAAAAGAAAAAAACCGGCCCACTGCTCAACACTGCAGATGTCTGTGGGGAAGCTCGCCAAGGCTGACCCACACACCACATGTGTCTATTGTCTGGGGTTTGACCACCTCCAGTCAGACTGCCAGATATGTAAGAATTTCCCTGCAGTCACCCTGGAAAAGAGATTGGGCAGGCTCAGGGAACGAGAGGCCAAAAAGTCCGCTGACCCGGATGGCCAGCCCGGTTTGGTGCCAACCGAACTGGAGGGAGTGCCCTCTGACCAGGGCGAGACTTCCTCGGGCAAAAGAAAAGCTGGTTCTGAGGAACCAGTTCCAGTAAAGAAACAAGAAAGTCAGCAGGTTTGAGTCCAAAACCCTTCTCCAACTGCTGCAGAGATAGCAAAGCCATACAAATTGTCCAGTCACTGATCTCAGGTTCCGTCCCGAACCGCCACTATCTGGCAAAAGGTCGGTTCGTCCGTTCCAGTGGTTCAGGAATATGATGTTGAGGAGTTTTATGAACCAGAGGAGGGGGAGGATGATTATGAACAGTATGAATGTGGCTGGGAAGGTCTGGGTGTGCCCATTGAACCGGACATTTCCCCAGACAGACCTTTAGAATCTCCCCTATGCTATCTGAGTCCCCATCTCATTTTATGTTTTACAAAAAAGTTGCTGAAACCCTCCAGCTTCCCTTGAAGAAGCTGTGGATGAGCAAGAGAGCCTGATTTTGTAGAAATGATGGATATTCCAGAGTCTAGGAGATTGTCTATTCCTTTGCATAAATCTTTTAGGAAGCAAACAATAAAAATTTTAAAAGCTCCTAATTCTGTGCCTCCTGTAGATAAAAAGATGGACAGAAGGTACACATTGTCAGGTCCTGATACAGAATTGCTTTCTCAGCAATGCAGTCATGTTAGTAGTTCAGGCTGCAGCCTGTGATAAAGTAATATTCCCTGGCTTCACATCCTCCTGACAAGGATTCCAGGAAGATTGATGCCATGGCGAAAAACAGTATATGGCAGCCCTCTGGGACTCAGGCAAGCAAATTATATGGCTTATGTAGCTAGGTATCAGAAATCTAGATGGGATACTGTTATGGAATTAACCAAGCAAGCCCATGGCCAGCTGGCTAGCGAACTAGAACAGGTGGCTGCTGATGGCATTGAGGCTTCTAAGGTACAGTTTCATGCTGCTGTGGATGTTAATGATGTTTCCTCTAGGGTCATGGCCACATCTGTAGCTTTTGTAGGTTGGCCTGGCTCAGGTGTACTAGCCTGTCACAGGATACCCAGACTAAGGCTATGGATTTTCCTTGGTGGGAAATTCTCTGTTTGGGGAGCAGACAGAGAATTACATGAAAAGATGGATGAATATAGGACTACTTACAAAGTGCCTAAGCTAAGGAGCGGCAAGCCACTCCCCAGAGGCATACCCCCAAGGGTAGGGGTAGGCCTTTTCACAGGCCTTTTTATCAGACTCAGGCCTCCTCTGCCTATGCTCAGAGGGGCTTCTTCAGAGGCAGAGGCAGACGAGGGGTGGGCAGGCCTGCTCCCACCCCTCAGCCTAAAGCACCTGCTAAGCAGGCACCCTGATGGGGTGCCCAGGGCCGATTCTCCTTTACCGGTAGGGGGCAGGCTGGCTTACTTCAGTCAGAACTGGGCTTCTTTAACCTCAGACAAGTGGGTTCTGGAAGTAGTAAGCCAGGGTCTGGTTCTCAGCTTCAAAAAGTTTCCCAAGTTGAGAACCAGATTTTTTCTACCTGCAAGTGCTTCAGAGACCCTTGCTCTAGAAGCAGAGGTCTCAACCCTGTTGGCTCTCAGAGCAGTGGAAAGGGTTCCTCCCCTGCACCAGGGCAGGGGTCTGTATTCCAGATTCTTCCTTACCCCAAAAAAGACAGGAGAATGGCGGCCCATATCAGACCTCAGATATCTGAATAAGCATCTTTTGAAACCAAAGTTCAAAATGGTAACTCTGGCAATGATTTTACACTCCCTAAGGCCAGGGGACTGGTTAGCCTCCCTGGACCTCAAGGATGTCTATTTCTATGTCCTAATCAGAAGCTCCCATCGAAAGTATCTCAGATTCGAACTACCCTCAGGTCATTACCAGTTCAGAGCAATGCCCTTCGGCCTCACCTCTGCCCCAAGGGTATTCACAAAGTGTCTGGCAGTGGCAGTGGCCCACTTAAGGAGGCAAAGGATTGCTGTTTTTCCCTATCTAGACGATTGGCTCATTGTAGGCCAGTCCCCAGAACAGGTAAAATCTCACCTGCAAGTCACCCAGCAGCTTCTCACCTCCCTGGGCTTTCTGCTAAATCTGCCAAAGTCGGTTCTGGAACCAGTCCAGGTACTCACCTTTATAGGGCAGAGTTGGACACAAAGCTAGCCAGAGCTTTTCTTCCTTAGAAAGTGTGACAAATTTAGTGGCTCTGGCCTCCTCCTTCACTCTGCAGGCTCTCGACCAGCAAGACACTTTCGAGCTCCTGGGGCACATGGCTGCATCCACAGCTGTTGTGCAGGGAGCAAGATTTCAGATGAGAGACATTAAGTTTCACTTGAGAACCTATTGGTCTCAGAGGAGAGACCCCCTTTCCAAGTTGGTCCCAGTGACTCGAGCCTTGATCCAGGCCCTCCAGTGGTGGCAGGATCAGAGCAATTTAAGATTGGGGGTCCCCTTCATTTCCCCTGCTCACAATTTGACTCTCACTACAGATGCTTCCCTTCTGGGTTGGGGAGCCCACATGGGCGACCTTTCCACTCAGGGAGTGTGGTCCCTCCAGGAATCTCTGCTCCACATCAATTTGCTGGAACTCAGAGCTGTCTTTTTAGCTCTTCAAGCATGTTCTGCATCTGTCCACAACAAGGTGATACAAGTCAGAACAGACAACACCACAACAATGTGGTACATCAACAAACAGGGGAGCACTCGGTCTTCGGCCTTGTGCACCGAGGCAATGAAGTTGTGGTCTCTGGCCTATTCCCTGAACACTTCCCTCATAGCAGTTCATCTTCCAGGGAAGGACAACGTCCTAGCAGATGCTCTCAGCAGGATTTCCCAGGGCCATCACGAATGGTCCCTGGATCCTCAAGTGCTGGGGAGAGTCTTTGCCAGATGGGGCACCCCTCAGATAGATCTTTTTGCAGCCCCAGACAATCACCAATTTCCTCTGTTCTGTTGCAGGCCTCCAGTGCTGGGCTCAGTCCCCCTGGATGCCCTTCTCCTGGATTGGGCGGGGAAGTTTCTTTATGCTTCCCCCCCCCGGCCTCTCCTATTCAAAGTATTAGTCAAAATCAGATCTCAGCCTTGCAGGTGATTCTGATTGCCCGGATTGGGCCATGCAGCCCTGGTACCCACCCTTCTGTCACTGATAATCCATCTTCCCTTTGTCTCCCAGGAATCACAACCTATTAACTTGTGCCCAGGGAAGGGTTTGGTATCCGGACCTCAATCCTCAACCTCAAGGCCTGGCTCTTGAGGAGTTATAGTTTGCTGATTTACACCTCTCTCAGGGTGTTCTTGAAATCCTAAAGGCTTCCAGAAAGCCTTCCACTAGGGCTACTTATAGTTCTAAATGGAAAGGTTTTCCATTTGGTGTGCTGGGAAAATGTTTCCCAGAATCTGCTGATTTGCCCATTGTATTAGATTACATGGTCCATCTTAATTCTTGGGTCTCAGACCAACTACCCTGAGAGTCCATTTGGCAGCTGTATCTGCTTTTGTTTCAGCAGGAAAGTCATCCTCTTTCCACTCACCCTGTGTTTTCCAAGTTTTTAAAGGGATTACTCCATACTAATCCACCTTTTCGGAACCGCCCCTGCCTGGGACCTTAATGTTTGTATTGCCCAGTTAATGCAACCCCTTTGAACCTCTGTTTTCTGCAGAGCTTAAGTATCTAACTTGGAAAACTGTTTTTCTGGTGGCTATCACTTCTGCTAGACGCACAAGTGAGTTGGTGCTCCTTGTCAGTCAGTAGAACTGACTTTATTTCTTTCCACAGGGATAAGGTAGTCCTTAGGACTAATAGGAAGTTTTACCTAAGGTGGTTTCAGATTTCCATCTTAACCAATCTATCTCCTTCCAGTATTTTTTCACTGATCACTCCTCTTCTGGTGAGAGGAGGTTGCACAGCCTGGATGTTAAGAGAGCTCTTAGTTACTATATAGAGCGTGCACTAAAGGTCACAGGTTTGAATCCCTCCAACTTTTCCTTACCTATGGTGAAGTTGGGAAAGGCAAACCTGCCACTAAGAGATCAATTGCCAGGTGGATTGTCTCTTGTATCCAATTTTGTTATCAGAAACTGGGCAGAGATCCCTCTGGCTTGAGGGCTCACTCTACCAGGGGTACAGCTGCTGCCTCTAGCTGCTGCCAGAGACATCACTATATTAGAGATATGCCAGGCTGCTACTTGGAAAACGGTACACACTTTCACCAAGCATTACTCCCTGGATGTCCAGGCCAGAGAGATGCGTTTGGCACAGCTGTTCTTCAGAGCCTATTCCTAAGTAGGTTCTGCCTCCTCCATGGAGGTACTGCTGTGTAGTTGTTATGAACATAATATAGCAAGATTTATGTTTGAAGAAAAAATTACTCACCTTAGTAATGTTGTTTCTTCTAATGGAGTCTTGCTATATTATGACCTCCCCCAGCCTGCCCTCTCAGAACTTCTACTTGGGTGGGGTGCGGCACCTAGTGTGGGTACTATTTTGTGCCTTTAGCTTTTTCCCTTTTGGGGTTTGGGGTTGTTTTATTATACTGTTGTTTTATTCTCATGTTGTTAGAATTGTATTAGTAGTCCTGGTCCCCTGACTTGAGTCTTGGGTGTTGGGACCAGCAATGGTTGTTGGTATTTAGGTAGCCATTTGGCTAGTGTAGGTTACAGCTTCCACACAGACCTTAGTGAGTTTTTGCTCGTAAAGATCTGACAGTTCAGGTTTGAAATTACACAGATAGAGCTGCTTCTTAGAGCTCGTGCTCAAAGTTCTATTTTGGAATGGTATTAACCATTTCACCTCCGGAGCAGTTCTAGAGCTGGATCAAACTGCTACTGTCATAATATAGCAAGACTCCATTAGAAGAAACAACATTACTTAGGTGAGTAATTTTTTCTTGTAGCATACCAGACCTCAAGCAGATGCTCAAAGAAGACAGACACTATTTAGAAAGCGTAACATCCTTCCACTTTGGATACCAGCTGCATAGAAATTGTGGACTGGATGGACTGTAACCAACAATCGCCATGGAATTAACTATACCTAATGCTCTAGGTAAAACCTGGACTGAATAAGTGCTAATTCATGGCAAGTTGTGCAGTTAGTATTGCATAACCACATACCCTGGAGTTTTTTGAGCTTATAAAATGCCAAACACATCCCTAAAAGCTCTTAAAAAAAAAAAAGGCATTTTAACTGACCTATGTGGTTGTACTGTATTATAACAATGGTCTGAGAAATGAAGCTTTCTGATTGGCTGTAAACATTCTAACAGTCTTATGTTAATCTTTTATTAACATACTTGTGCAGCTTAACCATATATTGAGCAAGGTTTAACACTGTTTAAAAAAATGTTTTTATTATAATAGTAATAAGGCACTCCCAGGGGTTATGTTAATGGTCAATTAATCACCCTCTAGGGGCATGTGGCACTCGGCAACGCCTCGTGCCACATTATGCCCCTAGAGGGTGATTAACAGACCATTAACATAACCTCTGGTCATGCCTTATTGCTTAAATAGCCATATAGTCATGTGACTGGATTCCACCAATCATCGTGCAGAATTCTGTTTAACAAAATGTCTGCTACATTATTCTAATCTCCTGCACTCAAGATTCTAAACATATTTCCTCCAAAAAAAAATGTAATAACTCATAATGCATTTGTGCCTGTGCTCAGAACTTGAATGGGAATTTCAGTTTGTGAATCTTCAGAATTGTGAGTTTCTGTCCCCAGCTTCACTGGATGTGGTTAGCACATTGTTCCTTGCAGGCAATCATGTATATTCTGTATGTAGGGCCCCTTTTAATTCACAGGCACAAATGAAATCGTTCTCATATCGGTTATGGTAAGAATGGTAGATTTCATGGGTTGCCTCTAAATTACATTTAAACACATAAGGATACTGAAGTCATTTAAGGAGTGTTTTAATTGTTTAAAATAATAGTACAGGTTATCTTAATCACCAGCCTCTAGGGTTCATTTTATTAAACAGCTTAGCATGGGGGTTTCAAACCCAATAACTGGAAGTACTAGTAAAGTGGTTAAAATAACATTTTTGCACATTTTCACAGTAAAGTCATAGGTTCCAAGAAGTTCATGGAATTGTCATGGAAATTATGTGATTTACGTGGGGCCCTATCTATATGTCATGCAAAGAGGGGAGCTGTTACTAACTTTATTTTAGTTGGGTACAGCTTTCCCCCTGCTTGACAACACGAGTTGCCATTAAATGGTGGCAGTGTAGTGTCATCATAGGGCAAACATGGTTATGGATAACTCTGGATACCTGTTAGCGACAGGTAAACTTAATGTTTCATTTAAAATAGTTTCTCATGGACCTTCACTCTTTGAGGGCCACTGTTCACTATATATCCCCATTAAGGAGTAGTATAATGGGTGAAAACGGGCACAGGCCCACTAGCCAAATGCTGGTAGATTTTGCAACAAGCTAGTAAAATTTTATTTTAACTAGCTCTACTGGCTCAGTGGCTTGTACTTGAGAAGTTAACATTTCAATAAGTACGCCAGCTTGGCTAGCGGAAAAGTCTGTGGGACCAGTGGATTTTCCCAGTCACTAGCCTTGCTGGCTAATGGCTACAAAAGTCACAGATTCACCTTTGAACGGTTAAATGAAACAGTTTGTGGGTTATAATAAATGTAGTCCACTCTCAAAGATGTTGACATGTCTTACTTTATTTCATTTGCAGTTACCCAACGTTTCACCCATATATTAAGGGCTTTTTCAAGGAGATGTATTTTGTGCACTAAAGAAAAAAAAATTAGATATTCCACATTTCTGTTTTCATTTTTAAATGTTTCATTGATATATTTAAGGTACATTAACTGCTACTTTGCCTGTACCTTTAAAACATCCTCCACCTGCTCGTTGCAAGAATATTTCAATATATTTTTCTACAGTATGCTTACAGGCTACAAAAGCTACAAACATTGCTTTTGCAAACAAGTTTTTGAATCCCCTAAAAAAAAAAAAAAAAAGCCCTTACTATTTGGGTGACACGTCAAGTAACTGCAAATAAAGCAAGACTCCAGCATCTCGTTTAATTTAAAGGAGTACTACAGTCAGAATTTGCAAAGACATATGTTGTGCAGAATGTTTTGATCTGTTTGTAGTCCTGTTGTGTCTTTCCTTTTGTTTGCACTCTTTTTGCTAAATTAGCCTGCTAGTTATATGGTAGTTTTATGGCCCTGGGATCTCTAGGTTAGCATGGTGTATTGCCTTTCTTTTTCCTACAATGCCTCCTGTGCCATGTGACAGTGATGAGTCCGGGACCATTGATTCAGCAAGTACTAGAGATAGCAGGCTGATGAGGCATCCACTAAATGGCTCTAATTAAATATTTTTGTTTTCTGTGTGTGTATCCGGTCTAGCCAGCAGGAGTAAATGTTTTGCTTTCTAATCTTTTCTCGCTATAATTAGTAAAGATTCTAGCTGTTTTCTTACAGAATAACCCACTCCGTTAACCCTCACATATTTGCTGAACTATAAACGTAGCCATCAGTGCTCACTGGATAAGGAAAGTTACAGAATATCACAGCTCTGTTATTGTAAAAATGGCTCTAAACCAGTGCTTGCTGAATCCATTGTCCTGGATGCATCACTATTGCATGGGACAGGAGGCATTGTAGGAACAAGAAGGGCAATAAACCATGCTAAGATGGAGATCCCCAGGGGTTATAAAACTAGCAAGCTAATGTAGCACAAAAACTCCTAAAAGCAGACAAAGGGAAGGGAACACTAGGACTACACAGACAAATCGAAACAATCTGCACAACATATCTTTTTGCAGATTCTGACTGTTGTACTCCTTTAAGTTATATGCACCTTCAGTGGGTTGGAGGTCAAGAGAACCAGCTATTCCCTGCAGTCTACAAATAAGTCATATTTTTAAGTGTCTGACCTTTGAGGTTTTTTTATTTACTTTGTACATATTTTCCTTAAAGCAGCAGTGTAACAAAAATGGACTAAAATTTGACCCCACCTTTTTTCTTCCTAATCAGTGCCAGATGTCTTCTAGTTTATTTTGGTGATAACATTTTCAGTTTCTGTCATCAATTAGGAATTTTTTGAAAGTTTTAAAAAAATTATTTCTCAAGAAAAAAAGATGGCCGCCTCATTTTTTGCATAGAAATGATATTGAGGATCTGAGGAGGGTAAGAATCAGGCAAAAATGCAAATGTATAGTACATGGCATAGGAAGCATCCAGATAACCCAAATCAACAGTTCTGCCAATATTTTCCATAAACATGGCAGAAAATTAGCTTTTTGGAATAACTTTTTTCATTGTACTGCTGCTTTAAACCTTCCATTAATGTTAAGCATTTAAATGTTAACCTAAGAAGCAAAGCTAGGGAAACAGCAGACTTCCCCCTTGCTGGGGCTGAGCTACAAGCTCCTCTGTGTTAATGAGAGTGATGGATTGCTAGTCCCATCTGCATCTTGCTAGTTTTTTTTTTTTTTGGGGGCAATGCCCATGACCTTGTATCAAGTAAGAGTGAGTCACACTCGTCTTCGTACTAGCTAAGATAATTGGGATTCATTCAGGTTCAGAACACAGGTAAAGGAAACCCTTTTCACACACAGAATTGTAAATATTTGCAGTAATTTAGGAACAAGATGCCTTGTAATATTAAAAAAAAAAAAAAAAAAAGTACAGTGTGCTAAAAAGAATGTACCTCTTTAGGCTGAATGGCCTTTTCTCATTCTCAAGTTCAAGTGTGTCATGCGTTCCATTATTTTTGTTCTGCAGCAATTCTACATACTTTTGACGGGAATACCACTAACAGCTTTTATAACTTACGTCAATGTCTTCATAGGTAAGTCTGGATGACACACAAATTGTAATTGAGGGTGCTTGGTAACTCAGTAGATTGGTGCTGGGTTCAGAACCTTTCGCCTCTGTCACTGGTTTGGGTCTGGCCCATTTTGGTATTGGTCGAAAGCAGTTGTCATCTCATAATGACTGATTGGTGAACTGTATGAAGCTAGTTTTGTGGTGGTCTCCATCCCAGTGACTATATCTTAAAAAAACACCATCTTAATTATATGGAAACATAGACTTTGACAGCAGATAAGGACCGCTTGGCCCACCTAGTCTGCCCATTTCCCTACCTACAGGATAAGCTGCAGATCCTAGTTAACCAACAGTCTATTTCTTCCTACCCCCCACAAGAAGTGCCTTATGTCTGTCCCATGCATTCTTGAATTCTCCCACAGTTTTAGAACCCACAGCCTCCTCAGGAAGGCTGTTCCATGCGGCCCACCACCCTCTCTGTGAAAAAATACTTCTCACATTGACCCTGAGCCATCCCCTCTATCTTCAAATTATGTCCCTTGTTCTTGCACATCTCTTTCTGAAAGATGCTACCCTCTTGGACTTTGTTGATTCCACTGAGTTACTTAAAAGTTTCTATCATGTTTCTCCCCTTCCCTCAAGGGTATACATATTAAGCTCCTTTAGTCTCTCCTCATATGGCTTCTCTTGCAGACCTTGCACCATTTTAGCTGCCCTCCTCTGACTGCCTCCATCCTGTCTGTGTCCTTGCAGAGATGGGGTCTCCAGAACTGGACGAGTACTCAAGATGGGGTCTCACCAACTGTCTGTACAGAGGGATAACAACTTCCTATTTTTGCTGGTGATACCTCTTTCCTATACATCCCAGCCCTCCCTACTGCCTTCCTCACATTGCTTGCTAACCTTAAGGTCATCTGATATGATTACCCCAGGTCCCCTTTCCATTTTGTTGTTACTACCTCCCCATTGTGTAATCTTCCCTGGTTTTTGTTTCCAGGTGCATTATTTTGCACTTCTTGCATTGAATACAGGCTGCCATACTTCCGACCATTCCTCCAACCTTGCCAAGTCCCTTCTCATCCTTTCCACACCTCCTTGTGTATCAACCCTGTTGCAGATCTTTGTATCATCTGCAAAAAGGCATACTTTTCCTTCCAGTCCCTCTACATTGTCACTTATAAAGACATTAAAAAGGACTGGACCCAGTACTGAACCTGCAGTACCCCACTAGTAATCCTCTTCTTCAAAGTGGATCATGCTTACATTTACCTTCTGTGTCCTGTTGTCCAGCCAATGTTTTACCAGGCTACCACCCTGGGACCCACTCCCAGGCTGGTTAATTTGATTATTAATCTTTGTGTGGGACTGTGTCAGATGCCTGTTAAAGTCTAGGTAGGCCGATCCACAGCCCCTCCCTGGTCTACTACTTTGGTCACCCAGTCAAAGAAATCAACTAGATCTGGCCTGAGATGACCTTCCCGCTGTGAACCCATGCTGCCTTGGGTCCTCTGCCCCACTGGCCTCTAGGTACTCAACAGTTCTTTCCTTAAGAAGCAATTCCAACACTTTCCCTACCACAGAGATCAAACTGACAGGTCCGTAGTTTCCTGTCTCTGTCTTGCTCCCACTTTTGTGAAGGGGAATCGCATCCACCTTCCTCCAGTCCTCAGGTACCACACCATTCTCCCATGATTTGTTAAAAAGAGTAGTTGGTGGTGTCACTAGTTCTTCCCTTAATTCTTTTAGAATTCTGGGGTGAATTTCGTCAGGCCCAATTGCTTTGTCCACCTTCAGTTTTAGGAGTTCTTTCAGAACCCTTTCTTCTGTGAAAGGACTGGGATCAACCCCCCCCCTATCCAGAGTGCTTCTGTTAATTGGATTAGGCACCGCCCCCATCTCCTCTTTTGTGAATACTGAGCAAAAGTATTCATTTAGTACCCCTGCTTTTTCACTGTCCCTCTCTGCCCACCCACCGTCCTTTCTGTTCAGCCTCACTATCCCTCCCTTTGTCTTTCTGCACTCCCTGATGTACCTATAAAAGGTTTATCCCCCCTTCTTAACCGCGTTGGCTATCTTTTCCTCAGTTTGGGCCTTTGCTATTCTGACTTCCCTCCCTGCTTCCTTCTGCCTTAACTGGTACAGCTCTCTGTCCTGCTCCTTCTGTGTTTCCTTATACTTCCTAAATGCTATCTTTTTCTCCCTAACCTTCCCCGCCACCTCTTTTGAGAACCATAGTGGCTTTTTCTTTCGTTTTAATTTGTTTATTTGCTTCACACAAAGGCTTGTTGCCTCTGTGATGGCAGTTTTGATGTTTCCCCATTGTTGCTCCACCCCTCCATCTAGCCTGTTTGCTACTGCTTTTCTAAGGCACTCTCCCGTCTTGCCAAAGTCGGCCCTCCTGAAGCACAGTACCCTCACTTTTGTATGGGTTGACACTGTAGCTGAGTTTATTGTGAATCACACTGTTTGTTGGTCACTTGTTCCCAGATGGCTACCCACTTCTAGATCTGAGATCCTCTCTCTGTCCCCATTTGAGGGTACGAGGTCTAAGATTGCTCCCTCATGAGTGGGTTCCAAAACTAGCTGTCTGAGGCATGCCACCTGTAGTTGCCATTGTTTGGCCCTATTATTGGCAGGCTCATTAAATGGCTACGAGTAGGCATGGAGTCTGAACTGGCTTCTCACCTCGTGAAGGTGGTTCTTCCATGGCAGAGTTGAAGCACATTGACATGCAGAGTGGGAAAGGTTCAACTGAGGCTGCCTGTGCTCTAGTGGTCATGTGAAGTGTGAGATACAGTCTCTTGATCTGCTAATCTGGCATATTTCAGAAGTGCTATAACTCTCTATGTATCATTGTAAATATAGCTAATAACTGGTTGAAACTTTCGCATAGCTTGTAGTCTGGATTTCTGTTTGGTAAAAAGTATAGTGATAAGCAGTACTACCTTGTTATGTGAATTCTGCGATGCAAAGTCTGTTCTAATAAAGTTTTTCTCATTTCCGAAGCATAGCACCTAAAGGGAAATTACTTCCGAAACTGTGAAACTAATATCCACATTGTTACTTCAAAGTGCATTACAATTAAGTCCTGATCTTCACTGAGGATATCCCCTCGATTGGGCCACACCTTTGGAACTGTAAGCTGTCAGCGTTCATGCTGCACAGAATCTTTTGCTAGCTTGGGGCTGCCGACAATGATACAACATCGGCACCTGTATAATTGTGTATGGCCCCCTTGCTTCTAATTTCTTTCACTGCCATCAACCACTCATTGGACCTGCAGAGAAATAACGGTATTGTCCATATATATATTTTTCTAAATTAACCAATATCAACGTCCTTGTATGTATACCACTGTCGAAAGAACCTTTATTTAGATTTTGTACCTGTGGATACAAGATCTTGAGGATGATGCTCACATCATGTGTGTGTGCTGTTTATGCTTGTCTCACAGCGTGAGGGCCTGTAAGATCTTATTCTTTTCTCTTTTCTTTCCTTTTCCTTCTTTCTTTTCTTTCCCTGCCTTCCTTCCTTTCACTCTTTCTTTCTGTAATTGATTATACTGGCAGGCATAATAATGACCATTTTTACTAGCAACCAGAGTAAGTTAAACATTTAAAAAATTTTACACCGACAATAAGAAACAATATAAATAAAACACACATCACATTTGGTCATTACAATGGCATATTGACGTGGAACTGTGCCAAGCATTGAGATTTGTCTGAAAGTAGAAACAGTATTACACTGAACAGTAGTTGGCAGAAGGTTATTATACAGTGTGATAGGATTATATGACTAAGCTCTTTGATCCTGTTGGGTATTCCTAAATGGGACAAATAATGAAAATGGCTTAGACTCTGTGGCACGAGCGCATCTAGTTTTCTTGAATGGAGTAAAAAAGGCTGGTTATACAATCTGGGTACTTACCCAGAGCCATTTTATGTATAAAAGTAGCAAGTTTAACATGTTTATAATCTTCAAAAGAGAGGCACCACATGCTCTCATAAAGAGTGCAATGGTGAGTTCAAAGTGGAAGTCCATTAACAAACTAACAAGGCTTTAACCAGGCCACAACGTGACGCCAAAAGAAGGCACTAGAAACTTTCATTAGCATTAAGACCATGGGAAGCCAAGCGAAGGCCGCGGGCTCCAAGCTAGCCTCTCCCTTACACGTGACTGCTGCAGGGAAGGAAACACCCAGGTGGTTGGCAAGGACAGCAGAGAAATCCAAAGAGAAGGAGAAAAAAACATCATCAAAACCTTTCTCCCCCAGCCACCATAGGCATAGAGACAAACATGCTTCACCAGTGAGGTCAAGGTCTCCATTGAAGTAGGTTAAATACCCGTTTGTCCGCTCCAGTGACATCGACTACAACCCCCGGACTGTCGCTGAGACACCAAGGTTGGGGCTTGGCTCTGGCACTGCTGTAATCACTATGGATGATATGCTGGCTCTGTCCTGAGGAGGACTGCAGTCACGAACCCAAGGAGGACTGCAGTCACGAACCCACAACTGGGCATTGTTGACTCCCAGGCTGTGCTGGTGTTGTTTTCAGAAATATTTTAACTTGCCTGTTTCCTTCATTGAGAGCACTGGTACAAGAAGCCCCATCAACGGGGCCTCCCCTGTCAGCACTGTCGTCAACAGGACTTAAAAACATACTTGTAGTTCTCCCAGTGCAGCTGCCACCTCCATTGCTGGCTCTGTCGATTTGCTTCCGATGTCATTTTGGATGATGACAAAGTGCAATACAGTTCTGACTTCCTGGATACGGATGAGGGTTTGGAGATGAAGAAGGAGAAGAGGACCCCTGTGAAAGGGGATTTCCTTCCAGCTCTACCCTCTCGTCTTGCAAAGCTTATAACCCCAGGTCGTCTTCTGGTGATCCCTCATTTCAAGCTTTGTTCAGGTAAATTTAGGATGTGATGTGGGTTGAGGGTGAAGAGAAAGACTCCAGTAAAACAATTTAATGCAGTTCTTGGAAATTACAGCTGCACTTCCTGTTGTAATGCCACCTGTTTAACCTGCCTAGGAGGATGCCACCTTTGCTGCCTGGCATAGGCTTAGCACTTTGCTTGCAGTCCCCAGAAAGGCTGACAAGCAGTACCCTACTTCATCTGTCATGCCCTACTATGCGGCAGAGCCAGAAATGGATTCTGTGATTATCATGGCTGCACATGATTGCTCTAGGGCCCCTAGGGTGATGAGCATGCTACTTCTTGACAAAGAATCCAGGAGATTGGATGTAATGGGCAGTCGGATGTATGCTTCTGCCATCTTGAGGCTAAGAATTGCAAATTACCAGGCTTACATGATAAAGTATAAAAATAGCCTGTAGAAATTTGCCACGATTACCATTCAGGCTCTACCTAATAGCGCTGAACAGACAGAACTTTCTACAGCCACATCAACTGGTACTAATACTGGTATGCATCTATTACAATATGCATATGATGCGTCTGATGCTGCTTCATCCTCCCTCCCTGCCAGCACCTCCAGTACGTTGGTACAGTACTGGACACAGCAGTGGGCAGTGCATTTCTGGCCACAGAACAGACAGAGCTGAGGCCTTGGTTGCCCAGGCCTGTCTGGTACACACAAGCCATTACGAGTCTGCCTGGACAGTGCTTCACCTCCTGGGACTCTTTGGCAGCTGCCACTGTAACAGACCAGTTGGCCCACCCTCGTATGCAAATCCCACAGTGGATAATTCGGGTACAGTGTGATCAATTGATAGACAAGTTGGAACAGCTGATTCTTGTTGTCTCTCTCTTCACAATCCACTGTTGTGGTGGATGAAACCACTGCACTTGTTGCAGGGTGGCCTGGTTTTCTCCCTAACACCAGTGCAGATCCTCACAGTAGATGCCTCTGGTTCAGGATAGGGTGCCCACCTGGGCCATTTCCAGATCAAGGGATGTAGGGATTGTGGACCAACCTAGGCTCAGATCTCCACATCTGTGTTCTGGAGATGAGGGCTGTTCTTCCTGGTCTATAGGCTTTCGCAGAATACCTCAGTCAAGGTAATCTATAGATAAGGACAGACAACATCAGTGTGATGCACTATATATCAAGGGGCAAGGTGGCAGTTACTCTTGTCCTCCATTAATGTTGTTTTTTCTTCCTCTGTGGCCAGGAAAATGCAGAATGGATATCCTTTGTAAATGGGCTGCAGCTCAATGGGACTTCCCTTCCTCATGTTGCTGAATAAAATTTACTACTACTGTGTGCAGGGAAACAACAAGAGTGTGGCACTGGGCCCTATTTTAGGCCTTCAGATGACAGTTATGTTTCTCCCAAGAGTCCAAAACATTTTAGCAGATGGGCTATGTCGGTCTTTGTCATAGGTACACAAGTGGGAACTGCTGACTTTTGTGGTGAACAACTTCTTCGCAAGATAGGGTCATCCAGAGCTAGACCTTTTTGCGTCCCCACAAAATTACCGCATTTCTGCTCACTCGCTCCAGGGCTTGGAGTTTTTTGGCGTGATGCATTGTCCCTCTCCTGGAAAGGGAGGTTCCTTTATGCATTTCCTCTGATCCCTCTCATTCTGAAGGGTTCTACTCAAGCTGTAGGCAGAGCAGGCCTCCCTAATACCGGTGGCTCCCTTCTGGCCTCACCAGATACGGTTTCCCCTGCTACAGCATCTAGCAGTGGAACCTCTTGCTCAGCTGTCCCTGTGTCGCAGTCTGATGTCACAGGACAGGGAGGGGGTTCCTGATCCGTCTGGACCTGTGGTCCCTACTTCTGCATACATGGCTCCTGAGGACATAGCCATTGCATGTTTTGGAGTTTCTCCCCAGGTAGCTAATGTCTTGCTGGCAGTTAGGAAGCCTTTCACAAGACGCAGCTGTTCGCTAAAATGAAACTTTCTCCATATGGTGTGCTTCCCATTCAGTGGACCCATTTATTACTAGCCTTCCTCCTGTCTTTATCAGACTGCAGTCTGCAGTACTTACCCATTAAGGTGCACTTGGTTGCCATTTTGACTTTCCTCGTCCCAACTGATGGACGCACAGTGGCACAAGTAGAAGTGCCCCATACATTCCTTAAGAGTATTTATTTATTTCAGTTTTGTTACATTTTGCACATGTCCCCCGATTCATAAACTGGTTCCACCTTAGGACCCTAGTTTCATCCTTAAAAATTGATTCTGGCTTAATTTGAGCCTGCTGCAACTTTTAAAATCTGCTTCTTGTCTTGGAAGTCTCTTTCTGGTTGCTATAACTTCTACTCAAAGGATTTCAGAACTCCAGGTGGTTATACATGAGCCCCCTTAACCTGATTTTTCACAAGGACAGAGTATCCTTGTGTAGTACTCCTCCTTTTTTTACCCAAAGTGGTCTCTGATTTCACACGGAATTAGACAAGAAGCCTTACAGTGCATTACCCTGAACATACTAACAAGGGTGAGGCAGTGCTCCACACACTTGATGTATACAGAGTGCTATGTTTCTGTCTGGATCCTACCAAGGGCTGCAGAAAGTCCTCTCAGCTTTTTGTCCCGTTCACCCCTGAGAGAAAAAGCGTAACTGTCACTAAACAATGGCTGGCTGTCTGCACTGAATTATGTTACCAGAAGTACTGCAAGGAACTTCCTGGTGCTCTGCATTGCCACTCTGCACATGGTATGGCCACTTCTGTTGCCTGTTTTCAGAATGCTTCTGCAGCTGACACTTTGTGCTACTGCTACATGAAGCACTGCACGTTCATTAAGCACTACAATCTAGACATCGTCTCATGCAGACATGTTGGCTTTGATCTTACCGTTCTGCAAGGCCTTCTGTCCTGATTTCATACCAGATTTGCCATTCTCACTGAGCACTTTGTACTGCTTGGGAATTGTTCCAAAGGTGCGGCCCAGTGGAGGAGACTTCCTCGATGAAGACAGAACAGTTACTCACTGTAACAGTACATCTTTGAGAGAATCTCCTCCATTGGGCCACAGCACACCCACCTTAATTCTCCTTTACTGAGATATAAGCTGGCAGGGTATTACACTGTCTTGTTGAAGGTTTCTATAAGTGCCTTATGTGTTTTCCAATCCCACACCTCTCCTTAGGTGCCTGGTTCTGACTTGATCTTCTGGTTCCTCACAGTAGGTGTCTCTCTGAGCTGATCTCCAGCAGGGAGATGAGGAGCAATGGGTCCACCTATGATTTATATAGGCACTGACATTGCATGTCATCATGGGTGGCCCCCAGCTAGGAAAAGTTTTCCAGGTGGTCCTGAGGCCACCTGCATTCAGCTCCAAAGGTGTGGCCCAGTGGAGGAGATTCTCTCAAAGATCCAATGCTATGGTGAGTAACTGTTCTTTATAAGAATACCCCCTTCCCCACCACACACACACACACACACACACACAAAAAACATTGGGTTTATTTTATTTTTTGTCCGACTGTCACTCCGCTGATCTCCTTTGGCTCCTGGCTCATCTTTAACTCTGCTGTAAGCTCTAAGAGCTGTAAGGACCACATAGTAAAGATTAGGAAGGAGAGGGGGTTGGGTGGAAGCAGGGTGCGATAAGGCGGAAGCACTAAATGAGTACTTCTGCTCAGTATTTACTAAAGAGAAGAGGGGGGTGACACCCAAGGTGGGAGAAATGGCAGAAGCAGGGTGGGAAGTGGTGACAGATGGGGAAATCATGGAGAGCAGAGTTCAAGAGGGTTTGAAGGCACTGAGGGTGGACAAGGCGCCAGGCCTAGATGGCATCTACCCCAGGGTACTGAAGGAGCTGGCAGAGGTCCTTGCAGGACCTTTGGCAGACCTATTTAATGCCTCACTACATTCGGGGTGTGTACCTCAGGACTGGAGGATGGCTCATGTGGTGCCCCTTCAGAAGAGTGGCCCCAAGGATGAACCGGGAAACTACAGACCAGTGAGCCTCACATCCATCGTGGGTAAGCTAATGGAGACTATCCTGAAGGAGAGGCTGGTGGCCCTCCTAGAGGCCAAAGGACTACAGGATAGCAGACAGCATGGCTTCATACGTGGCAGATCCTGCCAAACCAACCTGGTTGAGTTCTGTGACTGGGTAACTAGGCAACTGGACAGGGGCCATGCAGTGGATGTCCTGTATCTGGACTTCAGTAAAGCATTCACTCAGTGCCACATGGAAGGCTGGGAAGGAAGTTAGTAGGCACAGGGGCAGGTGCAAAGCTGGTGAGATGGGTAGGAAACTGGCTGCAGGGAAGGCAACAGAGGGTGGTGGTGGGTGGGGAGCTCTCACACCCAAGGGCAGTGATGAGCGGTGTTCCACAGGGCTCGGTGTTTTGACCAGTGTTGTTTGGGATATTCATTGCAGACATGTCACGGGACATCAAAAGCAAGATCAGTCTGTTTGCTGATGATACCAAGGTAGGCGCGGTGGTGGATGACCTAGGGGGATGGCAGGGGTTGCAGGATGATCTGTCAAAGCTTGAAACCTGGTCAGACACCTGGCAACTGGGCTTTAATGCCAAAAAGTGCAAGATGCTGCATTTTGGGATGAAGAACCCAAGGAGGAGTTACCAGCTAGGGGGAGTGCAGCTAGCCCAGACAGAGGAGGAGGAGAAGGATCTGGGTGTGCTCATTACAGGGTCAATGAACAACTCGGCACACTGTAGGAAGGCAGCTGCAAAGGCCAACAAAATGCTGGGTTGTATTGCAAGGGGTATATCCTCGAGGAGGGAGGAGGTGATTCTGCCACTGTATAGGTCATTAGTTAGACCACACCTGAGTACTGCGGCAGTATTGGTGTCCGGATTGAAGAGGCACACTGAGTTACTGGAGGTGCATGCAGAGCGACAAAGATGATCAAGGGGCTGGGGACTTATCATACGAGAGGAGGTTGAAGGAGTTGAACATGTACTCACTGGAGGAGAGGAGAGACAGGGGTGACATGATTGAAACCTTTAAATACATGAAAGGAATAAACAAGACAGGTACAGAGGGGCTGTTCAAAATAAGGGAGGGGAGGGCCACCAGGGGCCATGATATGAGACTGGAGCGAGGAAGGTTCAGGAGGGAGATGAGGAGACACTTTTTTACAGAGAGGGTGGTGGCTGGGTGGAATGCATTACCTGCTGAAGTGGTATGCAGTAGAAGAGTGGACTGCTTCAAACGAGGATGGGACAGGACAAGGGGGAGGGTTAATGAAGGGGAAGGGTGGAAGGGAGGGGCAGCTGCAGAATAAGGGGTGCTAGCTGCATATTCGAGCAGACTTGATAGACCTCTAGGTCTTTATCTGCTGGCAAATTTCATATGTTCGTATGCACTAGTTCCTTCTCTGGGCTTCTTAGTAGGCACCTTGGAGTGTAGCCACTTGGTAAGGAATACAGCCCTTTCTGATTGGGCAGGGCAGTCATTGGGAGGAGGGAGATCTGGGAGTGGGGGTCATAAGTTTAAGCATTCTAATTGGAGACTGTGACAGGTGCAGGGACATAATCCACAGCAGGCCTGCCCACCTTGAGTGTGTTCCTCAGTCACCCTTCACTGGGCTGAGCCCCTATCCACACCCCCATAGGCTTTTTTAGAGTACTTCACCCACCACGAGCACCAAGGAGCAGTGCTTACAGAAGAGGATTCACTCCTGTCCCACCCCATCAAAGAGAACATTCTGTGGGCCAATCTGTCCTGCTGCCAGCCTGCCATGGCAGTCCGGAGTTGGGACATAAACCAGCAGTACATGAATGGTAAGCAGCTGTCCTTTTCGTGTCCATCAAACTGACCCTAACATTGTTCTTGTATGTAGAGTGATGCAGGAGAGTGGAGCTAGGAAAACAAAGTTCGTACACCATGACCTTATTCATTGCCCCTTACTCTGTTAGTTGCCATAAGTTTTACTATGTTCTGTTGCTCTGCTAATGAATACTTCAGTGCTGTGTTAAAGCATGGGAGAAAATTACAACACTCTGTTCATTTGCATAGTGAATTGCTTACATAAAGCAGAAAAAGCTGTTATACTAACATACTAAAAGCCAGCAGAATAGGCCCATTGGGCTTTCGTGTCTGCACAGTAGACAGCCCCTATTGGGTGCTAGCTCTGCCACCACCCACAGCCCCTGAGAGGGTCAGCTTTGGCTTCAGAATACCCATGCACCTGTCCCATCTCCTCTTAAAGCCTTCCACTGTGCCCTCCTCCACTAGACTCCTGGGCAATGCATTCCATGGTCCCACCACCCTCTCAGTGAAGGAATGCCTTCTACATTCTCACCTGTAGTCCCCCCCCACTCCAACTTCCACTCATGCCCCTGGTTGTGCCCCCTTTCTTTAGCCTGAACATTTATTTGGCTCTGTCCTGATTAATCCCTTTCACGTATTTAAAGACCTCAATCATGTCCCTCGTCTCTCCTTTCCTCCAGTGAGTACATCCCAAAGACTTCCAGCCTTTTCTCATAGGTCCTTTCACTCATGCCCCAGATCATCCTGGTTGCCCTCCTCTGAACCCTCTCCAGCAATGTTATGTCCTTCCTAAGGTGAGGTCTCCAGAACTGCACGCAGTACTCAAGATGTGGCCTGACCAAGGCATTATACAGAGAGAGGATCACCTCCCTCCTCCTGGACGTAATTCCCTTGGCTATGCAGCCCAGAATACTGTTTGCCTTTGCTGCAGATCTCCTACAGTTTTCAGTGTTATTCATTTTGGTGTCTACCACCACCCCCAGGTCCCTGTCACTTGTTGTGGTTTGCAGTGAGACCCCTCCCAGGGTGTATACATGACCTTGTTTTCTGACCTCCAGATGACGCACACTACACTTCCCTGGATTAAACCTCAGTCTCCACCTTCTTGATCAACCCTCCAGAGTATCTAGATCCTTCTGGACTGTCTCTCTCGCTTCCTCCCCGTCTGCCAGTGCTCCCAATTTTGAGTCATCCACAAAGAGGCTCATCCTACTTCTAACCCCCCTCCCTATATCGAAGACATAGGCATTGAACAGGAGTGACCCCGGTACTGAACCTTGGGGAACTCCACTGAAGACCTTCCTATGGGAGGAGACTATCCCCCCAACCACTACCCTCTGTGTTCTTTCCGTTAGCCAGTTTTCTACCCATCTAAGCAACTGTCCTCCCACCCCCATCTCCCCCAACTTTGTCAGCAACCCGATGTGGGGTACAGAGTCAAACGCCTTACTGAAATCCAGATATAGGACGTCCACCGGTCTTTGTCGGTCTAGGGTCCCTGTCACCCAGTCGTAAAAATCTGAGGTTGGTCTGACACGATCTCCCTGGGACAAAACCATACTGCTTGTCATCCATGTGCTCCGGCCTTTCCAGTTGCCTTCCGAGCTTCTCCTTGATGAAGCCCTCCATCAGTTTGCCTACCACCGACGTTAGGCTGACTGGCCTGTAGTTTCCCATCTCCTCCCTAGACCACCCTTTGTGGATAGGCACCACATGAACCACCCTCCAGTCTTGAGGCACCCATCATGTCTGCAGAGAGACATTGAAAAGTGCAGCTAGTGGGGCTTCAAACAAGTAGTAGTGCACAACAATGCCTTCCCACTAGAAATCCAGTTCATGTCGGTGAACTTTGAAAGAATGCAGTCTACAAGAAAGGTTAAAGCACAATTGCCAGAACTGCAGTTTATTTTGTCAAAGTTCCAAACAGAAAGTGGGTACAGCAGAACCTTCTGCAAACAATGGAGAAACCCCTAGTGCCTCGGCTCACACGAGTCTTCAAAGGGGGTGTAGCATACAATCATTAGATCCAATATAAATCACGCAGCTCATTAATAATAATGAAAGGTTCAGCCAACATTTAAAGTGCACGTTCAAAACCATTTACCTAGAAATCTATAGTACTATCAAATTACAAGTCTCTCTTCAAAATATGAAAATGTGAAATAACAAAATTTCCAAACACTACATATAAAAAGAGCTGAATTAAATATCCAAACACCTGGGAGGCACATTTATGTTTTTTTGTTTTTTAGATTTAAATAATCGATCCCAAGTCTGAGTTCATTCATCATCCTGTTTAGGAAAAGGAGAGAGAAAAAGGGGGGCAGCATGATTCCCAGTGTGAACACAATATTATTATGGAGTTGCTCTGTGCTACAAAAATAATATGAGACTCTCTTCTTGCTATCCCAGATGCCCAATCGGTATGTGAATACTTGCATGCTACCCTTGCGTTGGGAGCCAAGAAACTGCATGTTATCTGTGCGTATGACCCCCCCAGCGGGAGGGATTGAGGGTCTAG
The DNA here is from genome assembly GCA_016271365.2 of Neoceratodus forsteri. Lineage (NCBI taxonomy): Eukaryota > Metazoa > Chordata > Ceratodontiformes > Ceratodontidae > Neoceratodus > Neoceratodus forsteri. Next base: position 925,641,019 of record CM028137.1, read on the forward strand.
AGTACCTGCTGGAAAATACCTCTTAGAATTTTAATCATAATGAGGTTGTCATCTTAGGGGACCTAAACTTAAACTGGCTTGGGGCAGCTCTCAGTTCTCTTCAATCTCTGACTCATAGCTACAACCTGCATCAGATGGTGACAGTGTTGACTAGAAGTCTGTCTTCATCACCACTAGGCACACTGTTGGATTGGGTGCTGGTAAACCAGATCGAAAACATCTCAGCTGCTGGTACTCTTGCTGATGCCTTAACTGACCACTCTCCTACTTTCTGCATCCTGTCCTTGGTGGCACCTCCATCTCCTCCACCACATCCCATCACTGTAACAAACTTTGCTCACCTAGACCAAGAGGTGTTTCTATATGATGTTTTCCGAATTGATTGGTCAGAGATCTATCTATCACACTGTTCTCAGGATGCTCTTAACCTCTTCATCACTAAATCCTTACGGTTCAATGTAAACATGCCCCAAAGATCACCCAGAGAGTGAGGGGTAAGCAAACAAGATGGCTAAACAGAGACTTGCTCAAAAGTTTGCACCTTAGAGATAAACTCTGGAAGCGCTACAAAACATCAGGCTAGCAAACAGATTTCAACGCTTACCGTACGCTACGGAATTCATGTAAAAGACAAGTCAGAGCTGCTAAGAGCAAGTACTGTAAAGACCTACTGATTAACTCTGTCAATGATCCCAGAAAATTCTGGTCACACATCAAATCCTTCCTAGGATCCTCACAGTCAACTACCCCTGGTGATATGCTAATAAATGATGAGCATTGCAATGACTCACAAACCATAGCTAATTCTTTCAACCTGCATTTCTCTGATCTCTCCCAATATACCTCTTCCTTCAATCCCACTGCAGTGTCCTCCCACTCCCCATCAGGAACCTGTCTGGATAAGCTGGAAGTGTTGTCCCCTGTGCCTCCTTATACTCCTCCATTCTATTTTAAGGCTGCGTCTAGAAAGGAATTCCTGAAGCTCCTGAGGTCCATCTCTGTTCATACCAGCTCTGGCTCAGACTCCCTGGAACCCCACTTCTTGAAACTTGCAGCTCCCCTTATTGCATTACAGCTGGCCAAAACTTATACGTTATAACTTTCAGGTGGCATGGTCTCTGACCCCTGGAAAGCTGCTCGGATCTCAACTGTACTTAAAAAAGGGGATCCTAAGGTTGTCATGAACTACAGACCAACTGCTATACTCTCGGTACTGTGCAAAATCCTGGAGAAAATTGTTGCAACTCAAACAACTGACTATCTACTTAAGCACAGTCTGCTCTCGGATACCCAACATGGCTTCAGGAAAGGACATAGCACAATGACTGCACTCCTTAAATTCACCACAGACACTCTTTCAAAAATGGATACTGGCAATCTGACTGGGGCTGTCTTTATTGACCTCACAAAGGCTTTTGACCTTGTTGATCACACTTTGCTTCTCTCCTTGCTTCGACACCTGCATTTCTCCTCCTGTTGTTGACTGGTACGAAAGCTACCTGACAAATAGAACTCAAGTGGTGAAATTTAATTCCTCTCTATCGAACAGTACCACCATTAACATTGGTATACCTCAGGGGCCCCTCCTGTTCTCTCTTCATATAAATAACATTGGATCTGCTCTAAAATCCTACTCTGCCATTCTGTATGCTGATGATCTTGTCATCTATACAAGTTCTACTAATATAGACACTATTAATACAACCCTTTCCTCTGACTTTAACAATATCCAAAACTGGCCATATGACCACAAACTGGCTGTCAACACTAGCAAAACTAAAGCCGTGATGCTTGGATCGGCCCCAAAGCTCTGGGCTTGCACAACATCACTGATGGTACGGGACTTAGAAGGTCAATTACTGGAATGTGTGACCTCTTTCAAGTACCTTGGCATCCTGCTAGATCAATCTCTTTGATCTTAATCTTCATGTACAGTCTGTTTGCAGAGCTGTGAACTCCAAACTGGGTGTTGCATATAAGACTAGTTGTATGCTCATGCCATCAGCTAAAATGGCCATTGCGAGGGGGATTCTGCTCCCCACCCTAACCTATGGGGCTCCCTTATTTAGGGCTGCTCATAAAACTGACCTACTCAGATGGGATATTACGTATAACAACATATGTCGCTACGCCTCTTCTGCTCCTCGGCTTAAACACCACTCTCAGCTTTATAATGATCTTGGTTGGCTCTCTCCGTTAGCTAGTAGGAAATACTACCTTGGCTCTCTTATTGATTCGATAATTCGAAATCAAACCCCTAGGTGTCTTGCAGCTATGCTTGTTCCTCAGGACACACTCTCCATGGTCTACGATCAGCTGTTAAATCCTTTCTGAATTTGCTGAGGTGCCGCACTAGGAAAGGAACTGTTGTATTTGAGCATGCGGCTCCACAGCTGTGGAATCTCTTCCTCACATTAGACTTCTAGCCCCCACACATGCTTTAAGAGAAAATTGCGCTAAATCCGCTGATTGCTAATACCTGTTCCTGCTTTCACCCTACCTAATGACTGATGTCTCTTGCCATACAATAGTATTCCCTCACCTCTATATAACCCTCTTACTGCCTCAGCCTGTCCCGGCTCCCTTTCCCTGCCCAAATACAATCTTGCACTGCAGGCATCTCCCTTACACTTACATATACTCATATAATCTAATTTCATGGCTTGCTCCCCTTTTCCTCACTTACCAACCTTTTTCTTAATGACACCCCCTGCTCTCAATGGTTATTTTCTTCCTTTGTATTACCTGTTTTTGTTTTTGTGTACCTTGTTCTGTTTATATGATATGTCACCTGATAATTTATTGTCCAAGGTCCTCTCTATTCATTGCATACGTAGGCACCTATGAACTTATGAATGGTCTACTCTGTATGTCTCTGATAAATTGTATCCACTTTAACTCATTGTATGTAAAGCTCTTTACTTTGTATGTTCCAATATATTGTATCTTCTTTAACTCATTGTATGTAAAGTACTTATAAACTGTTGTGCTGTTAAGTTTCTGCATGTCTGTACTCTCCCAGGTCGTGCCTGAAAATAGTCATTTTATGGCTAGTGCACTTACCCGGTTAACAAAAGCTAAATAAATAATTATTTCAAGGTTAAATAACACTGTTCTAATTAGAGGGTCTACACAAAAGGACATGATTTAATTATAAAGTTCAAACTGGTAGCTCCAAATGTCTAATTAATATTACAATGCTATTACTTTTATTTTTTAAGGGACCTTAAACAGAAAACGACAAGATGCATACAAAGTTAACACAACATAATGGCTATGGAGATTATTTTTTCATTTTTTCATTTCTTCAGAAATGGTCTGATGTCCCATTTATCATTTAACCCATCGGGTTTGACGCAATTCATTTTATGAATCCACATGTTGTCTTGTTTAAGTAGAAGGTTTGACCTGTCACCTCCCATAAGAAGAGGTGCAACATATTCTAGACCCATAAACTTCAAATTACTGGGTGATGAATTGTGAAAAAGGGAAAAGTGTGTGCTCACTGGTGTATCCTGTCGATTATTGCATATGGATCTAATGTGTTCTTGAATCCTTTGTTTAAGTGGTCTCACAGTGTTGCCAATATACAACATGTTACAGGTACACCAGAGTGCATACACAACATAAGGGGTGTCACGTTGTAAGTTCTCTCACCTCTATTTTTTTGTCTAATTCTTTAGGGTGAGAAAAATAATCATGGGTGTTAGTCCCATATTTGTAGATGTTGCACCTCTTACATGTGAAGAAACCTTTTGATCTTTTTGGAAACCAAGTTTCTCTCACATTAGTTTGTTTTTTTTTCTCTCTACCATGAACCACCTGGTATTTAATGTTTTGTGCTCTACAGAATGTAATTCGTGATTTTGCACCCACTGCATTCACCACTTCTGCATCACCCTGCAAAATAGGCCAGTTACGGTAGATATTACCTATACGCCCAGCCCTGTGGTTATACTCTGTAACAAAAGTGCAGTGAGATTCTCCATTTCCAGTATTACCGTTTATTCTCAATGTGTGCACTCTATCAATCTTTTTTACTTTCTCATAGGTGGTTTCTAACATCTGTATATCATACCCCCTATTCTGAAATATTGCTATTAATTGTCTTGCTTGGATGTTAAAATCAATATCCGAACTACAATTCCTATGAATATGTAAGAGCTGACTATAAGGGATAGATTTCTTCAGATTAGGGGGGTGGGCACTATCTGCATGTAAGACCGCATTTGTTGCTGTCTCTTTTCTTAATGTTTTTGCCTTGATGTAAGGCTGAGTTACTGTATGGTTACCAATATTCAGATTTAAATCTAAAAAATCAAGTGATTTCTGATTGAATTTGTAAGTGAACTTCAAATTCAAATTGTTTTCATGCAAGTAAGTGACAAATACATCAGCCTCACTTTCATCCCCTTTCCAAATGCAAATTATATCGTCAATAAAACAATACCATTTGACGATGATACGAAAGAAAGGGTTGGTCTCTTCATTAAGTACAGTACTTTCCTCCCAATTACCCAGAAAAAGGTTTGCATAGCTTGGTGACTTAGAGGCACCCATGGCTGTGCCGCATTGTTGCTCAAAAAATGATCCTTCAAACTTAAAATAATTGTGGGTCAGTATGAAGTCCAGTGCTAGTGGAGCTGCTAGTTCATCCGCCAGTTCCTTCAGAACTCTTGGATGCAGCCCTTCCGGTCCCGTTGCCTTATCAGTTTTCAGCGCCCAAAGGGCTTCCCTCACGCTGTCCTCTGTGATTTCTCCCTCCCTCCCTAACACCCCTCCCCACCCAAACAAAGCATCCAGCCCCTTCTAGGCCTGGCTTACATGGTACCCCAGCCTCTTCTGGTCCTCTCATCTCCATCTGACCTCTCCGCCAGCTGTCTTCCCTCCCTCCCTTCCGGCTGAATGGATCCTGTCTCCTTCCATAAGTACTGAGGCAAAGTACTCATGTAGTACCCTGCCTGCCCCCGCTCCTAGCCCATCCCTCCCCAGTCCTACTCCTGGAGATCTGTACTCTCCCTTTTCTCTTCTCCCCTATGTATCTATAAAATCCCTTTCCACCCCTCCGGATATCCCTAGCCAGGCTTTGCTCCATCCTCGCCTTGGCTCCCCTCACCACTCTGGTGAAGTTGAGACAAATAGTGCCCCTGTAGTAGAGCAGAATGTTGCCCTTTAATAAAATAATATGCATTCCTACTCCCTTGGAGTGATGTATTAATGGATATGTTTACTCACAGGCATACGGGGAAATAAATGGTGACCTTTTCTATGGTGGGGAAAAAGATCCCTTTATATTTGATGTAAGCAGTAAGACATGACAGGGTGAGGGTTACTATTCCTGAACCACACGCCCAGGTGTATTGACAGGTATTGTGGAGAATAAAGAGATCCTTTATCTCAAGACATGAACAGTGTATGCTTCCTCTGTACAGAGCCTGCATCAGACTCCATTTAGATTATAACTGTCCCTTCTGGTTTGAGGGGAGATGTAAATTTACTGGAGGGAGTTCAGAGAAGAGTGACTACAATGATACCATGTCTTTAAAATTTAAACTGAGACATGACTTTTTATCATTGAATCTGGACTCACTGGAGGATGGGAGAATACATGGTGATCTGCTGTTTCTTCGCAAGACTATACAGGACTCTGATGTAATGCATCAATGCGGTCTCTTTTAATAATAGACCTTTTAAAATTAAGGTCTCACGACAAGCAATTGTGCACTTAAGCAATACAAATAAACGCGCTATTGTACAGTTAGGGCAACAAGAGTCTGGAATAATTTACCGCAAAATATAGTTGATATTACATCATTTGATCTGTTTAAAAGTGAACTAGATAAGGTCTCAAACATGGCAACACTAATTCCTCACTAGGAGTGGGAGGTGGACTTGATGGGTCTCTGACCTTTTCAGTGCATTCAGCCGCCTGGAAGTGTAGTTCAGGAATAGTAATCCACACCCTAAAGTGTCTTACTGTGCTTATAAAATGGGCCTGTTGTGTAAATAAAAAGGTAAGTACAGCAGTGTGGTTACTGTCCCTGGACCACATTGCTTTGGAATCTTCTCCACCAATTAAGGAGCAGGATTTTCCCTACCCATTTTGTAAAATGGTATATGAGGTGATATAATTTACAAGGGAGTCCTAAGAAGCTAGCCAGCTTTTCTCTGTATATTGTGATCATTATCTGCAAAATGATCCTTTACTGCAGTCTGTAAACTGGTTACCAGTATGCCTAGCATGCATATGTTGTTAATGTATCAGTGGCTTTAACATTCGTGGTGTCATGCTTAAGAAACCAAAGGAGCATGTTATTTTTTTTACTTAACACTAACAGAAATCCTTTTCTTAACTTGAATGTTAACATATCCTTTCATTTGTTGCTGCTAGGAGAAGCTGAGTTTGCTGAGATCCCAGAGGGCTATGTTCCTGAATGCTGGGAGTATTACAAGGTTTGTCTGTTTTTACTGTATGACAACCGTGATAGAGAATCTGGATTATCCAGTATTGTCCAAAGCTAGAAAAGCTGGTGTATTTTTTCATTATATTCACTAGCAAGGTCTTGTTTGTCGCTGAGTAGAAACATTAACATTTGATATTTCTAGACAGCGATTTAATTGGGAGTATGGCAAACTCTTGAAAACTACAGCTTATTAAACTTGAGTATTTCCTTCTGCACACCTGCTTTCCTGTCGACTGGCCCCTCCACCTTGAGCGGGTTCACGCGTCATTGGGTCCTGTGCCCCACAGGGAGCAAGACCACGTTCTATTGTTATGAGATTCCTTAGTTATGTCACTAAGGAAAAAGTCGATCAAAGCCTGGGAACAAAAACTGTTATGTGGGAGGGCTATCGACTATATTTCGATCAGGACTATGCACCTGCTGCTCAGGCGCAAAGAATGGAGTACTCCCCTTATCTCAGAGCTTTACGCCAGGCGGGCCTAAAGTTTCCAGTCCTTTATCTGGGGAGACTCTGGGTTCATTACCTCAATGGAGTAATTCAAACAACATGAAGTCTTGCTATATTATGACTAATGCAGTTTGTCCCACCATTAGAACTGCTCCAGAGGTGAAAGAGTTAACTTCCATGCAGAGCATGGAACTTAGAGCGCGAGCTCGGTTAGAAAAGCTTTGTCTAGGACATTTCAAACCGAAACTGTCAGATTCTTTACTCCGCCTCTCTGAACAGTCGCTCCGGAGATTCCTCCTGCTGCTCGGTTCATTTTCTCGGTTTAAAGAGTTTTTTTTCTCAGTTAAATTCAACCAAGATTGTCATTATTTTAACCGCAAACCGATCGGTTCAAGCTCTGTCTATGGTATTGTAAGTAATAGATAGGTTTTCTGTGTGGAACTTGTAAATGTTTATCGGTTCAGTTTAAACCGATCAGATTGTTTTTAAACTTCATTCTGAAGCGTTTTAAGGCTTGTTAGAGTGCGGTTCCCGGTTCTTATCGGTTCTAAAAAAAACGGATTTCTTTATGGTTTTTTCCACGACCCGTGACATGGTTGGGAACCGATAAGGGTGTCTTGCCTGGCACTGCCGAAAAAAAGGGCAAGTTGTTGGTTAGGCTGGCATTATGTCTGAGAAACCCAAAAGAAAAACCAGGCCCACTGGGTTTCAACACTGTAGTGTCTGTGGGGAAGCCTTTGCCAAGGCTGACCCACACACCACATGTGTTTATTGTCTGGGGTTTGACCACCTCAATGCAGATTGCCAGATTTGCAAGAACTTCCCTGCAGCTACCCTAGATAAGAAAGTTGGTAGGCTCAGGGAACGAGAGGCCAAAAAGTCCGCTGACCCGGATGGCCAGCCTGGTTCGGTGCCAACCGGAGGGAGTGCCCTCTGACCAGGGCCAGACTTCCTCGGGCAAACGTAAAGCTGACTCTGAGGAGCCAGTTCCAGCAAAGAGAACTAGAAAGTCAGCAGGTGTGGAGTCAAATATCCCTTCTCCAACTGCTGCAGAGATAGCCAGGGCAATACAAATTGTCCAGTCACTTTCCCCGGTTCCGTCCGAACCGCCACTATCTGGCAAAAGGTCGGTTTGGTTGGTTCCACCGGTTCAAGAATATGATACAGAGGAGTTTTATGAACCAGAGGAGGGGGAGGATGATTATGAACAGTGTGAATGTGACTTTGAAAGTCTGGATGTGCCCATTGAACCGGACATCTCCCCAGACAGACCTTTAGGAGAATCTCCCCTAGGCTTGCTGAGTCCCTTCTCATTTTCTGTTTTATAAAAGTTGTTGAAACCTCCAGCTTCCTTTAGAGGAGGCTGTGGATGAGCAAGAGGAGCCTGACTTTGTAGAGATGATGGATATCCCAGAGTCCAGGAGATTGTCTATTCCTTTACATAAATCTTTTAGGAAACAAACAATAAACATTTTAAAGGCTCTAATTCTGTGCCTCCTGTGGATAAAAAGATGGACAGGAGGACACTCTGTCAGGTCCTGATAGACATCTTTTCACAGCAATGCAGCCATGTTAGTAGTTCAGGCTGCAGCCTATGATAAAGCTAATATTCCCTGGCTTCACATCCTTCTGACAAGGACTCCAGGAAGATTGATGCCATGGCTAAAAACAATACATGGCAGCGCCCTGGTACTCAGACAAGCAAACTATATGGCTTATGTTACGAGATACCAAAATCTAGATGGGATACTGTCATGGCTTTAGCTAAACAGGGCCTCTGGCCAGCTTGCCAAGGAGCTGGAGCAGGTGGCTGCTGATGGTATTGAGGCATCTAAGGTGCAGTTCCATGCTGCAGTGGATTCTAATGATGTATCCTCTAGAGTCATGGCTACATCTGTGGCTTTTCATAGATTGGCTTGGCTCAGGTGTACTACTTTGTCACAGGATACCCAGTCTAAGGCTATGGATTTTCCTGTGGTGGGAAATTCTTTGTTTGGAGAGCAGACAGAGAATTATATGAAGAAAATGGATGAATATAGAACCACTTATAGGAGTGCACAAGCCAAGTAACGGCAAGCCACTTCTCAGAGGCAGCCCCCCAGGAGTAGAGGCAGGCCTTTTCACAGGCCTTTTTACCAGACCCAGGCCTCCTCTTCAGCTTATGTTCAGAGGGGGTTCTTCAGAGGGAGAGGCAGACGGGGTACAAGCAGGCCTGCTCCCACCCCTCAGCCTAAAGCCCCTGCCAAACAGGCACCCTGATGGGATGCCCAGGGCCGGTTCTCCATTACCTGTAGGGGCAGGCTGGCTTACTGTCCAGGACTGGGAGTCTTAACATCAGACAAGTGGGTCCTGGAAGTAAGCCAGGGTCTGGTTCTCAGTTTCAAAAATTTCAAAGATGAGAATCCGATCTTTCCACCTGCAAACCCTCTAGAGACTCTTGCCTTGAAACAGAAGTCTCAACCTCCTGGCTCTCAGAGCTGTAGAAAGGGTTTCTCCCCACACCAGGGCAAGGGTTTGTACTACAGATACTTCCTTACCCCAAAAAGACAGAGAGTGGCGCCCATCCTGGACCTAAGATATCTGAACAAGCACCTTTTAAAACCAAAATTCAAAATGGTGACTCTAGGAATGATTTTACCCTCCCTAAGGCCAGGGGACTGGCTAGCTTCCCTGGACCTCAAGGATGCCTACTTCCATGTTCTTATCAGAAGCTCCCACTGAAAGTACCTCCGATTCGAACAGCCCTCAGGCCATTATCAGTTCAGAGCAATGCCCTTTCTGCCTTACCTCTGCCCCAAGGGTATTCACAAAATGTCTGGCAGTAGCAGTTGCTCATTTAAGAAGGCAAAAGATTGCCATCTTTCCCTACCTGGATGACTGGCTCATTGTGGGTCAGTCTCCAGATCAGGTCAAATCACACCTGCAAGTTACCCAGCAGCTGCTTACCTCTCTGGGCTTTCTCTCAATCTTCCAAAGTCAGTTCTGGAACCTGTCCAGGTACTCACCTTATAGGTGCAGAACTGGACACAAGCAGGCAAGCCGTCCTTCCCCTAGAAAGGGTAAGGACCTGGTAGGCCCTGGCCTGTCCCTTCACCTGCAGGTCTCTCGACCAGCAAGGTATTTCCTGCAGCTCCTAGGGACACATGGCTGCTTCCACAGCTGTAGTGCAAGGAGCAAGATTTCAGATGAGGGACATTCAGTTCCATTTGAGAGCCTTCTGGTCTCAAAGAAGAGACCTCTATCCAAGTTAATCCCAGTGACTCGAACCCTGATCCAGGCCCTTCAGTGGTGGCAGGATCAGAGCAATCTGAGACAAGGGGTGCCCTTCATCCCTCTATCGCACTCCTTGACCCTTACTACAGATGCGTCCATCTTGGGATGGGGAGCTCACATGGGCGACCTCTCCACCCAGGGGTTGTGGTCCCCTCATGAATCTCTGCTCCACATCAGTCTGTTGGAACTCAGAGCTGTTTTTCTGCATCTGTTCAGAACAAGGTGGTACAGGTCAGAACAGACAACACCACTACAATGTGGTACATCAACAAACAAGGGGGCACTTGGTCTTCGGCCTTGTGCACCGAGGCGATGAAGTTGTGGTCTCTGGCTTATTCCCTGAACACTTCCCTCATAGCAGTTCACCTTCCAGGCAAGGAAAATGTCCTGGCCGATGCTCTCAGCAGGATTTCCCAGGGCCATCACGAATGGTCACTGGATCCTCTAGTACTGGGGATAGTTTTTGCCAGATGGGGCACCCCTCAGATAGATCTTTTTGCAGCCCCAGACAACCATCAACTTCCACTTTTTTGTTGCAGGCCCCCAGTGTTGGGCTCAGTCCCCCTGGATGCCTTTCTCCTCGATTGGGAAGGGAAGTTTCTGTATGCCTTCCCCCCCTTCCCTCTCCTGTTCAAGGTGCTAGTCATAATCAGATCTCAGCCCTGCAAGATAATTCTGATTGCTCCAGACTGGGCCAGGCAGCCCTGGTACCCACTCCGTCTGTCTTTAGCAGTCCATCTTCCCCTGTGTCTCCCCAGGAACCACAATCTGTTAACCTGTGCCCAGGGGAGAGTCTGGTATCCGAATCTCAAAATTCCTCAACCTCAAGGCCTGGCTCTTGAGGAGTTAAGAGTTTACTGATCTACAACTTTCTCAGGGTGTTCTTGAAATCTTGAAAGCTTCTAGGAAGCCTTCCACCAGGGCTACCTATAACTCCAAGTGGAAAAGGCTTTCCATATGGTGTTCTGGGAAGCATATTTCCCCGGAATCTGCTGATTTGCCCACTGTTTTGGACTATATGGTCCCTCTTAATTCTTTGGGACTGAGACCAGCTACCCTGAAAGTGCATTTGGCAGCTGTCTTTGCTTTTATTTCAGCAGGGAAGCCCTCTTCTCTTTCTGCTCACCCTGTATTTTCCAAGTTTTTAGGGGATTGCTTCATACTAATCCACCATTCAGGGACCCTGCCCCTGCCTGGGATCTTAATGTTTGCATTGCTCAGCTGATGCAACCCCCCTTTGAACCTCTGTCTTCGGCAGAGCTTAAGTACTTGACTTGGAAAACTGTTTCTAGTAGCCATCACTTCTGCCAGGCGCATAAGTGAGTTACAGGCTTTATCAGTGGAGACTGACTTTATTTCCTTTCACAGGGATAAAGTAGTCCTCAGGACTAACAGGAAGTTTTTGCCTAAGGTGGTTTCAGATTTCCACCTTAACCAATCTATTTCACTTCCAGTGTTCTTCACTGACCATTCCTCCTCTGGTGAGAGGAGGCTGCACAGCTTAGATGTTAAGAGGGTCAAGTTACTAGATAGAGCGCACCAAGGGTCAAGCAGGTTTGACCCTCCAACTATTTCTCCTTAATGGTGAGGTTGGGAAAGGAAACCTGCACTGAGAGATCCATTGCCAGGTGGATTGTCTCTTGTATCCAATTTTGCTATCAAAACTGGGTAAGGTTCCCCTTCAGGCCCGAGGGCTCACTCTACCAGAGGTACCTGTCTCTAGCTGCTGCCAGAGACATCCTATCTTAGAGATATGTCAAGCAGCTACTTGGAAAACAGTACACTTTCACCGAGCATTACCCCTGGATATCCAGGCCAGAGGATGCTCGGTCGGCACAGTCAAGCTTCAGTTTCATTCCCAAGTAGGTTCTGTCCCTCCTCCATTGAGGTACTGCTGTGTAGTCTGTATTAGTTCATAATATAGCAAGACTTCATGTTGTTTGAAGAAAAATTACTCACCTTAGTAATGTTGTTTCTTCTAATGGAGTCTTGCTATTATGACCTCCCCAGCCTGCCCCTCTCAGAACTTCTACTTTGGGTATGGGGTGGGCATTCCACTGTTGGCACTTATTGATGCCCCTTTTATGTTTTCCACCCTTCTTGTTGAGGTGTTTGGGTGTTGTGTTTTATTTATCTTATCTTTCTGGTCCCTGACTTGAGTCTTGGTGTTGGGACCAGGAAAATGCTAATATTTTAGTAGCCAGTTGGCTGAGTGGGTTACAGCTTCCACACAGAGCCTTAGTGAGTTTTGCTCATAAAGATCTGACAGTTTCGGTTTGAAATGTCCTAGACAGAGCTTTTCTAACCGAGCTCGCGCTATAAGTTCCATGCTGTGCATGGAAGTTAACTCTTTCACCTCTGGAGCAGTTCTAATGGTGGGACAAACAGCAGTAGTCATAATATAGCAAGACTCCATTAGAAGAAACAACATTACTAAGGTGAGTAATTTTTTCTTCTGTACCACTCTGCGGAGGAAGCACGAATTGATTTGCAACAGTGGGGTGTGGCTGTGCCTCAGCCTCCCAGGCCTCCCTTACAGTGCAACGGCTGAACTCATCCTCACAACTCCTCACAAGCCCAGCCAGCTGAGTACTGACCCACTCCACCAAGAACAGTGTCGGCTGACATGAAACGCCAAGCCCCTGACATGCTGCAGGCTATTAAAGACCTGCTTCAGTACTTCCAGAGAACACCAGAAGACTAATAGAAACGGATAACTTTTTTAATTCCTTGACTCTGTGACATTCTCTGGTGTTGAACTCCTCCAGTAAGGCATCTACATATCGAAGAGTGGGAGGAGGTAGCAATGACTTGGAATTTGCTGCATTATCCAGTTAAGGCACTTAACAGGTTTACAGGTGGGTGATGTAGGGGAGCTGAGACATGCTTCCTAATTTGGTGGGCTGGGGGGGGGGTGGTGGAGTGCCCTGGTTGGCCACAGTGTGCATCCCCACTAGGTTGTCTGCGTTTGGCTGGAGACTATTATTTAGCTGGAGAATAAGGCAGTTTATAATGGAGCCCCCTCACATGTAGGGGATGACTGTTCTAGAATATTTGGCTACAGAGCTGCCTATAAAGTTTGTGGAGTTTGGGTGGGGGGGGGCTTCACTTTAACTGTACAAGTCAACAGTTATAACCTGAGGAGAGTGCCGGAGCCCATACCCATGTGCCTAGTTCTAGGGAACAAAATTGTCCGGAGGAAGCTGTCCCCAGAGGAGCATGGGGACACACCATGCCACGAAGTAGTAAATGTGTGGGGCACGGTGCATCTCCCACAGTAGTGCGGTTTGATAACTCAGCACCAGGCTCCACACAAATATTCAACAGTCGTAACTCCAGTAATAACATAACGGGGGTGTGGGGGTGAGCTGGGGGTCAGGGGGGATTTTCAGTTCTCCTGTCCTTGGGCCAATCCCAAGAATAACAGCAGAAGTAGCAGTTTTTAGATCCTGCTCCTCACCTCAGGGATTGTTGCCTTGGCTTCCTTCCCTCCTCCCCACTTACCACTAATGAGTGCAGCCTTGAGGAGACATACAGATCTGCACTCACATAGGGACTTCAGTGCACTCAATTGTTCTGGGCGAGGTGCCCTCCTTATGGAGTCTAATTCATTGAGCAACCCCCTCGAGCTTACCTCATCAGCTCAGCTGCCTGTGGTATTCCCTTTAGACCTGGGACACATTGTAGGGCTACGGATTACAGCAGACAGAGGGATCACAACTCTGTGCAGACTTTGACCATTTATCAAACTGAACATTTACCATAGACTGTCCTTACACAGAAATATTTCTTTTACACAACCTCTCTGAACATGATTTGTGTTGTGGAAGGGAAACCTATTCTCCCGGTCAAGTCTGTATCACACAGCTTTTCTGTATACGAGGTCCAGGAACTTCCTGGATTCTCTCCCCCCCCCACATCATTTAACCACCAGACCCTGGGTAGGAGTGTTGTCGTGTACAACACTTCTTCCATTGGAGGTCACAGACGTTACACATTGAATATTATGCTTACTGTGCTGATGCTTTTTTAGCTTTTTTTTCTCCTTTTATTGCTCTGTTGCCGATTTATGAGCCTTTTTCTGTATTTATTTGTTGGTTGTCATTTCAGGTTTCTCTGATAGTCCAGACTATTTTGTTGTTGGTGTTGTTTCTGGTGTCCCCCGGCCTGCCATCTTTCGTCTCCCCCCCCCTCGTGCCAACTCGATATGAGGCCCCCAGCCCTTCAGCCCCCACGACTTACCCCTCGTGGCGGGGGTGGGGGTGGGGAGACCCTCAACCCACCTGACCGAATCCAGTTCAGGGGAGGTGCCTACCCAGTGGTGCTGCAAGGAGGACAATCATTGTCTATGGCAAGGACTCCCGTTTTTCTGCTTTCTCCCCTGCGGAGAGGGGCATGCAGTGACACCAGCGGAGGGAGCATGCACACATCTGCACGCGCTCCTCCAGGTGTCTGCCCCATCTCTGTCCCTCTTCTGCAGCGTTTGAACACTGCCCTCCAGTCTCCACTAGGGGCCAGTCAAGTGCCGACCATTGGTGTTCCCCCTCCCCGGTGAAGGAGAGCAGTCCTTTGGACACTCGATCCTTCTCCAACCCTGCCAACCTCTGGTGGCCAGTGTTCATTCCTGAACTCGGGTCACTGGCATAGCGTGAGGTAAGGCGTCCAGTGCCTCAGCCTTCAGCACCACCGGGCCAATATTACAGATTCTTGATGTATGCAGAGTGGCACAGCCATGAACAAGATTTACTACTGTTCAGTTATTGTGCTTGAATCTCTTTACCCAGTTGGCACAGTTACTGCTTTACTTTAGTAGATGGTACTGAATAGCTCAGTATTTTGAGGGAAGTACACCAGGGAGCCATGTGGGGTGGGAGGGCCACATGGAACAGAAGGGAAATCCTGTTTATCATCTGCAGAAGTTAACATATATTTTTTTTAAGCTATTTACTATGACTCAGGTTATACCCACAAAAATGTCATACAATGTGAGTGGCATCCACAACCCCATAAAATTATCCCGCTTATTGCAGATGTTTCATAGGGAGTGACCCTCCTTTCCCACTCGGAATACCAAAAAATGTGTGCAATTTGGGTTGTCGGTGGTTGAGGCATCTTCTCATCGTAGTGGGCAGTGCAGAGGCACTGTAGCCATTCTACTTAGGGGCACCCATTTGTTCTGCAGGACAGACATATTGACCCTGAAGGGAGGTTTGTGATCCTGGTGGGCAACTTATATTGGTAGTTAGTAACTTTGGTGAGTGTGTACCCCCCTCCGAGGTCTGATAAAAGAGTAAGTCAACATTTCTTTTAAAACTTAATATCCCAAGGTATATTAATCATTGTGGGGGACCTAAATATAATTATGAATACCTCTCTGGACACAGCAGCCTCAGATCAACATAGATCCATGGGCACAGAAGTTATTTTGAAACTACTGCCTCCCAATTGGGGTGCCTAGATGCGTGGTGTCATTTTTTCCCAACCAGACGGGAATTTAATCATTAGTCCCCCAGATACCACACATCAACACGGTTGGACTATTTCTTTCTGACCATAGAACATTTAAAAAAAAAAAAAGTCTGAGATATCTTTCACGGTCTGCATTTCTTGTCAGATCACTCCCTTGTCCATTTATCATGGGAACCTTAAGCCTTTTTTTTTTTTTAATGTTCTAAACTGTAATTTGTATTCTGTATTATTGGAATGTTTATATTTTCTCATAGTGTTTTAAATCTTTGTTCATTTTATTAATGTTTGTTATGCACCCTGAACCCTGTAAATAAAATAAAATTGCCTTGCCATCTAAAAATTACATTTGGGAAAATGCAGGAAACCCACATTATGGAGACTTTAATGACTCGCTTCTAAAAGATCCAGAAGTCACTCAAAACATAGAAGATAAAATTCAAGAAATTATTGCAGTAATATGAAAGAACGGGTCTTGCCTGCAGTCATGTGGGACACTGTCAGAACAGTGCTGCGAAGATATTTAATTGAGCTAATGTCCCATTAATAAAAAAAAAAAAAATTAAGGGAGCAGAAGTACAGAGCTGTGGAGGAGAACTTGGCAATTACTATCTACCCCACAGGATACAGTAGTGCTCCAAGACCTTTAGAAGCTAATGGATCAAAAGGTTGCAGAAGCTGTCCTATACCTTCATCAGTATTGTTATGAGGGAGGTACAAGTGGAGCTTGTAGGTTAGCCAGACAGTTGCCTTCCGGAAAATACCAGGCTTGTATCCTCCAGATAAGGGATTCAAACACAGGACGCTTGGTAAGACATCATACAGATATTGGGGACATTTTTATTGAATATTGTACTACTCTTTATAAACAAGACTTTGTCTCCAACTCTGCTGCAAATAAAAAATTGCTGTCAAATTTACAACTCCCGCATCTCATCCAGACCCAAGAGGAGGGGCTAACCGCCCTCATAACAATGGAGGAAATCCTAGAAATTATCAAGAAAAGTAAACCAGGGAAGTACCTTGGACTGGATGGGTACCCTGTTGAAACTTACAGAAAATATATTGATACTATAATTCCTTTAATACATAAGATGTGTAGGTACATCCAGGAGGGAGAGTTACCACCATATTGGGATTATGCTGTGATTGCGGCTTTATGGAAGCCAAGGAAATCCCCAGAAGACCTGGCATCATACCATCCCATTTCCATGTTAAACCTGGACTATATTCTATTTACTAGCTTGAGGGCCCACTGACTGGACACCGTACTACCAGAACTGGTAGACCGAGATCAGGCAGGGTTTGTCTGCGTGAGACAGACCTATGATAATATCCTTCGCACTCTTCATTTAATGGACTATGCCTCACAATGCCTTATTCCCACAGTGGTGGTTGGTTTAGACCCAGAAAAGGCATTCAACAGGGTGTCCCGGGGCCTTTTATTGGACAACGTGGAAACTATGGGCTTTCCAGACAAAACCCCCACCACCTTTCGAGCGTTATGGTGCACCAAAGGCCTACGTTCTGATAAACTGATCCATTTCCTCACCCTTTCTGTCTACTAGAGGAACCCAACAGGAGTGTCCTCTCTCCCCGTTGCTAATCGCCTTGTATGTTGAACCGCTGGCAGCGGCCGTACACCAGGCAGAGAGGGTGGAGGGCTTATGCCTGCGGGAGGGAGTGACCATGGAATAGCCTTACTTGAGGGTGACATTATCCCCACCTTGACGTCACCAGAAATGTCACTTCCCAATACCCGGGATATAATGGAAACAAATAGTAAGCCATTAGGCTTCAAAGTTAATACCCCAAAAAACGAATTGTTAAGCTTAAATTTTACCCCCTCACTGCGCTGAAATCCATATTCCCTGTTGAATGGAACAGGAGTAGGATAAATTATTTAGGAATTCATTTAGTAAAATACCTTCCACACTGTGAACTTCAGTTATAAACCTATCATTCTACAGGTATCCAAGGATTTACAGAATTGGCAGACCATACCCCTTTCCTTGTTGACTAGAGCTGACGCTGTCCAACAAAGCATAATACTCAGACTTCTATACGATTTCCAAACCCTCTCAGTGGTTCCGAATAAAACTTATGTCCAATACCGGAATACAGTAATCTCACGATTTATCTGGGGAGGTGCCTGCCCCCGTATTAAATATAGTATTTTACAGTTACCTAAGGAGAGGGAAGGTTTTAGTCTGCCTAATCTGAATTTGTATGCTTTGGTGGCACAGCTGCGTATTGTATGCTGCTGGCTCACTCCAACAAACTGTGCACATTAGAAAATTATAGAATTTAATTTGAACAACCTTTTTGAGGGTAATAAGTATATATTTGACCATTCATTATCAGAAACACCTCTGTGCCATTTTTCTAGATACACAGCTATTGTTGCACAGCACAGGAGACGGTGCTGCAGCAGACTTATACAACAGCCAGTTATGGTATGGCTTTGGTCTACGGCCTGTGATTAAGACCTTTCCACCTAACTTGTAGGATGCGACACTTTGCTGATGGGTGCATCAGGGACTGAAATATATGCACCATTTTTACTCCTCTCAAGGCTTTTGTTTTTCATGGACCAGCAAAGGGAGTATGACCTTCCCAGACCTGCCCACATTAGATACCTGCAGATAAGATCATATCTTTTAGGAATGGGCCCTCAGTATAAACAACTCCCAGACAAGACACCTGCCCATTTAAAAACTATTAAAAGTTCACCAACAGGGAACATTATGGCCACATTTAATTGGTAATCTCTACATGAGTTTACTAGAATTGCTTCTTAACCCCTCCGTCATTATCTTGGAGAGATGGAATAAGGAATTACGCATAAATTATAGTAAGAAAATTTGGATTAAACATGCCTCGACTAACTGTTGACTAACTTCCTCCATACAATGGAGGGACTTCTCCTGGAGGTGTAGAATGTGTTACTTTCATATGCCCACTGTATAGGCCACTTACATGGGACCCCAACTGGGAAGGTGTTGGCATGAGTGTGGGGAGAAAAATGCAGATGTCATACACATTTTATGGACCTGCCCAGCACTTGTCACATATTGGCAAGATACTATATAACAGAAAATATTGGCGCCCGTTAATATTGGCGCTCTGCCTTTCATAAACTTATTAGCGCCCGATAATTTTCCTGATTTGGACTGAGTAAGCAATTGGCTCATCCAGCAGTATGCTGCTTCAGCTGTATAAAATCACCCATATTGCACAGCACAGTTCACAGCTCCAGCTTCGATCTCCCACTCCACGTGGGAGTCCAACAATACCCTGCCAGATCAACATGTAGCACTGCCCTCCTCTCCCCCACCCCCATCCACAGCCACTAACACACCCGAAAGCTAGCTCCCGATGCCACTTACAGCTTTCTCCTCTCGGGCAACACTGAGCTAGTTTCACCATAGACAGCTGTTCTATCCTTTTCATCAGCTGATGAAGCAGCACTACATCAGAGAGACTTGGCAACTCTTCTAACTCAGTCATTGCATACTCCACTGACGTAGAGAGGGTAAAACAGACTCTGACCAATGTCTGCCTAACACAGCTCAAGAGCGTTCAGCATGACACGGCTGTCCTGTGTGGAGAGGAGACACGTTCTAGCAGCAGCTCCCTCCAGTCTCAGCCAGACAAACAAAAAAGTGAAGAACAGTTTTTTACATGCTTCAGTAGTTTGCCTTGCCCCCAACCCCAAGAGAACTTGTTGATGACAGGATGTCTGTGTCCCTAGTTTAGCTGCACAGTAAATATTTGAGATCCATAAATTTTGGCGCATTCACTATAAATAGTGAATATAGCAAATATTAATGGATTGCAAATATTTCCTGTTATACGGTATATAGGACACTTTTAACACAGTGTTCTCAGACCAAGGCTTGCTTACCCCTCTTTGGCTCTTCTATCAATACCCCCTAGATGTGTTACAGAGCAGGTACTGAAGCTTTAATTAATACTAGTGTTAGCCAAAAAGGGATTACCAAAATGTGGCTACAAAAATCTCCGCCTCAGAAATCCACATAGATCAAGGTGGTGAATAATATTTACAGAATGGAGACTTTAACGGCTACCTTAGAGGGGGAAACGGAAAGAAAATGAGGAATTCTGGAAACAGTGGGTACTATATCAGCTTGAGGTGGAACCGAAATTTGTCCCATAGGGCCTATTTGGATCCACCATTAGTCTGTTCTCATTAAGATAAAGGTAACTCTCCTACTTTCAATATGAATGGGAAATTTCCCACAGGGGCACTAGGGAGTAATCTACGAAATGTGGTATTCTAGGGACATGGATATGTTGTTCATCCACACTCATTGGCAGTATCCTTGCCGCTTTAAATCTTGCCGGAAGGTCTTCAAGCTTGCTCCTCCCACCCACCCGGGTGGTATAACTCTCGGCTCCGCCCCATGACGCCAGATCTTCCTTACGCTTGGGAAGCTCAGGTTCCTCCTTAACGCTCTGCGTTTTGTGACTGGTTCCTATTTCTCCGTTTCGGATTTAAAAATAATATTTTGCAAAAAGACTTTGATCTTCATCCTCGCGACTCGCGATGGATAAATCGACTCCGGATTTCGGAGATGCCCATGCGGCAGAAGATGTCCGGACGGATCCACACTCCGCGTGTGTCTACTGCTTAGGCCTTGAGCACGACCCGCAGGCTTGCGACTGTGCTCATCTTTCTCGGCCCCTCGTCCTCGAAGACCGTGCTGCCGGTGCAACTGGCCGTCCGAAGCGCTTCTCCGGTGAAGTCCAAGGAGGCCCGTTGGCGGTGTCTGGCGCGGCTCAAGGATCAGCTCGAGCGGATGGTCGCCTCGAGGGCGGCGCGGCCG
Organism: Neoceratodus forsteri; assembly: GCA_016271365.2. NCBI lineage: Eukaryota > Metazoa > Chordata > Ceratodontiformes > Ceratodontidae > Neoceratodus > Neoceratodus forsteri. The sequence goes on from CM028137.1 coordinate 925,661,520, forward strand.
TATCTTCCTCGGCTGCATTTATCCCGCTCTCTGGGTTCTTCCTACGGCTTCCTTTAAGGAGCTTTGTCTGTCCCTCTCCACTAAAGGAGAAGGGCCTGCGTCTGCTGGACCTTTTCTCGGTCCAAAAGAGGACGAGGTAAGTCCCCTCCGTCGACGCTCTTGGGAGCGGAAAGGTCCCTCTCCCGGGCCGCCGACCGTCAGCCGGTCGAGCCTCTTCGGCTTCGCCACTGGCCTCACGGTGTCCCCGCCAGGTCAGTTGACCGAGACCCCACTGATGAAGTCGAGATTTTCTCGACCCATTGGCGAGCTGTCGCCTTTAGCAGCCGAGATTCCCCTCTCGGTTCCCCGGGAGAGTTGAGGATCCCGTGGGCTCGCCTGTGCCTCCGGTTCCGGAGCCCTCGGATGGACCTTCCGAGCGAAGGGAGTGTCGGTTCGGCCGACACCTCCCTGCACCGACCCGGAAATTCGGGACTCTCGGTCTCGGTCTCGGACCTCTTCATGCGTCCAGCCGTTCCCACCGCCATAGGCGGTCTCGGTCTCGGCACGTGGCAGCAGCGCCGCCGCTCGTCCTCGCCCTCCTCCTCGGATGAGGAGGCTTCGGGCGAATACGCGGACGGCACGAGGTGACCTTATGTTTAACAACACCTCCTGGCCGGAATAAGCCGACTCGCGCCTTCCCGGCCATTAAGTGGCTGTCACCGGAACGGCCGACACAACCCCTCGACTTGCCCGAGGAGCCTATACCCAGGCCGGTTGTTCGGCCAAAACCAGCTGCTCCACCGATTGCGGTGGAACCTCCGCCTCCACAGCCACCAATTGGGGCTCCGACCAAGGATTCTCGGTCGGCTAAGGGTTTACCCCATCGGCTGTCAGTTACCCTCACTCCCGACCGACCTCGGCAGGTGAAGGGTGGCTCAGGCCAGAGGCAGCTCTTCGAGGACTCTTCCGAGTCCAAGATGATTCCTCCTTCTTCTCCAAGCGACTGGACTTGGAGTCTTCAGAGGTCAGCCAATGGACGATAGCCCGTCGTCCTTCCTAGGACTGCTTCGCTCATCTCGGAGTCTACCGGGATGGAGCGAACCCGCTTCCAAACGGGCCAGGTATCCTCACGGAGATTCTGGACCGAGGATTCTCCGACGGAGGCCTTTCCGTGGCCGAGGCCATAGTGGGTCCAGCACTGGAACTTTGGCAGCGCCCTGCTTCCTGCCCTGCGCGCCCGGCCAGGATGGCCAGGAAGTATCACAGTCCCCGGTTCCTTGTCCGGTTTGGAACACCCCTCTGCTGAGGGTTGGTTACCAACAGCGTTTTCGCGCCCGGCAACGCCGGGATGTGGACAAACCTCCTGACAAGGAGTCCAAGAAGTTGGACTATGTCGGGCGAAAAGTCTACGCTGCGTCCTCTCTCGGCCTTCGTCAGGCCAGTTCGGCCGTCCTCATGGCACATTTTTCTCATGCCCTGTTGGGCTCCCTGGATGAGGTCATCCTCATCTTCCCGCCGATCTGCAGACTACGGTTAAGCAGGTGCGGGACCAGGCAAGGCAGTGGCCAAACAGCAGCTCCAGACTGCTTTGGATGTGGGAGACTCATGTGCCAGATCGGGGCGTGTCAGGTGGCTATGTCAGCGGGCTTGGCTGAGGATATCCACCTTTACTGGATACCCAGCACAAGTTGGCGGATGTTCCTTTTGGGACTGACCTCTTGCCCCTGGGGTGGAAGGTCACCTGCAGAGGATCGAGAAGTCCAATGCCACCTTGACTCGGTCTCTTCCTCAGAAGGACAAAGGTCAGAACCACAGCCTAAGCCTCTTTCGTCCTTCTGTGCCCTCGGCGCGCCGCCCAGCAACGCCAGGCCAGCAGGCTCGGCCTTGGCATCCCAAACCCAAGCCGCCGGCTTCCTCTAACAGGAGGCAGGGAGGAAAGGGCCCAGGAGGTCCCTCGCCGTCCCTCCTCCAAGCCTGCCCAGTAATGGGCTGAGGGTGTCGCCTCCATCCCGTCCACCTACCCCTGGGTCCCCTGGGGACGGCTCCGGCACTTCCGTTCCGCCTGGTCCGCTGTTACCACGGACAGGTGGGTCTTGGAGGTGGTGGGAAGAGGCCTGCCTCTGGAATTCGAGCAGGCACCACCCTTCAGAGCCGTCGCCTCGGGGGCTTCTGGATCCCAGCTCACTGGCGGCTCGTCGAGCCGACATCACTCTCCTCCTCCAGAAGGAGGTGGTAAGAGAGTGGTGGACCCTCCTTCAGACCCAGGGTTTGTGTCCAGGTACTTCCTGGTTCAGCAGGACCGGGCTGGCGCCCCATTCTCGACCTACACGACTCAAACAAGTTCCTAAGGTCTCGAACCTTCAGGATGGTCACTCTGGCTCAGATAATACCATCCTTGGAGCGGGCGCGTGGTTCTGCTCTCTGGACTTGCAGGACGCGCTTTTTTCACGCCCCTATCCGTCCGCTCCCACCAGAGATTCCTTCGCTCCGAGCGGAAGGATCTCTTCGAGTTCCAAGCCATGCCCTTCGCTTGTCTCCAGCTCCCAGGGTCTCACCAAATGCATGGCAGTGGTGACAGCATTCCAGCGCGCCGAGGGGTCCGGTGTACCCTCACCTGGACGACTGGCTGATAGCAGCTCCCTCCAGGAAGAGGCGGAGTGGTCCAGAGATCTGGCCTCCAGGTCTGCTCTCAACTGGGCCTCCTTGTCAACGAGGCCAAGTCGAACTCGAGCCGAAGCAGGTGATTTTATTCATCGGGCGCAGCTCGACTCTCTTCGAGCCAGGCGGCTCCCGGCCGGACAGGGCGAGGTTCTTTCCCTCCTTGCCCGATCATTTCTGGTTGGGCAATTGCGCCTGCTCCGGGACTTCTGCGCCCTGGGTCTCATGGCGCCTGTACCAGCGTGGTCCGCTGGGTCTGCGTGGAACATGCGCCCCTTCAGTGGGACTGGCCAGCCAGTGGTCACACCATGCATCCCTTGGACCAGCTGTAGTCGGTGACACAGGGATGTGGAATGCTCTCCAGTGGTGGACCGCTCCAGATCAATTGCAGGAGGGCATCCTGCTCGTCCGCCCGAGCCGACGGTCTCTCTGTCGACCGATGCCTCTCTGATGGGTTGGGGTGCCCATCTGGGGAACACGGCTCATGGCCTCTGGTCCCCGGGAGTCCCGATGCCATCAACCTGCTGGAGCTCAGGCGGTCCGCCTAGCTCTCACCGCCTTTGCTCCGTTCCTCCGGGGTCAAGTGGTCCGAGTCAGAGCGGACAATACCACGACCATGTACTATCTAAACCGCCAGGGCGGACGCGCTCCATGCTTCTATGCAAGGAAGCTCCCGCATTTGGTCACTGCGCGCAGCCTGAGGCGGATCTCTGCTATTCACGTGGCAGGAGCCTCCAACACCCTGGCCGATGCCCTGAGCGGATAGGGGCTGCATCCCACGTGGTCTCTCCCCGGAGGTAGTACAGCATCTGTTCTCCCTTTGGGGCACACCTCAGGTGGACCTGTTTGCCTCCCACGGAAGCAGCTGAGTCTGTTCCATGCCCGCCCCTCAGCAGGGCTCGCTGCAGGGGATGCCTCTCGAGGCAATGGACCTCAAGCCTCTTTTCGCCTTTCCCCATTTCCCTTGATCCACAAGGTGCTTCTCAAGGCGAGGAGGGACAAGGCGCAGGTGATTCTGATAGCCCCAGACTGGCCTCGCCAGTTCTGGTACCCAGATCTCCTCAGTCTCAGCTCCAGGATTCCGCGGCAGCTTCCAGCTCGCGCGGACCTGCTCTCAGTCAATCAGGGGAAGGTGTTCCATCCGGACCTTCAATCCCTGCACCTGACGGCCTGGTTCCTGAGCGGCTAGAGTTCCAGGCTTTGGGTCTTTCCGACGAGGTCCTCAATGTAGTTGAGGCGTCCCGTAAGGAGTCGACCAGAAAATGCTATGCCTTCAAATGGAAAAGGTTTTCCATTTGGTGTCAGGACAGGGCTTGGACCCTTCCTCCTGTTCCTTGGCAAGCATCTTGGTTATTATGGTCCTTTCTAGTCAAGGGCTTAGGTCGGCGACCCTAAGGGTGCACCTGCAGCCATCTCTGCTTACGGGCGCGGGCCGGGAAGCAGTCGATGCGCAGGAGAAGGTGGTCTGGCGCTTTCAAAGGCCTTGATCACATTCCCTCAGTCGCGGGAACCCCACCTCCGTGGGATCTACTGCTGGTACTGGCAAAGCTCATGGGCAAGCTATTCGAACCTATGCACAGGTGTGCTCTCTCTCACCTGTCGTGGAAGACCGCCTTCTTGGTGGCTATCACGCCAGCCAGAAGGATGGGAGAGCTCCAGGCGCTCCTCGAGTCTCCTTACCTGGTCTTCCACAGGGACAAGGTTGTCCATCCTCACCCGAAATTCCTTCCGAAGGTGGTGTCGAGTTTCACCTAACCAGGTGTTGACTCTGCCGGTGTTCCCACCCCAATCACACCGGAGGTCGAATATAGGCCCATACTCTGATCCCAGAAGGGCGCTCGCTATTATAAGGAGCGCACGGCTGAAATTGGGAGAGGTTCGCCAGCTGTTTGTCACCACGCGAAGCCGCGATCTGGCAGACCTGCAGCCAAGCGGACGATAAGCAGTGGGTAACCTCCTGCATAGATCTCTGCTATAAGTTAGCGGGCATGGAGCCTCCCAGAGGATAAGAGCTCATTCTACCCGCCATACTGCTGCAACGTGGCTGCTTCCAGGGACGTCCCTATCCAGGAAATCTGCAGGGCTGCTACCTGGAAGTCAGCAAACACCTTCATTACCCACTACCACATCGACCTTGAGTCACGCCGGGATGCTGGTTTTGGGGCCTCGGTTCTCCAGTCTCTTTCCCAAGTAAGTATATGGGGTGTGCGTCTTGCCTCCTCCTCCCGGAGAACTGCTAGGAGTCTGCCAATGAGTGTGGATGAACAACATATCCATGTCCCTAGAAATACAGGTTACTCACCTGTAACAGGAGTTCTAGGAATGGTATATGTTGTTCATCCACTACATCTCACCGACCTCCCCGGCTTGACGACAACCTGAGCTTCCAGCGGGCCAGATCTGGCGTCATGGGGCGGAGCCGAGAGTTATACCACCCGGGTGGGTTGGAGGAGCAAGCTTGAAGACCTTCCGGCAAGATTTAAAGCGGCAAGGATACTGCCAATGAGTGTGGATGAACAACATATACCATTCCTAGAACTCCTGTTACAGGTGAGTAACCTGTATTTATGCTATGCTAGTAATAGCACTTCAGACCTAAATTATTTTTGTATTAACAGTCTGGGCCACACTACTAATGTATGTTTCTTCTTCAATTTTGAATGTTTTGTACCATGTAAAGCTATCTGACAATAAAATATTACATTTCAAAGAGAAGAAATGGAAATGGACAGTAGTAAATAGGACAGAGAGTGAACACAAGGCAAATTAAGTCCCAGAAAAGTAATAAACACAGCAAAATTTCTTTAACCAAACAAATCAGCCAAAGTATATTAAGTGAGCATCTGTCATTTGAATGGAGGAACAGTGGTGTTTATATGTAGTTGCTCATATTAAGAAAGTTGTTTGCCATCTTATTATAGTGAAATGGTTTTACTGAAGTCTCCTAATCAGGCACTAAGGCAAAGTGGTGTGCTTTGTTGCACATAGAGTCAGATATGTTGCGTTTCTTTTTTCGTTTCAGAAACCCAAGGTCTGATGAAATTCAGAATGACGCACACCCTGGAGTGCACTATTTATGCAATAAAACATGACAGGATGTGGTATGTTCATGAATATTGTCGTGCCTGGGAGTGATGTGAAGCACAAGTCAGCATCACGAGTGTCTCATGCACTGAGAAGTGACAATATCCATGGCATACGAAACCCTGGAGTATAATATTGCAGTTATGAAATTGATACATTCGATATAAATTAAACATTTAAAAAACTTCAAAAAGTGTTTTCCATTTTTTTAATATGTAAGGGTAAAGGGAGGCTCATTTTGTGCATGCAGGTCAGCAGATGGCACTTTAGTAGTGCTGGAAGGTAAGAATGGGACAGGGTGCCTCCATATAGTTTAGTTCTGCCCACCACCTAAAAATGCAGAGTTCTGTGTTGCACACATTTCTTTAAATGTTGTGCAAAGCTGCTGGTGGGAGCCTGAATTGATAATACAGTGGCAGCGTAAGAGTACATTACATGAACATTGAGGCTGTTGCAGTGATTCCCGTGATGGCGACAGGGTACAACTCCTTTTGCAAAAGAAGTCAGCGTGGATGTTCAGACTTTGAAACTACATGGTGTCAATGATTATATGGACTGGGAACCATTTCTATAATTTTCCTGTAGCTAAACCAACTATGTATCATTTGCTGACCCAATGATACGTCTGTAACATGTACTAAGCTTTCACTCTTGTTCTTATGTGTATATTCATTCAAGACTTATTCACCCATTTGCCATCAGCCATCAGTATATTATTTATACTGTGTCACTTGCACCTTGCCATTGTGATCATCACACCTTCTCCATTCCCTCCCACCCTCCTCACTGTTATTTCTTTTTCTAGCCTCAGTAATCATTCTTCCTCATTCCCTTTTCTCCAACCCTGCAACACAGTTGTTTTGGTCAACACCTTTAACACTGTACTCCTCCCCACCTGCTTACTTTCCTTTTTTTGTCTCTCCTTTTCACCTTCTCTCAATTCAGTTTTTAACTACTATGGCCACACTATTTGAACATTGGTTTATATACTTCACAGCCATTTAGTTTACTAAAGATTATGCATTATATTCTATTTCATGTTAATTGTACCATAGTACATTACGATGCAGCAGGCTTTAGTTTTTCTCTCCCAGTGTTTGTCATATTGCTATGACAAGTGCAGATGCAATCACATCTTCTCTTTGTTTGAAAGCTGGTTACTTAGAATTATGAAATCGGTAGAAAGAATGCTGGATCTTGACTAGCCAACAGGTACTGTCAGCCGGACCATTATTCCAGCACAACAGCCTAGTTGAAAGTGGCTCAACAAGAATTTGTTTAACAAACTCATTCAAAAGGACCCATTTCATAATCGCAGTGAGGCACTCCGTGGTGCGTGTTATGGTGGGCTAATGGCCCTTTTCAGGTGGTGAAAGCACTTGACTACACTTTGTGCTTCAGCCCACCCGATGCAGGCCATTATCAACACACCCCTGCCATGCCTTATTGCTTAATTATACAGTAAGTGTATTGACATAACACTGTACTGACGAGCATTTCACACAGTCTGTTTCCAGGATGCTGCTGTACCTCATACGTGACTATTTTTGCACACACACACACACACACACACACCATTTTTGAGGTAGGTTTTTATCTGCTTGGTTTTATAACTCTTTTTTTATGTGTCTTTATTAAATTCCATTTTTTGATAATCTCCTTGTGGCATTTTCCAAGTGACTACGCTCCTACAGGGATTTTTTCAGGTTCTGTTCAGTCACTGTGGAGCAGCAGCCAACCATGAGGTCATAGTGTTGACTTGTACTTTTACAGCCAGTAGTTGTTTTTTTTTTTTTTTTTTTTTTTTGTAATAAGCTAACTTTGTTTCTCCAGTGTATTGGCATTGCAACTAGTATCATGTTTAGGTTATAGCTTTTCAAACCCGAGGAATCCCTCACTATGCTTAACCACTGCAATCAGTCTGCTGGATTGAGCTGCCCCGGAGAATGGAATTTTATGCTAATTATGGACTCTTAGAATGAAATTCAAACCTCTGCTGTGTGATCATGCTCCACTCTGCCCTCTGTGTCAGTTAGGTATAGGGTTATTGTTTTCTTATCGCTATTCTTCGGTTCCTGATTGGTTCCCCAGAACCAGAGAAAGGCCTTTGAGCCGCACGATTTCGCTTCTGTTAAAACAAAAAAAACCAAAACGAAATTTCATATTTGTTCCCCTTTCTACCACTTTATGTTACTGTTTTGTCCTGGTTCCCTTTTTCTGTGAGAACTGTAAGTTAAAGTACTATTAAAAGTAGCTGTTCGGTCCTTTTGCAGGAACCAAACTGAAAAGAGTTTTCTCACCCCAGCAGTCCTTTAGCATCAGTAACATATGCAGCTAGCTGGCTGGGTGCAACTGCCCCAAAGGTGTGGCCTTAGATAATGAGTTTAGGGAATTAGCCAGTCAGAATTTAGGAAGGGAGTGTGCTGAGAGGGAACTGCCTGAAGTACCTCAGAATTTTTTCGAAGATGGATGGGCACATGTCCAAAGAAACATAGAAGCTGACAGCAGATAAGGACCGCAAGGCCCATCCAGTGTGCCCATTTTTTCTACCTTATGAATGTGCCATAGGCCTTTACTCTGTCAATGGCCTATCGATTCATACTCATCTGTATTGCTCCCTTATGCCTATCCCATGCCTGTTTGAAGCCCTGCACTGTATTCATATCCACCACTTCCTGAGGTAGGTGGTTCCATGCATCTACCACCCTTTCTGTGAAAAAGAACTCTCACATTGCCCCTTAATTAGCCTCCCTCTAATCTCCTGCTGTGTCCTCTTGTCCTGCTATTTTTCTTATATTGAAACATGTTAGACTCTTTCACCTTGTTAATGCCCTTAAGATGTTTGAATGTTTTGATCATATCACCTCTCTCTCCCTCCTTTGCTCTAGGGTATACATATTGAGCTCCGTTAATCTGTCCTTTATATGTTTTCTGATGCAGTCCCTGCACCATTTTGATTGCCCTTCTCTGGACTGCCTCCATTTTGTTAATGTCCTTGTGCAGGTGCGGCCTCCAGTACTGCACTCAGTACTCCAGATGGGGCCTAACCAGTGACTTGTAAAGAGGGATTATTACCTACCTCGTATGACTTGTGATACCCTTACTGATACACCCCAACATCCCTCTAGCCTTACATATGGATTTAGTGGTCTGCTTGGATGATTTCAGGTTATCTGTGGTGATGATGCCCAAGTCTCTCTCTTCCCTTGTGATTGCCAGCAACTCTCCTCCCAACCTATAGGTAGCTTCAGGGTTTCTCTTTCCTATGTGCATGATCTTGCATTTCTTTGCGTTAAACCCCAGTTGCCACTTTTCTGACCATTTTGCTGGTTTGTCCAGATCTCTTCTCATTCTGCCCACCCCATCTGGGTCATCTACTCTGTTGCAGATCTTGGTGCCATCTGCAAACAGACAAACCTTTCCCTCCAGTCCATGTGCAATGTCACTGATGAAGATATTGAAGAGGACTGGCCCCAGGACTGATCCCTGAGGTACCCCACTTGTGACTTGCATCTCTTCTGACTGTATACTGTTTACCACCACTCTCTGTTTTCTACCCGCCAACCAGTTTGCCACCCAGTTGACCAACCTCGGACTCACCAAGAGCCTACCCAGCTTATTAATCAATCTTCTGTGTGGAACAGTATTGAAAGCTTTGCTGAAGTCAAGGTAGGCGACATCAACTGCTTCCCCTTGGTCCACCACGCTGGTTACCCAGTCAAAGAAATCTATGAGATTAGTGTAACCCCCTTGCTACCCGGGGTTACTAGAATCCCAGTAAGACCTAGTGGTAGGCAGGGAAGGCAGCTTGTGAAACTCCAGTTAATTGGGTTTCACACTGTCTCACTCTGTTCTCAGTCTCAGCTGAGACTGAGGGATGACATCACCATAGAACTATCGCAGCTGCATAAGCCACAATGGAATCTGCAGCAGGGAGTTGGAATAGAATGTTGGGAGGTTTGAACAGTAGTCAGTGTTCAGTTGGAGTTGAGAGCTTGCTGAGGAAGCAGCACAGCAGCTCAGTGTAGGCTCTTGGAGCCTCAGCCCTGACAGAGGACTACATTTAGGTAAAAAGGGTGTGTGTCTCCACCAAAAGAGAGACACAGAAGATAATTGTACGTGGTGGAGACCACTGATTCGGGTCTCAGTGCCCCCTCCCTCCGGGGATGGGGGCAGGAAAGGGTTTCCTGCATATTTCTGGGGCAACCCCGTGGTTCTGCTACTAATGGAGAAGCTGCCTGTTTGTTCCAGAGTTTTTGGGAAAACAAGACGACTTGTGAATAGTCTGTGGGACACCTGCGACCGGAGGGTAAGTGTCTGCTCTTACTAAAGGGCCTATGTTTTTCGCCCTGGGACTTGTGTGACATGTGGGAATTGGACTACTGAAATAGTGGGAGGCCTAGAGTAATAGGCGTAGCCAGAAAGTAACCTTCTTGTTGTAAACCCATGCTGTCTTGGATCCTGCGCTTCTATGGATTCCAGGTGTTGCACTATCCTATCCTTAAGGAATGCCTCCATAATCTTGCCCACTACTGAGGTAAGACTGACTGGTGTGTAGTTCCCTGCTGCCACTCTTGTGGAGCGGGATCACAGAGCCCTTCTCCAGTCTTCCGGGATCTCTCCTGTGCTCAGAGACTCACTAAACATTTTTTTTAATAGCTCTACTAGTTCCACCCTTAGCTCCTTCAGTATCCTGGGATATAGGCCATCTGGTCCTATTGCCTTGTCTACTCTGAGCTTAAAGAACTCTTGTAGGACCCTTTCTTTTGTGAAGGGACTTGTGCACACCTCCCCCCCCCCGGTGTCCATGGTGCTTAGCTGTGGGCCCTACCCTACCCTACCCTCAGTAAATACTGAGCAGAAGTATCTAGTTAGGATGGATGCTTTTACTTGGTCCTCCACACACTCCCTCTTATCCCCTTTGATCTTAGCAATACCCCCTCTGGACTTTCTCCTTTCACTAATGTATCTATAGAAAGTCTTCTCCCCTTCTTTTACTGTCTGTGCTAGTGTTTCCTCTGTTTGGGCCTTTGCCTGCCTTACCTTCTTCCCTTAGGGAAGTTTGGTATGCCTCCCTATCTTCGTCCCAGTGCGTTGCCTTATATTTCCTGCAGGCCAAACTTTTGGCTCTGATCTTTTCTGTTACTGTTTTTTGAGAACCAAAGTGGTTTCCTCCTTCTTTTGCTCTTGCCTTTCTCCCTGACACAGTGGTTTTTCGTAAAAGCCACCGAAAATTGGGCAAAAGCAAAGAAATAGTAACTATAAAATCATCACAAAATGAAGTATTAGCACAGGTATTGGAATACAGATACATGGGGGTATGGATTGATGATGCTCTAAAATTTGATAAGCATGTACTAGATACAGTATCAAAGGTAAATAAAAGGTTGGGAGCGTTTAGACGGACTAGCTTCTGCATGAATAAAACAATGAGGGAAACTGTAATAAATCAACTTCATCTCCCAGTATTAGAATACGGCAACTATGTATATGGCCTGGCAATACTAAAAATTGATAAACTGCACAACAGAATGGCCAGATTTATAACAAGAAAGGATTACAATGTTCATCATTGTGAGTTATTTGAGGAACTAGGATGGCTCCCGGAGGAGAGTAACAGGCAGATTGCCTGAGCAACCCAGATCTAGAGTGTTAAAATCAGAAACAGCCTAAGTACCTTTGTGACGAAATGAAAATGCATGCTCATAATCTACAAGACTTGAATTTAAGAAATTTTGTTGTCCCAAAACTTAAAAATACATACAGTAATTTGTGTTTCCCAGTGATTGTAGACAGGGCATGGAATGCTCTTAAATCAGTAAAAAAATAAACAATTCAAAGATGTGAAATGATTCTCAACAAGTTTGAAGTTAGAATTAAGAGTAAGGTGTGAATGGTATGGCTAGGAATTAGGAAACCTTTAAATTGTACCTAGAAAAGTGAAGTGCAATATATGTATAATTAGTGTTTTTTAAATGTGTTATTGTTGTATGATCTCTGATTAATTTATTAGTATTGTTATGAATGGTTTGTTTAGTATATTTTGTTGTCTTATGTTGTTGTTGTACTAGGCTTTAATTGTTTAAATTCTGTATAACAGGAGCATCTTGTAAATAGGATTATGTCTTAATGATGTATGATGTCATCAACTTTCCTGTAAAAAAAAAAAAAAATAAGTTTTTACTACTACTATTATTACTACATGTTGCTTCAAGTATTGCATCCTTAATGCTTGTCCACTTTTCCTGTACCCCACATCACCTGTATTTCATCTTGTCAGGGCTAGCTTAACTCTGTTGGCCATCTTATCAAAGGTAGCTCCTCTGAAGTTCCATGTTTTTGCCTTGTGATTCTTTCCCCGTTGGTCAGTACCCAATCCAGGATAGACCTGTCTCTTATGGGTTGTTGTACCAGTTGTTTGAGGCCCTCCCCCTGCAGAGAATCCACTATGTGTCTAGTTCTTGCGGATGTTCATGCTGGTATTGACCAGTCTGTATCTGGCATGTTGAAGTCTCCCTTTATCAGAACCTCCCCTTTAGTTGTCATGTTTTATATGTCTTCTAACAGTAAGGTGTCTCTGGAGGCCTGTAGAAAACCCCATTTCATATGGCTGTCCCATTTCCTGATTCCAGGGTGACCCACAGATCTTACTTCGAGAGGGTTCCTTCAGTAGGTCATCACATATAGGACTGGCACCACCTGGCGTCCGGCCATGCAGCAGACTTTTCTAATAATACCTGAAGGGGGACTGCCCACCTGATGTCACATGACTGACATCAGCATGACTGTATATAGTGGGTGGTCCCCACGCCCGCCCTCCAGTTCTTTCCCGCCGTCTCCTCATGTCAGTTGCATCGCAGAGTTCCATATAGCGATCGTCAGGAAAGTGTCTTGCGTCGGAATATCCTTCACTAATTTTTCCAACTGTTTCATGTTTATTATTGATGTCTTCACCAAAGAAGTGCTCGTCCTATGGCACTTAGATCCCGCACAAAGACTGTCACCTCAAGTGTGTCCTCTGTTTAAGCCCGGACCATCCGGTCTCCTCCTGCCCTGAGTGCCAGACCTGTGACCAGGCCACAAAAAAGAGGAGACAGCAGGCTTTGGAGGCCCATCTGCTAAAAGCCCGTCTGGCTTCCCTCGAGAAGAAGATGGATCGGCTTAGACATTCTTCGCCTGAAAAGGCTTCTCCTTCTAAAAAACACAAGGAGAAATCTAGGGAGCGGGAGCGCTCCACAGATGACGCCAGGCCCTTGACGAGCAAGACTCAGCCGCCACCTAGTAAGGACGGTAAGTCTGGTAAATCCACGGCAGGTGAGTTGGCCGTCGGCTCCTCCGATGACTGCATGGTCTCGGCCGATAGGTCGGCCCCCGGCTCCTCTGGGGACCACGTGGCGGCCGGTGAGACGACTACCCAGGCTGTGGGTACTCGCCCGGCATCGGTCAATAAGCCAGCCGGGGGCTCCCCTCCCAACTCTACCCAATAAGTCAGCCGTTCCTGACGACCGCACGGGTGCAGTTCCCCCATTGAGGCTTGACGGTGCCTCACCCGACGTCCGGTGGAACCAGAGGGAGAAAGTCCCTCACCTTCCTCGCCGTTACCCTCCAATTCCCCAGCAGGTACCTCAGGCGATGACAACAGAGAACCCCTCGAATCTGTCGATGCCTCGGAGTCTGCTCCACTTTCCCCTCTCAGGATCAAGGAGAAGGAGGTTCCTCTTCGGCCATCCGGCATTACTATAGAGGCCCCTCCTCTGCCTTCTGGTGGGCTCCTGGCGCCTCAGACGCCGGTTGTCCCGACAGCAGTCCCGCAGCCAGGAACGGTTGTCCGGCCTCTGCCTGTGGCCCAGATGCCGGATCAGGTCCCGCCACCAGGGCCTCTTCGTTCGGATCAGACGCCGGCCCCTCTGACGCCAGATCGGGTGGTGCCGGTTCCGATGTCGGTTCCCCTGATGTGGGCTGTCCTGACGCCGGAACCTCAACCTATTTATACTATGGCAGGTCTGATGTGGGTACCCCCAATGCCAGATCTGACAACAGGGATTTATACCAGACCTCAAACTGTCCCGCATTACCCGCAAGGGTATCCTTGGGGCTACCACCCGGTGGGAGCCCCACTCCGGACTGGAGTGAGTTTGGGCAGTTCTACCCTGCATCCAATCCCTACTTGAAATTCCAGGGATTCCAGGGTTATTACCCTCCACCGGTTCCTGCTCCTCCTCCTCCCCCTCTGCCACCCCTCCTCTGGTCACCCTGGATTTCAAGGCTTTAATCCAGTCTTGGTGACAGGGGACACGGTCGGAGTTGGTCTCGGACCTGGAGACTAGGCTCCCACAACCGCGGTCTCCCAGGTCTCCTTCTCCGAGCAGTTCTTCCATCACCACTGTCCATTCTCGGGGAAGACTCGGCAGAATGTTTCCCTCCAGATACCAGACGTCGTCCTGTCGAGGAGGCGGACGATGATAGTTCAGAGGGGGCGGATGATTCTTCAGAGGAGGTTCCGGAGGACCCTGAAGACACGAAAGGCAAGGAGTCCCCGAAGTCTCCACCAGAGGACCCTGCCTTTTCAGATCTGTTGAGGTCCATGAAGGATTACTTCGACTGGGAGTCTGAGGAACAGGACCCCATGAGACAGAGACTGGCGGAGCATCTCTACCTAGAATCTCTGTCTCTGGTCCCCATTCCTCCCTGGATGGCACCTCACCAAGACCTCACCACTACCATCTGGCAGATGCCTCATACCCTCCCAGCTGTCCCCAAACGGGCGAACAGGCTTTACCGGGTGCCAAAGGATGCCCTGTTCCTGAAGGTTTATCCCAAGGCTGACTCTGTGGTCATCTTTGCGGCTCATGATCGCTCCTCAACACCAAAGCACATGAGCACCTCTCCTCCTGACAAAGAGTTGAGGCAGATGGACCAGTTCAGAAAAAAGATATACTCGTCGGCCACGTGCGCCCTTCGGTCCCTCAGTTACGTGGTCCACATGGTGTCCCATCAAAAGGCTACCTTGGCCAGGCTAGAAGCGTGAGTCCAGTCCATGGACCCCTCGCCTTTGAAGGAGGAACTTTCCAAGGATCTTCGCCTCTCCAGAGTTTCATGTAGGCATGCCTTACGTGCAACCTATGACTTTGTCGACTCGGTGGCTTGTACCTCGGCAACTGCCATAGCCCTTAGACTGCATTCCTGGCTTTGCCTTTCTGGACTCGTCAACGAAGTCCAGTCGGCGATTCAAGGTGCCCCATTTAGGGGCTCGGTGCTTTTTGGTGGGGACACCAGAGACATTATCACAGACCACAGGACAAGGGCCTTGCACGTAGGTCTATGAGATCAGTGTACCGATTGGGCTCCAAACATCAGCAGCAGTAGCCCTTTCAGGAAAAGGACCTGGAGGCAGAGAAAGAACGCTCAGGCATGCCACCAAGGGAAGTGGAAGGCCACGGTTACAGCCACCCCTCCTGCCTCCAAAAATCAGAGATGTTCAGGAGGCCCTCCCCCTGAACATCCCACCACTTCTTGACTCGCCAGCCCCACTGCCTTCTCAGTCTCGTGACGGGGAGCAGGTTGGGGGGGGGTTCGCCTGCCACACACAGGACTGGAGAGCGATCACCTCCAACTAATGGGTCCTGCAACTAGTGTCCATCGGACACACCATAGAATTTCTGGAAATTCCTCCAGAAACTACCAAAAAAGTCCTCTTGTTCTCTGGACCAGGCTCTCCCACTTCGCGAGGAGGTAAACTTGCTCTTGCTCAAAGAAGCAATCGAGCGGGTCCCCTTCCGGCAAAGGGGAAAGGGATTTTACTCTCACTTTTTCCTGGTTCCAAAAAAGACTGGGGACTTCAGACCCATACTCGACCTAAGTCAACTAAATCAGTTTGTTGAGTACAAAAAATTTTGAATGCTGACACTCCAGAGCCTCCTCCCTCTCCTCATGGAGAACCACTGGCTCTGTGCACTGGATATGCAGGATGCCTACCTGCACATCCCCATCTTACCCAGCCACTGCCGATTCCAGTGCTTTTGTTTCCAAGGGGAACACTTCGTTCCGAGCGCTCCCTTTTGGTCTGTCTTCGGCACCACGGGTTTTTACCAAGTGCCTGGCGGTGGTCACGGCATTCCTACACCGCAGGGGTATTGTGATTTTCCCTTACCTGGATGATTGGTTGATTTCAGCCCCGTCCAGGGATTCTTTGTTGGAGGCTCTTACCTTTACCCTAGACCTTTTCAGCAGACTAGGGATCACAGTCGGTGTTCCCATTTCATCCCTTATCCCTGCCCAGAGACTTCAGTTCATTGGGGCAGTCCTGGATACGGTCCTGTGCAGAGCCTTTCTGCCTCCAGACAGGGTGGAGACCCTTATCTCTCAGGCCTCCAAAGTGGCTTCTTGCAGAACCATCCCAGCTCGGGAGGGTCTACGCCTTCTGGGTCTGATGGCGGCCGCCATCATAACCATTCCCCTAGCAAGACTTCACATGAGGGTCACTCAGTGGTCATTGAGGGGGCAGTGGGATCAGCTCCTGGACGACCTGGACCATCTGGTTCTGGTCTCCTCTGTGGTTCAGAAAGAATTGCAGTGGTGGATGCATTCTCGCAGTCTTTCTGTGGGACTTCCCTTTCCGAGCCCTGCACCACTAGCTACCCTCACCACGGATGCCTCGAATATGGGGTGGGGAGCTCATCTTGGGGAGCACCAAGCCAAGAGACTATGGTGTGGCATGGAGACTCCTTTGCACATCAGTGTTCTGGAGTTGAGGGTGGTCCTATATGCCTTACAGGCCTTTCAGGCCCTACTTCCAAAGGGATCACTGCTAATCCAAACGGACAACATGTCAGTAGTTTGGTATATCAACAAACGAGGAACCCGGTCGTACCCCCTGTGCAGGGAGGTGACGCAGGTGTGGAGCTGGGCAGTCCAGCACCATCTGGTCCTTGTGGCCATGCACATTCCGGCCGTTTTAAACGTCCTGGCGGACAGTCTCAGCAGATCTCGGACCCTAGCTCACGAGTGGGAACTGCATCAGGAAGTGGCGGAATCCATCTTTTAACGTTGGGGGCATCTGGAAATCGACCTCTTTGCCTCCAAATCCAACGCAAAGCTTCCCAGCTTTTGCTCGCTTGTTCCAGGGCATGGTGCTTTCTGGAACGATGCATTATCTCTATCTTGGACAGGGAAATTTGTGTACGCATTCTCTCCGTTTCCCATTCTGCAGAGGGCTCTTCTCAAGCTTCAAGCGGAGAAGGCAAGGATGATCCTCATCAGTCCTCTCTGGCCGAGACAGACCTGGTTACCGCTGCTGCAGCAGCTTTCCAGGGAACCACTGGTTCCACTTCCAGTGACTTGCGACCTCCTAACCCAGGATCAGGGTCGACTGTTGCACCCGGGGCTCAGGACCCTGCATCTCCATGCGTAGCTCCTGCGGACATAGCTGTTTCCCATTTTGTGGTTTCCTCCAGGGTTGCTCAAGTCCTCATTGAGGCTAGAAAGCCCTCTACCCATTCCACTTGTGCCATGAAGTGGAAGCGGTTTCCCATGTGGGCGACCGCTAAGGGTTGGAACCCCTTTTTCTGGTTCAGCCCCACAAGTCATGGAATACCTTCTTCACTTACCTGACTCCGGTCTGTCCTACTTTTCTTTGAAGGTCCATATCTCCGCTATCTCAGCGTACCATGAGGTAGTGGATGGTAAACCCGTGACTCAGTTGGAGGTCTCAAAAACCTTTCTGAAAGGGATTCTCCATCTGAAACCCCCCATCCGCAGCCCAACTCCGCCTTGGGACTTGAACTTCATCCTGGAAAAACTCACCCTTCCTCCTTTCGAGCCAGCTATGAGCTGTGATTTGCGCATCCTGTCTTGGAAGGTGCTTTTTCTTGTGGCTATCACGTCAGCCTGAAGGATTTCAGAACTTCACGCTCTAGTCTGCAAGGAGCCCTATCTGATTTTCCATAGGGACCGGACGGTCCTCAGAACTCATCCGAAGTTTCTTCCCAAGGTAGTGTCAGAAGCCACGCTGAATCAGTCAGTAGAGCTTCCGGTGTATTATCCGTCCCCTTCTAACAGAGGTGAGGCACTCCTTCATACAATGGACGTCCATCGGATTCTCCAGTGTTACACCCACTGGACCAAAGAGTTCCGCTCTTGCGACCAGTTGTTTGTTTCCTTTGCCTTGAGATCGAAGGGCAAACCGATTTCTAAGCAGGGCCTGTCCAAGTGGTTTGGCAACTGCATTAGATTCTGTTACCAGAAGTATGAAAAGCCTCTGCCGGGTTCTATCAGAGGTCATTCTACTAGGGGAGTGGCTGCCTCCGAGGCCTTCCTATGGAACGTTTCTGTGGCCGACATTTGCGCTGCCGCTACTTGGAGTTCTGTTCATACCTTTACCAAGCATTATAGTCTGGACATTGCTTCTAGATGGAGGGCTGACTTTGGCCTAGCTGTCCTGCAGGGCCTTCTGTCTTAGATTGGTTTCATTCGGGATTCCAGTTTTTTCCATTGGAGTTGGCTGTCCTCCTCCCTAGTTTCTCTCAGTCTCTCCTTGGAGGAACTGCTTGGGACTCTGTCATACATGTGATGACTTACTGAAGGAACCCTCTCGAAGTAAGATAGTACAGTTACGTAGGAACTTACCATAACAGTAGATCTTCAAGAGAGGTTCCTTCAGTAGGTCATATTTTTCCCTGCCTCCTTCCCCTCATTTTCTGTTTTTACAGGCACTCCAAATCCTGTTCGCTGCTGCTGTCAGGCCTCTTCCTGGCTCTGGTGGGAGAACTGGAGGGCGGGCATGGGGACCGCCCACTGTGTGCAATCATGTGACGTCGGGTGGGAGGTCCCCCATCCGGTATTGCTAGAAAAGTCTGCCGTGCGGCCTGACTCCAGGTGGCGCCAGTCCTATATGTAATGACCTACTGAAGGAACCTGTCTCGAAGATCTACTGTTACGGTAAGTTCCTACTTAATTGTACTTTCTTCTGGCTCCTTATGTGTATTCTGAATTTCTGTAGCTTTGATATTTTCCTCGACATAAAAGGCCAACAGGAGTCAAAAAGAGAGACATGCAAATGTCAAGAATTTAAAACACAATTTCCACAACCTCAAAACCTATTACCTTAAGCTTGATAGGCAAATTTGTTAATAAACTGAAAACTGAGCCCTTCTCCTAGAAGGTGAACAGAGGAGGAAGGGTGGGAGCTTACTGATGCTAAAGGACCCCTTGGAAGAAAGATTACTAAGGTGAGTATTTTTTTCTTTTCACCCCAGGAGTCTTTTAACATCAGTAACGTATGCATCCAGCCAGCTAGCTACATATGCTTACTGATGCTAAAGGAGCCCTTGGAAGAAAGAAGATTACTATGGTGAGTAATTTTTACTTTCTGTTGTGGGGAAACTGAACTGCTTTTTGGAGTTGTCTCGATTAGCATGACTGACAGACCCAAAAAGAAAATGGGACCTACAGGCTTTAAACATTTGTTTCAAACTCCTGGCTAAGACAGACTGACATGAGTTGTGTTGAGTTGCCTGGGTCCAGATCACTATTTTTCTAATTGTGAAATCTGCATGAAGTTTTGCCCCCAAACTATTTAGAAAAGGGCTAAAAAATTGGAAGACCTGGTGGCTTCTCGGTCTTCCTCATTACCAAAAGGCTCAGATGAGGGTCTAACCCCTCAAAGGAAGCAGAAGGACAAGTCTGCTAAAGATGGATCAGAAACCAGGGTATCTGAACGGGGGAACCCTGAGACCAGTAGACATAAAAGAGCATCTGAGTGCTGCACACTCGAGCAGACTAGATAGACCATATGGTCTGTATCTGCTGGCAGTTTTGCATGTTCATATGAGCAGGTACCACAGACGGTGCATTAATTATTTACAATCTGAACTTTCATACGAACATATGAATCTGCCAGCAGATAAAGGTGTTTTGGTCTGTCAAGTCTGCTCAAATGTGCAGCCGGCAGCCCTCATACTGCAGCTGCCCCTCTCTCCAGTGACCCTCCCCCCCCTTACTCTGTCCCATCCCCTTTTGAAGCCGCCCACCGTGTTACAGGATACCGCTTCCCCTGGTAATGCATTCCAACCTGCCACCACCCTCTCCTTAAAGTGTCTCTTCATTTCTCTCTGAACCTATCCCCAGTCTCCTATCGTGCTCTCAGGTGTTCCCCATTAACTGGAAAAGCACCTATGTGTCCATTCTGTTTATCCCCTTCATGTATTTGAAGGTCTCCCCTATCCCTCCTCTCCTCCAAGAAGTAGATGTTCAACTCCCTCAACCTGATCTCGTAGGGCAAGTCCCCAACCCTTGGATCATTTTTGTTGCCCTGCACTGCCTCCAGTACTCCAATGTCCTTCAGGTATAGCCGCCAGAACTGCACACAGTACTCCAGGTATGGCCTAACCAGTGACCTGTACAGCTGCAGGATCACCTCCCCTCTCCTGCAGGATATGCCCCTGGCAGTACAGCCTAACATCTTGTTAGCCTTGGCAGCTGCTTTTCTACATTGTGCAGAGTTGTTCATTGCTCCTGTTATGATCATCCCTAGATCTTTCTCCCCTGTCCTGGTCAGCTGAATACCCCCTAGCTGATAGCTCCTCCTTGGGTTTTTTGCTACGAAATGTAGCACCTTGCATTTCTTATCATTGAACCCCGGCTGCCAAGTGTCTGACCAGGCCTCCAGTTTCGCCAGATCATCCTGCAACCCCTGCCATTCCTCTAGGTCATCCGCTACTGCTCCCATCTTGGTGTCATCTGCAAACAAACTGATCTTGCTCTTAATGCCTATGGAAATGTCTGCTATGAAGATCCCAAATAACACCAGCCCCAGTACATATCACTGTGGCACCCTGCTTGTCACTGCCCTGAGCAACGTGAGCCACCACCACCCTCTGCTGTCTCCCTTGCAGCCAATTCCCTACCCATCCCACCATCTTTTCCCCAGGCCCTGTGCCTTCGAGCTTACTACCTAGCCTCCCATGTGACACCAAATCGGCCCCTGTCCAACTGCCTGGTTACCCTATCATAGTACTTCACCAGGTTAGTCTGACAGGATCTGCCCGAGACAGACCCATGCTGCCAACTATCCTGCAGCCCATTAGCTTCCAGGAGGGAAACCAGCCTCTACTTCAAGATTGTCTCCCATCAGTTGTCCCACGATGGATGTGAGGCTTACTGGCCTGTAGTTCCCTGGCTCATCCTTGGGGCCACTTTTGTGGAGGGGCACCACGTCCGCTGTCCTCTAGTCCTGTGGTATACATCACAAGTCCAGGGAGGCATTGAACAGGTCTGCCAGTGATTCTGCCAGGACATCTGCTAGCTCCCTTAGCACCTTTGGTGCATGCCATCCGGCCCTGGCACCTTGTCCACCCTCAGTGCCCTCAAGCCCTCAAGTACCCTGCCCACTTGGATTTCCCTGTCTCCTCCTCCCCCATGACCTCCCAACCCCCTGGGTATTTACCCCTTTCTCTTAGGTAAATACAGAGTAGAAATACTCATTTAATGCTTCTGCCTGTTCTGCCCTTGTCTCCACCCCCCCCCATCCTCAAAATTTGGTCTTTGCAGCTCCCTTTCTCCCTGATGTACCTAAAGAAGTCCTTCTCCCCATCTTTAATGCCCTGTGCCAGCCTGAGTTCCCTGGATGCCTTGGCTGCCCTGACTGCCCTTGTCACTTCCCATGACTCCTTCAGGTATTCCGCTCTGTCCTCCTTGTTGTGTTGTGCTGTCTAAGGCGCTCTTTTCCTTCTTACTTGTCCTGATCACAGCGCCCCCGCCTCACCCAGCTAGGCTTCTTGGTTCTAGCCCTCTTACTCTGTACCCTTGTACATGTTGCGGTTGCCTCCTCTGTACCCCATTTAATGACCTCCCACCTCTGATTAGTGTCCATATCTGGACTGATCCTGGCCAGATACCCCTGCACTATTTCCCTTATCCTCCCAAATTCAGCCCTTTATAAGTCTTAACACCCTATGGAGATACTTGATTTTAAATACCTTTTATCAATTACTAATCATGATGGTTTACACATGTAATTCACCATTTAAATAGTTAACCTTTTATCACAGTAGCTACGCCCCGGAGGAAGAGATTTTTTACCTGAAGTCCCAGTGCGCGTTACGTGATTGAGTCACAGTACTTTATTTTCTGTATTATGCACAGTGTACGTTGATTGTTACAAATACATTATTTCCCGTTCAGCAGGGAGTGCTTGTCTTGTGTGCTTTCCTGGATTCCTCTTTGCCAAGCACCCAGTCCTAGCTGAGCCCGCTGCCTTTTTCCATGTTGCTTGACACTGTCATAGCCAGTCAGATTGCACGGATTACCATATTCGTTCTGGCTGGCCTGATGACGTGAAACCAGGGTTCAAGGGGCAAATGTTTGAGCTGATGGAAGCTGGGGTACATTGGTGAAATCGGGGGGGTGGGGAGATCCTCAAATATGTCACTGTTGCTTTCCTTCTGGCAGTCACGGAATGACAGACACTGGTGCTTGAGGAAAGGGCTGTGGGGTTGCTTCAGGACATGGGTCGCCTGGGGAGAGCAGATGAACTAAACCATGGATAAATCCAGTGGTTGGGGCTCTGGGGTGCTTGGGCCTGTTCCCTGGGGTTGGTTAGGAGCTAGATAGATTCCTCACATGACCAGTTGCCTCGTTCAATGCTAGGAGTGTCACAGGGATGTGCTAGTGCAGTCCCTTGAAGTGTTGGTATGCTGGGGCAGAAAGGGAAAGTAAAATCTATATGTGTGTGTGTATATATATATATATATTAATATATATAAACACCAATTTGGCCTTACTACTATGAAATGTATAAAAGCAGCAGTACACATACATACACACATTTGATTCTACCTTTTTTCACTGTAAAAGATTCCCGGCATCTTCCAGTTTTGGTGGTACAATTTTCTAATTCTGCCAACATTTGAGTATTTTATAAATATTTTAATTTATTTTTTTTTCCTGAAGAAAAAAGATGGCCACTACATTTTGCATAGAAATAGCATTGTAGACCTGGCAAGCCTTAGAATCGAGGGGGAAAAAAAAAGGCTTGTGGTGCACAGCATAGGAGGTACCGAGAAAAGTACATTTGAGAAGTGTGCTAATATTTTTATTAATTGTAGCTGAAAGTAGCTTTTTTGGAGGCAGTATAGCGCAGTGGTTTAAGGCTCTGAGCTGCAAATCTGGTGACATCCAGCAGACCAGACCTGGGTTTGAATCCCACAGCTTTCACTTGCATACTGTGTGACCCTGAGCAAGTCACTTAACTTCCCTGTGCTCCCAGGTCGCTCCTGTAAAAAAGCTTTCAGCTTAGTGTGCTACTCCTGGTTAAACTACTGTAATTAAAAAAAAAAATAAATAAAAAATTTTCATTGCACTGCTGCTTTAACACTGAGGTTTTACCATTTTTAACATTCATAATTAGTACTACATTCTTGTAGTTTATACAACACTGCCATCTCCTCAGTGTTGGATATTATTGCACCATTCTGTGTGCGACCTCTCTCCCTCCGCCGTCTGGCTCCGTGGTTCGATGGAGCCTTGAGGGAGTTGCAGCGTTTAGGTCGCAGGTTAGAACGTTGTTGGCGGAAATCCAGCCTGCATGCCGACCACCTTAGACTGTTAGAACATTACCAGTCCTATCGGTCAGAAATTTCCCATAAGAAGGCAGAGTTCCTGTCCAGGGAAATTTCTGCCACTCGGAACCGACCAGCCCAGCTCTTCAGAACTGTGGACAGGTTGTGCAACCCAGCCTTTGTGCAGCTCCGAAGAGCCTTTTCACAATTACAGTGTGATGAGCTTGCCCGGTTCTTTACTGATAAGGTGGTTGACATTAGGTCAGAGATCCTTTCGACATATTCTATGCGAGTTGTGGAGGATCAGGGCTTGGTCACTGTCTCTCCATTCTCCTGGAGTGCATTCGACCGTCTGGAAGACGTGGATGTTATGCAGATTGTCCAGGGGATGCGCCCTACATGCTGTAGTTTAGACCCGGGTCCGACTTCCCTGATTGTGGGCTGTGGTGATCTTATCGACCCGGTTTTGGCACAGATGGTCTGGTGCTCCCTTGACTCCAGTATCTATCCCTGTTCCTTGAAAGAGGCAGTGGTGATACCGTTGTTGAAGAGAGCTTCTTTGGACCCAGACTCTCTTGCAAACTACAGGCTGATCTTGAACCTCCCCTTTTTGGAGAAGGTGTTCGAGAAAGTAGTGACTGCACAACTGAAGAACCACTTGACGATCCATAACATCTACGAACCTCTCCAGTCTGTTTTCTGGAAGAGGCATAGCACTGAGACTGCTGGTTCAGGTACGCAATGATCTTCTGATGGCGAGAGACCAGAGAAAACAGTCCATTTTGGTACTTTTAGATCTGTCATCAGCGTTGGCCACCGTCGGCCATGGGGTTCTGCTTGAGCGCCTGAGATTTATCTGTCAACTCTCTGGATTGGTCTACAGATGGTTTACATCGTATCTCACTGGAAGAACTCAGAGGGTGGTGTCAGGTTTTTTTTTTTTCCTTTGATTCGATCCCTCTGTCATGTGGGGTCCCTCAGGGCTCAGTATTGTCCCCGATGTTGTTTGTGGTGTATATGCTTCCCCTCGGAGACATTGTAAGACTGTATGGGCTGAGGTTTCATTGCTATTCTGATGATACCAAGCTCTACCTGTCTTTCGCTCCCGACCAAGAAGGAGCAGTCTCAGTATTTAATAACTGCCTTGATGAAATCCAAGATTGGATGAAGTCCAGTTGGTTGAAGTTGAACCCTGAGAAGACGGAGGTGATGATTTTGGATCCAGGTCACCAGATAGGGGGGCTGGGGGCAGGCTGTTCCATGGGATTATTCCTAGGGAATGCTGAACTCCAGGCCTCTGAACAGGTGCGAGACCTGGGGGTGTTGTTAGACTCGGGGCTGTCACTTCGTGCGCAGGTGTCAGCCATTGTAAAGTCTTCTTTTTACCATCTTAGAAACATCACCAGGGTTAAGCACCTTGTTCCATCCACAGACCTGCCTAGATTGATCCATGCCTTTGTGACCTCGCGCTTAGATTACTGCAACTCGTTTTACTTTGGGCTGCCGGGGGTTGATATCCGTTGCCTGCAGCTGGTGCAGAACTCAGCAGCCCGGTTGTTAATTGGGATTTCGAGATCTTCCCATATTACGCCGGTGCTGCGGGGACTGCACCCGGCTACCTGTTCAGCAGCGGATCTCCTTCAAAGTCTGGTTACTGACATATAAAGCCCTACACAGACTGGGCCCTGACTACCTGAAAGAGCTCCTGATTCCTTATCTCCCTGAGCAACCACTCTGCTCGTTTGATGAGGGGTTGCTAGAGATTCCGAGGGTGACCTTAAATCTGCGGGAGCCCGGGCATTTATGTTCATGGCCCTGACCCTCTGGAATTTGCACGACCGTAGGGGGTTTCAAGCAGGCTTTAAAAACATTTCTGTGGAATAAAGCATTTAGCGAAGGTGTCGACTGACAAGTATGTATTTACTGAATGTGCTGATATTTTGTTTTGTATGTTTTAACTGTTTTTATTGTTATGCGCCTTGGTTATGAAGGGCGCATTATAAATAATTATTATTATAGTATGTCATTCATTTTCACTTTTAACCAGTCAGATTGAAGGATTTCTTGATACCTAAATTTCTTGATTTCTAGAGCCTAAGAAAAACAGGCTGCTCTTGATTGAAGATGAAGAGCGTAACAATGTGACAAAAATTTACCGTAATCATTTCAGGTTTAAAATGTAACATTGTCAAAAGAAAATCTTGGGAGCTTTAGACTAAACCCCACATAGTTTCTGGCCTTGTAACCAACTAGCCTCAGCCTACTACTGTACTTGCTCTGTTCACTAGTTTGTATATGTCACTGCTGTCGGTGTATCTGTTACATTTTTACTGAATTTGCAATGCGTAATCAGGTCTGACATACACTGTTACTGATTTTTCTTCTCTCTCTCTCTCTCTCTCTCTCTCTCTCTCTTGCTCTGTCTCCTTTTTTTTTCTTCTTTTTTTTTCCGTAGCACCCCATTACCAGGTGGATTGCTAGGAATATATACAGCCCCCCAGAAAAGGACTATGAGAAAATGATGGCCCTAATCCAGATTGAACATGAAAAGGCAGACATGAGGTATGTAGTCAGTCTGCATTGTTGGATTTACTGTACATGCCAGTCTGTTGCTTCTACTGTGGGTGTTGCATCTGATTTCTTCCAGGCATGTTTTAAAACATTTACCCCAATTCCTCTCAAGAGTTTCTCTAATTTTGTGTCTGTGGCAAAAAGCATTTGAGAACAGAGCCCAGTATTTTCGACCCTTATGCCAGCTGTTCCCAAAACAGTGAGTTAAGAAAATTATACTTAGCAGATACAGACGCTGGGATTTCATCAAAGTTAAAATGAAAAGTGCCTGAACAAATTTTTTAATGATACACCGACACAGTTCATAAATTACAGAACTGTTTTATTTAACATAATTACATTTTTAGCCAAAAATAACCTAGTTTAGACTCATCCTCTTGTTTTCAGTGGAGAAGAATTAGCATTTTCATAGCCCTTTTCGTACACATTGCATCTTAAAGAGCCACCGATGCCTTGAGAAGAACTTTGAAAAACATATTTGACCACAAAGCAGCTTATATTTCTCATTAGCTCTGTATTTCTTATCCCAGTTATTTATTACTGAGGTTATATGCATGAAAACATGAAAGTTATTATCTGAGAGTTCATCAGCTTCTATTGCTTCTTCCCAACTTGATGTCATAATACTCTGCTTGTGGCGTCACAGTTATTCCCATGGTAACAGTCTGTGATGTTATAACAGAGCATTATGGTTTCAAGTAGGGAGTAAGTTATAAAGGCAGATAAACTCTGAGGGATAAAGATCTTGTTTATGTTGGAATTTCTTCAGTAATAAATAACGGAGAGGAGAAATATATAAAAGACACATGAAATACAAGCTGAATTGTGCCCAGTTATTATGGTTTTCAAAGTTTTCCCAAAGACATCAGCTGCTCTTTAAAGCACTTTACTAGTGATGAGAGACAAGTAGTGAAGTGACTGAATGTGTCAATCATTCCTATGTGTCTATCCCACACTGTTTTGAAACCTGTAGCCGTCTTAGCATTCACCAACTCCTCAGGTAGACAGTTCTCTCTTCCGCAATCCTTTCCGTAAAGCATCTAACCCCCCTTTAATCTTTCGATGATCTTGAACACCTTGTCCTCTGTCATACTCCCCACTGCCATATTTGTTTCCAACTCACCTTGAATACTGCACTCTGGTAGTGGACTTCCATTTTTGACTGTGAAGACCGAGCATAAGTATTCATTTAGAATATCAGCTTGTTGCTCATGTTCTTCCACCTATGCCCCCTTACCCAACCGTTGTAGTTCTCCTCGTGTTTATTTTCTTTTCCCTGGCACATCTAAAGAAGGCTTTGTCGTTTTCCCACAATTCTTCTGGAATTTTAAGCTACTTCTCTGCCTCGGCTCTCCTTATTGCCTTACTGGTTTCTTTTGCTTTGCTGAGGCACAGTTCTCTGCTTGCCTCCCTCCAGTTGGTCCTCACACTGCAGGTCATCTTTTTTGCCCTCACTGCTGCCCCAACTTATTCATAAAACCTTACTGGCCTCTTGTGCCTGCTTTCTTTCCCTGTTTGCCGGAGGCAAACCTTTGATATGTCAAGGATCCCATGTTTGAAATATTCCCACTTGAATTCTACCCCAACCAGTTGGTAATAACTCCCCCCCCGCCTTTGCCATGGTCCCTCCTCAAGTCTGCCCTTCTAAAGTCTTAGACGGGTGTCCGGGGCATCTGCTTTTGTGTTTCCAGAGCTAGGCTGAACCACCCAGTGTGTTCACTAGACCCGAGTTGATCCCCCACTGTTAACCACACACACACACTCTCTCCTGGTTGAACAGAACTGTGTGTAGTATGACCCTGTCCCTAGTCTGCTCCTCCACATACTGAGTCAGGATGCAGTCCTAGGAGGTATCCACCAATGCCTGGTGCTCTGTGCCAGTGGAGTGCTTCAGTATGAATCTGATATGTTGACGTCTCCTAACAGGATTATTTTCCCTCCAGCTACTGTCGTCCTCCGGTAAAGCCCTGTCTGCCCCCTCTGACTGACTGAGCTGATTTTGATAAGATGAGAGAGATGACTGTAGCAAATTTGACAAAAACACCACTGAGTGGCAGTGCTGATGTCAAGAGGGAGGCCCTGAAGCAAGATATAATGGAGGCAGTGACTAGATGTTTCCAATGTACAGTAAGGGTAAGAGAGCTAGGCAGAGGCCTCCATGGTTCTCCAAAGAACTTAAGAAGTTATAAGATATTAGAAGGTGTATGATAAAAGAATTTGTCAACAGAGTAATGGACATATTGATATTGTTTATGGCATTACAGGAGGAAGGCAAAGCCAGGATTGCCCAGGCCAATGCTGGTCTGGAAGATAGGATTGTGCAGGAATTTAAGGTTAATGATTAATCCTGTTTTTAAATAAGTAGGGAACACTTTAAAAGATACAATTTAGCAACAAAACAAACCAGCACCAGGTCGCAGCTGTATAAAATTATTTATTTTCGCATCAAGGTGCATAATATCTGTGCAAGCAGAGTTCCCGACCAGGTTTCGTCTCCAATGGCTTTCTCGAGGGATGCAGTTTAAAAGATGCACACTACTACACCCCTATACATACAAAAAATGCAGTGCCTCTCTTGCTGCATGACTTTCCCTTGACTGCCAAGGAGAAGAGAGTCATGCAACACAAGAACCATCCTACAGCTCTGTGATGGGGATGAGTAGGTAGGGCTAAGGATCATGGTTGTAGAGACAGCCTGCGGAAATGGCATCCCAGCATGCTCCATCGAACTCCTCGACCATGCATCCCCCCTCCCAAGCCAAGATGTAGAACTCCAGCTGTTGTGGCAGAGGTCAACCACAGGGTGCTAGTTGTGGTGGGGAGGGTGCAAGAGGAGAGTGAAAAGAGGGACAGTGGAAAAAGCAGGGATGCTGAACAAATATTTCTGCTCAGTATTCACAAAAGAGGAGGAGGGGGAGGTACCTAATCCAGTTAACAATTGCACTCTGAATGGGGGGGGGGTCAATCCCAGTCCTTTTACAGAAGAAAGGGGTCTGAAAGAACTCCTAAAACTGAAGGTGGACAAAACAATGGGGCCTGACGGGATTCACCCCATAATTCTAAAAGAATTAAGGGGAGAACGAGTGACACCACTGACTACCCTTTTTAACAGTGGGAGGATGGTGTGTTACCTGAGGACTGGAGGAGGGAGAATGTGATTCCCCTTCACAAAAGTGGGAGCAAGACCGAGGCAGGACACTACAGACCTGTCACTTTGACCTCTGTGGTAGGGAAAGTAATGGAATCATTTCTGAAGGAAAGAATTGTTGAGTACCTAGAGGCCAGTGGGGCACAGGACCCAAGGCAGCATGGGTTTACAGCGGGAAGGTCATATCAGATGAATCTAATCAATTTCTTTGACTGGGTGACCAAAGTAGTAGACCACGGAGGGGCTGTGGACATGGCCTACCTAGATTTTAGCAAGGCATTTGACACAGTCCCACACAAAAAATTAATAAACAAATTAGCCAGCCTGGGAGTGGGTCCCAGGGTGGTAGCCTTGGTAAAACATTGGCTGGGCAACAGGACACAGAAGGTAATAATAGTAAACTGAGTCCACTCTGAAGAAAGGGAGGTTACTAGAGGTGTACCGCAGGGTTCTGTACTGGGACCAGTCCTTTATAATGCCTTTATAAGTGACATTGCAGAGGAACTGGAAGGCAAAGTATGCCTCTTTGCAGATGACACAAAGATCTGCAACAGGGTTGATGCACAGGGTGGGGTGGAAAGGATGAGAAGGGACTTGGCAAGGTTGGAGGAATGGTCAGACGTATGTCAGCTTGGATTCAGTGCAAAGAAGTGCAAAGTAATGCACCTGGGAAACAAAAACCCAGGGGAAGAGTACACAATGGGGGGGTATTAAAAACAACAAAAATGGAAAGGAACCTGGGGGTAATCATATCAGATGACCTTAAGATTGACAAGCAATGTGAGAAGGCAGTAGGGAGGACTGGGGGATACTGGGATGTATAGGGAGAGGCATCACCAGCAGAAAACAGGAAGTTGTTATCCCTCTGTACAGACAGTTGGTGAGACCCCATCTGGAGTACCACGTCCAGTTCTGGAGACCCCATCTCCGCAAGGACATAGACAGGATGGAGGCAGTCCAGAGGAGGGCAACTAAAATGGTACAGGGTCTGCAAGAGAAGCCATATGAGGAGAGACTAACAGATATTAATATGTATACCCTTGAGGAAAGGGGGGGGGCATGATAGAAACTTTTAAGTGCCTCGGTGGAATCAACAAAGTCCAAGAGGGTAGCATCTTTCAGAAAAAGAGATGTGCAAGAACAAAGGGACACAATTTGAAGAAAGAGGAGGGTTGGCTCAGGGGCAATGTTAGGAAGTATTTTTTCACAGAGAGGGTGGTGGATGCATGGAACAGCCTTCCTGAGGATTTTGTGGGTTCTAAAACTGTGGGAGAATTCAAGAATGCATAGGACAGGCATAAGGCAATTATTGTGGGGGGGGTGGGAAGAAATTAGGCTGTTGGTTAACTAGGATCTGCAGCTTATCCAGTAAGTAGGGAAATGGGCAGACTAGGTGGGCCATGTGGTCCTTATCTGCCATCAAAATCGGTGTTTCTGTTTGAAAGGTTGGAGCATATTACTGTCAAGCACAACAGGACAGGCTGAAGAATGCAATGACTGGAAATTCACATGGGGGGAATCTTGTGTAATTGACTCCCAGTCATCCCAGCTGATTGTTTTTATAACTTGCTCACAGTATGTGACATTAGTTAATCATAGAAGAGTGTCTAGGCTATATCTTTCCCATCTGAGAGTTTTTTTTGGTTGTAATTACATTTGGTTTAGAAGACTGCCATATTTATAAAAGATTAATAGGCCAGTATACTGTATATCAGTTTCATTTCACTCCCTTTATATTTAGCGCTCTGAGCACAACCTGACATGTTCAATTTATGTTTACTGGTGCAACACTAGTGCTGCTGTTGTATAGTGATTTACCCAATATTCACTGTCTTTTTGTTTTCACACTAATATGGCATCGGCGAAAATAAAAAAGTGAATATTTCCTGTTATACAGTATTTCTTCAAATTTAAATACAGTAGTAACATAAAAAAACAGTTAACCTTTTGTGTGTGTGTGTGTGTGTGTATATATATATATATATACATGTGTAATTTTTTTTGTTTGTTTTTTGTAGGTTAAAGCAACTTGAAGTGCGTAGACTGATGAGAGAAAGGGGAGATGGACCCTGGTATTTCTATGAAACTCTTGACAAAAACCTCATTGATCATTCTCCAAAATCAAAGCCTGATAACTAAGTACTCCGTTCCATGATGTCATTTAAACAGCCTGGACCTGAAATGATGTCTGCAGTTAACAGATACACTGTTAATAAATTATCTAATGTATATGTTTGTATTGCTTCTTTGAAGTAAAGATCCTTATTTGAATATTTTCTAGTCTACTCTTTTTACTTAAAGCACGTGGATATGTTGAAGTTTGGAAATCCAGCTGTGTTAAAGCAGCAGACTGTGTCAGCAGAATTTTGGATTATGGTACTTAAGTTTCCCGGAGGTGCCCACTCTCCTGCTAATCAGTGTACTTCTTTCCTTTGCTGGTTCAAGAATCTTTGTTCTGTTCAATATTTTATATATTCTAAAACTAAGTGCTATTTAAGAAAAAAAAAAAAACACTCTCTGCCAATGCCCTCATGTTCCGATTGCATCAATCCATCACCACCTCTGCTGTTGTAAATATTGGGGGGGGGGGGTTAAGACACAGGAATACCGGCAACATGCACTCTCTGTGGTCAGTTGTGTAGTGCTCGTTTTACAGTACAGAAAATATTGAATCAATAAAAGGTTCTGAAGAGGTGCATCAATGGCACACACTGAGAGCAGACTTCACTTTTGATAAGCCTACTGGAAAATACAACACAAGCAGGAACAGTGTGCACTGTGGATCTGTGGTACCGGTCAGGAGCACACAAATAGAACCACCGCCCTGAAGTTATGGTGTGCAAGGAATAAGCACGGCAAAAAAAAATACAAATTTCCAGCACCAACAATCGTAAAAACAGCCCAGATTGCAAATTTCAGATAAATCCACACATTCAAATTACAGCAATGTGTAGCATACCTCAGGGGGTGGGAGTAGGAAGAAGTAGGCTACTGGTTAACTAGGATCTGCAGCTTATCTATTAGGTAGGGAAATGAGCAGACTGGGTGGGCCAAGCGGTCCTTATCTGCTGTCAAAATCTATGCTTCTATGTACAGGGAGGACAGAGGACTTCCTAAGCCACCTCCTACCGGTTTTGCTTACACAGCGTCCTCAGGGAGTGGAGCAGCCAGCTCCCAACAGAAACAACACCAACCCAGGAAAGCCTGGCAGTTGGGAGGCCATTGTGGAACTAAAGTCAGAAATCCACAAAGGCAAAAAACTGCAGCTTAATCTGTTTATTGTGGCCAGTACTCACAATTGAAAACACTAACACAAGTAGGCGCT
The DNA here is from genome assembly GCA_016271365.2 of Neoceratodus forsteri. Classification (NCBI taxonomy): domain Eukaryota; kingdom Metazoa; phylum Chordata; order Ceratodontiformes; family Ceratodontidae; genus Neoceratodus; species Neoceratodus forsteri. The sequence continues at coordinate 925,693,840 of CM028137.1, forward strand.
CCAACAGCCCCAACTCGCCCCTTTGTCTTTGTGGATTTTTGGCTTTAGTGCCACGATTGACCGTCTCCAGAGTGCCAGGCTTTCCCAGGTTTGTGGAAAACATAAGACATGCAAAGGGCCCCACAGACACCACGAGTGAGCCCAAATCCTATCCTGCATAAACCATGGAAGGACAGCCCCAGACCAGAGGAATCTTCCGATCTAGAGGACCCCTGAGGAACAGGAGACCCAAGAGGAAGATCAGGATTACTTGGAGGAACCATTGGAGGAACTGGTATTATGCTTTGCCCCGCTGAAAGCATTGCTGAATGTATAAGTGTTGGGAAAGTGCTGGGGTTTAAACCAGCAATGATAGAAGCAGGCAATGAGTTCGATTTCCATACTGTGTTAAGGGAAAGGTTGATTTGAAGATTTTTTTCAGTCTCCCTATTCATCAATGAACTGGTGAAATGAAAAAAAGGAAGCACAAGAACTTAGCAATATACAAGAGGAGAGAACTCTAGTCAGTGTATACCCTGTTCTGTTTTATTATTTTTTCTCCTTTTGGTCCCCTACTCACTGGTGATTCTCTAGATGCTGGCCCCTTTGACTGCTTCCTGCCTGAGAACTCCACTGCCAGCTCCCCTCCTAAGATACCCCATTCAAACAACATGAAGTCTTGCTGTATTCTGACTATATGCGGTTAGCCCCAGCATTTGAAGTGCTCCAGAGAGGAAAGAGTTAACTATATGCCAAGGTATATAGAACGTTGATCTCTAGCTCGGTTTTCAAACCTCTGTCCCAGGTACTCCTCAGCGTAACCGTTGGATTCTTTACTCCGCCTAACTGAGAAGTCGCTCCGGAGATCCTCTCCTTCACTTTGGTTCGGTCACAGTAAAATTGGGTGGTTTGTTTAAACCGTTTCTTTATTTTTCGGTGTTTATATCTCTGTACAGTAAGTGTATTAGTAGGTAGTAGTGTTCTGGTGAAGAAATTGTTTTGCCTTTTCGGTTTCTGTCCGGTTGGGAACCAAGATAATCTGTTCACTTTAATTTTCTCCTAATTTTAGTGTGGTATCTGGTATCTATTGGTTCCTGAAAAAAAATGACAATTTTTCCTTTTTTTTTCCCCAACTGACCCGTGACACGGTTGGAACTGATAGGTTTTTGTAGTTGCCTGGCTTAAACACTGGTAAGGGTAACTTTATATTATTGAGGCATGTCCGAGAAACCCAAAAAGAAAACCAGGCCCACTGGGTTTCAACACTGCTCTGAGTGTGAGGGGCCTTTGCCAAGGCTGATCCCCACCTCATCTGTGTTTATTGTCTGGGGATTGACCACCTCAAAGAAGAGTGCCAGATCTGCAAAAACTTTCCTAAAGCCACTTTGGATAAACGTTTAAGTAGGCTGAAAGAAAGGGAGGCTGAAAAATCCACTGACCTGGATGGCCAGCCTGGTTTGGTTCCGACCGAACCTGAGGGGGTGCCCCCTGACCTGGGCGATACCCCCTTGGGCGGGAGAAAATTTCCTTGGTGTCTAGTGGTCTCCTTCCCCCCTCTCGCACTCATGCCTGATATAGTAAGCATTATTCCTTGGTGTCTATTGGTCTCTTCCCCCCCCCACCGCAACCATGCCAGAGCTGTTTGTAATATTGCCTGGTGTTCAGTGGTATCCCCCCTGCCAATCACCCAACCGATATACATACATAACCCATCCCTGGTGTCCAGTGTAAACCCCCCCCCATCCCGAGCCCTTATCTAGAAAAACTTAACAGATTTCCCTGGTGGTCTAGTGGAACCCCCTTCACCCTGGTAGGTAGTGACCCACTCCACCCCATCCTGAACCTGAGCTAGGGAGTAGCACAGCCCTCCTCTCTCCACCATGGCTGGCTGCTGACTGAACTGTCACTGAGCATGTGCTGTATACAGTATGCACTCAAATGAGTACAGGTTAATAATAATGCTAAATTATTAACCAAAATAACAAAGGCCCTAAAATAGAGCCCTGTGGAACCCATGTCAATTCCTACTAGTGGAGACTACAACTAAAATTACTCCTTTTCTACAATCCAAATAACTCTCAAACCAAGAAATAATTCCCTTCTCACAACCAGCATCCCTAACTTTGGAGAGCAGGTGACTGCAGTGCACTAAATCAAAAGCTTTAGATAAACCCCCCCAAAAAAACAGTAGCAGCCACCCAGCCCTGTCCAAGGCCTCATAGAGAAATGCAGCCACTTCTGCCAAAGCTGTTAAAGTACTATGTTCTTTTTAAAATCCATGCTGTACCAGAGATAATAAACCATGCAACTCTAGGTAGCCTTTGATTTGATCAGAGACCACTTTTTCCAAGACCTTGGACACAGGGGATATAAAAAGACAGGCCTATAATTTTTAACTGAAGACCTGTCACCACACTTATAAACAGGCACAATGTTCGCCTAGCTCCATAACTGGCGGGGACACCACAAATTTCAAGGAAAAATGAAATAACTTCTCGATGGTCCTACCATCAATTCCCTCACATAAGAAAATAATTTTGACTCTGTTCCATCCTAACCATTTCTTGTCCTAGTCTTCACATTTTGTAAATATCCACACACATCATCCTCGGTCAATTACCTAAAATAAAAAACTCCATTTACATCCCTCTTTACTTGTTGCTTTAGTTAAAACATTTCCCAGAGACGCACATCATTAACTGTATTACAAAAGAACAATCTCCAAGGGCGTATAAACCTTACCATTAGCGATAATTAGAGAATCAATTTTTGTTCACTTTGTTTCCCCCAGAAACTCATTCAGTATCTTATAATTTTCCTTCATTCCATTTCCATTTTCAAATTGTTCAGATAAAATTCAATGTTCAGAAAATAAAGAAAGCCAGCTACTCAGTATTTTCTTAAAAGCTTATTTTTTTTTAATTTGTTTTGAAGTATTTATTGGAATCATAATCCCCTGTGCTTGCCCAACGTTTCACCTACATCAGGCTTCCTCAGGGGCCAGGATCTATCATAAATACATAATTACAGTTTTAATTTCTAAAAATGAAATTGTTTTACCATTAATTTTTCAAAACAAATTTTTCCATGTTAAACCAACGTTGCATTTTTAGGGCACGTCCTATCACAATCCATGAACTACTCACATTTTTCTTTATGATGATAGAAAACTAAATAGCATTTACAGCTTAAATCAAAACAAGGGCAGTGAATGACCACCATCTACAACTGAATTTCACTCTGAGCACTTAGTTGTAACAGACCTATCTAATTACCTGTGATTCTGGAGTCGATTATTTTCTAGTGGTAGGTATCCTTTTAGTTTCCATAATGAGCTTTTCTGAATTGTTTTTCCTAAGTAAACATATTATTTTCAGTATTCAACTTATTACTTTTTTATCAGGTGAATTTTGCTTTCTCATTACACCTTTCACGTATTATAAGAAGCAAATTTCACATTGTTAATTCATTTAACAGTAACATTTCAGTGTAGCAGTATATGTTATAGCATTTGTTTATACATTGTCTTTGTACATCATTTCATTACATCTACAAAGGGTGACTTGTAGTTACTGTTAACTTATGGTTACTTAAGCATTAAACACTCACTTATGCATCCCTTATTTACACTTACAAACAATAGCTTCTATTTTCTGTTGTTACTAGATTTACAACAAAAGCATCTCCTGTTATGCATTCACTTGCTTTCTATAAGCAGTGCAATCTTCTAACTTATTCATGTTTCTTAAGTTTTCTTTCTAAGTTCATTTTACTTATTTTATATTTTCTTTACACTTTGCTGTTCTATCTGTATGAATACTACTCTCTTGGTTCCATTTGCAACTTCATGTTATACAGTTCTAAAAGTTAAAATGCTCTCTAGACAGTTGACCACACTGTTTCATATGTTTGCTGAAAATAAATGCTTCCCCTTACTTCAGACAGTTAAAACATTTTATAAACAGGCACATACCCCAGTTCAGGCTTGAAAAAGAGTATAGGCCCTGAACTTTACACCTGCTTCAGGTAATTAAAACATTTTGTAAGCAAACATATACCCCAAGTCATGCTTGAAAAAGAGTGTAGGCCCTGAGGTTGTCTCTCAGATATCGTTTACATCATCATAGCAGATTACTGGAGCTGAAAATATAATCAGTATACAGGCTTAAAACTAACTTCATTCTGCTGTAGACAGTAATATAGACACTTTCTTGTTCAAAGGTTAATTTTACCTTTTCTGCTTCCCTCTGGCTGTCTCAGCTTCTGTCATGTTATGCACACTGTTGAAAAGTTTATGCTTGTGTAGTGCTGGGGGGAGAGGGTGGCACCAGTGTATCATCCAACCACCGACTGCCACCTCATAAGGAACTGGCCAGCAGGTGCTGCCCCAGGAGCCAGTCACTAGTGGTTGCTATGCAACAAAAGTGAACACAGTTCTCTTCCCATATTGAGGAGGACCTACGGGATAGCCTGTGCACACTTTATCTCTACCTGTCAATACCCCTTTGTCAGGTCAGTAGTCATATAAGGTATGTCGCCCCTCCCCATTTGTCCAGGAGTTCATCCGTCCAGGGCATCGGGTGGGCGTCTTGACTTCATGACTGCATTCAGTCAATGATAGTCCACACAGAAACAAGTAGAGTCATCTGGCTTGGGCACAAGGACTACGGCTAAGATCCAGGGGTTGTGGGATCTCTGGATTACCCCTAAATCCAGCATTTCCTCCACCTCCCTCCTAATGTCCTTTTGGACAGCCTCTGACACCCGATATGCTGTCCGCCGTATGGGTGTCTGTGTCCCTGTCTCCACATTGTGCATCGCTAAGGGGGTTAGTCCAGGTTTGGTGCTAAACAGTGGGGCAAAGACTGCTAAAACCTCCCTTATTTCCTGGATCTTGTCTGGGGCCAACTGGGGGGACAATTTAACTGCCTCCACAGAGGACTCCTGCTTGCTTTCTTCTAGCAAGTCCAAAAGGGGGTCTCCTTCATCCGTCCCCTTCCCAGGACAACATACTGCAAACACCATGTCAGCCCTGTTAGCATATGGCTTCATCATGTTGACATGGTACATTCTTTCTGTATGTCTTTTGTTGGGAAACTCTATGATATAGTTCATGTCATTTACCTTCCTAACTACTTTGTACGGTCCTGTCCACTCAGCCTGCAGCTTGTCTTTATGGACTGGAATAAGGACCATGACTTCCTGACCCACCGTGTACAAGCAAGTTCTGGCTGTGTGGTCGTAGCACACTTTTTGTTTCTGTTGGGCAGCTGCCAGGCTGCTCTGGGCTGCCCCCATAAGCTCCTTCAGTCTTTCCCTAAACCTAAGGACATAATTCACTATGGAAGTTCCCTGGGTGGCGTGCTTGCCTTCCCATTCCTCCCGGATCAAGTCTAGGGGCCCATGTACCCAGCATCCATTTTAAGAGCTCGAAGGGGGAAATCCTGTCGACTCTTGGGGCACCTCCCTGTATGCAAACAACAGGTGGGGAAGGTATTTCTCCCAGTCCCTCCCATGCTGTTCAGCAAACGCTTGGAGCATTGACTTCAGGGTACCATTAAATCTTTCCACAAGCCCATTGGTTTGTGGGTGATAAGATGTTGTGTGTCTCTGCACCACCCCACACTACTTCCACAAACATTCACCAGGTCCAACATAAAGGAACCCCCTCAATCGGTGATAACCTCCTGCGGAAACCCAACATGGGAGAAAATCCCAAGTAAGGCATCTGTCACTTTCTTTTCTTAGTGAGGATAGAGCGATTGACTCTGGATATCGGGTGGCATAATCCACCACAGTTAGGATAAACCTCTTCCCGGAGGAGCTGGAGGTATTTAAAGGGTCCACAATATCCATTCCCACCCCCTGGAATGGCTCCTCCACTATGGGCAATGGAATTAGGGCGGCTTGGGTCTTCTTACCTGCCTTCCCTATTTCTTGGCACCGATGACAAGATCTGCAATACTCCTTTACCTACTAGGTGAAGTTGGGCCAATAAAAATTCTGGGCCAATTGCTGCGTAGTGCACGTGATTCCCAGATGACCAGACAAGGGAATATCAAGTGAAATCTTGAACAAGTGCTCATGGTACCCCTGGGGAATGACAAGCTGCCTGCCTATCACCCTTCCCTCTGTCTTTACAGCCTGAGTATACATCAGTCCATTTTCCCAATAAACTTCATGTTTACCGTCACCCCCCCACGTGCTCCATCAAAGTCTGCCCAAGCCCTCAGCTTCTCTAGACTAGGATCACTTTTCTGAGCAGCTGCAAACTCCTTACACATCCCCAAGGCATGGGACTGGTCCCCTTCAGTCTCTAAATTAGGGTCCCTAGCAGTAGCATCAGGGCACTCGGGATCACTGCCATTTCTAACCATCTGACAATGGGTCACCTCTCCTTCTTCGGAGTAACCCTCTGTAGCTGTGTGGTTAACTGCTACTGGGGACATTTCTACCCCCTTTTCATTAGCCTCCATATCAGGAGATACTGGCTGGGGAACCAGCCTCCCAGTGGTTTCCACAATGGCTTCTGTGGGGTCCAGGGAACTACAATTTTCCTTTGCTGCTTGGCTATGGGGAAACTGCACACACCATGCCCTGTTTGAGATTGTTGCCGAGGATGACATCAACTGCTAAAGTTTTGGCTACAGCCACCTGTTGCACAGTTCCCCCTTACCTCAGTCTAGGAGAACACTAGTGAGTGACAGTGTTTTCTCCTCACCAGTGAAGTCTTGTACAGTTACAAATTCATTGGGTATAAGCTGATCAGGCTCTAGCAGATCCTCTTTTACCAATGTCAGGGATGCCCCTGTGTCCCTTAACCCTTGTGTCTGTACACCATTCACCGTGACTGGGTGCATGTGTTCCCTCATGTTCACTGGCATGCTTCCAAGGACACATAAACAACACACTTCTTTCCTAGCCCTATGTTGCATATTGCTCGTCCTTTTGGGACACTGTCTGGCAATATGCCCAGTTTCTTTACAAACCCAACATTCGTTTCTTTTCTCAGAGAAATCTTTTCTTTGAAACCTGGGGCTAACTGGTTTTGGTGGAGGCAGTGAGGGTTTTAGCTGCTCTGAAGGTGTGCTTTTCCCTTTCTGCACTGCCTTCCCCACCCCATTCGCTCTCAGAGCAGGTCTGCTCTTGGCATAGCGGTCCAAGAGTTCAGTAGCCCCTTGCACTGTTTTGGGATCTTGGTCCTCCAACCAGGTTTTCAGCTCTGCCGGGCATGCCCAGGAAAAACTGGTCTAACAAAATAGCATTTTCAATTTTATCTACAGAGTTTGCTTCAATTCCTCCCCCCCACACCAATATTTTAAACATTGTCATTGTTTCATGGCTAGCTCCTCATAGCTCATATGAGGGCTTCTTATGAGCTTATGGAATTTAGCTCTGTATGCTTCTGCAGTTAAATCAAACTTTTTTAAAAGTGCAGCTTTAAGTTTGCTGTAATCATTATTGTCCTCATTGTCCATTTGACCCAATGCATCCCGCGCTTTCCTGGTAAGTAGCAGGGATAGCTGGAAGCTCCAGGACCCTCTAGGAATTTTTGCCTGAATACAAACTTTTTCAAAGGAATTTGAAAAGGCATCCATATCCTCCCCCTCTTTAAATTCAGCTATCAATTTGGAATTCAATTTGTAACCCAGTCCTGTAGTTCCAGTTAAACCCAAGCCATGTACCTGCTCTGGTGCTGGGGGTTGGAATCGTAGCTTCTCCAGCTCATGTTGCCTCTGGCGCTCACACTCTTCATGGTCAGCTTCTTGCTGTGCTCACTCCCTCTTTTCCTCTGTGGCTCGCTGGCGCTAATGCCTTTCATGGTCAGCCTCTCACTGTTCTCACTCCCGGTTCTCCTCTGCAGTTCATTTCTCTCGCTCAGCTTCTCTCTGAAACTCCAGCTCCATTCTGCACAACTCAGTCTGCAGCCTGATTGCTTCTGGCTTCAGAATGCTGGTGACCTTCCCCTGCTGCTGTGGTCCTTCACTTGCACCGGCCCAGCTGCCCTCCTCACTGGATGTGGACACTGCACTGGCCACTAGCCCCTCCGTGCCCAAGGTTTGGTCCTTTACAGTCACAGTCTGTGACTCAATGCTCTGGGCATCTGCTGCCATCAGGGCATCCATGAGGTTCTGCTTGGTGGCTCTCACCTCGTGCAGGACTCCTCTGTCCTGGCACAACTGCCTCAAGTAGTCTGCAGTGTACCCGCTGTAGTTGGAAGCCATCTTCTTCCCTAACTATGGCTACTCTAACTTGCACTTTAGAAAAAAAAAAAGGTAGGAACTTGACTGTAAGCAAAATGATATAGTTCTGTTTCCTTTTTAAAAATAAATCACTGCCTTATTTTGCAAGTGAGCTATACAGTATTAAGCTGACACACTGAACAGTTAAAGCTTGTGTTACCAATTTTATCACACCGCTGCCAACCAAATCTGTCACAAACGCACTCAGCAAGTCAGGCCCTCTGCTCCCACAGTGCCAACCTCCGAGCACAATAGTGTGAACAGGTAACAGACAGGGTAACCCTCCTGTCTGCTTATGGGTCCAAATCACCTTTGGTCTCAAGTTCTGGGGGAACTCATACTGTGAACCGTATGCTAGCATACCCAAATGTACGGGCTCAGATAATATTCTCTTCAGGGGATGCAATATATCTTTCATCTAAGGGCACCTGACCAGGTATCCAAAATGAACCCTTTAAAACTCTATAAAAGACCTTGGGTATATTTTTACCTTTTCCCAGGTTAGTAACACCATCAAGCTTTTGAACAGTTTTTGTCAGTCATACCCCTCTATGCGTCACATGCAAAAAAGAACTGGCAGACCCAGGCAGTCTTTAAAAATAAAGATTTTACTAAAGTGGATAAAAATATGAAAAATGTAAACACAGAACAATATATCAAAGAGCACACAATCATTTGAAAGGAAACGTGGAAAAGTACAAAACAAAAACTCCTACCACAATACATTTAGACTTTTCTATCACATGTACTACCTCTATAGTGCTTATAGTTATATCAGACAGCTGTGTCTGTCTAGAGTCCCAAGATGGTATGTCAAAAAGACCAGACACCAGTATCAGGTTAAACTGTGTCTCTCCACCCCTTCTGTGTGTCATCTAGCTCCTCCTTTTAGAACCAAAAAAATACAAACGTGATTTCCTGTCAGGAGATATTTTAAATAATGTGACTTCAGCAAAAACTAATTTCCCAAATTATGACAGTCTTTAATCAAGCCTTTCCTTTGAACTGGAGGCTGGTTTCTTATTTTTCCCAAGGAACATCAAAGCTTTGTACAACTGTGCCATACATCACTTAGGTGCAAATATAGCCAACAGGAATCAACCAAATGATGTCCTGTTTCTGAAGTCATAAAATGTATATTTTAGTTTCCCAGCTTCAGAGGCAGGAGGACATAACAAGGCCATAAAATGCAACTTCTCAAGGAAGTAAATTACATCACAGAGATGATCTTGTCAGTTCCTGTAACTGAAACCTGGGGCACCCATGGAGAACAGACTCACATACTATATTTTTATATTATACATATCATACAGCAGTCCTAACCAGCTGGCCAAGTGTCACACATTGCATCTGTTAGAGACATTTTCTAGGGGGAAAATAGATGTCTTTCATAAAATATCTAACAAAGGTAGAGGTGGTAAATCTAGTGGACTGCATGCTACTATTATAGAAATTAAACTTTATCTGGAATAAGTCTTTTCTAAATGAACTGCACAGGGGAGGGTATGAGAGTCAAGGGTAGATGTCTGTTAAGAGTGGTACTGTAATTTTCATGAAATTGCATCTGTATGCAATGCTTGACTGGACCTGGAATACCTGATCAATAAAGAAGTTTAAAAAATAAATGAAAGCTTGGAGTCAGCTAAGCTGATATACCAATATAAGACAGTACTACAGTATATTGATAAAAATATAGTATATATAAAAACAGCGTTGAGACTTCCGGTGACACCCCTCCAGAGATTGCCACCAGAACATGAAGCTCTGCTCTCCAGCATATGATCTACCCCTTCAAATTAATGTTTGATTTAACAAAAACAGTGCAATATATCAACAAGGGGTAGAGAATAACAATGCAGGAGCTCCTGAAACAAAAACAAAAAGTGTTACTGCCAGATAGCGGGTGACTGAGCGATGAACAATCAGACTTGGACCTCTCCAATGGTTCCAGCATGGCAGCAGACCAGGTCTTATCATGCTCCAGAAAATAGCTAAGGAAGGGGGAACGAAAAATACGCCATTCTACACAAACTGCAAATGTTTAGGGTGGATATTAAAGCAGTCATAACTGCAGTATGAGGGGATATTGCAAAATTGCAAGACAGAGCCGCAAGGCAGTTTTATTTATACGAGTGGCTACCACAGATCTGGTACACCAAGTCTCCATGACAGACTCCAGAACAGCGAAGTTGGAAGCAGCAGTGCTGGGTCTGGCATAAAGCACAGATGTCATTTTTGGTGAGACAAGAGGATGCAGAGAATCGTGCTCACTGGAAAAAAATATCCAGTTACATGGTATACCGGAGGACTCAGAAGGCAATAACATCACAGACTTTGTAGACAGCTTTCCCCACTCTAGAGCTCGACCTGCCATATGCCCTTTAGGCTGAACATACCTACAGGGAATATGGTTCTAAACCTTGAACAGTAGAGGCCCAGTCCAGTTTTTCAGATATGCAGTAAAAGAGGGGGGTTTGCAAACAGCATAGCAGCATGAAACAGTCATGGCACAGACTGAGTCTTCTTAGGTAATGACTGTGCCTTAGAAACCATGTGCCAATGATGAGAATACATCCCTATTGTCCAAAATCTATGCCAACTGCAGCTAAAATTTAAAATACCATACCCGACTAAGTTCACAGTACAAAACCCAACTGGCTAGACCATCTATGAGAAAGCAGCTGCAGCCATTAAAGATTTTGCATCTCACAGCATTCCAATTCAGGCCCAACAACAGCAGTGGAAGCAGGCCCACTTGAACACTCAGTCATGGCATACAGAGGATTCCCAACAGCAGCAGCAGAGAATACGTGCTAGAGACCCTGGCAGAGACTGTAGTTCAACTACAGGGTAAGTGTACTATTGTCCTCCTCAATATCTCCTCAGCATTTATTTATTTAGTTATTAGCATTTGGTAACTGGGTAAGTGTATTAGGCAATTACTCTGCCTATTTTCAAGCACAACCCAGGAGAGTACAAGATACAAGCATACAGTCAACACAGTATGGATAAGAAAACATACCCTAGAAGCTTACAATCATTATGAGAGAGTACAGGCATCCGAACAAACACAGGTTGGATACAAGAAATGTCCTTAAATGCTACAATAGTCCCCCCCCCCCCCGCAGGGGACCGTCTAGGGTTACACACACAAGTAGTAGCCATCCTTGCAGGGATGTTAAGGACGGTGACAAATCAAGGTAATACATTCAACATTAGGAAAAGCAAGTAATGCTAGGCAGGAAGAAGCAGGAACAGAGGTCCAAGGAAGCTTAGGTACAGTCACAGCAGTCAAGTGCATGAAGGTAGGAGAAAAGTGCGATCTTGAAGGAGGAGTGAGATAGGGAGTGCTTTAAACTGGGAGGCACGGAGTTCCAGAATTTGGGGGCAAAATAGGAGAAAGCTTGTTCACCCATTTTTGTTGAGCAGTCCGGGACTGAGAGCAGAGGGGAGTTTGATGACCTCAGAGTGCAGGAGTGATGTACGTGGGTAAGCATAGCCCCAAGACAGTCAGGGTGAGGGGTTCTGGTCATGGAGTCAATGAAACAACCCGGTGAGAAGGAGCGCAGGGATATAGAGGACAGCCAGTTCAGGGTGTAGTAAAGGAGGCAGAGATGAGCAAGGCAAGGGGACAACGGCAAATCTACAGATGCTACTGTATGTGGTGTCCCATTTATGAAGAATACTAGCATTGGGGTAGGTAGAGCATACTGTAGCCTTGGGAACAGGACACCTCTCGACAAAGAGATCCTGGCGGCAGGGATTAGGGAGTGTCACACACGGTAGGCGGCACCTATCTTGATGTTGATGGATCTGCATATCTCATTTATATGAGAGGAGAAATCAAGCGTGGGATCCAGTGTCACTCCAAGGTACTTGAAAGAGTCAATGGACATGACTACTGAACCATCACAGCAAAGCACCTGAAGTTTAGGGAACTCTGCATGGACTTTTCTGGAAGACTCAAAGAGCATGGCCTGAGTCTTGGGTAGATTGAGGATAAGGAAGTTGGAGGAGAGTCATAGTTGAATCTGTTGGAACGCTGATGACAGGTGAACATTAAGATCAGTGACAGAACGAGAGGCAGCGTAGAGCACAAGGTCATCAGCATACATGATAGAGTGACAGCGAGAAAAGGAGGTGGGGCTGTAATTAATAAAGATGGAGAAGAGTAAAGGTCCCAGGATGGACCCTTGCAGTACACCGCAGGAGATGGGCGCCGGAGATGAGAGTACTTTACTAAAGGAGATGAATTGGGATCAGTTGGAGAGGTAGCTTCTGAACCATGATAAGGTGGAGCCAGAGGCACCAAGGGAATGCAGTTTTTTCAGGAGCAGTGGGTGATTAACCAAGTCAAAAGCTTTGGTGAGGTCAATGAACACAGCACCAGTAAGTAAGCATTTGTCCATGTTGGACTTAACCTTGTTGGTGAATAGTTTAAGGGCAGTAGTGGTGCTGTGTCCAGCCCTGAAACCATGTTGAACTGGGGACTGAAGACTGAAATTTAGTAAATGAACAGAGATCAGTTTGTGAATAAGTTTCTCCAATATCTTATCGAGGGAAGGCAGTAGGGCAATAGGTCGATAGTTGGGGCAGGACTTTTGGGTCACCTTTCTTGGATAACCCTGGCCGATTTCCAGGCTGATGGAACCATAGAGGAGCTGATGGACAGATTAAACAGCCTAGTGATGGGGGTAGCAAGGAGAGGGGCACCAAGTATACTGCATACTGTGTGACTCTGAGCAAGTCACTTAACCGGCTAGTGCTACCAGGTTGCCCCTGAAAACAGGCACTTGTGCCTAGTGGGCCTTACCCGGTTACCAAAGACTAAAATAAAAAAAAATAATTAAAAGTCTAAGGATTCTGGGCTTGACACCATCTGGACCAGTGCAGCCATGAGCAGGAATGGATTGTAGTAGCCTAAGAACCTCCGAATGCGAGATATGAGAGAACCCCAGGGAAGGGAGAGTGTCAGGAGGTGCAGGAGGAGGAGGGGGCAGGGGGCCATAAGATGTCAAAGGGGAGATTTTAGGAACCTCAGTAAAAGTGAAGTTAAAGGCATTGGCAATAGTACTGGGGTTATTGCATAGAGCATCATTGATTAGCATGACTTTGGAAGATGGAGGCTTTGTATTCATCAAGATCTCATTAATCTGTGGACCATGGGGTGTTGTTGGACAGGCTGAGGGAGTATGTAGGACTCACCAGCAAGGTCATCAGTTGGTATGAGTCCTTTCTGCAGTGTAGGTCTCCTTGAACCCAAGAGACCTTCCCTGTGGAGTTCCCCCAAGGTTTTGTCCTCTTCCCCATCTTATTCGCAGTGTAGATGCTGCCCCTGGGTGAGGTCATAATGGTATGAGCTGAGTTTTCATTGTTACACTGATGATACTCAGCTCTACCTGTCTTTCACACCTGGTAGCCCTGACGCTGTTGACGTGCTGATTAAATGCATGGCCAAGATCCAGGCTTGGATGGTGTCGAACTGGCTGGGACTAAACCCTGGGAAGACTGAGGTACTGGTGGTTGAGCCGGGTTGGAGGGTTGGGTTTGGAGCCTCTGGTGATAGGTTGGGCCTTTTTATTGGCCCAACAGAACTGGAGGTTTTGTCAAGGGTAAAGAATCTGGGCATTGTGTTTGACAGCGAGCTGACATTTAATGCTCAGGTGTCGGCTGTTGTCTGGACCAGATTTTACCATCTCTGGAACATTTCCCAGATCAAGCTCTTTGTCCCGCTCAAAGACCTGGCCACACTGGTCCATGCTTTTGTGACCTTGAGACTCAGCTACTGTAATGCCCTCTACCTCGGGGTCGGAGGTGGTGCACTGCAGTGCCTGAGGCTGTTGCAGAACGCAGCAGCACGGGTGTTGACTGGTCATCCCAGATTCAGTTACATCACCAGTGCTGCATAAACTGCATTGGCTGCTGGTGCACTAACACATCACCTTCAGGATAGGTCTTTCAACCTACAAGGCCCTACACGGTTCAGGTCCTGGCTACTGGAAGGATCTCCTGCATCCCTAAGTCCCATCTCGCCCCCTCAGGTCAGCTACTGGTACCGTCCTGGAGATCCCCAGAGCTCTGGGGATCGTGTATTTGAGGTAGCTGCCCTAGTGTTATGAAATTCATTCCCAGGGCTCTTCCAGGAAGCATTGTCTGCTGAAACTTGTAAACACCAACTGAAAACATTTTTGTTTGAACAAGCTTTTGGGGTCTAAGGAGAGCCATTTAAGAATTAGAATGAATTCAGCTGAGATTTTATACATATATGTTTTCTTACTATTCCTGTTCTGTTTTTGTGTATGGATGTATGTGTAATCCTACTGTAATGGCACCCTGAGCCTTTGGGGAAGGGTGCCCTAAATAAATAAAATTTATTACTACCACTATAGGACATTAAAGACAACACCATAACCACCTAAATACCGCACTCCAATCTAATGTGAATTTCTTCAGACTCAGGTTGGTACTGGGGTGATTGGGAGTTCTGGGGGACTCTGGGGCTGTCAGCTATCACCTGTAGGGTGCAGTGACCTGTTACCCCATAGGCTCATTCACAGCAGGGTGAAACTGAGTCAAATAAATGGGATTTAGCAGCCAGAAAATGAGTAATCTGTCGTTGTGGGTGGGGGGTGGGAGGCAACCTTAGGCCATCCCTGATGAGCCCCAGCTCAAAGCCCCTGAAACTAGAAGCCTTGTTACTGTACTAGCCCACACATCCAAGTCGAGGAGAGGTAACCCTTTAAGATGTACACCACCTGTGTTGTGGGTGTGTGAGTGTGTGTGTGTGGGGGGGGGGAACACAAGCCCCTCTACTGATGAAAATGTTTGTTTCTTTTTATTTGTACAAAGGCCCCTGAAACATTGGGCCCAATTCCAAAAGGTGTTACGCCTGGTGCAAGGTGATTTTCGCCGAACCTGATGGCGCAAATCGCAACTTACACCTGGCATAACGCCAGTTGCAGTTCCAAAAGGCGCCTTGCACCATGCCGTATGTGGGTCACGCTAAATGTGGGTTATGCCACCCACTATACCCACAACCCACACTGGTGTGGTGCAAGGGTGGGTTATAGCAGCAACAGCACCCTATCCCAAAATGGTGACTGCCGTAACCCACTTATGCTATTCCAAGAGCCGCATTGGTGCAGTGGAGTTAGACCAGCAGGGAGATGGTCGAAAGGGCATCTGCCCGTGCCATTTGATGGTTGCCCATTCCACAGCACCGTGGCACACACATTGCCAGACTCCCCATATCCCCCCAACACAGACATGCCCACCACCCCCAAATGGTGGGGATCCCGGGTCCACCACACAATATGCCCCTCCAAACGCCAGTGCCACCTGACCATCCCCCCCACGCACCCCCTGGTGTTCTGGGGGCAGGGGGCTTCGGGCAGCTATCCACAGGCTGCTACTTGTGGCACCCAGGTCCATTATGCCATTCCTGTGGTGCTAGCCTATGGCTGCCGCAAGTCACAGGATGTATGTGCCAGGGACCCTGCCTGTCTTGGAATATGTTGCAGGGTCCCTGGCATGACACTGCATGGTGCAACTTGCATACGCATTCTGCAATGCATCTTGGAATCAGGCCCATCAGGTTTACCTAAACCAGAGAGTCATTCCTTTAAGCAGAGGTAGTGGCTGGGCAGACTTCAAATGCCCGTGCCCTCTGAGGCTTTCGGAGCGGTCATCTCACAACTTGCCCTCCCAGAGCACAATAAAAAGCACAACAAATTCCCCCAGGTGGAGGCACCGCACTATTTTACTCCAGTGCAACACATCCTTAAGGAACCCAAGCTCGCCTCCTCGGGTGTGGTGGAGAGGTGAACCCTGAGGGTCTTGGTATGGCGACCACTTACAGAAACAAAACAATGTTGGATATAATTGCACTATTCCCATGCTTTCCAGTTCTACTAAGAAAGAAAGCTGACCAAACAACCAACAGCTTCAATGAGTTTTAGAAAGGTAAGCTATCATAAAATGTGGGTGTTCAACTAAAAATAATATGTAAAAAGGGTTGACAGTGTCCCTTTAATTTTCTTGGATTTTTCCCTCCCTAGTGCTGTTGTAAGTTTGCTAGATGGATGGTTGAACTTCATTCACTGTTCTACTACTTTTGTATTTTCTGGTCTCCAAGAAAAGATGTCTGTACATTTTTTTTTGGTTTAAATCAATAAACAGAATATTTCCGTGTAACATTTACCTGCATAAGCATCCTTCTAAATTAGATAATGGAAAAGGCAATCTGTATGACCACAAAGCTTTCTATTGGGAACTCCCAAACCAGCCAGCTTCCAGATAAATGGCGCCCTCTGGTGTACTATGTGCAGTACTGTCTCTTGTTCACTGTGCAGAGAATCTGTTCATTGCCTTCGTTTCCGTATAGAAGTATCCCTGCAGGCTTGTAAACCTACGTGAACATTTTAAGCAGCTTTTACTTCATGTTCGGCTACAACAGTGAGATTTAGTAACTTCTATTCTCTGGTTCACAGGGTGTTGTCAGTGGAATAGCCTAATGGTTGGAGGAAAGAGCAGAACCTGAAACCCGGATCTGGATTCCACCACATCCATTTATTATGTTTGCTTGCACGCATGTGCAAGAAACATAGTGCCACCATATGAGTTTTCGTAGGTGTGCCAGCCCCCCCTTCCAATGCCCTGCTCCTTTTTGCAGGCGTGGCTGCACCGCACCAATGAATGTCCGAGCTGTCTATGAGAGCAGTTCAGATGCAGTGGCATACAGTTGAAAGTAAACGACTGCTATAATCAGCAGTGGTAATGTCAGCAGTATGCAGATTGCCTACACGTCAGCACTGCACCTCAACTGCTGTCATAGACAGCTCGTTTGTACACTCTCCATCTCTCTCTCTCTCTCTCTCCCCCTCTCTCGCTGTCTCGCTCTCTCCCTCAGGCAGCATATAGTGCATGCTATAGTGTGATGGGAGAGAGAGAAGATAAATGGTACCAGAGCAAAACAACCAAAACAACGCTGCAGTCAACAAGCTGAACCAAAGGAAGAAGCCTTCCAAGCGAGTGATGGAGATGAGCCCTGTCAAAGAGACGGGGATGCTGGAGAAGAAGAAGAAGGGAGACACGGGAAACCCCAAGCCAGGCCGAGAAGAGGAAGCCTGGACTTGTCTTGGCTGCCGATTCCCTCTGCTGATTGCTTTATTGCAACTAGTTCTAGGCATATCTGCCTAATACTGCTGCAGTGTGCACGTTATAAGTAACAAACACACAATCAGATGACAAATGACAGCTCGTTATTATTTTAGTTGGATTTTGATGAAAGGCGACAATGCCTAGGAGCTGCTTCAGCTTGGGAAAAGTTTATTTTCTGTCCTGTCTAAATTTATCCTGTTCCTAAATAAATCTGAAGCATAATGTACTCTTCATGGCTCTGTCACTTCCCTGGTTTTTAGATGGCCCATATATAACTTCTTAGCTTTGTAAAATTCCTTTATTTGGCAATACTGTCACAGTTCCAGTACAGTGTACTGTTCTGAAACAAATATTTCTCTTCATTTACCTGACAGGGCATTCAAATGCCCCAGCAAACCATAATGTAGCTCGTAGCACAGTCTGGGTGACACATTTTGAGTTTCACAGAGTACCCGACTTTACCAGATGTACTGGAACCAGCAACTGGCAGGTGCCACGGTCGGAGCCCAACCCAGCGTGGCAAAAGTCCCACATTGTCATGTGCTCCCCCCGCACACTGTATAGCCAACAGGGGTGCCCAATCCCCCGTCGGCTCCACTGTCCCATCAAAACAAACTTCCAGGCGCCATGCCAGGAGCCCACCCCAGCGTGGCAAAAGTCTTGCGCCTTTGTAAAAAAAAAAACCTGTAACAAAAGAAGATGGTCCCTCATTGACTCTCTTGCCCCCTTCCCCAACCTGCATTCACCCACTGCGTATCCACCTCCCCACACCCTTCCTCACCCCATACCTACACCTACAGACCCAATGCGATGATCTTGAGGCGCACCAGGAATTACGTCAGCACTCTTCAAAGTCAATCGAACTGAAGAAATGCTGGTAAGTAATAATGGCATAAATAGGGTTTTTCAACTTTGGTGCATATCTGGGCATTTTTGGAATTCTGGCACCAAATTTTCAACATGGGTTATTGGGACCCCTCCTCATGAATTCAGTCACTGTTATGGTGTTATTCAGTCCTGAAAGGTGATTTCATAGTCACTGTGCGGAATTACCTTTCGGACTGATTAACAAAATGACAGTGCCACTGTTCATGAGGTGGGCTCTCAAAAAGCCTATGTTGCTAATTTGGTGAAAACCACAAAAATGACTTTTATGAGCACGTGTTCCGCAGTTTCCATGCACGTGCGTAACTTCACAAATTTGTAAGATTTTCACTCCAGATTTTCAACATTGGCATTTTTCCACACCTCCTTATGAACAGTACAGCTGTCGTTTTACACATTCTGGCCAAAAAGTGTTTTCGCACTTCTGGCACAGAATAGCGTGGTCACTGTGGGAAATCAGTGTTTGGGACAGATTAAGAACGGGCGAGTGAGAGAGGGGGAGTGAGCGAGCTCAACGGAGCTCTGTCAGGACTGCTGTGGATTTCCTTGTGGGCAGAAAAAGTTAGCAATGCAGGCAGGAGCCCAGTACAAAAGGGCGGCCTGCAGCGCTGGGAGAAACAGAACGAGCGAGTGAGAGAGGGGGAGTGAGTGAGCTCAACAGAGCTCTGTAGGGACTGCTGTGAATTTCTTTGTGGGCAGAAAAAGGCACCAATGCAGACAGTAGCCCAGTACAGAAGGGCAGCCTGCAGCGCCGGAGAAATAGGAACCAGTGAGGAGAGAAGGGGAGTGAGTGAGCTCAATGGAGCTCTGTCGGGACTTTAGAGTTGCTCACCCTCCCACCCAGTCTCCTGTGTGGTCCTATATTACAGCAGGGTCTCTGGGGTGGAGACAAAGCAATGATTGGATACTTTTAGGATTGCTGTAATAATACAGATTTAGTTGTTATGTTTATTTCTCCAACTGAGCTGAGCACTGAGCTATACTGTTAGGATTGCTGTAATAATACATATGTTTTTGTTCTGTTTATTCCTCTGAGCTGAGTAATACTTGGAGTGCAACAGGATTTCTAACTGGGCTAAGTGAAACTATATGAGGGCTGAGAACAAAAAGTGTGGTAACTGAGGGGTGAAAACGGACAATGAGGCTTTAGGATTGCTACAGTAATACAGTATCTAACGAATGAGATTTGAGACTGGATTAACCCGGTTGGCAAGGGGGCAGTAGAGGGACTAGTGTGGGGGGAACAGGAATTTGAGTACATAGGGGCCTAACAGTTGTAGTAGGATGCAGAAACTGGGAGTAAGAGCCCATAACATAAGATGGTGGACAAAATGGGGCAGGTACTGCATATCAGTAGGGCAGGCATCTTTGGAAGGGTGGTGGGGTGTACAAGGTGCGGGTCCGCCATGATCTGGACTGGGCTTGGAGGATGGGGGTGTATAGTCTGTAGACAACTGGCTAGTTTGAGGGAGGAACTGTGGAGGTTATGGAGGAGTCTAAGTGGCAGGGCAGATGAGTATGGTAGACATCCTGGCTGGGGGGGGGGATCGGGTCTGGCAAGGGGGGGACGGGGGATGAAAAACTAGGGACTGAAACTGACCCCAGTATCAGAGGCACCAGCAGAAAAGAGGAGAGAGGAGAAGGAGGGTGCCCGAGGCAAGGGGGGCCTCCTGATGGAGGAGGAAGCGACCACAAGGAGTACCAGGGGAGAGAGCAGATGGCTACGGGTAGCGAGGGACCAGGGGTGGGACCAGGGGGGGCACAGAGGGGAACAAGTAGGAGGGGGGAACCGATCTGGGGAAGAGATGTAGGAGGGGTATTGACTAGGAATGGATTCAAGCCTTTGCTATGGGAGACAGAGCAGGAACATACTGAAGGGGGGAGGACAAGCGGGGCATGACAGGGATGGCAACAGGTAGGGGAAGAGATAATGAGGATGAAAGGGTACCAAGGGAGCTAGTAAGGAAGGAGGGGGGGTGACTGGAGGAGAGAAGGCTATGGGAAGGGGAAGGATGGGAGGGGCATCACTATCGGGGTCGAAGGGAATGGGAACTGTAATTCGACAACAATGTGGATAGGAGAGAGGTTGGAAATCAGCAGGAGAGGTCAACATGGGAAGCCCAGTAGGAAGTAGTCAGGCTGGGAAGGGGTTCAAGGCAGAATGGGAGGAATTTATTTATTTATTTATTTATTTATTTTTATCAAGTCTAGGATTACAAATACCTTTGAGCCTTGGCTCTTTCACAAAGGTTCCACATCAGAGAAATACAAATTATGGGGAACATCAAGACAGACATTACAACAATGTGGACATTGCAAACAGAGTACAGAGTAATACAATTCAAGGGTAGCTTTGTAACAAGGCAGCCAGCTGCATTTGTCAGAGAAAATAGACAACAGATAAGAAGTGCCAGAGTCATAGGGAGAGGAAGGGGGAAGGAATGTAGAAGGGTGGAGAGGGTGAAAAAGTGCAGCTTTGGGTATACCAAGATGTGAGGTAGAATCCAGTGAGGAGGGGAGGGGGGGGGACAAGGGGGGAATAAGGCAGAGAAGAGGGGTGAGGCGGAGGTCAGAGGTGCAGATACAGAAGTCACTGAGGGTGTAGCTGGCGGGGGTAAGGGGCAGGGAAGAATGAATACTGGGGTGGTGGAAGGGGCATTAGAAGGGAAAGGGGTAAAGGACAGGAGGTGCTCCTTTCAGAGGGGAAGGTGGACATTGCTGCAGTGACATACACTTGGGCCACAGAGTACCATGATTGGGACTTGGCAATACCAGGATACAGGATATATAGGAGGGACTGGAGGGGGGGTTGCACTGTATGTGAAGGAAGGGATCAAATGCATAAGGGACGAGGGAGAAGAGGAGAGGACACAGGTGCTTTGGGTGTAGCTCCTGGACTCCAAGGGCAGAAAGCTGAGGCTGGGAGTGGTGTACAGACCACCAGCCCAATCCGGGGAACTGGATGGAGAGTTGGCAGAGCAGATAAGAAGGGTATGTAGAAGGGGGAGTGTGGTGATCATGGGGGATTTTAACCTACCAGGGGTTGACTGGAGCACCCCGGCCACTAGCAGTACCAGAGAGCAGGTGCTTCTTGAAACATTCCAGGACGGCATTCTGAAGCAGTTGGTAAGTGGGCCTACAAGGCTTGGTAGCACTCTGCACCTAGTATTGGCAAATGGGGAGGCAGTGAGGGAGGTCATGGTGGATGACCCACTAGTGGGTAGTGACCACCAAACAGTGTGGCTCGTTCTTGTGCTGGGCAGGGAGACAGGAGGCACGGGCACTAAGGTGTTGGACTTTAGTAGGGTGGACTTTGGGAGGATGAGCAATATTGCAAGGGAGACTCCAGGATATAAGGCTGGGGATGGATGCAGAACAAAAGTGGGGAGTCATAAAGACTGGGCTAACAGAGGCCACAGTAGCCTGCACCAATCAATCAATCAATCAATCAAATCTTTATTTACACAGGCGAACATCATTGAGCAAGGCTCATTTACAAGATGGACCTGATAAGGTCAAGGTTCAATAGTTGATACACAGCAAATACATCATACGCTTTATAAGACAGTTATACATACAGAGAAAAATAATGTTTATAACACAATGAAGTACAGTGAATTCACATGTTAAAACTCGGTTAAAGGAAGGTTAAGCTAATATCTATAGTATGTACAGTACATACATATCCCAATGAGGAGCATGACAGACACACAACATAATGAATACTGGGATGGTGAAGGTATTGGTGCTTAAGCTGGGGTGTCTGACTGGAAGGAATATGCCATATATGATTGGAAGCCAGATTTGTAGGATGACTAATCTAGCTCTAGCGTAGCAACTGCATTTCTTTGTGAAGAAGGCTGTACAATGCTGTTTAAAGGATGCAAATGGAATGATAATGGGCAGTTTTAGGGATTTTTGTAGGGTGTTCCATGCTATAGCTAGAGAATAGCTGATTGCTGCCCTCCCAAGTCTGGTGCTGACTTTGGGCAATTTGAGCAGGATGATATTGTTGCTTCTTAGGGCATAGGAGCTAGGAGTGGTCTGGTTGAAGCAGTCCAGGATATAGTTTGGGAGTTTTTTTGATAAAGCTCTGTAAATCCATAGAGCTGCATTTCTGCTCCTCCTGATATGAAGGGAAACCCATCCAACTGCGTCATAAAGAGAGCAATGGTGGGTATTATATGGCAGATCTGTAATGAACCTTATTGCACTATGATATAAGGTATCCAACTTGTGAAGGTAGGAGATGGGGCAGTGACTATAAAGGAGGTCTGCATAGTCAATAACTGATAGAAAGATGGCCTGGACTAACCTCATCTTAGAGTCTCTGTTAAGGGAGGGTTTTAATCTATAGAGGAGGTGAAGCCTTTGGCGAAGCTTTTTTAACAGTTCTTCTAGATGATGGGTGAAGTCAAGTCTGTTGTCAATCCACACACCTAGGTATTTGAAGTTTTCAACATACTCCAGATTTTCTCCAGGTATAGTGCATAGCTGGGGGAGAGTGATTGAAGAGGATGTGCTGGTGGAGTTTTGAGTTGTTAACATCATTGCTTTAGTTTTCTTTGCATTTACCAGAAGCTTTTTCTCGAGTAGCTGATGTTGTAACAAGTAGAATTCTGTTTGTAGGATTTCATGAGCAACTGTAGGCGAAGGGTTGCTGACATACAGAACAGTGTCATCAGCAAAGAGGTGTACTGAGGGACTTGGTAAGGTTGAATCAATGTTATTTATATAAATGGCAAAGGATAGGACCCAGAATAGAGCATTGGGGACTCCTCTTGACAGTGGTCTTAATGGGGATAGGTCACATTCAGCTTTACCTGCTGTGACCTACGGAGAGGTAGCATCGGAACCACTTAAGGGAGGGTGGATCTAGGCCAAGGGAGTGCAGGGATGAGAGTAGCAGCTCATGGTCCACAGTATCGAATGCTTTGCTCAGGTCCAGGAATACTGCACAGACATTATTCTTCTTGTCCAATTCAATTTGCCAGTCATTTGTGACCTTGGCTAATGCAGTGATAGTGCTATGTTTGGCCCTGAATCCAGATTGAGCTGGATTTAATAGGTTAGCATTGTCAAGATATTCCCTTAGCTGATTACTCACTAATTTCTCCAGCATCTTGGATAGCACAGGTAGAATGGAAATGGGCCTGTAATTATTAAGATCCATAGGGTCCCGTTGATTTTAGAGGGGGACCACTTGGGCTGTCTTCCACAGTGGGAACAAAGCCAGAGTTTAGGGAGAGGTTAAAGAGGTGTGTTAGGGGGACTGCAAGTACATGGCACGCAATCTTTAGAAAGAAGGGGTCCAGAGAGTCTGCTCCTGCACTTTTTTGGTATCCAGATGCCATAATAGATCCTCAACTTGTTTCAACAGTATAGGTTTGAAGCTAAAGGAAGAGTCAACTCTTTGATCACCAATGTAGTGGGAGCTTAACTGGTCCCTCAGCAGGTTAGCTGAGTAGGTGTCAAAGGCAAGGCCAGCCGTTGTGAAGTGGTTATTGAATGCGTCCAGGATTTCCATTTTGCCAGTGATAGGGCCATAACTATTGTGTAGTAGAGTTGGAAGGGGGTTGTTAGCGTCCTGTCCCATCATACCCTTGATGGTGCCCCAAAACCTAGTTGGATTATGGTAGGAGGAGTCGAGCTCGGTGAGGTAGAAGGCAGCCTTTGCATCCCTAACTTTCCTGGTGCATCTATTCCTGGCTTTCCTAAAAATCATCCAGTCATTTGCATTCTTAGTTTTTCTTGCCACTTTCCAGAGCCTGTCTCTCTCCAGCAGTGCAGCTTTGAGGTCAGCTGAAAACCAGCGACAGGATTTGTTTTTTATTCGGATACTAGAGATTGGGGCATAGGTGTTAAGGGCATTTATTATAATGCTATTTAGCACCTGCTGAGCTTTTTCTACAGAATGTGCAAGATAAAACTTTTGCCAGTGTGGAGAGTGAGCTAGATCATGCAGATATCCTTCAATATTGATGTTTTCTTGGATCTCCTCATGAGAATTTTGCAGGATTTGTTGTTATGCTGGTGGATCTTACCCCTGCGATGGGGCAGTGATCACTTATATCGCATAGGAGCACTCCAGTGTGTGTGAATAGATGTGGTTTACTCACTAGCATGATGTCAAGTAGTGTGCTGTTATTACTATTCCTTGCATTTATTCTTGTTGGTTCGTTAATTAACTGTGTGAGCCCATAGGTGTCACAGAATGATACCAGAGGTGTAGCTGCCTGGGTGAGCCAGTTGAAATTCAGGTCACCTAGAATAATGACTTCTTCAGTGCTGGGCTTGACCAGGTTCTCCAGGTGGGATAAGAGCTTGTGTTCAGCAGAGGGGGGTCTGTAGCATCCAATTAGTTGAAAAGCTGCTGTACTGGGGAGAGAGACTTTTAGAGATAGGCATTCAAACTCCTTGGGCATAGATGTTGCAGCAGTACAGGATACAGCTATACCAGTTTTTGCATATATGGCTACTCCACCTCCCCTTGTTTGGCGATCAGCTCTGAATAGCTGATAGTTAGGTAGGTTAACATCCCTGTCCGCTGTGGTGGGTTTGAGCCATGTTTCAGTTACCACGAGAAAGTCTGGCAAGGTATGGGCAACCCAGGCTTGTATCAATGTAAATTTTTTCAACAGACTGCATACATTAATATGCAGGAAACTGAGGCCTTTAATTGAGGTTAGGTCTGATGGAGAGGTGATACTTTCAAGAGGTCCAGGGTTGATTTCCACATTACCAATACAGAGCAATAGAAAGAGCAGAAGTTTCATGAGGGCTGCCAGTGATAGGGAGAGGGGGCTGTCTTTGGTCTTCCTTCTTTTATTCTGTTGCCACTCTTTTTTTGGGGTGCTCCCTGTGGTTTTAAGGAAGTGTGTTGGGATACCAAGTAGCAGTTTGACGACTAGGCTTAGGGGGGATCTATATATCCAGCAGTGGAGCCTTGGCTGAAATACATGTGTGGTGGTATGTGTCTCTTTATGGTGATTATACCACTGTAGTCGATGCAGCAATGGTAGAGCATGTATGAGGGTTTGAGTGTCAGCCAAAGGGGATGGTTCAGAGAGGCTGTGCAGATGGACCACTCTAAATTGTATGACAGGGACACCTTCTTTGTGGATCCCTATGGCTGATAGTGAAAGGAGTATCAGAATTAAGCTCCCCATTCTGAAAGAGATATTGGTAGTTGGCTGTGGGGGAGTAGTGAAGTTGCTGATTGGTTGGATCAGCAAGCTGGTGTGACTCTCTCTTGGTTTAGAAAAAATGCTGAGGGCGGGGAAGAGATTTCGGCGGGAAGATGCCTATAAATTAACACACAAAGAGGGGGAAGGGCGGTGGCAAAAATTTTGCGCCTTTCCCGACTGCTCCCTTGCTGTTCCTCCCAGCCTCATGGTTCCCTGGTTCGGTTAAGGTGCTGCCGACTGCCCGCTGGCAGAGCGAAGCCCCGGCACTCAGCTGGGTGCTGTGGGGTGGGAGTTGCAGGCTGGAGGAGACAGAGAAGGTGCAGCAGTTAATAAAGCAGCAACAAGTGTTCCTGAGCATTACTGACTGAATCTGCACAACAAAAGGACTGTGGGGGGTGCTGTGGCAGCCTCAGCGTCTATTACACTTGCAAATGCAAAAAGGAGCTGTAATTACAGTAAAGAGCAATAAAATGGCAGTTTCCCTTGCAATACAATAGTGGAAAACAGCACTGTTTTGGGTAATTTACACAGTTAAAAAGTAGGAGAGTAGGCGCCTCAGCGTCTGGCCCACTGCTGCTAACAGGATCCATGAGAATTCAAACAAAAGCAATTACAGATTCCCTCTACAGATGCCTCTCTGAAGTTGGAAGCAGCTCTTTTGGAGATTTTGCAGAAAAACAGGGTAAGAGTGAAAGGCAAAATCAAGTTCCACACAGATTTCGGCAATGCAGACTGAGCCAGTATAAGTCAATGGGGCAGGAGAGCCAATCAGCTGCTGTGCCTGGAGGAGCGCTCGCTTACCGATTGGCTGCGCCTTTCCCGACTGCTCCCTCGCTGTTCCTCCTGGCCTCGTGTTTCCCTGGTTCGGCTAAGGTGCTGCCGACCGCCTGCTGGCGGAGCGAAGCCCTGGTGCTCAGCTGGGTGCTGTGGGGTGGGAGTTGCAGGCGATTGGCTGCGCCTTTCCCAACTGCTCCCTCACTGTTCCTCCCGGCCTCGTGGTTCCTTGGTTCGGCTAAGGTGCCGCCGACCGCCCGCTGGCGGAGCGAAGACCCGGCGCTCAGCTGGGTGCTGTGGGGTGGGAGTTGCAGGCAATTGGCTGCGCCTTTCCCGACTGCTCACTCGCTGTTCCTCCTGGCCTCATGGTTCCCTGGTTCGGCTAAGGTGCCGCCGACCACCCGCTGGCAGAGCGAAGCCCTGGCGCTCAGCTGGGTGCTGTGGGGTGGGAGTTGCAGGCGATTGGCTGTGCCTTTCCCGACTGCTCCCTCACTGTTCCTCCCGGCCTCGTGGTTCCCTGGTTCGGCTAAGGTGCCAGGCACCAGGGCCAGGAGTAAGAAGAGCAGAGCCAAGAAACCATGCTGCCTGAACAAGGAAGTGCTGCAAGGGGTGAGGGCAAAGAGGGCTGCATATCAGAAGTACAGGAGAACAGGGAAGGGAGAGGATAAGGAGGCTTATGGGAGTTGGTCAAGGGAGGTGGACAGGAGGGTGAAAAAAGCTAAGGCCTCCAGGGAATTAAAGTTAGCACAGGGCATAAAGGGAAGGGGAAAGGACTTTTTTAGGTATGTCAGGAAAAGAAGAAGTGCAAGGAACATATTGTGAGGATAAAGCGAGGAGGGATTGGGTGGAAGGGGAGGATCAATGGAAATTCAAATGAGTACTTCTGCTCCATTTTCACTAAGGAGAGGATGGTCCACTACCAGCATGGGCTGGGGGTGTGGCAAAGGGGGAGGAGGTGACGGACAAGTGATCACAGGGAGTAGGGTGCTAGAGGGGCTGAGGGCAGTAAGGGTGGACAAGGCACCAGGTCCTGATGGCATCCACCCCAGGTTGCTGAGGGAGATGACGGAGCTGTTGACTGAGCCACTGGCAGATCTGTTCAACACCTCCCTGGAAACAGGGTGTGTGCCCCAGGACTGGAGGGTGGCCCATGTGGTGCCCATACACAAGAGTGGGCCTAGGAAGGAGCCAGGAAATTATCAGCCAGTCAGTTTCACATCCATAGGAGGGAGAGGCTGGTGGCATTCCTAGAGAGTAATGGCCTCTAAGATGGGTGGCAACATGGGTTTGTCTCAGGGAGGTCTTGTCAAACCAACCTAATAGAGTATTATGACTGGGTGACAAGAGTGTGGACAGAGGCCATACGATACATGTCCTGTACTTGAACTTCCGTAAGGTCCTTGATACAGTGCCTCATGGGAGACTGGAGGGGAAGCTGATGGCAGTGGGGGTGGGAAAAATGCTGACTAAATGGATAGAAAACTGGTTACAGGGGAGGGTGCAGAGGGTGGTGGTGGGGGGGAGCTCTCTGCACCCAGAGCAGTGACAAGCGGGGTGCCGCAGAGGTCAGTGCTGGGCCCAGTGCTTTTGGGCTCTTTATCTCTGATATAGCACATGGACTGGGGAGCAGGGTCAGTCTGTTCGTAGATTATACCAAATTGGGGGCGGTGGTGGACGAAGAGGACAGATGGGAAAAACTGCAGGGGACCTAACCAAACTAGAGACATGGTCGGTGAAATGGCA
The DNA here is from genome assembly GCA_016271365.2 of Neoceratodus forsteri. Classification (NCBI taxonomy): domain Eukaryota; kingdom Metazoa; phylum Chordata; order Ceratodontiformes; family Ceratodontidae; genus Neoceratodus; species Neoceratodus forsteri. Next base: position 925,721,810 of record CM028137.1, read on the forward strand.
CCTAGGATTCAATGCAAGAAAGTGTAGGGTGATGCACTTCAGGGCTAAGAACCAGAAGAGGGACTATTGGTTGGGGGTGTGTGAGGTTGGGGATCACGGAGAAGGAGAAGGACCTAGGGATGTTGGTAACTGGAAGCATGAACAACTCGGTCCAGTGCAGGAGAGCAGCAGGCAAACAGGATGCTGGGCTGCATCGCAAAGGGGTTCTCATCCAGACACAGGCATGTGATCCTACCTCTCTACAGATCATTGGTCAGACTGCACCTGGAGTATTGTGTGCAATACTGGAGGCCATACCTGAGGAGAGATATAAGGTTACTGGGGGGGGGGTGCAAAGGAGGGCAACAAAAATGTTAAAGAGGATGGAAGGAAAGGAATATGAATTTAGGCTGAAGGAGCTGAACATGTACACACTGGAGGAGAGGAGGGATAGGGGTATATGATTGAAGCATTTAAATACCTGAGGGGGGTAAATAAACCTAGCACTGAGGGGGTGTTTAAACTGAGGAGTGGAAGGGAGACGAGGGGGCATGGACTAAGGTTGGAAGGGGTACATGTCAAGAAGGAAATTAGGCACTACTTCACTGCGAGGGTGGTGTCTAGTTGGAATGCACTGCCAGAAGGGGTGGTAATATGTAGGACAGTCAATAGCCTTAAGAAGGAGTGGGTTAAAGCAAGAGGAAGAGTCAGGTGGGCACGGGCTGGGACAAGCGGGGGAGGAACTGAGGGGGAGGAGGCAAGGGCAGCTGCAATCTAGAGTGCTAGCTGCACACTCGTCCAGACTTAGACCGATTGGTCTGTTCTTCTGGCAGATTCATATGTTCGTATGTATGTTCGTATGTAAAATTACAGTGACTCTGTTCATGAGCAGAGGTCCTAAAATGCCTATGTTGAAAATTTGGAGACAAACGTCCATAAAATGACTGTGTTACAAGTGTGCATTGTGCAGTTTCCATGCACCCTCATAACTTCACAAATTTGTAGTATTTTCACTCCAGATTTTCAACATTGGCATTTTTTCACACCTCCTTATGAACAGTACAGCTGTCATTTTTCACATCCTACCTGAAATATGCATTTACACATCTGGCACAGAATAGCGTGGTTGCTGTGGGAAATCAATGTTCGGGACAGATTAAGAAAATCATAGTGACAGTGTTCATGAGCAGAGGTCACAAAATGCCTAAGTTGAAAATTTGGTGAAATAATTCCACTAAATGTCTGTGTTACACGCATGCGTTGTGCAGTTTCCACGTACGCTCGGAAGTTCGAGCATTTTTAATATTTTCACTACAGATTTTCAACATTGCCATCTCTTCACACCTCCCTATGAATGATACAGCTGTCATTCTTCACATACTGCCCGATCTGTGTTTTCGTACATCTGGCGCACAATGGCATGGTCACTCTGGGAACTCAAAGTTCGGGACACAGTGACAAAATCACAGTGCCATTGTTCATGAGAAGAGGTCCCAAATGCTTTCATGAGGTGGGGGTCACAAAAAGGCCATGTTGCAAATTTGTAGTGCAAAGGGCTTCTATCCATAACATCCCACACTGTACAGACTGACAGGCATCAGGGGTGTGCCTTTGGATTGCCAACTGTAATGCTCATGCCATTCCACCCCCACCCTGCAGCCAGTGACAGGCGTCGAGGTGTGCCTTGCACTCTTCGGCCCCAGAGTTCACCGCATTCTCCTATATTGCACCCATTTCAGCGTATGTTCTTATGGAGTGGGGTGACTGTAAAGCTCAACACCCCAAGGCACACCTCAACACTTGTTGGTGTCCGCAGGATAGGGTGAGGTTAAATGGCATGAACGTTATGGGCGACAACCCAAATGCATACGCCAATGCCTGTCCATCTCTGTAGGGTGGAGGTGGGGTTGGCGTGAAGTTCAATACTTCATTGCCATTCCTACTCTGCATCTGTCTAACTCCTGCATTTCCAATGCTAATACCAGCAAGCAAATATTCGGCATTGACAAATGCTTGTTTACCATGTAACCCTGAGCAAGTCACTTGACTTCACCTCTCTGTGTTTAACCTCCACGGTCTCACTTAACCTCTCTGTGACTGTAGCTGCTTATGGCTTGTACATACATTTTTTTTTCTTTACAGATTATTTACCCAGTATACCTCAACTAAGATGTAATATCTCATTTTTAGTGGGTCTTTCTTTAATCCAGTTGTGTGGTTGGAAGGGACAGGCAGAGAAGTTTGGGGATACAGTGCACAGTATGACGTGCTATGCAAAATCACATACCTTTCCTGTTCTTTCCCTTTAATAAAGTCAAGATGAATTATATCAGTGTTACTTTGCCTTAATATTATGCATGAAGATGTCAGGTATTCATCTTTACCATGCGAACAAGCTCTGATTTTAAGTTAAACTTTATTTTTTTAATAAAACATATTTTTTTATTCATTTATGCAAAAGTGTTACAAATAGATATTCCTTTGTAGGAGATATAGACATTTCATTTACAAATTAAAAAACTTAACGAGCATCAACCGCCTCCCCCCCCAACTAAGGTACATCGTGTTAGAGAAAAAAGGGTTACTACCTCACACCATGCGGGACCGGGTTGGGGAATGGACTCGAGTAGCCGGGGTTGAGGGGAAGGAGAGGATTGAGTGTCCGGAGGACTGCTCTCCTCTCCTGGGGTGGGTTGGGTTGGAAGCCCCGCTGTGTAGTGTCCCCCGGTGGAGACCAGAGGGCATTACAAGAGCGGTGCACAAGATGGGACAAGAAAAGCGTGAAAATGCATGCATGCCATCCGAATGACGGTGGCCCCACCTCCCCGCATCTCCCAGCTGAGATACCTCCAGGCTGCATTTCCATGCCCCGGTGAAGCTTCAAGGAGTGCTACATGTGCTCAGTCTCTCCTCCCGATGGTGCGCGGATATGCAAAGCCCCGGCAAAGGGATATGACCAGGACAACCGGGGCATTGTTGCAGCTGGATGGTGGATCAGTTACAGGAGGCAACGGCAGGACTTGGCCGCCCGAAGGAGAGGACGACAGCGGGCACCTCGGAGGAGGTACAAATAAATAATGCAAAAAAAAAAAAGAAATAAGGGTTACACTCATGCAGGTAGAACTCTCTGAATAAAATCCAGATAGAGGATCCAAGGCTAAAGTAGCCCAATCTGTACACAGTAGAACAAAATGGTCAGTAGTATCAATGTAATTGCAACTAAATTGTATAAATGTATGAAACCACTCTGTATATCTCTAAAGACATGACTTTTATGCTGTAACCTACAGTAAATGTTTATGCTGTAACCTAAATTTGTTCTGTCTGTCCTCTATGTGACAAGGTACGGTTGGAAATGAACCTCTGGCTCAAAGGTTGTAAACTGATGTATAAATAAATAAATAAATAAGTAGTGCGATTTCACCAGACTCAGATGGGTTGCAAAGTCCCATTTCTGCAGAACTATAGGGGTTGCAAAGCTCCTTCAACCTTCACATTTATGTATATAAATGCTAAAGGAAACCTTGTTTTAGTGGTTCCTAGGGGTTGCAATGGACATCATAGGGGTTGCAAAGAAATCATGGGGGTATTGCTAAGCTTAATGGAGAAAAGGGAGCATGTGAGGAGGAGGACCCTGTAAAGGCATCTATCCTAAATAGATACTTTTGCTCAGTATTTACTGAAGAGAAGGTAGGGCAGGGCCCACAGCTCAGCATCATGGACACAGGGGGGGGAGGGAGGTGAGCACTACTCCCTTCACAAAAGAAAAGGTCCTACAAGAGCTTGCTAAGCTCAGGGTGGATAAGGCAATGGGACCTGATGGCATACATCCCAGGGTACTTAAGGAGCTAAAGGTGGAACTAGCAGAGCCATTAGCAGAACTGTTTAGTGAGTCTCTGAGCTCAGGAGAGGTCCCAGAAGACTGGAGAAGGGCTCATGTGATCCCGCTCCACAAGAGTGGTAGCAGAGAGGAGGCGGAGAACTACAGACCAGTCAGTCTTACCTCAGTAGTGGGCAAGATTATGGAGGCACTCCTTAAGGAAAGAATAGTGCAACACCTGGAATCCATAGGGGCACAGGATTCAAGACAGCATGAGTTTACAAAAGGAAGGTCCTGTCAAACTAATCTCATAGATTTCTTTGACTGGGTAACCAGAGTGGTGGACCAAGGGGGAGCAGTTGATGTCGCCTACCTTGACTTCCACAAAGCTTTTGACACTGTTCCACATAGAAGATTGATAAATAAGCTGGGTAGGCTCGGGGTGGGTCAGAAGTTGGTCAACTGGGTGGCAAACTGATTGACGGGCAGAAAACAGAGAGTGGTGGTAAATGGTATACAGTCAGAAGAGATGCAAGTCACAAGTGGGGTACCTCAGGGATCAGTCCCGGGGCCAGTCCTCTTCAACATCTTCATTAGTGACCTTGCAGCTGGACTAGAGGGTACGGCTTGTCTGTTTGCAGATGACACCAAGATCTGCAACAGAGTAGATGATCCAGATGGGGTGGGCAGAATGAGAAGAGATCTGGATAAACTAGCAAAATGGTCAGAAGAGTGGCAACTGGGATTTAATGCAAAGAAGTGCAAAATCATGCACATAGGGAAGAGAAACCCTGAAGCCACCTATAGACTGGGAGGGGAGTTGCTAGCAGTCACAAAGGAAGAAAGAGACTTGGGCATCATCATCACTGATGACCTGAAATCATCCAAGCAGACCTCTAAAGCAGTAGGTAAGGCTAGGGGGTGTTAGGGGTGTATTAGTAGGTGTCACAAGTCGTAAGAGGGAGGTAATAACCTCTTTACAAGACACTGGTTAGCCCCCATCTGAGTACTGCATGCAGTATTGAGGCCACACCTTCACAAGGATATTAACCAAATTGAGGCAGTCCAGAGAAGGGCAACCAAAATGGTGCAGGGACTGCATCAGAAGACATATGAGGACAGATTAACAGAGCTCAATATGTATACCCTTGAGCAAAGGAGGGAGAGAGGTGATATGATCGAGGCATTCAAACACCTTAAGGGCATTAACAAGGTGAAAGAGTCTAACATGTTTGAATATAAGAAAATAGCAGGACAAGAGGACACAGCATGAGATTAGAGGGGCGATTAAGGGGAATGTGAGAAATTCTTTTTCACAGAAAGGGTGGTGGATGCATGGAATGGCTTACCACAAGAAGTGGTGGCTATGAATACAGTGCAGGGCTTCAAACAGGCATGGGATAGGCATAAGGGAGCAATACAAATGACTGAATAGATAGGCCACTGACAGAGCAAAGGCCGATGGCACATTTATAAGGTAGAAAAAGAAATGGGCAGACTGGATGGGCCTTGTGGTCCTTATCTGCTGTCAACTTCTATGTTTCTATGTTTCTATGTCTTGACTGCAACCTCTGGCCACCCCTAAATGATGCCCCTGAAAACAGTGACACTTTCAGAAATAAAGAATTGAAATTAAAGAAACAGACTGAAACAGTCAAATCATTTGAGCATAACCTTGAGGATTTCAAGTACTGCCCTGGCTCTGAACCAGTACAGACATCACTCAAAGATGGTGGACACTTGTGTGGCACTGGCTGGCTACTGATGTAGTGACATAACACAGTATCAAAAAATACAAGGTGCTGTTACAGTGTGTGGACTGAAAACAAAAAGGTAATACTAAATGCACACTGAAAATAGAAAATAGTGTTAGAATGTCTGTTTTGACTATGTCTTTTTTAGGAATTATCAAAAAAATTTTTTCTGTCACCACACAGTAAAGGGACATGGGATAAATCTGACAACCTCAAGGAGGCAAGACAGTAGGGAGGGCCAGTGGGATGCTGGGGTGCATAGGGAGGGGTTTCACCAGCAAAAGGAGAGAGGTGGTGTTGCCACTGTATAGATCGCTGATGAGACCCTACCCGGAATACTGTGTCCAGGTCTGAAGACCACATCTCAGAAAGGATATAGATAAGGTGGCGTCTGACCAGAGAAGGACAACTAAAATGGTGCAGGGGCTGCATCAGAAGCCCAATGATGAGAAACTGAAGGACCTCAATATGTACACCCTGGAAGATAGTAGGGAGAGGGGAGACATGACAGAGACCTATAGATAACTCACGATTGAACAAGGTAGAGGAAGGGAGTATTTTTCAGAGGAAAAGGTGCGTGAGAACAAGGGGACGCACAATGGCACAAGAAGGAAGAAAATTTTGTAGAGATGTGAGAAGTACTTCTTCACTGAAAGAGTGGTGGATGCCTGGAACAATGTTCAGCGGAGGTTGTGGGGGTCAAAAACAGTAGTAGGCTTCAAGCATGCATGGAATAGGCACAGGGGAATCTCAGCTGGGAAGCGGGGGGAGGGGGCTGGAGATCAAGTAGGGTCTGCAATGGCAGCATAGGCAGGGACAAATGGGCAGACTGGGTGGGCAAAGCGGTCCTCATCTGCCATCAGATTCTATGTTTCTCTTTTAGATAATTCCTGAATAAGATCTATGGTCAAAACGTCAGTTCTAACATAGTATCTTTTCCGCATAGTATTGTAGTGATGGAAGGGACTTCGGGTCCTTATTGTCATGGTAGTGATTGTATCCAATTTGACTAAGGACACACGTCAAGACATCAGCTGGAACGCTACCACTAGTCAGCTGGCCCGCTGGCACAGAAGTTGGATTTCCGTTGCGATGCTGGAGACCCGGGTTTGAGATCAGACTCTGGGCACTGGAGAGCTGGCCAGGGGAGGAGGATTGAGCATCTTTGGGACTGCTCTCCTCTTCCTCCTCCAGAGGGAGTGGCCGGCATGTGATTGACCCCTGGCAGTGGCCAGAGGGAATACAGCTGGCAGAGCCAAGTTGTCAGGGAGTCATCCCAGACGTTCGCGTGTTGCTCACTAAGTCATTGCATGCCATGCCTCCTGGGGAGCCCATTACTGGAAAAAACTGCTGCCAGCTCCGTCCATGATGCCCCATCTCTCTGGCCCCCACACCACCCTCCGTGATGCTTGGCCAGTGACTGAGCGAGAGTCTCCATTGGTGCAGCCGAGTTCCGCCTTGGGGGGTAAGCCAGGGAGGCCTCCCAGTGGTTCTTTTACCGAGAACCTTGTACAGTCTTCTGTGGGGGCCGTGCCTGCCCAACGGCCCTGTTCAGAGGGGCAAGCCTGGGTGGAGTGCCACTCCAAGTATGTCCAGTGGTGGGTGGAGGTTGCAGGAGGCAGGGGCTGAGCTCTTGGAGGACTGGCACCCAAAAGTATACTAAAAAAAAAAAAAGTGGTACCACTAGTCATGCTGTGTAACCCTCAAAGCCATTTCCCATAGTGCTGCTTCAGTGGTTGAAAATCATAGGTACATAGTTTTAGTGGGCCAAATTAAGGCTAGGCAGCCCATGTAGTTCACCCCCCCCCCGTTATTCTAACAATATTAACCTAAAATGCCTTTTATCATCAGCTGTTGAATCTAATCTTAAAACTCTGAACTGAAGCCGCACTAATCACCTCCTCTGGTGATCCGTTTCACGACCATAGCACTCGTGTGAAGAAATGTTTCTGTTCATCCCTCCTGCCTGTCTTTCCCCTTAGCTTGCACTCATGCCACCTCATTCTGCTATTTTAAATTCTGCTGAACAGTCTACTTTGGTCTATTTTTACATTCCCTTTGATTATCTTGAAATCCTCAATCATATCCCCCTTCAGTCTTCTCATCTGTAAGGAAAACAATGCCAGGTACTTCAGCATTTCCATACGGCAGGTTTTCTAGCCCCGTAACCATTTTTGCAGCTGCATGCTGTACTTTTTTAGGCTACATGCCAACTTGCTCCTGTCAACTGCCCACTCGAGTCAATGCGGACAGTTGGCTACGTCAACAACTGCAGCCCTGCCAGATTCGTTCCCTGACAATGTGCTCCTGCCATTGTTATTGTAATAAAACCTCCAGGTGGGAACCATTTGCCCACCAGATGATCCAATATGCCCGAGGGTTGTAAAAGGGGCACCTCTGCCGGTACTGTTGTTTGAGTCCAGTTTGATGTCTCATGGGAGCAACTTGTCAGGGAATGAATTTGGCAGGGAGGCAGTTGCCGCCGCAGCTAATTGTCCGCAGAGACTTGTTGAGGAGAGCATTGGTTGGATGAACTGATGTGTCCCCACTTTTTTACATTTATTTCTGTAATATGATGCCCAGATCTGTGCACAATACTTAAAATGGGGTATTTCTAACCAGTACCCTCTACAGTAGTGTTATCACCCCCTTTTCTCTATGATTTATCCTCTTTTAATGGAAGCTAACATTCTGTTGACCTTGTAGGGTGCTGCTGAGCATGGTGTGGACATTTTCAAAGACAAGTATCTCTAATAACCACAACATACATGGCCTTTGAGAAGAATTGGTGGAACCAAAACACATCAGACGACTGGGCATCTTTTTGTGTATTCTGACACTTAATAAAGGATGCACGGATTAGTATTAACTTGCAGAGCTTGCGTGCCGATTTCTATATTGGTGGTGAGTGCCCAATTTTTTGGGTTTGTGGCATCTCTTATAACCCCCAAGTCCCATTTCTGCTCTGCCACATCCAGTACAGTACCATTTCATTTGTAAACCCACTTTCTGTTTTTGGACCCAAGGTATATTATTTTGCACTTCCCAACAGTGATCTGTATCTGCCATCTATCTAACCGCCAGCTTGGTTTATCTACGTCCTGCTGTAATTTCTTGCTCTCCTCCTCGTTGTTCACCTCATTGTCGCCTAACATCCAGCTGTAGGAGGCGCTGTTGGAGCAGCCAGACTGATTCCATCCCAAGGGTCAGAGCATGAAGTCTCTACTTCATGTCACAAGCCCAGCCAGCCTAGTTGAGGGAGTCAGGATTGATAGTCTACACTGGGTGTGCCACCTAATCACTGGATACCCCATTCTTCATGTTAACTGACCTTTGGGCGAAGTAATGATTTTTTGCTGTCACTTTGTCATTCACTTAGTAGTTACATTAAAAGTTTTAAGCCAGGTCTAGTGTCATCAGCTTGTACTGCATGGCATTACTACATGGGAACCTTCTGACTCTCATGCCTGGCCCAGCACAGTGAAGGATGCAAAGTGGAGGCATTGTACTCTGGCCCTAGAGGGAAGGAGTAGGTCTGGCCACTCCAAGAGCACCTTCTGCAGTAGGATTTCAGGTGATGTAGACATCATGAGTAACATCCTCGTCATGATTCCAATTACAGCTTAACCTACTCTGATTTTGCATTAAATTGTTTTATTTAAATTTGCTTAACTGTTTTTTTTTCTTTTGTGTGTGTGTGTGTGTAAATTCTGTTTTATTCACCAGGGGATTGGGGCATCTCTCAGGAGTGCCCACTCAATCGTGGCCTCTACTCCCAGCCTTAAACCACCTTCCTTTGGGGGAGTCACCGCGCACTGCTTTCCCTGAACCCAAGGAGCCTTCCAGCTCTCCAGATCACCCCCTGGGGGAGGGCCCGCCTCACTTACCTGGCTGCCTGTCTGAGATTAGAGAGTCATTCCTGGGTCAGTTTGAAGGGCTTGGGAGAGCCCGTTGGAAGGATTGTCCGGCCTTGGGATGTGGGCTTTGGCTCCTGGGACCTCCGTTACCTCCCTGTATCCTCTGGGGTGTTTTCTGCTTTTTATCCCATTATCTTGAGGTCCCAGCAGTGGTAGCACATGCGCGTGGAGGTGCACACGCGCACCGCAGCTCCAGACCACAGTCTCGCCTGCCGTCCCCTAGCCTAGCACCCAGGCTCCTCAAATGTGGTGCTGCCACCTGTCCTCCTCCACCAGGAGGCAGCCAAACCCCGAGGAGCCCCTCAGATCACTCCCGAGGAAGAGAGCTTCCAGCCGGCAACTCAGTCAGCTCCTCACTCTCCCCACCCCAGCCGATCCCTAATGCCCCAAGCCCGTATTCGAACCTGGGTCACTGGCGTGGAGCAAGGTGTGGCATCCAGGGCCTCAACCCTCAGTGCCACTGGGTCAGCCTATTTGCTTAAATGTTAGCCCACAAGTTATTTGTTACTCACGTTTGTGTTTCTGCCATTACGTTTTACCTTTCCTGCATTGTAACTGATGTTATTTTCATTTTATGACTTCCCTGTGCTCTCCCGGGTTGTTTCTGCAAATAGGCATTAAACTATCTAGTGTACTCACCGGGCTAACAAAAAACAAACAAACCTCAAGATATCAGTCACCTGGCCACAAGACAAGTGTCATGGAAGCAAGCTATGCTTGGGAGGAGAGAGAGTGTTGCTAAAAAAAGGATAACTTCCCACCCACAATGAATAGCATCTGATGTCATCCCACCCACCTCAGGACCACCGAAAGCCATGAGGTCCCTCTTCTAAGTGCAAGTAGCACTTGATGTGTCTTCCTATTGGGGGTGGATTACTGTGCATCCATGTTTGCTGGGGTCCCACCATGGGTGGAAGGCCATGGGGTCATGGACAGTATAAAGGATCAGGCCAGGGACTAGCGGAGGCTGTCAGTGGGAGATAGAAGAACTCTACAGGCTAATGACATAGTATTAGGTGATGCAACAAATGGCGGAGCACTAAAAAGAATGATTAAAACAGGTTTAAAAGTTTTGATTTATCCATTTTGCATACTCGGCTGAGGAGAGATCCAGGTTGTTATCTAATGCCAATACTGCTTGAGCCGAATAAAATAAAAGAATATTGTCATCCTTTGAGAGAGTACATGTGCAAACCAATCCTGCTGATTTCGATGCATAACCATCACATTGTTACCATATTCTGTGGTTGCGTTGTCATGCATTAACGACATGTGCTCCTATGCACCTGCCGTTTCTGTGTAACATGGGAAGGCCGCATAGATACTTTCCCCAGCTGGCTGAATGCCTGATGACTTCTGACTACAAATGCAGATCACATTCTTAGTGACAGCTGCATTCTGATATAACGTTGAGATGATTACACGGTTCCTTAGACAGATGCCACAGGTCTACATCACAGATACAGAGACCCAACTTACCCAATCAATAATCATTTAATGTGGTGTTAATTTCTCAAGCTTCGACAATATTTTATTACAGTTTTAACATTTCTACAGTAGCATACAGATAGGAAGTAAACAGAAAAAGCAAGAAGGTCTGCATTTTATTTTTATCTATTTGAAACATATTTTACCAAGTAAACAAGCATAGCCCTAATGGACTTCTTTCCTGTTGTGACCGGGTGGGATGGGGGGAGGAAAACAGGGATCATCAAGGATAGTGAAATATAAACATATAGGGTAGACAGTAAACAAATACATAGAAGATTATATACAGAACCAAAAATGTACAGTTGAAATGCATAGTGGATACAGCAAAACTGCCAAGAGATGGAACAAAGGGTCTATTTGCAGGGCCCCAGAATGGTGAAATGGCAAAGACACTACATTGTGGCCATAGCCTCACATAGAACTAAAGTGAAACTATACAGCTATGTTGAACGTAGTATTGTTTTGCCTCAGCAGAAAACCCATCATCACAGAGCAGGCGCCAGTGCGGGATGGACCCCCACTTCATTAGTTTCTTCTCCTTGCTACATACTGTTTGTCACATGCACATATGGGCGTTTTTACTACAATCTCTTTTATATTATTTCAAGATATTTGTGCAGTTTGGGGCAAATTTGGATCGATGGTTTTGCTCATTGTCTCATAAACTTTTAAATTGAGAGAGTAGATAACCAAAAGAAAAAAGTGTTTAAAAGGACACTGTCAACCCCCTTAGGTCTCAAAGTGTCCCTTGTTTAAAAAACACATTTTATGATTGCCAGCATTCTGTAAAGTTTGCTGATGTAGCTGGTAGTTTGATTCTGACTCTCTCTTTCTTTTAAAAAGTGAAAACAGGCTGCCCACCATACAGGTGTTACCACACAAACACAGGTTTGTTTACATTCCTTGATCAGCTCCAACTGCAGCTTTCCTGGACTTGGGAACACCCACAGCACAGTCTAGCCCCTCATGATGCAATGGAAGTTTAGGAGGCTACTGCTTCATGAGTGACTGCACTGTTTGGGCATGTTTCTTTTTTTTTTTAATCATAGAATAATTTTTATTTAGTTATTCATAAATCATACAAGCATACCACCAGGTGTGTGTACAAATACTTAACCGACAGGATGAAGCATAACAATGAGTACATTCTAAACAATATATAGGATCAAGCAATCCTCTAACTATGTTGTACAACAGATACATATTTAGATTTTCTACCCTAGTTCTTCCAATATACAATATCTACTACACACTTGGCTTAGAATAACTACCTAATGAGTTTCAACCTGCCTTACCGATAAGTGATTGGAAATCTCATCCATATGGGTGACTAAATAAGCCCCTTGCTGCCAATATTGGCCAGAAAGCCTACAAAGATGGATAAGAAAACAGAAGGTGTAGAGACGGAGTACCACAGTAGGGGAAGATATTGTGGGCATACTTGGTTATATCCACCCATTGTCATTTCTGCAGGGAATCAGCAGGTGTTACCCTACAAGGGGGGGAAGGGCTTCTAGGATCCTTATATAGTCAGGGACCATCCTCAGGCTGGGGGGTTTGCTGGAGGGGGAGTGGTGCCATACACAGAGGGGAATTATGGTAGGCTCCCCATTTTTGGAGGTATGCCTCCATTTGCCCTTTGCTCCCATAGGTGAGTTTTCCAAAGGTGGCAAGTCTAGCTAGAGCAGAGCAACACAGTGAAAGGGATGGGAGGGAGGTGTGTCTCCAGAACCTAAGCAGAAGCCTCTTGGCCTCCAGAAGGGCCAAGAGAAGCCATTTTTGATGGGGTTTAGACAGGTAGTTTACCGGGTCGGAATCCCCCAGTAGCAACATAGGGTTGGAAATATCCACAGTAGAATCTAGTACCTCCGAGCAGGTCCTGGCAATACCAGACCAGAAGGGGACAAGGACTGAGCATTCCCACAATAAGTGTAAGGTATTAGCCGGGTCATGCCTACAACATCAGCACTCTGCATGAGGAAGAATACCCCAGAAGAGGAGAACTGCTGGCGTATGATGCCATCTGAGAAGCAATTTGAGTTGTATCAGTTGGCTCTTAACATCAGTATACGCAGAGTGGGCTAAGTATACTCATCTAGTCCAGGTTTCTGAGGCGATGGGGGTCTTGAGATCCGAACTCCATGCAACTCTGCATGACTCAGTGTGGTCTGGTTGTGCCTCCCTCCAGGTGTTGTAGAAACTCCCTGCTAAACCTTGGGATGAGGTTTTCTTGTGTGGGGAGGGCAACCAGTGCCATTTTGGGTCAGTTTCATACTTTTTGCTGAAAGTCTGGACCACGCTACATATCTGTAGGTATCTCCAGAAGTCATGAGCCTGCAGGGAATACAGAGCTTTGAGTTGCTCAAATGACATCATGGTGTCAGAGTTGGCCATAAAAAGGTCATGGATAGTGAGAATTCCCTTGGTCTTCCAGACATCCCACTGGAGTGGTTTGTCGTCTACCAGAAGAAGCTGGTTATGCCAGAAGGCCATATGTCAGAGTGGGGTGGGGCTTGCTGCTTTGTTGGTATAGGATGCTGCCCTAAGTTTGAACCAGACCCTTCTGGTCTCGGCCATAACCGGTGTGAGCTTGCTATGGTCTATGGGGGTCCTTGTAAGCAGAGAACTTAAAGGGGTTTCCTGCATCAGTTGGGCCTCCAGGTGGACCCACTGTGTCATCCCATAGGGTGAGGGGACAAACCATCTAGTGGCTTGTGCAGCTGTATAAGCCCAGTAGTACGCCTGTAGCCATGGGAGGCTCAAACCTCCTCTAGTCCAGTGGACCCTCAACTTGCTGCGGCTCCAGTGGGGAGCCTTGCCCTCCCATAGAAGGAAGGATATCAGGTTATCCAAGGACCAGAATATCTTGCTGGGGAGGGAGATGGGGAGATTATTAAGGAGATATGCTACCTTAGGCAGTAATAACATCCTGATAGCCACTACCTTACCTGGGGGGAGAGGTTGAGTCATCACCATCTACTAATTTCAGTCGTTAGTGATTTTATTAGGGGGCCAAAGTTCTCTTGTGGTAGTAATTGCCAGTTAAATTGTATTTTAAAGCCCAGATATGAGAAGCTATGTGGAGCCCAAGCCAGTTCTAGTCCTTGCATACATAAGGATGTGCAAGCCACATTAAGGGGGGCAACATTGGTCTTCTTTTGGTTTATATTTAGGCCAGATAGTTGAGCAAAAAGCCTCAGAATTTGGAATACATGAGGGAGTGAGTCCTTAGGCTGTGCCATAGTTAGCAGGAGAACATCAGCATATAAGGCAGTCAGAAAGGTGCTGTGACCCACCTGTATGCCTTTAATGTCTTTGGTCGCCTGCAGTTTCCGAGTAAGTGGATCCAGAGCCAGCAGGAAGAGCAGAGGGGAGAGAGGGCAGCCTTGTCTGGTTCCTCTTTGCAGAGAGAAGGGAGATATATCCTTGTTTGTCAGGATTTTAGCTACCGGGCCATTGTATAACACCTGTATCCAGTGCCTGAAGTATGGGCCAAACCCATAAAGTTGGAGTATCTCAAGGAGATAGGGCCATTCTATGGAGTCAAATGCTTTGGAAAAGTCCACCGCCATAGCTGCCATGGGAGTTTTTGATTGCATTGCAAGCCACTTAAGATTTAGGACCAGTCTGATATTGTCCACTACCCCCCTTCTTTTAACAAATCCGACTTGGGAGGGGTGTATAAGAGAGGGTATAATGTCCGACAAGCGGATGGCAAGCATTTTGGCTGCTATTTTGCAATCTACCGATACGAGAGAAATGGGCCAGAAGTTGGCGCAATTTTGGCGGTCATCTGACATTTTTGGAAGTAAAGTGATTAATGCTTCTCGCATAGAAGGGAGAAGGACGCCAGATTTATGAGCCTCCTGCAATGCCAAGAGAAGAGGGGAACAGATCTGGGTTCTGACAGCTTGGTAAAGTTCAGCGGTCATGCCGTCCGGTCCTGGAGCTTTACCCTTGGCCAGCTGGCCGAGGGTAGTCAGCAGCTCTTCTTTGGAAAAGGGCTTGTCTAGAGCCCATTGCATTACATCTGTCAGTTGTGGGATGTTGACCCCAGCACAGAACGTTGACAGTTCCCGTTGCATTTGGTTGGGTTCCCAGGTGTTGTGTGACTGGTATAGTTGCTGATAAAAGTGTTGCATACACTCACTGATTTGTTTTGGGCCTGTGACAACACTGCCACTCGAGTTCTTGAGGGCATGTATCCTAGAGGCAGCTTGTTGTTTCCTTAATTGAAAGGCCAGGAGTTTTCCTGCTTTTTCGCCACCCTCCCAATAGCCATGCTTAGACCGAATCAGGGCCCATTCTGCTTTTTGCTGCAGCATTGTGTTGATATGATATTTGAGGCCAGCAATTTCCTGCAGGAGTAAAGGGTCCGGTGCTTGAGTATTGAGGGTCCTGAATCTAGTTTCTAAAGCAGAGAGTTTGGCTTGCAAATCATTTAATTCAGATCTCCTCTATTTATTCTGGTGTGCTGTGTAGGCAATGATTTGCCCCTGCATACAGCCTTAAAGGCCTCCCACACAGTAGTAGCAGAAGTGTCTGAGGCCTGGTTCAGAGAAAAATAGTCCCTAGTGGTCTCCCGCACCATGGCTAGAAACTTTGGATCTTTAAGGAGTATGGGGATTACATCTCCATCTGGTGTCCGATCTGCCTTGGCCTGAGGGAGCATACAGGCAGGACACTGGAGCATGGTCTACGACAAGGATGTTATGCACTGCAGTGCAGGTGATATGCAGGGCTGCATGCATAGTAGCGAGCCAGAAATCAATCCTACTACTCAAGGCATGTGCAGTAGAGAAGAAGGAATAGTCTCACCCTGAAGGATGGTCTCTGCACCATACATCAGTCATGCCCCATTCCTCCATTACTCTCTGTAAGACCGAGATTGACTTGGGGTGTGTTTGCGGGGTTGATGACGACTTATCAAGGAATATATCTAAGGCGAGATTGAAGTCCCCCCCAATTATAATTGGGATCTGTGGGCATGATAAGGCCAGGGTTTCTATTGCTTAGTTTAGGTCTAATAAGATCTCTGGATTGTCCGTGTTGGGACCATATATGGTTGCCAATATGGCATGGCCTTCAGGGTATGAGAAACGCACTGCCAACCAGCGGCCTTGAGCATCCGAAACTACTCATTCCTGCACCATGTGCATGATTTCCTGAGTAGGCTAGCGACCCCCTTTAGATTTAGTTGATGCTGAGCTGGATATAACCGTACCAACCCATGCTTTCCTAAGCCACTGTACAGTCCTTGCAGTGAGGTGGGTCTCTTGGATTAAAGCAATATCCTCCTGCAAGGAGTTTAGAAGTCTAAGGACCATGGATCACTTAACCGGGTGGTTTAGGCCCTTCACATTCCATGACACAAGTCTAATGCCTGTGATGGCAGACTGCACCATGTTTACAGCCCAGGAGTGTTGTAATTGGTACTTACCACCCAAGTTCAAGGGAGAAAAAGATACAGGAGTGAGAAGATTGCTTGGTACTGTGAAAGTAGAAAAGGAAGAGCAGAGTAGAAGGAAGGACGAGTCCAATCTCGTAACATGGGTACAGATATTAACCTGGTGCAAAAAGAGAAAAGGCAATGATCACATTTTTTAAAAGACAAGGTGATAACTCTAGAATATGCCTAACTAGATAGAATTCGGTACTTAATATAACTACTACAAAACAAACAATTCTCAATGTGTAAATTATTACAAATCTAGAGGTGACTAGGTGTAAATGTGAGGTGCAAATTTCTTCTATACCGAGGTGGAGCACTCAGCCACATTGACCGTTCACCCTCATGGGCAAGGATGAGCACACGAAAAGATCAACTAACAACACTAACCGATAAACTCGGTCCCCAGCTTAACGGATAAGAGGGAAGGTACATAACCAGTGCGCTCAGGCGGGGGGGGGGGGGGGGTCAGATAATGCCCTGTGTTCACACAAGGTATTGCGGGCTTTTCTGCGCAGTGTGGTATAGGCTGTGGTATAGGCTACCTTGATCTGCCCTTGTATTATGGCATCATACCATGTTTACCTGGGGATCCCCTTACATCAGGTCAGTGATAAATGCCAGACTGGTAGCCGGAGGCCAATATAGAGGCGGGGGGTCTATGGATGTGAACAGATTAAATATGTAAACTGCCTGATATCCAACCAGGGAGCCTGAGGCAGGAGGGCCCATATCAACCGGGTGGTCCCTGTGACATATTACCCCAGGGCTGAGTACCCAAAGATAGGGAGTGACAAACATCAAACATCACATTCTGTAGGCATAGTATACTCAGTCATTGGGGGTCAGTGCCGTTATTGTGGCGGAGCTTGTTACAGTTGTGGTGGGATCCTGGGACACTGTCTGCACAAAAGTTAGCAGGCCTGGCTTAACTGGTGCATTGGGAAAGTCCTGACAACTCACTATGTCTGGTGAAAGATCAGCCCAGGAGGTAGATTCGGCTACTTCCATTAGCAGCTCGTCTGGAATATCGTGCAAGTCCAAGTGTTCCTGTACTGAGTAGTCATCCCTGGTCTGCTTTGCGGGTGGGGCTGCTCCAGGGCCTTTGGAGGGAAAACGCTGGCGCATGCGAGCAGCTTGTTTGGGTCCTCGTTGCGCCAAAGGTGGTGAAAGTTGCTCCGCCTGCCCCACTCTTAAGGGGATAACGTTATGTCCCAGTTCTGAAGGTTTACTATGGGCCAAGGACCTGGGGGAAATATTTAAGGCAGGGATAGGCTGTTGTGAGTTGTAGTCTTCCCAGTAATCATTCCTAGACGTACGGTTCCTTCTTTCCTTGTTGTGGGTACCTGGCGACCAAAGTTTCTTGGAGGATGTGGTATGCAGGGGGATTTTAGGCCAGTATCTTGAGGCCCAGCTCTCCACTTCCTGGGGTGTTTCCACCACAATTTCCCTGCCTTCCTTAGATACATGTAGGTAAGACAAATTCCTGAACCCATATTTGAAACTGTATGCAGCCAGTAATTTTTTTAGGGGCAAAAAGGTTTTTCTTCGAGCGGCAACCTCTGCAGAAAAGTCTGAAAAGATGGATATTTTTTCCCCATGCCATATTATTTCCTCTTTCTCTCCTGCAGCATTCAGGACTCTCTCTTTCATGGAATATCGCAGGAGGTAGGCAATAAGAGGCCTGGGAAAGGAATTGTTAGGCCTTGCTCCCCCCAGGATAGGATGTGCCATCTCCACCTCCACTGGGCCATGCTATCACTCCCCTAGCATCTTGGGGATTTCTTCATTGAGGAATCTCTCTGTGTTTTTACCCTCAGCACCTTCCGGAACTCCAAGGATCCTAATGTTGTTCCTTTGCCCGTGGTTCTCCTCGTCTTCCACATGTTTCCATAGTATAGCTAATTTAGCATCTTGTTCCCTCATATGTTGCACAATTTTAGCCTGCCCAGCCTCTAAATCCTCCGCATGCTGATCTGTAACATTCAACTTATTGCTGAGCACCTTCACCTCTGTAACTATTCCCGACAATGTGGCAGAAATCGTGTCTACCCTGGTAAGTAAGGTTTCTAACATGGTTGTGATGCATTACAGTGAGGTGCCAACGTCCACCTGAGGATTAGGGACATCCACTAGGGTAGTACGTTTGCTGAAGACATTTAACAGTACTTTTACCACAGTGCCAGGCTGAGCTAAAGATGTCAAGCACGTAATAGTGACAGGGAATACTCACCCTATCAGACAAAAGACATACAGATTACCAGAGCAGTCAAGAGCAGACGAAGTTAAGGAATTACAAAAAAATGAAAGAATTGGGTATTATAGAAGAGTTGAGAAGTGCTTGGTCATCACCAGTGGTGACTGTATATAAAAAAGAAGGGTGTATAAGAATCTGCCTTGTTTTTAGGAAACTTAATCAAGTGTCAGAATTTGACAGTTATCCTATGCCCAGGATAGATGATTTGGTGGACAGATTACGGAATGCCAAGTACATCAGTACCCTCAGTCTCATCAATGATTACTCACAAATCCCCCTAGCTAAAGAATCCAGAGACAAAACTGCATTTGCCAGTCCTGTTGGATTCTGTCAATTCACCACCATGCCGTTTGGTTTACATGGCGTGCCTGCTACATTCTAGTGGTACATGGATGTAATTCTATCCCCTCACACTGGTTATTATATATACTGGAAAATAGAAAAATCTAAAATACTAATCCTAGGAAAGGATAAGAGAAAAGAGAAATGTTGGAATATTGAGGGGAAAAACGTTGAAGTAATATGAGAGATTAAGTACCCTGGGTTAAAAATCGATTGAAACTGGACATGGAATGCTCATCTATTGGAACTGAAAAATAACTCATATAAAATTATGGGAGCAATAAGAAATTTCGCTAATAAATTTGCGAATAGCTCTTTTATGGCTTTGAAAAAAGCATTTAATGCAAAATTGATGAGTCAAGTCTAGTATGGTAGCGAAATATGGATTTATCCATAGAAAAACTAAATATAGAATGCATACAAAATCAATTTTTAAGATTATTCTTGAATTTACCTCAGGATACACCATCATGTTTCCTAAGACTGGAATCGGGTATGTTCTCTGCGAAAACTAACATTTTGATAAGGGTGTTGAATTATTGGGATAGGATAATGCAAATGAATAATGACAGGTTACTCAAGATGTGCTGGGATGAGTTTGTTAGTAGCATGCCAAGTTTAGATGTAAGGTAATTCTGTTTTTTTTTTTAAATTAAATTAAGTTCTAAAAAAATTAGGGCGCAGGGAGTTATGGTCTACAGCATCGTTAGATAACCCGCAACTTTATATAAATTTGGCAACAGAAATATTAAACAACATAGCTATGCAGAGAGATTTTGGTAGTATTCATGATTTTGATTCTGTAGGACAATACTCAAATATTAAATTAAGTTGGGGGCAAGAGAAATATCTCTCTGCGTGTGAGAATGGTGTACATAGAAATATTTTGTGTAAAGTAAGGCTAGCCTGCCTGGGAAATGCATACTATAACTTGAATAATGGATACTTTAAAAAACAAAATGTGGGCTGTAATTGCCAGAATATAGTAGACCCAGAAATTTTGCACATTCTATTCCGTTGTAAAAACTGGTTAGAACAACTTAAGAAGTATATTTTGCCCTTGGCTCCACGGTATTTTGTCAGGCAAGAGAAGCTTTATAAGCGATACATACTGAAAATGAACTCTTCATAATTGATGTTGGGTGTGGCAAAGTTTTTCTTTGGATAAAAATATTTTTGTAACTATAACTATATATATAATTTTTATATATTTTTATGTCTATGGGACCAGAAGCTGTAAAATGCAAATAGTGTGGAAATGTATAATTATTTAATTATTTATAAAGTGTAACAAACTGTTGTTTTTATACATTTTTTTTTTTTTACTTGAAAAACTGAACTGGTTATTGTGCTGCATACCTGGATGATGTTGTGGTATACAGTCCAGACTGGAAAAGCCACCTGGAACACCTATGAGCAGTTATGCAGTCTATCAGAAAAGCAGGTCCGACAATTAATCCTACCAAATGCGTATTGGGCATGCAGAAAACCAGAAATTTGGGCTATGTTTTGGAAAATGGAGAAGTTAAACCAGAGATTTCAAAGACAGAAGCTGTAGCTAACAGTCCTGTCCCTAAAATAAAGAAACATGTCAGGTAATTTTTAGGGCTGGCTGGTTGTTATCAGGGATTTGTTCCCAACGTTGCCCAGTTAGCTACTCCCCTTACTGAACTCAAGAGAGAGAAGAAGCTGTTCCTGAATAATGTGAAATGGACCCCAGAGTATGAGGAAGCTTTTTGGGCCATTAAGGTTGCATTATGTTCTGCTAGTTTTAAGAAGCCCAGACTTTGAGAAACCATATTTGTTACAGACAGATGCATCAGAGGTAGGCATAGGTGCTGTCTTGAGTCAGCCTTTCAGCAGTGAACTTTTTTAGCAGTCTTCTGACAAGGAGCTGTTGTTTGCTCGGGAGACATGCTGTCAGTTGTTCTATCCCAAACTGGGAGGTTTTGCTGCCTGTTTTTTTACTATACAGCAGCTCTTCAACTCATGAGCTGGTGGACTGTGTTTTGACTAGACTTGGAGCCTTACATGGATTCATCTGAATTTCACCATGGTAGCTCCCTGTCTTCTCACCAGAAACCAGGAGACCTTTGGTGGGGGTAATGGTGAGATTTGCAGGTGAAGTATATGTGCTGAAATGCCTGATTTACATTTTAAAAGGCATGCTGCCTTTGCCTAGGTTCAGGGGTCTCAGTATCATATCAGATGTGCCAAACTTACTACACTCAGTTGAGTGATTATTTCTCTTTTTATTCCCTAGGTACTATAAATCATATAACTTTTGAGCCTGGAGAATTGAGCACAGTGGAGGTTTGGAGCCCAGGAGAGGGGATGAAGTTATTGGGGAAGGTCGAACAAAGGGCCCCTGCAGAGTTGCAGCCTGAGCATATCAACCTGTATACTCCTGGAACAAATGGACTCCTTGTGAGGGAGAGCACAGTCATTTAAAATGCTAACAAATTACTCCGTTGTTTAGAAACCTAATATGGTTATGAGCACAGCGACCTATACTAAGCAGCTTGAGACTTCTTCTTCATTGAGAAGTAACAACTGTTAATGGCAGGGGGATATTTTAATGATTGTAAAGGGAAAGGTATGGTATATAATAAACTGACTCCCAGAAAAAGAGAAGGGAGCTATGTTCTGACTGTTTATAAAAACTGCGATCTCCCACTGCCAATTTCATATAAATGTTGTTACAGCAGTTTGAGGAAATTGGAGACCTGCAGTGAGGTACTTCTCCATTCCAGGGGTGCTACTCGTTTTTATGTTTAAATCTTTACATATAAGGGGTTCCAAAAACTATGCAGTAATTTTGATGGCTCTGGCCAGCCTGGTGGTGCTGAGGGTTGAGGCGCTGGATGACACACCTCATGCCATGCCAGTGACCCGGGTTCAGTGATTGACTCAGGTAGCCAGGGGTCAGAAGGGGAGAGAGAGGACTGAGCATCTGGAGGACAGCTTTCCTCTCCCTGGGAGGGGTCCAGGGATGCTCGGTGTCCTAGCAGCCCCCGATGGAGTTTGGGGACACTGCAGGTATGCCAGCTGACGTAAAGGGGCGGAGTGTGGCAGACACCAGCAGGGCAGCCGTGCACAGGTGTCATTGTGTGCCGCACTGCCAGAGAGGAAACAAGAAAAAAACCCTGGCAGCCAGGTGAGGCGATGGCGGGTCTCCCGGGGCAGAATCCCACTTGCTCAGTGCTGGTCACAAACCTGACCTTTCCTCCTGGGGATCCTCAGCCTACTTCTGTAAGGGCTGGCAGGCGAGGAGGGGATCCTGATACCGAAGCTCCGGTCGGAGGAGTGGTTCAGGCGAGCAGTTAGGCAGTAAAGGCGAGCAAGTCCACCTGAGAGATGCCCTGGTCTGCCAGGCTAGAATCAGAGTAGGGAAAAAATAAATACATTTAGATGACTCAGTATTCCAGGACCATGACTTGGTGCTGCAGATAACTTACTGAAACAAAGTCGCTGGGTTTGAATACATTTGACGTTTTGTTTTCTATGGCCCTCCATATGGTACCTGAATTTTTTCCCCCACTTTCCTATCTTACTTTCATCAAGATTATATTTATGGGTTGGAAGTGCTGGGACTTTCTTTGCTGAAAGAATGCTACCAAAATATCCCCCTGGAGTTTTGCCAGTTTTCTGACCCTTTGGAAACAGTGGAAGATATAGCATAAAATTAATGGACTCCCAGAACAAGAGAAGGGAGCTATGTTTGATTGTTTGCAACAGCTCTGATTTCCCTCTGCTAATTTTATATAAATGCTGTTGTAGAGACTTGAGGAAATCAGAGACCTGTAGTGAGGCATTTCTTCACTCAAGAGATGCAATTTTTCTTTCTCCAACATTTGATGGTTCAATATAAGTGGGACTCTAAAAGCCACACAGTAATTTGAATGGGTCAGAATTCTTGGATTATGATTTTATTTTTATTTATTAACTTCTCAGATTTATACCTTTGAGCGACAAGCTCATTTACAAAGGTTCCACATCATGAAAGTACAACAGACATAAAGTTACAATGGATAACAAGTTACAAAATACAGTAAAATATATAACATGCAGGTCACAAATATTTACAATAGTTCACAGTGCAACATTCAATAGTCCATGTTTGATTATAGCTTACAAAGAGCATTAAGGACGGTGGTGCAGAAGGGGGAAGAGGGTGGAGAAGGGGAAAAGATAAGGTAGTAGACTTGGGGGAAGCAATAGGCACAGGGCAGGATAAATTAGGAAACTCAAAGGGAGAGTAGTTAGAATGAAAACAGAGCAGCCAAGGCCTAGTCAGGACAAGATGGGAGTAGTTTGGGTGGGAGAGGAGTGTACAGGGGGAGTAGGGGGAAAGGGGAAGGGGGAAGTGGTGGGTAATGGGAAGAGGAGCTAGGTAGAGTTACAGTCCAGATAAAATTACTGAAATAAACCCACTGGGTTATGGATGCATTTGATATTCTTTTTATTAACCTTATTATGGAACTTGAATTTTTTTGACTGTTGCACCTTATTCTTATTAAGATTGTATCATGTTTATAAGGTATTATTCTATTTATTTATTTTATTTCACCAGGAATGTCTCAGTTGAGCAGGTTCATTTACAAGGAGGTGCTGGAAGGGCACACAGATTTACAATGCTTATGGGTCACATGTTTACAATGTTAGGAATTATGTTGGTTCAGAGTGCAACCCACTTTATTGATTTTTTTAACAGAACCGTCAACCATGATTTTTATTGTGGCCAACATATCTGAACTATTGATACAAATTTTTGAGGACTCACTGGTTTAAAATATGTCTTCCTGCATTTTTATCTTACTCTTTTTTTTTCAACTGAGTTTGGTTTTTTTAGTTTATGTTATATTTGGTGTAAAAACAACCCATTTAGTTCTGTTATCTTACATTAATTTAATCATTAGGCAGCATTGCTTTGTCTCCCAGTAACATGAATCAATGCTAAATTAGGCAGTGTATAATTGTCACGACGTTGCAGAGCCCTAAGGCCTCGGCAGGAAGCAGTGAAGTGCATTTTACATACTAAATAGGTAAACACATGTTAAGTTTGTCCAACAACTTCCTTTTCTTTAGTGGGGCGGGCTTAAAAGTTGTAGACTGGACCTGGGGGAGGTAATGGGTTTAGGAATGGGACTATGTGACTGGTGGTTGGGAGCACACATGGCTAATAAGGCCCACATGGAGACAAATTGCAACTCATTTTTGAGGTCTGCGATAGAGATGGTAGTAAGGGCAGTTTCCCTAGGAGTATAAGGGCTGTTCCCCTTCATAGTTTGTTTAAAATAGCAGACTCTTTTTCTAGTGGCAATAATTCTCCCGATTGGTCCTAAAACCCAAATTTTGCCAGACAAAGCACCTGTGGGAAATAGGTCCTATTCATTAACGCCATGCCTCCTGGAAGGGTAACATACTGCAATTTGTATGTTGCTCACCGAGAATAGGATCAGGTTATGTATTGGCAAGATTTTTCTTTCAAACAAATTGGACGTACTTCATGATTGTGAAATATCCTCTTTTGCACATTTGCATAACAAAATAACTGCTTCTTTTATAGAAGCTGTGTTCTTGCCCTTTGTTAGCTAATAGAGTTTCCGGCTTGGTCTTTTTATTAGGATTTTATCTAATATCTACAAGGGAAATTAAATTATATGGATCTTTATTATTTGTACTACCTTCATGATATTATAAAGCTAGGAATAACATTGATAACTTAAAAAATTGGATTGACATCTATGTCAATGTTTATTTTCGGATATTGAATATAAGAGGGTACGGCTCAAATATTAGCAATTTTAGAACTAAGAGATTTGGACAATTACCTCATGTTGATATGTTTACCTCTAAATGTATATGTGTGTGTGTGTGTGTATATATATATATATATATATATATATATATATATATATATATATAATTATGATATTGTTTCCATCCAGTATTTTACATTTGTATGCTATATGTATATTGTTTTTGGTATACTGTAATGGATTATTAGTCGAACAATAAAATAAACTGAAGTATTTGACACTGAATGGTTGAGTGAAAGTGACACAAGTGCATACCAGCACCCTGATACTGAGATAACAGCATCAGAAGACTTGTCTGTTGGAGCTTAAAGCAGACTAGCAGTGGCAGTGAGGGATACACCAGCAACATTCTGAAATGCAAATATGAACTGTTGAATAATAACCTTTTCTACACGGATGTATGACAGGTAGCAACAGGAAAAGACAAGTGAGACTGGGCACCACATGGCCTGTGTTAGCCATGGTTTAGATTGTAAGCATAACATCAGATCTGCAGTGCACATCAATATAAAAAAAAGACAAAAACAATTGCAATCAGTTTCTGTTGAAAAGCATTTTAATATTTTATTACTGACATGTATCACACACATTCAGTTCATACAACAAATATTCGTAATGCAATTTGTGAACTATCCAATAATACCACTGCAGTTGTAAATCAGTGTTTTTCAACTGTTAACACACTTATTTGTCTTAACTTGGTTTACTCATGTAAAGATAAAATGAGCAGGTGCCAAATGTCTTTGTATGTCACAGTGCTGTGAGTATGACAAATAATGTGTTTCTGGTGTAACATCTCAAAATGTTTGAATGAACAATTAAGAATGATAGTTATAATGTTTCATAATGCTGGCAATGTGAGAAGGCAGTAAGGAGGGCTGGGGGGATACTGGAATGCATAGGGAGAGGCATCAACAGTAGAAAACAGGAAGTTGTTGGCCCTCTGTACAGACAGTTGGTAAGACCACATCTGGAGTACTGTGTACAGTTCTGGAGACCCCATCTCCGCAAAGACATAGACAGTTTGGAGGCTGTCCAGAGGAGGGCAACCAAAATGTTGCAGGGTCTGCATCAGAAGACATATGAAGAAAGACTAAAGGAACTAAAGATGTATAGCCTCGAGGAAAGGAGGGAGAGGGGGAACATGATAGAAACTTTCACATACCTCAAGGGAATCAACAAAGTCCAAGAGGGTAGAATCTTTCAGAAAAAGAGATGTGCAAAAACAAGGGGGCACAATTTAAAGATAGAGGGGACAGCGCAGAGGTAATGAGGAAGTATTTCTTCACAGAGAGGTTGTGGATACATGGAACAGCCTTCCTGAGGAGGTCGTAGAGTCAAAAACAGTGGGTGAATTCAAGAATGCATGAGACAGACATAAGGCAATTCTAGTGGGGGGTAGGAGGAGGTAGGCTGTTGGTTAACTAGGATCTGCAGCTTATCCATTAGGTAGGGAAATGGGCAGACTAGGTGGGCCAAGCGGTCCTTATCTGCCATCAAATTCTATGTTACTATGTTTCTTAGCAGCAAATAAATGTTTATAAGGGGGCCAGTTGTCATAAGACTGAGAGTTTGTAGAACATTGCCCTAGCATTTACTCAAGCACACGTTACAGCGGAGTCCAGTATGGAGGTAAGACAGGGCATAGCCAGAAAACATGCCTGTGAGTTACAGGATTGGCCCCTCAACCTCATTAGCAGGCTGCCTGGTCTCATCCTTAATGTTGTATAGACGGCATCTGAAAATATTTAAGTTCTTTCAAGTGAAACTCCTGCCTGATATATGATCAAGAAATCATGTGGGGAACTTTAGAAAATCATTGCAGCAAAGATCATATTCCTTAACAAGCTCCTTAAAGGGTTTAATAGAGTTATTTCCCACAGACTGAAAGAGGAAATGCAAAACTAGCCACTTCCAGTCTCTAAAACAGTAATCTAGCCTGGCCAGTGCAAACTGGGTGTTATATGGAAGACAGCAGAACTGAGAAAATGGAAAAGACAGGGATATATGGGAAACCATTTAATTCTAAGTCTTTAAAGTATCTTGGATGAATAAATTACCATGGGACCTAGATTGTGTTCTGACACATTAATAAATAGGCTTTCTGCTAATTGTAACAAATCATGCTCGATAAATTCAATATTTTCCCAGTGGCTGTTATACTGAAGGGACATCTAAAATAAAACTGTGCAGCTGTGCCACCATATGATAGACAGCAAGGTAGGGCAAAACTGGGCCTCCTTGGTGCTTTGGCAATTATGGGACAAAAAACTAAATCCATGTTTCCTTCCAGTCTCAGATCAATTGAAAAATAAATCTGTACCATCTCTGGGAGCCAGATTTAGAAGGTTTCATGGGAAGAGTCTGAAAGGGATCATCATAGAAACCTACAAGTACATCACGGGAGAGGAACAGAGTGCAGGAGGAGAGTGCCTTTTAAATGAGAAAGAGTACCAGGACCAGAAAGCAGGTGATGAAGCGGGGGGGGGTGTTTAAGAGAGATGTAAGGAAGTACTACTTCACTGGAAGAGTGGTGGACACCTGGAACAGGCTGCCAGTGAAAGTGGTGGAGGCAAAAACAGGGGCTTCAAGCATGTGAAGGATATACCTAGAGAAATATTCATAAATAGGCAGGGAGGAGGGAGGGTTGCCAGAGGCCAGTTATGGTCTGTGGAGACAGACTGGGCAGGGACCATCTGGGTGGACTGGGTGGGCCAAGCGGTCCTTTTCTGCCAAAAAACATGCTACATTTCTATGTAAGGTAAAGAAGTATGGGAAGAATATTCATTCTGATGATGTTAATGTGTAATGAAAGAGAAAGGGGAGAAGCCTCCATCGATCAAGATCTTGGAGTATCTGGTTAGTCAAAGATGTATAATTTCTGTCAAGAGGAAAACAGGACAGCTTGGGAGGTATATTCCTAAATAGTAAGGAAAATAAACTGTCCATCAGTAAGGGTAACGCAACTGGGTGGATGGAAAAGGGGTATAAGAGAATTTAAGGATTTCCATTTTAGAGGTATTTAATTTATTGCCACAGAGTGTACCAAATGTTTCTAATATTTCTAACAACTGAGACAGGGAAGATTCTGGATGTATATGATGAAAAGCAGATAATCTGCATAGTGAGCAAGATTCTGTTGTTTGCCCCATAGTGGTTTGTCTGCAACTTGGGCTAATGGCTAGATATTAAAAAAAAAAAAAAGGGGAAGGGGGAAAGGGGACACTCCTGCCTAGTCCCCCACCCTAAGAGAAACAGTTGTGACAGAGAGCCATTAATTTTTAAATGAGCCACAGGGTCTTGGTATGGGCCCTGTATAGTCAATGAAGGAGGGTGGGCAGTCAAATTGCATAACAGTGAAATGAAAACAACTGCTAAGAAAAATTCTCAAATTCCTTCTCTGTATCCAAACTGTGGAGCAGATAAGGTGCCTGAGAGTGGACCACATAAAACAAAATATAATGGATACACTTTATATTATCTCGAGTTTCTCCAGACGACACAAATACTGTTTGATCTTTATCCATTAGCATGGGCAGGATCTTCTCTAGGCATTCTGCAACAGTGGAAATAAAATGTTATAATGTACATTAAAATCTGAAATTGGGTGATAAAAAGAACATTGTGTCTTATTGCTACCCAGTTTTGGAACTATAGATATAGCCGTGTATTTCCCTAAGCATGGGGTGATCCCCCCACCCCAAGCATTCTGCCTGGTCCTGAGAAGCATCAGGGTAAGTAGTTTTTGAAAGTTTTGAAGAATTTCCCTATAAACCAGTCAGGTTCTGGGGATTTCATGTTTTTTTACATATAGATTTTTTACCTGTGGATGTTCCTGCTCAACCTCAACACCCCCCCCAATCGGTGCTTGCCTCCCCGAGGACTTTCCTCCAAATCCCCCATGGATTACCCCACATGGCCATGCCAGGGCAGAAAGCCCCCCCCCCCCGAGACCTCATCCAGATGAGACAGTCCTGGGCACAGTCCTAGGCAGCACAGCAGGTTGGGTAGTGGGCCGAGCATCATGCTTCAGCCCCATTTTCCCAATTTCTGTCTCTTGGCCTGGCAGCATGCAAGAACGCAGTCATACATGTAAGTGGATGTGCAAACATACTACATGTCTGCTGCCAACAAACCCCTCCAATCACAGCTGCTGCCCTGCCACCACCCCTCCATATGGAGGCAGTACCTGAGTGGTACAGTATCACCTCCTCCCCAGGAGAGGATAGCTATCACTGGACAATCGATCCTCTCCTCCCCTCCCCTTCCCCCAGCTGACCCAAAGCAACTTAGGCTCACTCTCCAAACTGTGTTGCTGGTGCGGCAGCAGGTGTGGCATTCAGCTCCTCAGCCCTTTGCATCACTGGACCAGTCAGGGATTTTCCATTTTTTATCTTTTAAATGGTGAAAAGATGTTCCACCTGCTGAATGGCAGTCAGAAAAGATGCAATCTCATCTTAACTGTTGCAATGTAAGATAAAAAAAAGTACCTAAAGCATCCAGGAAGGGAAACACCTTGTCTCTATGTGTAATAAAATAACAATGTTCGACAGAATGTGCTCAGTCAGTGTCTTCATAGAGGATAATGTATGGTCCACTATACACAACAAGCATATGCAGCTATTGAGGGGTTGCCATGGAGACCATTTAAACTCTCTTTGAGTTACATTAAGAGGTTTGCTGTTTACAAACTTTATGATCACCACGCTTTGTTGTGTATAGTGGACCATACATTGTCTTTTATAGTGTCTGGACCCTCCCCCACACAACAGCAGGAGTCTAGGCACTCACAGTATTGAACATTTAAAAAAAAGGCAGCGTTTATGATCACTAACGCTCTTTGGTTTGTATCAACGTTGGTGACTGGAGCCACAGGTTCTGTGAGGCAAGCACATGTGGATGTTCGAAGTTGTGCTGCAGTAGCTATGTATTTATTACAGCACAACAACAAAATGACGTAGCTACTGCAGCACAACAAAGATATTGTAGGGATGGATATCCATCCACAACCACATTCCACCATGCGCTAAAGTGTAGTAGTGGCTGCATCCCTGATTTGACTGACCATGGTCTGGGCTACCTGCTGGTGCAAACAATATGCTAAAACCTTACTGGTCCTGGAGCCGCCCTCATGATACGTATGTCACAACCGTAAATCTCTTGGGCTTCTGCTTGCAGTTTCGTTATCTCCTGCTTGACTGAATGGTTCCCCTGAGCCTTCATCTATTCAATGCTAAAACATGTTTTTTTTTTAAATGTTATCTTCCATCTAGAGAACATGGATGCTAACCAAGTTAGCACATTTTAAAATGTTTCAATCCTTTTATAAAATTTTAAGTGCTCTAATCTGGACAAGGCCATAATCAGAATGCTAGACTGACAGGTTATTACAAAAACCTTGGGGGTTCCATGGGTGTGTTAATTGTTCAGTCTATATATTTTCTCAGTAGCAAAATGTCTGGACATCCAGACTTGGAATTTGAAGCTGGGGTTAGGGAGTTCATGACCTGTAATAAAAATGTTGTTCTAGACATAATTTGTCTGTGTAAGAAATTGTATGTTGGAAGAACTATCTGACCCCTTCAAATGCACACCCAAGAGCACTTTAGGGATATCAGGAATATTTAACTTAGCTGTAGCTTGGGTGCACATTTTAAGAAGGCCCATGGTAGTGTACGATTCCAATCTGTTTGTCCTGCCTTGTGTAATCAAAGACTGTTATTTAATACTTTCGTCATGTACTGGTATTCCATGTTTGCTGTATGTAATTCTTCTTTGATCATGTAGCTTGGCTGGGTAATGTCTGATTGTTATGTCATTCATTCTGGGTTGCCCCTGAAAAAGGGACCTCTCTGTCTCAGTGGGCCTACCCGGTTAACAAAATTACTAAATGAATGAATGAATAAATAAATAGTAAAAATCCACACGGATGATCCTTTACAGACCTGGAACATGTTCAATCAAGAGTAGGGAGGTGGGAAGGAGGAGGAGGAGATAGAATACAAGTTTTCCTTCAAAAGGCAAACCATTGGCCTTGGGTCTTTGGCATCTAAAGGTCTGAATGTGGAAATGGATTTTGCCCCATAGGAAGAACATTGTCTTTCCAGAATTGTCCAAGATGTGGTCTCAGCAATGATTTGTTCTTGGTGCACTTTACTTGTTTTTGAATTGTTAATGTATTTGATGTATTTGTATCTGTAAAGTATGCAGTTCCAGTATAATCTAAGTGCATCTTTAATTTCTCTTCTCTCCCAACAGATGGATGTTTCTAGCCATCAGGATTCATATTTGCTCTTCAAACTATCTCAAGGTATTTTTGCAGGTGACTTTGGCTTCTAATTTCACTTCATTTTATTGGGTTATAATAACCAATTGATTCTGAGCATGTCCTGTTTGTCCTTAGTTTAGAACATTTTGTTTTAAAATTTCTGTTGCTTCAATCCCTACCCTTCATTTTTCTTATTTTTCCTCATTGAAATATTGCATTTACATGTAATTCCAGAAAGCTGTTCTGCCCTTCTCCGTTTCTTCTGCTTTTCCCCTTTTTGTACTGCCCCTGTGGAGATGGTCAGTTACCGCCCTTTACAGGATGTGAGCCCTGAAAGCCTAGCGGCGGTGATTGACCCCTCTGAGTTTCCCATGGCCAGCTCGAGTCCAGAGACTTTGGTCTTGGCCTATGACAAGGCCATCTCCATGGCCCTGGACCTGATTGCTCCTGTCTGTGTTCGTCCTCTCCCCCTTTGCCCTCGGGCCCCTTGGTTTGATGGGTCCTTGAGGGAGTTGCGGAGACTAGGACGAAGGTTAGAGCAGTGCTGGCCGAAATCTGCCCTAGAGCCCAACCACCTTAGATTGGTAGAGCATTATCAGGCCTACCAATCAGTAATCTCCCGTAAGAAGGCAGAATTCCTGTCCGGGGAGATTGCTGCCACTCAGAAACGACCAGCTCAACTCTTCCGAACTGTGGACAGGTTGTGCAACCCAACCTGTCTGCAGCTCTGAAGAGCTTTTTAGCAAGTGGAGTTCGACGAGCTTGCTTGATTCTTTGTGAATAAGGTGGCTGAAATCAGGTCAGAGATCCTCTTGACTCGCTCTGTGGGGGATGCTGTTGATTAGCACCTGGTCACTGCACCTCGTGTTTCCTGGAGTACCTTTGACCTGCCGGAGTTGTGGATGTCATGCAGATTGTCCAGCGTATGCACCCTATGTGCTGTAGTTTGGACCCAACTTCCCTGATTGTGGGTTGTTGTGACATTATCAGCCCAGTCCTGGTTCAGACAGTCCAGTGCTCCCTTGATTCGGGTGAGTGCCCAAGCTCTCTGAAGGAAGGGGTGGTA
Source organism: Neoceratodus forsteri (assembly GCA_016271365.2). NCBI lineage: Eukaryota > Metazoa > Chordata > Ceratodontiformes > Ceratodontidae > Neoceratodus > Neoceratodus forsteri. The sequence goes on from CM028137.1 coordinate 925,753,975, forward strand.
ACACCCCTCCTAAAGAAAGCTTCTTTGGACCCAGACGCACTGGCCAACTACAGACCAATCTCAAACCTTCCCTTTATAGGGAAGGTTATTGAGAAAGTAGTGGCGGTACAGCTGGAGAATCACTTGATCATTCATAACATCTACAAACTTCTCCAGTCCAGTTTTCAAAAGAGGCATAGTCCCGAGACTGCGCTGGCTCGGGCGCTCAATGATCACCTGATGGCGAGAGATCAGAGAAGCCGTTCTATCTTGGTGCTCCTTGATCTCTCTTTAGCTTTTGATACTGTGGACCATGGGGTGCTGCTTGGGCACTTGAGGTCCATCTGTGGCCTCACATGCACGGTCCTCAGGTGCTTTACATCTTTCCTCACTGGCAGAACTCAGAGAGTTGTGTCAGGGATTTTTTCCTCGGACCCACTCTCTCTGTCATGTGGGGTTCCTCAGGGCTCAATGCTGTCCCTCATGTTGTTTGCAGTGTACATGCTGCTCCTCGGAGACATTGTAAGATGGTATGGGCTGAGGTTTCACTACTATGCTGATGATACCCAGCTCTACCTGTCTTTCACACCTGACCAGGCCTAGTGCTCTCTCGATATTTAGCAGCTGCCTCACTGAAATCCAGGATTGGATGAATCTGAACTGGTTAAAGTTGAATGTGGGAAAAACTGAGGTGATGGATGTGGATCCGGGTCACCGGATAGAGGGGTTGAGGGCTGGTCAGCCCTCTGGACTTTATCTAGGGGGCTCCAAGATCCTTACCTCTAAACGTGTGCGAGACCTGGGGGTGGTGCTTGACGATGGGCTGACTCTACAATCTCAGGTGTCGGCAGTCATCAAGTCTTCCTTTTACCATCTTAGGAACATCTCCAGGATCAAGCACCTCATTCCATCCGGGGATCTGCCCACGTTGGTCCATGCCTTTGTGACCTCACACCTTGATTATTGGAACTCCCTGTACTTAGGGCTATCTGGGGTTGATATCCACTGCCTGCAGCTTGTGCAGAATGCTGCAACACAATTGTTGATGGGGATTTCACGATCTTCTCACATTACTCCGGTGCTGTGCGATCTGCACTGGCTGCCGATTTGATGGCGGATCACCTTTAAAGTTGGTTTACTGACTCATAAAGCCCTACATGGACTTGGCCCCTGACTACTTGAAAGAGCTTCTTGTTCCCTATCGCCCTGAGTGACAGCTCCGTTCAGCTGATAAGGGGGTTGCTGAAAATCCTGAGGGTGTCTTTGAAATCTTCTGGGGCCCATGCATTTATGTTCGCGGCCCCTATCCTCTGGAATTCTCGACCCCGTCAGCTGCAGGAGTGCACAACTGTGGGGGGTTTCAAACAGTCATTGAAAACTTTTCTATGGCGTCAGGCCTTTAGTGATATGTAATGGAGGGACCCGTCATTCTATTTATTATTGTTTCTGCTGATTTTATTATTATTGTTTTAATTTTTTGTAAAGCGCCTTGATATTTTGAAAGGCGCTTAAGTGAAATAAAGTTATTAGTATTATTATATGTAGGTGTTCTTTACTAGCTTAAGGGACAGTACGTTTAATTTACCATTTGAATTAATTCTTCCTTGAACTAAAATTATTGTCCATCTTTTATCAATTCCGAGCTCACCTGACCCAAACCTGTAAGAACATCATAGGGCTGTTTCTTCCTTGTCCTGGGCTAAGATACGCTCTGCTGTAAGGCTCCTTGTAACTAACTGTGGCTGATGTACAAAGTTTTAATTCATGTGCTGCTAATGTGTTGCTCCCATTCAGTGTCTGTTGCCATGGTTACTGCCCTAATTCTCTGATAAATGGTAACAGCTGCTCGAGTGGCTCTGTTTGACTGCCGTAGGTGGCAGCATCAGAGGTAGGCAGGGTACTTGAGGTTAAAAAGCGCAGCTTCCCTGAAAGTGGCAGCGTTTCAGCAGCAGCGGAGAAGTGCAGGGAAAAGTGTGTCATCTTCTGGAGTCTGCCCGGAGTGTGGCAGGCTCCGTTTGGTCCGACTCCTTTCCCTGCTGAAGCAACCCTGGGATTAAAGTGGGGTTATCCATAGTTTGGATTGTGCATACAGCACACTTTTGGCCAGAATGAAAGAAATATATTGCTATTAGAAAGGACAACATAGCATCTCTGAGGCACTCATTCACAGACCAGTATATCAGTACTGCATCATATTAAGACTTCTTATCTCTAAGGTTTCAAATGAAAGTATTTCTCCCTCTATAAGGAATAATGCAGACAGATCTAATACAAGTATTTTTCTGCCTCCTTACAAAAAGAAGAAATATTATCAGACTTACCATCATTTATTTTTCTGTTTGTTCCAGCATTGTCACTGGTCTAGTGATTTACTGCTGGGTAATACATGCTTACCTATTAGGGGCCAACACACTACAAAGATGTGACATTACCACTGAACTCCTGGCTCCATCCCATTTCTTGTCAGTTACATAGAATGTTCAGTCAAAATTATTTTAGAGCCATACAACAACATGGCTTATCTTAAAAGATATAGAACAAAAAAATTACAAAAAAAACACCCCTACCTTACAGGAATGTATAGACAGCATCACACTCTCCCTCACCCATAAATAGACAGTTTGGCCTATGCAGACGATTTGGTGCTTCTCTCCACCTCTGCATTGGGCCTCAAAAGGAGAATATGCCTCTTTGAGACACTATGCAGACAAATGAAAGTGAAGATCAATCAAAGTAAAATGAATATAGTGATTTGCAGAAATAAAACTAGGAATACACCAAAGTTTAAGACTGATAGAAATACTATCAAGGTAGTAAATAGTTATGATTACCTTGTGGTAAGATTTATGTACAATTTATCTTGGAAAAAACACATGGAATTGATACAGAATAAAATGTCCTCGGCAGTCAATGCTCTAAAAATATTTGATGCCAAAATGGGTAAATCCTCATTTAGGGGGATCCTGGGGTCATCAATGCTAAAATTAGAGCTGGCCTAATTTATGCAACAGAAGTTTGGGGCTTTACTAATATAAGCACCATAGAAATGATACTTAATAAACTGTATAGATACATCTTGATGCTAGCCCAAGGAACTCCTAACTGTATCCTTAAACTAGAATTGGGACAACAATCACTATCTTCATTAATTAAAGAAATACAAATCATGTTCCTACTTAAAACCTTACTCCTGGAACACCGATATCCTAGAATGTGCCTGGAGGAAGGGATTAGGCTAGCGACAATGGGATATGTACATCCATTCATTCAGCTAATTAAAAAAGACATTACTGCCATCTGGATTGGGCCACTTGTTGCATACCATTTACATTCGACCATGGGAGAAAATTAGCTATAATGTCAAAATGAGGCTTACAGACTTGGATAGTAACCACCTATTCAAGTCAATTGATGCTTTAAAGCATGTTGTCTTACTATGTCCTCTTTATGAGATTAACAGAAGAAAGTGGTTGGGTGGGTTGCTAGGAGGTCTCAACCTCCCTCCTGAAAAGATAATTGAGTATCTTTTCACTACACAAGAGAAGTACACACTATAAACTGTAGCAACATTTCTGTTAATCACATTTTTATAAGATAAAGACAGAATAGATCTATTTTTAAAATAAGAATATATAGACTTGCACTTGGGCAACCTCCCATCTTTCTAATTGAACCTTAGTCCTTGTCTTTTAGAACATAATAACACAATGAATTCTCTCACTGGTTGTCTTCTGGTATTATCTTGGGATCCCTAATTGTATAGCCAAAATTAAATGTATTTAAATGTGTTAGAGAGTGTTTTTATTATGAATGTTTTTAGTTTATCTTATTTTTGTAGTATATTATGATGGCTTTGCTGATCAATAAACATGTACTTGACTTGACACTCTCCCTCACGCCTTGTGCGAGTTAAATCCTACCTTCAACTTTTCCCATAAACTCTCTAAAATGGCAACTTCGGCACAGAAGTCTCTTCAGAGAAACTCTGAACAAAGCAACACATAGCATTAACTTACCTGGCAAGAAATTTATGAAACCCAATTAAATCTCAGCTATAGGATATTCTAGAGTGAAACCCTGTATGATGGGCTCCAGAAACAATGTTGGAACAAACAGAAAAACAAAATTATGGTAAGTCTAATAAACTTCTTCTTTTGGTGTCATTTTACGTTGAGATTTAATACGCAGTACTCACCAACAGTATTTGATAGGCAGCTAAACTGGAAGAATATTCTCTTCCTATCAATTTATTGTCGCTTGAACCACCTTGCACCTGAAGTGGAGCAGTCATTTACTGTTGAGATTTAATACGCAGTACTCACCAACAGTATTTGATAGGCAGCTAAACTGGAAGAATATTCTCTTCCTATCAATTTATTGTTGCTTGAACCACCTTGCACCTGAAGTGGAGCAGAGTGTCCAGTCTGTAACATTTTGTAAATATTGCAAGAAAGACCAGATTCCTGTCTTGTACAGGTCAGAAATTGAGGTGTCTGCCCTTTCTGCCCAAGAGACTTCCATATTCCGGTTGCATGCACTATAAACAAAGCTGGCAGTGTCCACTTTACTGCTGCATTGGTCTCTGCTGTACATGCTCTTACCCATGTAGCCAAGGTCGCCTTGAGAGTCTTTTGGCCCTTTTTTTGCTGCTTCAAATAGTACAAAAAGGATATCAGATTTCCAAAAGGACTGTATCTGTATAAAGCATGTCTTAACCTCTCTGCCGACATCTAACTGGTACAAGTGCTTTTTTGTAGTGCTCCAGGGCTTTGAACAAAAGGAAGAAAGGCTTAATCCTTGGTAACATGAAGCTAAGTAGGAATCTCAGGAAGGAATGAGTGACACTACCTTAACCCGATAAAGATCACATATGGTTCCTTGCTGGAGAGTGACTGCAGCTCTCTTATCCAACTGACAGAGCAAACTGCTACTAAGAAACTAGTCAACTACTAATTAGTCTTAATGGACACTTTTGACAGAGGCTTGAATGAAGGATTGCAGGAAACTGCTGATCTGTAGGCTGGCTTTGTTTTGATGAGAGTTCTAAAAAAACAAATCAACTAATGTCTAAGTGCCGACCTAGAAGGTGTTCCTTCAATGGAACAAGCACTGCATCCAAAGCTGAGCCCTGTACTTGTAAGATACTAGGGGCCAGACCTTTATCTGACTCACCTACTGAAGGAATTACAAAATCTGGGACAGAGAAGCTTTCCTAGGTTGAAAAACTTCCTGACTGAAAACAGTGGTGGGGTTCAAGAATGCATGGGATATGCACAAGGGAATCATAGTGGAAAAGCGAGTGAAGGAAGAAAGAGCTGTAGATCAGGCACAGTCTGCCATAATAGTGTAGATAGGGAGAAATGGGCAGACTGGATGGGCCAAGCGATCCTTATCGGTCATCAAATTCTGTGTTTCTACTGTATGTCGACCACACTCTATCATAAGTTGCCAATGTAGAATGCTTCATTGATGACATTAGGGTATCAATCACGCTGTCTGAATATCCTATATCAGAAGCCTCCACTTCTCAGGAGAAAAGCTGCCAGCTGAACCTGAACCAGGCAGAGATGAAAAATTAGACCATGACATAGAAGATTGTGCTGCTGAGGAAGCCAGAAGGGTCATTGGATTGCCATCTGATGAAGTGGCAGGATGCCATGAAGTGCTGGCCAGCTAAGCTTTTGTTGCTGTCCAGATTAAAATTCAACACCTATTAGATTTTTGTGTGTGCTCCAGCTCATTGTTTTTTTCACGTGTCTTGGACTACCAAACTAAATCAGAGAACCAAGGTATTCTTGGCCACTCCAGGGCCGCTACAATGGACAAATCGTATGAACAACAAATCTATCATAAGACCACTAGAAATAAGGGAAATAGCAGGAAGTGATACACTTGTTGGAAATCCTTGGTTGAGAGAGACCATCTGTTGCTTCCACTACTTGACTTCCGTGCTGATTGTAAAATGTTGCTACCAGAGCATTGCTTTGGGAGGCAAAGAGGTCTTTCTTTGTGTAAATAAACTGCTTGTAAGTTGGGAGCAGATACATTTAAAGAGCTTGTGGAGCCAAAACAGACAGAAAGTAACTTTTTACTTCTGAAGTAGTTTTCTATTTCCTTTTGCGCATACGTGATAGTATTGTGGTGGATGTGTGAAATGGCTCTCAGACTGGCAGCTGACATATCTGTCTCTTTTACCTCCACTACATCATCAGCATTATGATCTCACTGACAGTGACATCACAGGTGACTGACCTGGCAGCTACTGAGTGGCTGTTTCAAAGCAGCAGTGATGTCACAGTCAGCGACGTCATAATGTTGAATATGTAATGGGGGAACAGAGATGGATATGTCAGCTGCCAGGAAGAGTGCTGTCCCACGCATCACACCTACTAACATCAGGTATACAATTTTTTAATTAACCAAAGTGAAAATAAAGGGGGCGCTGTGGAGCTTCCAACATGGCAGACGTTCTCTGATTAATGGCAGATAAGGCACAATTTCAAAGTTAAAAATTTGTATTTATTGCAATTGGAGGCTAGAACTAAATGTCCTTTCTGGTGTCTGAATAGCTGAGGAACGCAATATGGGTCTGAAAAAAGAACAAAAACGGACGGCACAGAACCTAGAAGCCTACCTTATCCCCACGCCTGGCAGAAGAGGAGAAGGGTCAGGGCCGCTTTCTTCAGTAGACACAAGATCTCCTGACATGCCGAATCCCCAAATCATGGCGATGTTGCAAAAAATCCAAGCAACGGGAGAGGAAACAAACCGTAGGCTGGCTGCAGTGGAGGCACGTTTTACGGAGCTCGATACCAGAGTCCAAACTAACGAGACCCACATTACAGACCTTAAAGATGAAAGAGATCAACAAAGGGAGAGAAATGCCAGGTTTGTGCTGGACTTTAAGTTTTTAAAAGCCAAAGTGGAAGTGCTGAAGAACTTGCAAAGACAGGCAAATGTCCGTAGTGTGGGCTTTCCACCAAGATTTGTTGGGGCTACTGAAATTCAAGCTGCAGTGACTCATTTAATATTTGTGGACCTGAAACTGCTGCCAGAGGATTCCAGCATAATGACCACTAAAGTTTTTGCTATCCCGATGCGAGCTAGGCCGTGTGGCGTTGTCAGCTTGTGCCCACTAACAGCCATTGCAACCCTTTCAAGTTCAGAAGCCCGCATTCCCTTAATACAAGCAGCCAGAAAATGAGGACATCTGATGTGGGAAGGTAGTAAAATTGTTCTTTTTCCAGACATCTCATCTCAGACACAGACCCGGAAGAAGGCACTACAAATTACAAAAAAATCCTTATTGGAGAATGGTATTACTGTTCAGCTCCTATTCTCTGCACGTCTGCAGATTAGCCATGCTAATAAAACCCACATCTTGTCCAATCCAGGTGTGGCAGCAGAATTTGCCTCAAAGCTTCTATCTGTTCAGCCAGTTACAGGGGGACATGAAGACGGAGAAGATCAGGACACTATTTGGTGATGGTGTTGAACTATTCCTTTAACCTATAAAGCAGGCTCAATGCTCTCTGAAAAGGAAGGGCTGAATAGTCTGTCTTTTATATTTCATTATACTGAACTCCTGTTGTAAATTGGATCCCCACGTGGGAGAGGACCTATTAGAGATCCTTCTATGATTGCTGGAATTTATTTTCCTGGTTAATTATTTGTGCCTTATGTCATGTTGATAATTGTTGCTTATTTTAAGGTCTGGCATTTTTTTATGCAAATAATTTTCTGCCTATAGAGAGCCTTATTTCATAACGGGATAAAATTGTACCGCACTCAGTTTGTGAACTTTAGCAGATGAATACTGTTTAAAAGCCTGTCTCCCTATCAGTCATGTGGTTTGACTTTGAAGGCAGAGGTGTCACGCAACTTAATTGAGTACAGGCCATCTACAAAATAATTTTACTGGCCTCCCTCTAGGATTTTCTCAGCCCTCCATTTATCTAGTATCCTACAAGGGGCAGAAATATTGGTGAAGCTCCTTCGGGGTACTGAAGGGTGACAGCCTACTCTCCTACAATATTATCTAGCTGCATATCAGATCCTTTATAACCTTAGGCTGTCTGGTTATGATTATTGGACACTATACTGCATTTATGCTATGAGGTGTATTCTGTATATGTCTGTACTAAACTGCTGGTTACCTAAGTATTTTGTGATAATATAGTCTGTACTGTATTTCATAAAATTGATAAATAAAGAGTACAAAGTAAAAATAAAAAAAGTGCTTCAGATATAAAGGGTAATGGCTGACTGCATTTAGAAACTGATACTAGTTTTAGGCAGTATACCAACTCTTTAAAGTCTTTTCACTGCAGTAATGAGTAGAAAGAGGTGAAATAATTTATACGCTGATTAGAAAGGACAATATGTAAGATGCATAAATAATACAAGAAAGCAGACACTTCCAATTTGTGTGGTTTCTGTGAACACACCTACAAAGTCTCAAACCCAGCACACATATTAAACATAATAATATTTATAATCTGCACAAAAGAGAAGAATGTAGATGCCTTCCAATTTGTGTGGTTTCTATTAGCACATACAATAAAAGGCATCATTGGTATACAAATCCCTGTGGGTACGTTTGGGGTATGCTGGCTACGAAATGGCATAAGTTTTTTCGTACTAAAATCTACAAGAATAAGATGTAGAGGGCCTGACTCTGGAGACAAGCTGCAGCATTCTGCAACAGCTGCAGTTGTCTGACATGGCTCAGGGCACTACACATCTTAAGCCAACATAAAGCTGTACCATTGTTGTCGCATCAATGGCTTCAAGAATGGAGTAAAACCTGACAATTTTAAGATCAAACTCTAGCTACAGCTTGCGCCTACAATTCCAGAGTCAACTTATGTTGGATCCCATAAGGATAGTCACCTACTGCTGTTTTAGCTTCCTGGCAGCAGACACATTAGAGGTTTTTTTATATTGTCATAGTGAGTGGAAGAGATGAAGTAATTTATAAATACTGATCAAAAAGAACAACATGTAAGAGACATACATGATGTAAGAAGGCAGATATTTTCCAGTTTTTTGGTTTCTTTAAGCACTCATACAATCAAAAGCTTTAAACACATCACAAAGCATCATGGGTATGCAAATCTGTGTGTGTGTGTGTGTGTGTGTGTGTGTGTGTGTGTGTGTGTTGTGTTGTGTGTGTGTGTATAAATTAACTAGGAAATGTTTTACCAGGTACTGCATTCTGTTTGAAATATCACAACTCAGACCTCACCACAGCTGACTCACACACATTAAAGATAATAATCTTTAACATGAGCACAAAAGAGGGCAGATGCTTTACAATTTGTGTGGTTTCTGTAAGCACATACAATATAACGCCTCAAAAGTATCATGAGTATACAGATCTGTGTGGGTGTGTTTGATGTACACTGACTAGGAAATGTCTGAACTTTTTTTTCTGCTAATATCTACAAGCACACGATGCAGAGTGCCTGACTGAGGAAACAAACTGCAGCACTCTGCACAAGCTGCAGAAGTCTGATCTGGCTGACTGTACTACACAACTTGGGACAACACAGGGGTGCACCACTTTTGTCACATCTTCAGCTTCAAGAAAGGAGTGAAATCTGGCCATTGGAAAAGCAGTTCCTAACTACAGCCAACACCTGGGATTCCAGAGGCAGCTTAAGCTGAATCCCATATAGATGGGCAGCTACTGCTGCTTTACCTTCTTGGCAGCAGAAAGGCATTGACACAAGAATGCAATTACTTTTCAATCTGTGTGGTGTCCTATAGACACATACCATCAAAAGTCTCAAACCCAGCACAAAACATCACTGGTATGCAAATTCATGTGTGTGTGTGTATATGTGAACTATGTCAACTAGGAGATCTTTTAACTGTTACTATAGCCTGCTTGCTCAGACTCAGACCCCACAATGGCTGGCTCCCACACTAAATGTAACAATAATACTGCACAAAAAAGTACCCCAGACTATGTGAGGTGATGCATGTCTACAGGGTATCCTGTTATAAGGGCAAGGTGATTCCGGCACCATGATTGTGACATGGGAATGGGAGCGTGAATAACTGGGGCATCTGGGATTTTTTGGGCTCCATGTCTTTTTAGCAGTGGGACACTTGTATTAATCTGCTGTCTGTTCAGGACAGAGCGCCGGCCAAGGAGTGCCACCTGTTTCATGTGTTTGTAATACTGTTCTGAAGTGGTTCTGTGTCAGCTCCTCAGGTGTGGACATGAAGCATGTCCTGCTGATTAGCTGTGTACTCTATCCTGGCTGACCTCTATACCATAATAAACTTCTGTTGTTTGACCCATACCCAAGCCTCAGTGTTCTATCACTTGCCTCACAATTATACTTTCCTTCTCTCCAGGTGTGCCTCAGAGTTGGTTATATAAATGTCCGGGTGGTGCACAGGACAGAGCCCCCCACAATATCATGTTTGGAAGTGTGGTGACAGGAGTGCTTTGAGTTGCGTTTCACTCATATTCCTAGGTAATGTGCACTGTATGCCTCAGTTTTTGTTATTACCACGTGATACTGCTGCCGGTTTTACGAATGTCTTGTGCTCCATTTCCTTTTTCCAATTAAAAGTTTATTAAAAGGTTTTAAAAATATCCAAGAGACAGGAACATTGGTAACAGAGGAGTAATACAATATTAAATTGCCTGTTCCACCTCCTCCTCCCCCGCACCTCCCTCCCTCCCCCTCCCTGTACCACAGTACCATGGAGATGCACCCAAAACCAGTAGCATTACCTTTCACCAACATTACCTCAGATGACAAGTAGAGTGTGTGTAAGGGATCCCAAATCCGCTTATATTTCTGTTGTCTGTTATAGAGGCCAGCAATAGCTTTTTCAGTTCTGAGGTTGGCAAGGATTTCGTTGAGCCATTCCTTGTATGACAGGCATTCCTTGTCCTTCCAGTGCTTAAGGACTACTTTTTTAACAGACATTGCTATCATGGAGATGTGGATCTCCGGGTGTTAACATCAATAAGGGACAAGTCACCTAGCAGGCATATTTCAGGGGTAAAGCAACCTTGGAGACCCAACAATGGATCCAACTTGCCCTTAATTGTATTCCACAAATGAACTATCTTGGGGCAACTCCAAAATATATGAAGAAGTGTCCCCTGTTCTTGGGAGCATCTAGTACATAGGCTAGAATCCAAGAGGCCCCATCTGGCAAGCTTTGGGAGAGAATAATATAGGTTAAGCAAAATATGGAACTGCATGAGACGCAGCCTGTCCTGTGACACAAACCTATGACAGTTCCGCCATAGTATCAGCCAATCGATGGGAAGTTGAGGGAAAAGAGAGGACCAGTATTTTGTGGGACCATAACAGTCCCCGAACTGCCATTGAAACAGGACCTGATATACTTTGGAGATTATCTTAGGGGGGCATATCAAGGGAGTAAGCTCTGACAAGAAAGAAAATGCAAGTGGATGAGATGGAGTTTTACCCAATACTTGGACAATGAGATGTTTGAGTTGGATAACCTTAAAGTAACTGGATGCAGGGATATTAAATTTAGAAATAATCTTGGCTGAAGTAAGCCAGGCCCCATCATCCCTAAGGAAAGAGGATAAGATCCCTTCTCCCAGCTGTGGTAGCCATTTGGGGGTAATTCTTTTTTTCTCTAATAGAAATGAAGGAAAGTTCCATATGGATTGCGAGAGATCTAAATGGGGTCTAAAATGGAGAAAGGAGCAAAGTTGAGCATGGACTTTTAATGATACTGCTATAGTTGGGTATTTCTGAATTTCCTGTAACGAAGAAGGCTTGGCATACAGCAGGTTAGCAGGATCCATCCCTGTGGAGTGAATTAAGTCCAACTCAATTTTTAGCCATGCCGGCATCAGGCTGCGGGGGCCCGGTGTCAACCACTTAAAATATTTCGATAAATGGCTAGCCCAGTAGTTTAAGCTAAGATGGGGGATACAGAGACCACCCTTAAGTTTCGGGGCTGCTAATTTATGATAAGCTAGTCGACGATGCTTATTGGACCAGATGAATTTAGTGAATAATCTATGCATTTTGTGAAACCAGGATACTGGGATGAATGAGTTAAGAAGTGATAGCGGGTAAAAAAGTCGAGGAAACACATTCATTTTGATTAGACTAATCCGACCCCATAATGAGATGAGGAGTTTGGTCCATCTGTCAAGATCCTGATTAATAATTTGAGCCAGGGCATCAATATTTTTTTTAAAACATATGGAGGGACTATGCGTAAGTATGATGCCAAGGTATCTGAGGGATACCGGTGACCATGATAAGCCTAGGGGAGTTACAGTTTGCTTGAATACCTCATGGTTAAGGGGAAAGACAGAAGATTTATTAAGATTTAATTTGTAGTTTGAAAAACAACTAGAAACATAGAAACATAGAATTTGACAGCAGGTAAGGACCGCTTGGCCCACCTAATCTGCCCATTTCCCTACCTAACGGATAAGCTGCAGATCCTAGTTAACCAACAGCCTACTTCCTCCTACCCCCACTAGAATTGCCTTATGTCTGTCCCATGCATTCTTGAATTCCCCCACTGTTTTTGACTCTACGACCTCTTCAGGAAGGCTGTTCCATGTATCCACAACCCTCTCTGTGAAGAAATACTTCCTCACATTACCTCTGAGCCGTTCCCTCTATCTTCAAATTGTGCCCCCTTGTTTTTGCACATCTCTTTTTCTGAAAGATGCTACCCTCTTGGACTTTGTTGATTCCCTTGAGGTGTTTGAAAGTTTCTGTCATGTCCCCCCTCTCCCTCCTTTTCTCGAGGCTATACATCTGTAGTTCCTTTACTCTTTCTTCATATGTCTTCTGATGCAGACCCTGCATCATTTTGGTTGCCCTCCTCTGGACAGCCTCCACCCTGTCTATGTCTTTGCGGAGATGGGGTCTCCAGAACTGTACACAGTACTCCAGATGTGGTCTTACCAACTGTCTGTACAGAGGGACAACAACTTCCTGTTTTCTACTGGTGATGCCTCTCCCTATGCATCCCAGTATCCCCCCAGCCCTCCTTACTACCTTCTCACATTGCTGGCCCACCTTTAGGTCATCTGATATGACTACCCCCAGGTCCCGTTCCATTTTTGTTGTTGTCAGTATCTCACCCCCATTGTGTACTCTTCCCCTGGATTTTTGTTTCCCAGGTGCATTACTTTGCACTTCTTTGCATTGAATCTAAGCTGCCATACATTTGACCATTCCTCCAACCTTGCCAAGTCCCTTTTCAGCCTTTCCACCCCACCTTGTGTATCAACCCTGTTGCAGATCTTTGTGTCATCTGCAAAGAGACATATTTTCCCTTCCAGTCCCTCTGCAATGTCACTTATAAAGACATTAAAAAGGACTGGCCTTAGTACTGAACCCTGCGGTACCCCACTAGCAACCCTTCTTTCTTCACTGTGGACTCCATTTACTATTACCCACTGTGTCCTGTTGTCCAACCAGTGTTTTACCCAGGCTACCACCCTAGGACCCACTCCCAGGCTGGCTAATTTGTTTATTAATCTTTTGTGTGGAACTGTGTCAAAATGCCTTGCTAAAGTCTAGGTAGGCCACATCTACAGCCCCTCCCTGGTCTACTGCTTTGGTCACCCAGTCAAAGAAATCAATCAGATTTGTCTGAAATGACCTTCCCGCTGTGAATCCATGCTGCCTTGGGTCCTGTGCCCCACTGGCCTCTAGGTACTCAACAATTCTTTTCTTCAGAAGTGATTCCATCATTTTCCCTACCACTGAGGTCAAACTGACAGGTCTGTAGTTTCCTACCTCTGTCTTGCTCCCACTTTTGTGAAGGGGAATCCCATCCGCCCTCCTCCAGTCCTCAGGTACCACCCCATCCTCCCATGATTTATTAAAAGGGTAGTCATTGGTGTTACTAGTTCTTCCTTAGTTCTTTTAAAATCCTGGGTGAATTCCATCAGGCCCCATTGCTTTATCCACCTTCAGTTTTAAGAGTTCTTTCAGAACCCTTTCTTCTGTGAAAGGACTAATATCAACCCCCCTATCTAGAGTGCTTCTATTGACCGGATTAGGTATTTCCCCCTGCTTTTCCATTGTGAATACTGAGCAGAAGTATTCGTTCAGTATCCCTGCTTTTTCACTGCTGCTGTCTGCCCAACCACCTTCCTTTTTGTTCAGCCTCAGTATCCCTGCCTTAGTCTTTCTTTGCTCCCTAATGTACCTATAAAAGGTTTTATCCCCCTTCTTAACTGAGTTGGCTATCTTTTCCTCGGTTTGGGCCTTTGCTACTCTGACTGCCTTACCCGCTTCCTTCTGCTTTAACTGGTACAGTTCTCTGTCCTGGTCCTTCTGTATTTCCTTATACTTCCTGAATGCTATCTTTTTTTCCCTTGCCTTCCCCACCACTTCTTTTGAGAACCATAGTGGTTTTTTCTTTCATTTTGATTTGTTTATTTGCTTCACATAAAGACTCGTTGCCTCTGTGATGGCAGTTTTGATGTTTCCCTATTGTTGCTCCACCCCACCTTCTTGCCTATTTGCTAGTGTTTTCTGAGGCACTCTCCTATTTTGACAAAATCAGACCTCCTGAAGTCCAGTACCTTCACTTTTGTGTGGCTTGACTCTACAGCTAAGTTTAATGTGAACCACACTGTTTGGTGGTCGCTTGTTCCCAGATGGCTACCCACTTAAAGATCAGAGATCCTCTCTCCATCCCCATTTGAGAGTACCAGGTCTAAGATTGCTCTCTCCTGAATGGGTTCCAAAACTAGCTGTCTGAGGCATGCCCCCTGTAGGGCATCGAGAATGGCCCTGCTCTTGGATGTGGCTGCAGCAAAGGTGCTCCAGTCAACATCTAGCATATTCAGGTCCCCCATCAGCAATATCTCCCCTTTCTCTGCCATCCCAAGGATGCCTTCTATCATTTCCTTGTCCATTTCCTCCCCCTGAGATGGGGGTCTGTATACAACCCCTGTGCGGATTGTGGAGCCATTTCCAGTCTCCAAGGTGACCCACAGTGCCTCCTCTCCTCCCTGTTTACCCTTTAGTTCTGTTGCTTTGATCCCTTCCCTTACATAGAGAGCTACTCCTCCTCCTCTTCTACCCTCCCTGTCCCTCCTGTAGATTGTGTACCCTGGTATGTTGACATCCCAGTCATGGTTCTCTGTGTACCATGTTTCAGTGACTTCCACAATATCCAGGCATCCCTCTTCCATCAAGGCCACCATTTCAGGGAGCTTTTTCCTTAGACTAGGGGCGTTGGTACTCATTACCCTCCATTTTTTATGGCTTTATTTCTTTTTGCCCCATCCCTGTCCCTACTGCTTTTGTCTTTTTCTCCATTTACCCCTGCCCTTCTCCCTATCGACTGTTCTATTTTGGTGTTTACCTCACTAATTACCCTCATTTTTGGGGGGGCTAGGATTTCCCTTCTCCTCTTCAGTGCCTCCCCCTTTGGCTAGTTTAAATGCTTGCCACTGAAGCATTTAAACCTATCACCTAAGATCCTGGTTCCCCTCCAGGATAGATGCAGACCATCACACCTGTATATGCCTGCATCCCTCCAGGTGGAGCCCCATTCCCCAAATGAAGCCAAATCCCTGAGCTCTGCACCAGCTTTTCAACCAGTCATTGAATCCCATGGTGCGGAGTGCCCTAGCCTCATCCATGCCATAGACAGGTAGCACTTCTGAGAAAGTTACCCATGTGCTACTTGTCTAAGGCCCCTCCCCAACTCCACAAACTCCTGTTGCACTGTTCTGATCCCATTCTCAGCCAGGTCATTCATCCCTATGTGGATAATGACATCCAGCTCCCTTCCCCTTGCCGCTGCTCCCACGATCCTGAGGATTTGTTTCCTGTCCCTCCAAGCCTTGGTGCCGGGCAGGCACCTTACCTCCCTTTCCCATCCCTCCCCTCACGCCCCTAACAATTGAGTCCCCACCAGGAGTTGTTTCCTTCCCCTGTGGGTCCTGGACCACCCTCCTGTGGGTCTCCATTGTGGAAGTTCCCACATCCTCCTTGGTCTCCACTGCAGGTGCCTCCATGGAGGAACCATGCTTCCTAGAGTGGCGAATGAATTGTGGAGAGGCACAACTGGAGGACCACACTCTGTCCCACCACCCTCACCCTTCCTGAGCCCACCATGGTCCAACCACTCCTCTTTCTTGGCAATCTCTGAGGTAGTGACAGGTGGCCTGGGTGGTCCCTGGAGTGGGGAGCAGGTTTCGAATCCTTGCCAGGTCAGCATGGAGGCAGACAACCTCCTCCACCTCAGACCAGAGGTGCCTGCAAATAGGTCAGCAACGCGGTTCCAGAATGTCTCCCGAAGACTGCTGCTCCACAGCCAGTGCATTGCACCACTCCCCACGAGTCTGTGTCCCTTCCAGTTACAGATGCTTTTTTGTTTTTTGTTCTTGTTTTAGTGTGTGCAAGCTTGTGAGTGTCTCTACCCCCTATTCAGTGTGCTGTGCCTTTAAGGATATGAACAGGTGTATGTTGTTAGCAGTTTTAAGGAAGTGATGTCAGAACCCCTGCTATAAAGGAAGTTATGCGCTTGGGGTGGGTGGGAGTAAACCTATGCTGTCCAGAAACAATCACCTACAACTCTTACCCTCCACCCTGGGGAGTGCCTTCCTTCCTTTCAGACACCTATTTCACAAAGGCTAAGTAACAGGTCTAGTCACAACTGACTGCAAATATCTCACAGCTAGAGTTCCTCCCTGGCAAATTAAAGTTAAAACTAAGAAAAGTCCACCCCAAAAACAGAATCAATACTTAGTAACTAAACTTAGTTATTGTAGCTAGCATAGAGGGGATAGATGATTCGGGATGGGACAACTGGAGGAGAATATCGTCCACATATGCGGAGACTTTAACCATGGTACCGCATATTGATATTCCCTGAATTTCTGGATTTATTAGAAAATTACAAATAAGTGGTTCTAAATAGATGTTAAACTTGTGCTCCATTTCCTAACATGGTAAAGTTGGCACCCTAAATGATGCCACGGTTTTTACCCGTGCACTGTCATGGGTGATCCTACAGTGGAGCCTGCCAGGATGCAATGCAGAATACTACAGAATTATACAGAATTACTAAAGGGAACAAGGCAGTTTCAATGACAGTTGATCCCTTTTATGATGCAAAAATCTCTGACAGTGCCCTGCACCCTAGCTGGCTCCACTGTAGCTTTCTACCTAAAAAAAAAAGAGATGTACAGAAAGAGACTATGGGGGAAGCAAATATGAATTGTGACTGTTGCAGAGTTTATGTTCCCCTTTAAGTCACCACATCACATAACAACTGTAAGACATCCTGCCCTGCTTCTGGATGCTGATTGGCTGAAATCACTAAAGCGATTAATGCGTTTTAGAGGTCAGAATAAAGAAGCTCAAATGGAAGACTTTTCTTCCTGGCTTGCAAGTATCAAACATTTGAGGGAGTGTAGTACAGAAAAATAGAATCTGATGGCTGATATAAACTGCTTGGCCCATCCAGTTTGCCCATTTGTCCCTGCTCATGCTCTTACTGCACAGCCTAACAGATCTCTGGCTCATAGTATAGCAATAATAGGAGGCACTGGAGATCGTACCAGGGAATAATGGCTCTGGGCACCACAGGCAAAGACAATACCAAAGGCCACGGTCACTGTCTATAGTGCCAGTGCCATTAAGCACAAGGATGGCACTCCAATGCCTCCCATTATTGCCAATATATTGAGGGAGTACATATGAACATACAAAAATGTCAGTCGATTAGGCCTTGAAGTCTATCACGTCTGCTTGAGATGCAGCTCACAGTTTGATAACTGCTGCTGCCTCTCCCCCCTCTCCCTTCCATCCCTCCCCTGATTTCCTTTCAGAGTCCCCCTGGTCTCTACCCACCCTACCTGTACCCTGCCCATGTATCTATCCTATCCCTTCTTAAAACCTCCTATTAATTCCCTTTATACCAACTCCTCAGGTATTGCATTCCAAGGCATCACCACCCTTTCTGTGAAGTAATGCTTTCTCAGGTCTCTTCTATACTTCCCACCAACCAGTTTCAGGCTATGACCCCTTGTGGTCCCTTCCCCCTTTAGTGTGAACACCCCTCTGTGTTTATTCTATGATTACCTTTAACATACTTAAAGGTCTCAATCATGTCCCCTGTCTTCCATGGAGTACATGTTTAGCTCCCTAAGTCTCTCTGCATAGGGCTTATCCCTCATTCCAAGGATCATCTTAGATGCTCTCCTCTGGACCCTCACCAGGAGCATAATGTCCTAAGGGCACCAGAACTGCACACAGTACTCCAAGTGTGGCCTCACCAAAGATCTGTACAGTGGCAGAATTACCTCCTCCCTTCTCGAAGTTATCCCCCTAGCAATGCACCCCAGCATTCTGTTTGCCTTAGCCGCTGCTTTCCTGCATTATCCTGAGTGATTCATTTTACCAGTGATCAGTACTCCCAGATCTTTTTTCCCTCTGAGACTGTCAACTGTGCCCCCCCAATTTGTAGCTGTACCCTGGATTCCTAGCTCCCAAGTGAAGTACACTGCATGTCCTAACATTAAACCCCAGCTGCCATGTGACTGACCACTGTTCTAGTCTTTCAGGGTTTTCCTGGAGTGTCCTCCTTCCCTCTGCACTGTCCATCTCTGCACCTAGTTTGGAGTCATCAGCAAACAGGCTCATATTACTCCGAACTCCCACTACAATGTCTGAGAAATGTAGAGAAACTAGGAGAGAAAACTACCATTTTTAAAAAGGGCCATGCATTACCATAATATGATAACTGGTGATGCCCTTTATCACACTGCTTATCAATGTGATTAAATGCTGTAATATGTGGGTATGATATCAGACCCAGTTATTACAACATCTGGACCGCTCATGCTTCACTTTCCCTGTTGGTAAACTTTCTTTTTGTGCTCATATACCTGCATCAGTTATTATAAAAAATAAAACATAACTGACTGTGTGCTTATGAAGTTTTTTTTTTTAACAAACCCTTGGTGTGTGATGATCACATAAACCTCTCAAACTTCGCTCTCGAGGTTTATGGGTCATCACACACCTTGGGTGTGTAAAAAAATTCATAACACACAGTCATATATGCACTATCCTACATTTATAAAACAGGCAAAGGATTTCAAACAATCTGATTGGTTGTCAGCCATGCATTAGAAACATTTGATGCACGGCTAGAACTAGAAACCCCAAATAGAATACACAGACCCATCCTTAGCCCCAATTTCTTCATAGGACCTGAACAGATTCTCTGGCTATATTTTCTTCAGTTCTTGTCAAGGTCAGGGAGGAAAGACGTGGAGATCCCATATGTGTTTGATCAAACCTGCAAAGAAATGGACTCAATGAAATTACTAATTGAAGGAATTAATAAAATCTGAATCTTGTTTTACTTTGAAGTGTCTTTCCCACTTACCCTAAAAGAGTGTGCATTTAAACAGACTTAATTTAGATGTATGTCTTTAAATTGACACAGACTAGATCTTATCGGATGGAATGTTGCAGTTTGTATGATTTTATTTTTCTCAATAAAGTTGTAGGTTTAAAAAAAATGAATACACCGACTCATTTTATAAGCACAATAAGCCACTCCAGTGATGTGCATTAAACAGCTCTAACGCATGACTAGGAGACTGAGCGCATGCAGCCTCATGCCTCACTACACCCCCTAGCCATGCATTAGAATGGTCTAATGCACACCCTGTCATGTCTTATTGCTTACATACTGCGCAGCTGAAGCCTATTCGGTTTGACAGGTTTCTGACAGAACATTTACAAGGAGAATGTTCTGTCAGAAACTCATCTGAATGCCTGAAGTGCCTCACTCTACTCATTTTCATATTACAAAGGCATTCATTACCCTATTTGCATTTATCAAAGGCATTTATTCACTAATTAGCTTATCCAAAATGCCTTTGTTTGTCATGTATGCAATGAGACACCTGGGGTGTGTCACTATGAATCATTAATCACACACCTCAAGTGTGTTGTTAGGCACGAAGCACTTGTGCCAAGTGCTTCTAAACAAACAAGGGGAAAGTGCAATTATTGACTATAATTACACATCTGTGCAGTGTCTTATTGCATTTATAAAATGGGTTCTGGTGAAAAAGTATTTTTTAAGTATTTTTAAGCTTTTTACCAAGAAAGTCGTGTTTTCTATATGAAATTTGGGCAGAAAAGAAAAACACAGTTCAGGATGTAGCTTTCAAATATTGTAGCCAAACATTGTGCACACGCTAAACAAGTTCAAGAGTGTAATTATGGCCAAATAATTACACTCTTGTACTTGACTTTAGCCAGTCAGGTGGCTAGAATGTTCTTACCCATGTTATAAGCTTCTGTACAGGGTTCTGTCACCCCATAGTGCCCTGTAAATTTTAGTTATTTATTTTCAAAAGTTTCACCCGGAAAGACATTCTGAGCTGGGTAGCAGCTCTTTTCCAGATGTGTCCTAGGGGCAAGGTGTAAATGGAGGCAAAGCGTAACAAATCAAAACAACACTTACGAAGCAGAACGAGAAACAACATTTGCATCGAGAACAAGCAACAATGATTGGGAGCTTTAATGGAAGCACCACTGGAGGTCGACAGTGAATTTGCCAACCTCCCGCTTTGTAACAGCACAATACCAATACTGGTATTGCTGTCTAAATAAAACATTTTGTGGGGGCTACTGCACACACCCTCGGTTTCTATAATTTCTATATAATCACCTCCAGATCGAAGTTGTTCTGGGGGCGGAACACCTGGAGAAAGATATCACCGAAACAGACCATTACAGCGACTGTCATTGTAATGGTCTGTTTTTGGGATTCACTGTCAGGGTGTCATGTTGCAGGGGGCAACTGAGCTTTAACTTAGGTAAGTTGACACTGTTTGTGGCTGTTTATTTGCTTGGAGTGCTGACTTTCTGGATCTATGTTCACATAAGCAAGTTAGACCTGGATATAGCAGAGAAAACAATTTAAATGCATCATAGAACTATACATGTGGAGGTGGGGAAAGCTGTACAGTAGGTTTATGGGTGAGGGTAAGCGGAGGGGCTAGGGCAGGGTTATGGAGGAAGAGGAGACAAAGCAGGAAGCAGTTGAGTGGAGGCACAGAGGTGGAGATCAGGTGGAGGCAGAGATGATGTCTCAGAGAACAGAGGAGAGGGGGCAAAGGGAAGAGGCAGAGTGAATGGATAGGAGGAGAGAATGCCATAGTTTAGGGATGGGAGGTCTGATTGGCTGCAAGGGTTTCACCTGAATATAATGTAGTTCAGTGAATGTAGCATGGGCTTACTGGAGCAATGACATCTCGCATTCAAACTCCTCCAGTCCAGGACCACTTGTAGTTGCCCAGTGTGTGACCAAGAAGTCATTTGGCCTCTCTTTGCTTCAGTCACCCACATCTCTAAAACTGGGTAAAAGCAGGGAGCAGGATATTGGGCCACTGTAAATGTATTTATTTATTTGAAAAGGTTTCACCAGGAAGGCGTCCTTTGGGAGGGGTTACATAAACGGTGGAGAAGTAAAAAAAACACATATCCTGGCCATTTACAATATGTACAGGCTAAAATACAGGCAATTACACACAATTTACAAATGTACAAACAGCGTACCCCATAGTACAAGGCAAAAAGTATCACAGACAGTCATTGAGCAACAGCTTATATAGGTATAACATACAGGACAAACAACACCATGAGCAAAACAGAACAAGAAGATGTGACAAGAAGGGTAAGGTGTGGATGAACTGTAGGGGTACACCTGCAAGTACTAGGAGGGGGTGCTATATACAGGGTTGGATAGTGCTTAGGTTGCCCATTTGAAGGCCGAATGGTGGGGGGGGAGTGTGTGAGTGTGGGGAGGGGCGAGAATAAAACACCCCTATGAGATGCTGTTGACTCTGCAAGGGACAGGGCCCTGGCTGTGATTTGGGGGGAGGAGGGAGAAGAGACATGTCGAGGATAATATCCCATTAGGGTGTGGAGGTCTGGGGAGGGAGGGAGGAGAGACATGCTGAGAATAACACCCCTTCAGGATACTGTGAACCCTGCAAGGGGATAAGGGCTCAGCAAGGAAGGTGGAGGGGCAACAAACAACCTTTCAGGATGCTGAGAATCCTTCAAGGGGACAAGGACCCAACAAGTAAGGTGAGGTGGCAGTCAGGGAAGATTAGGTGCAGTTACAACAGTGAACTGTGTGCTTCTGGAGGAGGAGGAGAGAGTGAGTGAGTGTCGGGAGCTGGCAGAGAGAGTTTCCAGTGGGAGGGAGTTCCAGATGCTAGGGAACTTGTAGGAGAATGCAGCGCGGCTGGATGCAGTGCGGCAAGGGAGCAGTGCAAGAGTTCGATACGCAGATGCACAGAGGGTGTAGCAGGAGGGAGGAGGGCTTGATAAAAGGGAGGATAGGTAAGGAGGTAAGCAACTGACCCAGAACTTCCCTATAATGTTAGTACTGCGTGAGAGGTGCCTCGCACTGAGGGAGGGAAAGGAGAGTGAGGTATAAAGATCGTAGTGGTGGGTAAGAGGGGGACAGCCAAGTACAAAGTGGCAAAAGGAATTGAAGAGTGTAGCCAGTCTGGTGAGGGTGGTTTTTGGAGGCAGAACTGTAAACAATATCCCCGAAGTCAAGGACAGGGAGAATCATCTTTTGGACGATTTCTCGCCTAGCTTGCAGAGGTAGACAGCTCCGGTGCCTGAACAGTGCACCGATCTTAGGGAGTAGTTTTCTGTGGATAGCGCCAATGTGAACTCCAAAGTCAAGATGTTTGTCTAGCCATAGTCCAAGGTACTTAAAGGAGGGGATATTATCCGATGTAGTACTAGAGATGGTGGTAAAAGTAGGGGTGGAATCAAGTCTAGACAGTTTTTGTCTGAAGCCAAAGGGTCACAGAGACCATTTTTTTGACATTCATTGAGAGCTAGTTTGTGCTAAACCAGCACTGGATGTTATTAAAGTCTTGCTGAAGGCTGGTCGCAACCACAGAGGGGGAGGGACCTGACACGAACAACACAATGTCGTCCATGTACATGTGGATACAAGAAGATGAACAGGCGGTAAGGAGGTCATTCAAAAAGACAGGGAATAGGATTGGTCCCAGCAGAGAGCCTTGGGGGATGCCTGTGTAGATCGGAAGGAGGGGATATGGAGTTACCAATTCTGACAGACTGGGACCGGCCTATGAAGTAGGACCGGAACCAGTTGGTGGTGGATTCGGAGAGGCCAGCTGTGGACAGTTTACAAAGAAGCAGGGAGTGGGAGACAGTGTCAAAGGCTTTAGACAAGTTGACAAAGGTGGCAGAGGTGATGTGTCCCTGATCCATGCCGGGGAGAATGGCATCAGTGAGCTGAAGGAGGGAGGTGGTGGTGGAGTGGTCTTTTCGGAACAAGACTGGAAAGGAATGAAGAAGGAAAAGGAGTCAAGGATGGTGGAGAGTTGTTCAAGGGCCAGATGTTCTTGGAGCTTGGCCAGTGTGGGGAGAACAGAGATGGAGCAGAAGTTACCAGGGTTGGAGAGGTCCCCGCCTTTAGGAAGAGGGATTATGGTAGTAGACTTCCAGGCATCAGGTAGGGTTGCATGTAACAAGGAGAGGTTTAGTAGATGGGTTAAGGGGAGAACAAGGGAGTGAGTGGCATGGTGTAGTTTAGGGTTGAGGTCATCAGGTCTTTCCCCTTACATGGGTTTAGGGTTAGCAACATGCAGAGGTGTCATCCAGGAGTATGGGCTTAAGGAGAACCTCAAGGCAGAGGGTGGGTGGGCTTGTGGGATGGGAGGTAAGACTTCTGAGATCGCCAGAAGCTAAGGGGGAGAGACAAGGAGGTGGAGGCACAAGAAGTAAAATAGGTGTTGAATTCTGCAGCCCAGAGAGGGGTTGGTTATAGTGAGGGCACCAACTTTTAGAGACGGAGGAGGGAGTTGACGGGGATAGAGGGTGGACAGCCTTCCAGAATTTGGATGGATTGCTGATATTTTCATGGAAGGAGGTTTGGAAGTATTCAGCCTTGGTGAGACAGATGGCTCTGGTGAAAACGTTATGGAGAGTGCGGTATCTTTGGTGGTCTTGGGGGGGGGGTTCCTGAAGTCTTGAACACAGCCCATGCTTGGTCCCTAGCATGCTGATATGCCAGGAGCTCTGCAGAGACCCAGGGGAGGTGATTCCCATGAACCCTAGCATTTCTAAATGGGGCATGGTGGTCCCAGACTTTGAGGAACTGTGAGCAGAAAAAGATCAGAGCGGCACCGACAGAGGAGGCAGAGGTGATTGGTGAGCAGTCAATATAGACAGATCGTAATGCAGGGAGGATAAGTCTAGAGACCGGAAAGAACGAAAGTTGAAGATGGTTGGGGGGAACTTAGCATGGTGGATTTTGTGCACGCAGAAGATCATGTGATGGTCGCTGAGTGCTTCAGGGAGCAGGCCAGATTTTATGACTCAGTGAGGGTGCAAGGTTAGTATCCAGTCAATTGAGTGTTTACCAGACTTGTAGTTATGGTGCGTTGGGTCTGTAATAAGTTGTTTTAGGTTAAGAGAGGAGACATGGACGCAGACTTTAGATTGTGTAGTGGTCAGCCAGTTAATGTTGAATTCCCCTAGGAGGAACAGCTCACCAGGGGTAGCAAGGGTAGAGATGGAGGAAAGTAGCTCAGTGACAGAGGACAGTGATGAGGCTGGGAGGTTAGGCAGCAGTAGATGCCACCGACATAGCTAGGAAGTGAAAAGGGGAGGGAAATTTCTATTAGAAGCAGTTCATAGGCAGAGGGAGATGTCACAGAGATGCAGAGTAAATGAGAGATATACATAGCTACATCCCACCCCTGGACTTACGGTCCTGGCGGATGAGGGAGTAACTGGGGATGGAGACGGCCGAGTCTGGAATTTTAGAGCTGAGCCACAACTCAGACAGCATGAGGATAGAGGGTATAAGTTGAAGCATTAGTGGCTGTAGGAGATCAGTTTTGGGGAGGAGGTTTCTGATGTTAAGGTGAAGGAGACTGAGTCCTTTAGGCAATGCCAGGAAGGTATGGTGTGGGGGACCAGGGTTTCGTTCAATGTCACCTGCTGTGATTAGCAGAAGAGTCATAAGTAAGGATGGCCTGCCATTTTTCTGATGGAAGAAGTAGGTGGCAGGAGGTTTTATTTATTTATTTTAGCTTTTGTTGGCCGGGTAAGTACACTAGACAAGCATTATGCCTATTTTCAGGAATGACCCGGGACAGTACAACATAGGGATACAGACATTTTTACAGCAGAGAGTAAGTACAGCATAACAACATGTAGGAAATAGTAACATAGTCCAGGGGTATGGAAGGTCATAATAAAACTTATAACTTTAAGGTTAATGTACCCCCGAGGTAAGTAGATCACCTACAAATTCCAACAAAACCATATACACATTTTGCACATTAGAGACAACTTAGAAAGGCAATATCAGGGAACCTTGACATGGACAGTGTTAACCTAGATTGGAAGTCCTGGTAAATTGGTAGAGTCAAGGAAAAGAGGGAGTTACAGGTAGCATCTGAGGGAGGCAAACTTTGAACGGAAGAGAACCATATTGAGAAATTCTCTAGGGAGGCTTAGGGCAGTCACACGCTGAGGCTAGTTTCAGGAAACCCCAGAGGGAAGTGCGGAAGCACAGGTGGGAAGAGGTCAAACAGGTATGCACAGGAAGGGAGTTCCAGAGTCTGGGCGCGTATGCGGCGAAGTCCCGGTCACTCATGAGGGTACGGGTGGAGGGGACCATGAGCATCCCAGGTTGAACCAGTCTTAAAGTATGTGCTACAGGGGCAAAAGCTCAGGGTGTGTAGAGAGGCCAGATGGGAGCTGGTGCGATACAGGATGTTGGCACTGCAGCACACCAAGGGAAGTGTAATAAGGGAGCTGGCAGGAGGAGGGAGTGTTGGAGGAGGGGTTAAGGGGGTGAGGGTGGAGGGAGTGAGGAAGGGAGGAACCAGGGTGAAAAGAAGGGAAAGTGCAAGGAGGAGAGAAAATGTGGAGGGTGACATGTGAGCGGGAGTAAGATAGTGGTTTAGGAAGGGCAGAGGAAGGGCAGAAAATTTGGAGAACTTAGGGAGTTAGGAGATAGAGGGGGGTACAAGGGGCCTGTAGATGTTGTTGATGGGAATAGGTAAGGCAGAGAGTTTGGAGAGAAGAGAGAGAGGACACAACCGGGTCTAAATAAGTCACAGGAGGGAGCAGTTGGGATAGGTGCTAAATGGGAGGAAAGAGGTGCACAGTATGTTCATCTTATTGTAGATGAGGAAGATGCTGGTAATGCTGAAAAGGCAAGTGGAGGGAATAAGTGCTGTCCGCTGAGAGGTAGAGTGCGTCAGGCAGAACAAAAACAGCAGGTATTGTCTTAAAGAGAGAAAGGGCAAAGGACTGAGCACTGTGCACTGGCTACAGTCCTCAAGAGCGGAGGACTGAAAATGCACTCGGTGGGGGCGTTATAGGCAGAGGTCTAATAGGGTGACTTAACAGTTCTGGGAGGGACTCCAAGGTCGAGCAGTGTATTTACATAGTGTCGGGGGGGGAGCAGGGTGGGCGGATGAAAATTTAACTTTGAGAATCCCAGACGGAGCCCTGA
The DNA here is from genome assembly GCA_016271365.2 of Neoceratodus forsteri. Taxonomy (NCBI): domain Eukaryota; kingdom Metazoa; phylum Chordata; order Ceratodontiformes; family Ceratodontidae; genus Neoceratodus; species Neoceratodus forsteri. Next base: position 925,780,516 of record CM028137.1, read on the forward strand.
TAGCTGCCGAGAATTCCCAGCAAGAGCAGGATGGCAGGGGAGCCAATCCGCGGGTGAGATGTGTAAATATATTTCATATCAAATAATACACAAAACCAATACAATACAACACAGACATTTCAAGATTAATAATTGCTCAAAGACACACAAGTTAAATTGCAATATTTTCCAAGACACAGAAAAAAAGTTAAATAGAAGGGGAGCTACCCTGTAAACAAAAACTACATTTTAACATCATCAACAATCAGAAAAAAATTATGTAAAAAAATTATCAAATTTGTAATTTCTATGCAACACAAACTTACTACCTATGATAACTTGGCTGGATTTATTTTTAGGCAGCAAGTAATAGCTTCCACCTGTTATCACGTGTCCTTTTTTTGGGCAGATTTTGAAGATTTTTACTTTTGGCGTGTGTGAGTTGGCTGTGGTGAGTCTTGAGTAGTAACATGTCAAACAAAATGTAGTACCAGTTGATTCATTTTTCTACTTGGCTACCCCACCACAAACACATATTTGCATACCCATGATGCTTTGTGCTGGATTTGAGGCTTGTGATTGTATGTGTGTTTACAGAACTCCCACAAATGGAAGAGTATCTGCCATCCTGTATCATTTATAAATCATAAAATACATTTTCTTTCTGATCAGCATTTCTATCACTTTACCTCTTACACTTTCTAAGCACAGTGCGAAAAAGAGGAGTTCAAATGTAATTTGCTCACAGGCAGGTAAAACAACAGTGACTGTCTATCATGATGGGATTCACTATGTGGTGAAGAGAAATTGTCAGCAGTAGAGGAGTAGTCAAGAGTCTGATCCTGGCCTCCCAGATGATGACTGTAGTTTGTGCAGCTTTTACCACTGCCAGATGTAGGAATGGGTGAAATTCTGACCGCCAGAATGGAACAGACCCAAAATGGTAAAAAAAATGGACAGATTAGTCTGGCTGGAGCAGCTGGACTGGGTGCAACTTGTGCAGTCTGGCTGTTCTGGATGGGCCAGTCAGTCAGTCAGGTTTTTACCATTTTGTTTCATCTGTTCCAGATGGTCCAGATTTCATCTAGAGTTAGGGTATGCTTCAAATCTTGGCCACCAGACTTGGAGTGGAGCCAAACAGTAAAAGGTGTGGTCTGGATTTCACCAATACATTACCCTAGATGACATCTATACTGACCAGAACGGATGGACCAAAACAATAAAAACTGGACTAATGGCCAGCCTGGTGGCGCTGAGGGTTGAGGTGCTGGACGCGACCCAGGTTCAGAAATGAGCCCAGGTCTGCTCGGCGCTTGACTGGCCTCTGGAAAAGGCCAGTGGCATGGCATGTGCAAAGCTGATGTCGAGGGAAGGGGGAGTGGCGATGCCGGCAGTGATGTCTTTGGCGTAGGGGTGCGTGCCACTCCTCCACAAGAAAATGGAAAAAACTTCTGCCGATGCTGGGAGGAAGGAGTGCCCGGAGCATCCCTCCTATGTGCCCTCGCCTGCCCGACTACCTCCGGTCCGATGAAACTTTCAGTGTCGGGGTGCTTGCCTGCCCCACCTTGGCCCCACTTGGGGGGGAGCCACAGCTCCATGGGGATGGAGATGTAAGTCTGGGTAGGGCAAGTGACACAGGAGGATGAATCCTTGATGGTCCTAAAGGGTCGTGGTTTGCAGGACGTAGGGGGAAAAAATTATTTTAAGAAAAAAACAAACTGCATTAAGTGCTCCAGCTGGAGTAGCCAAACCGTACAAGTTGCTTCTGGTCCAGATTTGACCAAATCCAGCCAGATGTCACCATCTTCTCGGAGTTGTGGACTAATGTTGCCTTTTTTTTTGTGAATGTGTCCTGGCTGTGTTGCGGTCTGCATAGTGACATGGTCCTTGGCACATTTCGGTTGGTAGTTAGATAAAATACAGAGAATGATGCATAGGCAACAAGGCACAGCAAGGAGTGCTTCCATCAAGGGGGTCTGATGACAGCATAGGGACCCTGAGCGTGAAGCTTGAGAGGTCCCAGATGTCAGCTGAGTCCCGAGATGGAGAAATCGCCGCGTTGAGTATGGTTGTGCATGTGTTATTTTGTATAGTATATGGTTTGAAAAATAAAATAAAAAACATTATTTTTTCTTGCCAAGAAATTGTGGGTTTAATTTTTTATTATTAAAATAAGAAATGCAAAACTGACTCTTACCCAGCTGCTAAGAACCTACACAGGTGAGGTGTAGGTTTCTGATTTTTAAAATGATGAAACAAGAGAAGAGCTTGTGTTAGTAGAATGTCTGGGTGGTGTGTGTGTGTGTATGTGTGTGTGTGTGTGTGTGTGTGTGTACATATATATGTAAAGTGAAAGAGCAGGTGGCAGACATTTCCATTTTAATTAAAAGGCTGTTGTACCACAGAAGGGTACAACAGCATACTATGACCTTTGAACTGAGGTACAACAGCTTTTTAGTTAGAATGGCACTGATGGGCTTTGCCCCCACTGGAGTTCAAGCTCTGCTACAACCTGCACAGAATCCCCGCCTCACCAGGGGCTCTGAATCTCAATTACAGCATATTCCAAGATGCCGGACCTCACAGGGATAAAGATCCTTTGCCTACGAAGCTTCCAGCTGGCTAAATAGTCTTACCAGGGACATCTCCTCCCTACCTAAGCTAGGCCTGTTCAAATCTAACCTCTGCCTATTCCTCTCTGCCTCTAGCACATGCGACTGTCTTCTCTAACCTGCTGTTCCCTTTTTGGCACTTGTAACTTCTCATCCACCCCCCCCCCACACTCTCCTCCTCTACCTTCCCCCTCCTCCTCCTCCTCTTACTTGCACTTTCCACTTGCACTTCCTGTGTGTTTTGAGAATTGCCTCTGGCAGCACCTTCTTCTCGTGTCTCACCAAGTTCTCGTTATAAATGTTATCCCAGTCCTGTGCATGCCCCTAGTACCGCCTAATCTGTATGTACTCATGTGATGATAAACAACTATAACCTGTTATCCTGTAATAATTCATGTCCTGCTTGTTTGTTCTCATCCTGATGTGGAACCTTTGTAAAAGAGCCTTGGCTCAAAGGTAATTGTAATTCTAGACTCTAATAAATAACAAAATAAATACATATACTACACTACTGGTAGTGCCTAGACTGTAAAAGTAGTACAGAATTCACATTTATGCAGTACCGCATCACAAAGTGCTTACGACTTATAAAATGGGTAGACAGTAAAGGAATCTGACTGGCTGACAGCCCTTGCCAGCTATGTCTTTTTTTTTTATTAGACCACTGTAAACAAGTATCAAAAACAGCAACCTACTTGCCAACAATGTCCTTGTGTCAGCCTACATTCACAACATGAAATCTGTCATCATTTGCCCACTTAGAAAAAAACTCATAAATGGCCGTGAAAATCACGCGAAATTGGAAGCTGTAAAAGTAAGTAAAAACACAACACTTACAAAGTGTTGTTTCTAGTTTGGAAACCTCTCACTGTCCCTCTCGAGCTGCTCTTTTTCCCTCCTCAGCCCAAGGTATCATGAACTATGTGAACTCCCTCCTGCCCCACAAGCAAATGGAGATCTCCGGGACTTTAAAAAAAAAATTTACCCTCACCTATGCCGCTGGCCGGGACCTCGCTCAGTCGTTTCCCAGCACCTGTTGTCGCCCTGCTAAGATCCTCCCTATCCTGTAACCCCTGTCACGGTCACCTTGGGTCCATCCGGGACTCACCTGCTAGGGGAGAACCCCTTGACTTATGCTCCCCAAGGCAGGGCTGCCTTCTCCTCCTTGGTGTCCCCATACATGGATTTAATTTTCCCTGAAGGCTGGATGTCATGATCCAGGAGGGCAGGATCCGGTGTTGGGCATGGTGGCAATGGAGAGATGCCACCTGCCCAGCCAGCGGGGTTATTCACTTTTCCAGGTTGTCCCTGATGGGAGCGGAGATGTGCAATGGTGTCATGGAACATCATTCATGCTCCCGTATGTGACACACCAAGGCCCACAGCGTCCCACCAACCCCATGCTCACCAGGTCTCTAGGCTCAGTACCCCAAGGCCACCTCCAGGAGGCACACTACTGCTTGAGCCCTCTACCCACCCACCCTGGAGGAGACAAGCTGTCTGTCGGATGCTCAAGCCTCCTTCCCCCCCCCCAGCCAGCACTCCAATGCTCTGGGCTCATTTCCGAACCCATGTCTCTGGCGTCACAGGTGGTAACGCTATCTCTGCACTGGCATGCTGTTTCTCCGCTGGGACTTCTATGAAAAGTGCTACAGCAAATGGTAGCATGCTGCTGGCAAGATATTCAAGAAACTGTGGTCACACCACAGCGCCCTAGTGACAGCAGTAAGTGGAACAACACCCCAAGGGGAAGTGGAAGAAATATTTCAAATAAATACTTTTTTTTCATTTTACCAATTTTTTAAATACCTCAGATTCTCAACATATAATCATTTTATAAGTGCAATAACACACTCCTGAGGGAGGGTTGTGCACCGATAAATGCACTTCTAGGAGCAGTAAAGCACCTGGCTGCTCACTACACCCCAAGGCATGTGTTTATTAGAGCACAACTCACCACACCGTACTTATTTAAATAATACATGACTGTATTGCCACTGTTGCCATTACATCTTTGGAGCTGGGTAGGGTTGCCACCTCCCAAGTACAGAAACCTGGACATCCAACACGTGAAGGCTGTGGGATACTAGGACCCCAGATGCTCTGGGGGTTTAGATGCTCTGTGGTGAGTTTTGGGTCTTTTATGAAGATAAAACACTTTGGTTATGTCTTCCCTACCCTTGACTTCAGGAAAAAAATGATTTTTTTCCCTGGAGTCAGGGGTGTGGGAGACTCTGCGTGGCCTTGGGCATCTGCAGCAGCAACTGGCAGGCCATGGCCAGCAACTGGCGCTGACCAACAATGCCATCAACCAACCACCCACCCCATCCATGATCTTGCAATGTCCTGTGAAAAATGTTTATATAAAGGCTGGGGGTTAGGGGACTGCTAGGCCCCCAGAAGCTCTAGCATTTTAGATGCTCTGTGGTGATGCAGCATGTAAATTGGGTCATTCTGATTATTCTGTAACAGGATTAGGAGCAGCAGTTGGACAGAGTGTGTACAAAAATTGACATTTCTAGCTATACTCCTGGGTGGTATTCATCTCACCTGTCCACATTATGGGTAGAATGTCCCTCGTTTTACCACTCAGAACTCTCTTCTTCAGACAGTTGCTCCACTTAGAAAATAAACTGTCTTATACAACATAAGCAATTCATAATACTTCATCCAGTACTCTGAAAACCATGTCTCATGAGCTGGCCCGGTGGTGCTGAGGGTTGAGGCGTTGGACGCCACACCTTGCGCCATACTGGCAACCCGGGTTTGGGAGTGAACTCGGGCTGCCGGGGGTCGGCAGGGGAGGGAGAGGATCAAGCATCTGATGACAGCTCTCCTCTCCCAGGGATGGGTGGGTATGTCGTCCCACTCCTTGACTGCCTCCTGGTGGAGACTGGGGGCAGTGTCAGAGCCAGGAAGACAAGAAGACTGGCACCACAATTAACTTTTCTGCCAGGATGGGTTACATCCAAGTAAACAAGGAAGTACCCTTCTCGGACAAAAAATGTTAACAGAAATAAACTCTTTTTTAAACTAGAATCATGGGGAGGACATTAACAACGACATCAATAGAAAATGATTCTTTTAAAAACTTATTTGAGGGATCATAATAATGCAAATGTGCAAACATCTAAATCAGATGTATCTATAGGCGCTTTTACACACAGGTTTATGTAACGGAATAACTGCCACGGAAACAGTATTCCGTTACATCCCTTGTGTGTAAAGTGTATCTGTTTCGTTCCACAGGCAAACGTTTGTCCAAACTGCAATCTCTGCTTTTCGCGGTTTGCACCATTGTGTTCTGTTTCATTGGGCTGTGTAAAACAGCCATTCCAAAGCGGTGCACAAACAGCAATAGAGCAGCAAGCTCTGTGGGAGTGCCAAAACACAAATGGAGGTGGGAGCTGCTGGAAAACTTGCGGAGTGTAAAGGGATCCTAAAAACGCAACAGAGCACAACGGCGCCACAGGTAACGCTTATTTAGTTTTAAAAACCTGTGTGTAAAAGCGCCTTATATTACCGGTTAATGCCCGAAGTGTAATAAACAAGCTGGGAGAACTGTGCACAACTCTTATTGACCACTCAATAGATATATGTGGTGTAACCAAAACGTGGCACACTAGCCAAGCCTGAGGTATGGATATTCCAGGTTATACCTGTATAAAGATACACAGAAACAATAAAAAGGGTGGTGGTGTAGCCCTTTATTATGTAAATCATTTATATGCAAATCAGATATTTTGTAAGAATTATGAACACAGTGATAATTAGCTTATTTGGACCACATTAAGTACCAAATATCATCCTCTAACTATCGGTTTAGGATACAGGTCTCCTAACCTAGATGAAGAACAAAATAATAACCTTATCAGAACTTGAGGATATGGAGATAAACGGACATGATTTGCTAACAGGAGATTTTAATTTTCCTGGAATAAATTGGGACACTATGGAAGGAAAAAATCATCTTGAAAATAGATTTCTTGGTATAATAGCTGAAAATGATCTATCTCAGAATGTAAAACTAGCTACAAGAGGTCTGAACATATTAGACTTAATTTTTACAAATTTCAGAGATAATATAGAACCCCCTAAACTCCTTCCGCCACTTGGAGATAGTGACCATGATATGGTCCTGACTAATCTAAAAATTACACCTAATATCGTCCACGTGGGGAAATCAAAACTTAAAGATTACAACAGAGCAAATTATCATGAAATAAAGAATTTCTTCCAAAACTGGAATGGGCAAAAAGAATTAGTCGGTCTTCACCTGGATCAAACTTGGGCCATTTTTAAATTGAACATCAATCATTATATACAGCTTAGGGTTCCAGACCGTACAAAATATGTAAACAATAGAAGAACTCCTCCTTGGTGGAATACAGCTATAAAAAAATGCTTCAAAAAAAAGGAGGTTATGTTACAAATATAAACATAATAAGTTAAAGCAAACCAAAGAAAGGTACAAGAAAATGGCTCAAAAAAGTAAAATTCTAATTCAGAATGCAAAAGAAACCATGGAACTGAAGTTTGCAACACAAGTCTCAGGAAATAAAAAGCAATTTTTTAATTACATTGGCAGTTTAAGAGGGAAAAAGACCCAAGTCGGACCACTTTTAGTGAATGATGAGGTTACAGTAAATGAGACAGAGACTTCACAAAAACTTAATGATTACTTTCTCAGTGTATATCAGACCAGGGACACAATTCATCATGTCAAGATATCAGATGATGATGAGCCTTTGAAAATTAGTGCATCAGACATTATTAATACGATAAATGGCTCTAAAAGAAATGGAGCACCAGGTCCAGATGGAATAGCACGAATCTTCTTAAAAAAAATGCGGCATCAAACTGATCAGGTCCTCTGGCATTATTATTTAATAAATCACTATCAGAAGGCAAAATTCCAGATGACTGGAAGATGGCTGTCATAACTCCAATATTTAAATAATGTCCAAAACTACAGACCAATCAGTCTGACTTCTACCTTAGGTAAACTATTTGAAAAACTGATTCGAAAATTCATAACTGAACACCTAGAGAACAATGGATATTTAGACAGTACTCAACATGGCTTTATCAAAGGAAGATCGTGTCTAACCAACCAACTGCAGTTTTTCCAATCGGTCAGTGCTACACTGGACAAGGGCTTACCAGTAAACATAATCTATCTAGATTATGCTAAAGCCTTTGATTCCATGTCCCATAAAGTATTGATTGGTCAATCTAATTAAGCTTCAAATACACCCCTGCATTATAAACTGGTTAATATCTTGGTTGGAAAACATGACCGAACGTGTTTCAATAAGAGGTTTTCAATCTAATAGTGGTACAGTTGCAAGTGGAGTTCCTCAGGGCTCTGTCCTGGGTCCAACACTGTTCAATATCATTATAACATCTAAGTCATCTCCAGACTATGGATGGATCACTAAATATGCTGACAGCTCTAAACTGGGAGGAATTATAAATAATAAACAGTCAACAGATCAACTACAGTCAGCATTAGACTCTTTAGTTTTCTGTACAAATAGGAATGGGACGCAGTTTAATATACCCAAATGCAAGAGTATGCATTTGGGGAGGAATAACCACCAGTACCAATACAATGTTAATAATCAAGTTTTAGGTAAAACCAAAAGTGAAAAAGATCTAGGTATACTAGTTTCAAATAAACTCAAATTTAAAGAACATATTAAAAGTATAGTCGACAAGAGTAATAAACTAACAGGATGTATACTAAGGAACATAAAAAGCAGGGAACCTGAAGTCTTGTTATCATTATATTTAAGTCTTACTAGACCCATATTGGAATATTGTGCCCCCCTTTGGACCCCTCAAAGTATAGGAAGTCAAAAACAAATAGAAGGAATACAAAGAAAATTTACAAAAAAGTTAAGGAATTACAGGGATTTGGAATACTCTGAAAGACTACAAAAACTTGGTCTGTTTTCAACAAACTATAGGTTTTTAAGGGATGATTTATGTGTGACGTTCAAAGCAATTCATAACGAGGAACTATTAGAAACAACTGATCTAGTCAAACAAAATAATACCACCAATACAAGATCTCATAAGTATAAATTGAAAGCTGACACAAATAAAACTAAAAAACAAATTTCTTGGTTTACACAGAGAATAACCAGTTCATGGAATAGTCTACCACCAGAAGTAGTAACCAGTGATATTATTGTAACCCCCGTTACCCGGGGTTACTAGAATCCCAGTAAGACCTAGTGGTAGGCAGGGAACACGGCTTGTGAAACTCCAGTTAAATGGATTTCACATTGTCTCACTCTGTTCTCAGTCTCAGCTGAGACCGAGGGATGACATCACCATTGAACTATCGCAGCTGCATGAGCCACATTGGAATCTGCAGAAGGGAGTTAGATTAGAATGTTGGGAGTTTTGAACAGTAGTCTGTAGCTGGAGATTGGTGTGTGAGAGGAGCACAGCAGTTCTGTGCACAGGCTCTTGGAGCCTCAGCTCTGAAATAGAGCTACTTTTAGTGAAAGGTGTGTGTTTCTGCCTAAAGAGGGACACAGTAAGCTGTTCTTTAAAGTGGTGGAGACCGCTGATATGGGTCTCTGTGCCCCATCCCTGAGGGGATGGGGGGGAAGGTTTGCCTGCTATTCCAAGGGCAACCCCCTCGCTACTGCTAGAGTAGAAGCTGCCTTATTTTGTCCAAGTGTGGGGTACAAGAAGATTTCAAGATTCACCTGTGGGGCACCTGCAACCAAAGGGTGAGTTCTGCTCTTTCCAAAGGGCCCATGTTCACCTGAACTGTGTTAAAGTGGGGACTGGACTACTGAAGTAGTGGGAGGCCTAGAGTAATAGAAGCTTGCCAAAGTAAAAGTATCCCGGTGGCGCAGAGGGCTGAGCGTTGAACACCACACCTCGCTCACGCCGGCGACCGGGTTCGAGAGGCGGACTCGGGTAGCGGTGGTCAGCGGGGAGCTAAACAGCGTCCGGCGACAGCTCGCCTACTCCGAGGTGGGATTGGCCGCATTCCGGCACTTATGCGACCCAAGCGGAGGCCGAGTAGCAAGTCCTTGCAGGGATTGGCCGGGTGGCCGTTGAGCAGAGCGGGCAAACGGCGATGCGTCATGACATCAGGGGGATCGCAGTCTGCTCGGGGAGGGAGAAAAATGGGAAAAGAGCCTGCCTCGTCTCGGAGGAAGCGAGGACCCGGGACGTGCCCGCGATTTGCCCACGCCCACTCGACAGTCCACGGGGCTGATGAAACACTAAGTTACGGGGTCGCCCTACCTGTCCCCGCCCGAGGGTGTTGTGGCTCCATGGCTTGTAGACTGTTCGTAGGGTTGCGGTAGTGGGATGTCTGTGGGTCATCGCCGAAGTGTCAGAGGAGGCAGGCTGAGGGAGGAGGATAAATTACGATTTAAAAAAAAAAAGGTAAAAGTATGTTCAAGTCCAGCACAAGGAGAAAGTCAAGACATGTAGAGGAGATGTGATATATGTCTACCCTGTAATCTACATTGCCAAGCTTTTAAAAAAGAGTTGTTTAATGTCCAGAGAAATGGCCGGGTATGGATTGTGGGAGCTGGAGGTGGGAGACCCCCCCATCTTTAGTAACCAGGTCCACCTCTACGGATTTGCTCTTTGGATTTCTACTTTGCCTCATGCACTTGGCCAGTGATAAGGGAAGTACCCAGACGTGGGATGGAAGGAAATTTCCCTTAAGGAGTTGAAGGCTCTAAGGTGGTTTGGGGAGCCACCAACAGAAAACTGGTTCACTGCCATATGGACCACAATCAAGTGGCCGGCGGAGGAGCCGGGCCAGGGGAAAAACCCAAGTAGTGTACAAGCTGGGCTGTGTACCCAAAGCTGCATGCAAATCCGGACTGTGTGCTGGTGGGTTCAGAGCCTGAGGGCTGAAATGTTGAAGAAGTGTTCTGTTGCTCTAATCTGTGTTACCAGGAATGTAGCCCTGTGGGGGTCTGTCTATGCTTTGCTTGTTCTGTTTGGATGTGAATAAAAGCCACACTTTAGAATCCCATTCCTGGTATTGGGCATTACAGTTATTGCTTCCTGTGTTCGGATTTACTTAGGTGCCCCTGTGCAGAGTAGCCAAACCTAGGCCCTCTGTGCTGTACCTACTCCTTCCCGAACCCAGTCCCCACCAGGTACTGCTGTCAGCTTCAACAGCATAACACCTGTTGTTTTGCAAGAAGGCAGGGGTCTGGAGATTACATTATGCAAACATTTAAAAATAAATTGGATAAGCATATGGGAAATCAGATGTATTACTTCCATCTGTAAAACGGTGGAGCATTCCAAATATGTTCACTTCTTGAACTCAAATCTCTTTCCTATGATTCCTATGATCGTGATGCATGCGCATGTTCAAAGCCACAAGGGAGAGGGACCAGGAAAACATGGAAAAAACAGCTGCAGGTACCATGAAGCCCCCACCAGCACGCTGGCGCCGCTGCCTCAGGACCGCCCGTAATTGCCCGATCAGATATGTATCATGGGAGGGGTGGAGGACAGCCCTCCCACCCCGCCATGAGGGGAATCCATGGGGGAACTAGGGCCCGGGGTACCAGGTGAGTGGTGACCGGAAGCCTGGAAGAGGACGGATTCCCTGCCTGCAAGCCGAGCAGGATAAACACATAGTGGAAAAAAGAAAACCATGTCTGACATGCATAACATTTTTTTTAAAGCAATTTAGTGGGTAATTGCACTCAGTTTCTTGTTCACCACTTTTTCACCTATTTTGATAATTTACCTTGACAGTTTACCAGTGATGCCGACTCAGATTTAAACTTTCCACAAATAAAGGCATACTAGGCTCCACAGAGCTGTAAGCTTGTATGGATGTGACTGAGATGTGCCCCACATTATGAGTCTCAAAAGACAGGAGTTGCAGGCTCAGACTCAACTTCTCCTACAGGCTGACCTAGCTGTGGTGTCCCTTGGCTTGCTGCTGTCACTAGAACTCTGTTGCTGCCAAGTCTGTTAGGGTCGCAGCCCTGTCGGAGTGGCACATCTCTCAACCTCTTAACTTACAAATCAGGGACATGGCTTAAAAAATCAGGAACAAATTACCAAAGTCAGGGACACATCTTAAAAGAAAGATAACAGCTCAAAAAGCCTACTACAATGTGTGACTTAATATAAAAAGCATTTTCTGATAGAAATCCAGACTGTGACACTTATGTTTTCCATCATCGTATGCTTCAAATCTCTATTTTTTAGTGACAGAAACTACAGTTTTAAGAGGGACATATAGAAACATAAACAATGAAACATAGAATTTGATGGCAGATAAGGACCGCTTGGCCCACCTAGTCTGCCGATTTCCCTACCTAATGGATAAGCTGCAGATCTTAGTTAACCAACAGCCTACTTCCTTCTACCCCCCACTAGAATTGCCTTATGTCTGTCCCATGCATTCTTGAATTCCCCCACTGTTTTTGATTCCGCGACCTCCTCAGGAAGGCTGTTCCATGCATCCACAACCCTCTCCGTGAAAAAAATACTTCCTCACATTACCTCTGAGCCATCCCCCTCTATCTTCAAATTGTGCCCCCTTGTTCTGGCACATCTCTTTTTCTGAAAGATGCTACCCTCAGGTACTTGAAAGTTTCTATCATGTCCCCCCCTTTCCTCAAGGGTATACATATTAAGCTCCTTTAGTCTTCTTTAGTCTCTCTTCCACGTCTTCTGGTGCAGACCCTGCACCATTTTGGTTGCCCTTTTCTGGACAGCCTCCATCCTGTCTATATCCTTGCGGAAATTGGGTCTCCAGAACTGCACGCAGTACTCCAGATGGGGTCTCACCAACTGTCTGTACAAAGGGATAACAGTTTCCTGTTTTCTACTGGACATTCTTGAGGCAAAATCAGGGGATGTCCCTGAAAATACAGTTGAGAGGTATGAGGAGGGGCTCACTGGGTGTGTGGGTGGGGGGCAGGGTACATAAGGTTTCTGTCTTTCAGTTGAGCCCCCCCCTCCCCATTATAAGTCAATGGCAGTGATGCCTGAGCTTACCCAGGCTAACTTCAGAGCTGGGGGGGTGGACCCGGACCCTGACAAGCCCCCTGTAATTCTGACAAGTTACCTCTCCCCTGTGCACAGGGCAGCTTAGCTCCTCTTAGTTGTTTACACTGTACCGAAGTCACCCATGCCTATTTATTTTTAAAATGTGGTAACCTTGAAAAGCGCCCTGAGCCAGGGCTCGTTTCCAGGTGTGACCCGGGAGAGGGGGTTACTACTGTAAGGAATGTCATAAAGAATAAAGATAGAGAAGAATAAAATACAGTACCAAAAATAGATATAAAAATATACACAATGGTATGGTTTCTAAGAACAGTACAAAAGTGGTGTTGACAAGGACTCAACCAATAATCACAATTACTATGCAAGCATGCAGTCAGCGTTACACTATAATGCAGGGTTAGCGCCCCAGGGTATAACGGAAATCGCACTCCGTAGGGCGCCGGGGTCCAAAAGCCCTGCCCTCGGAGAAAAGGGAAGGGGGGGGGAGAGGGACGGCCGCCCTTAATTTCTGCTGCTGTTGTTGCAGTCTGATGGCTCGAGCATATGGTGCCATGATTCTCCCTTTTGAACCTCCCTCTCCGGTTCACGTCCCGAAACGTCAGCGCTCCCTAGCCCCCATCTGGACTGAATGTCGGTGTGATTTGCTATTCGATTAAAAATAGCCTTGTCCTGCTGCCTCCCCCTCTCTCCACGCCTGCTGCCCCTGTGTGACTGGAGCAGCAGACAGCGGCAGCATTGTTTGGGAACCGGACTGGAATGTGAAGATGGCTGCAGACCTGGGAGAGCTGCTGGTCCCGTATATGCCCACCATCAGGGTCCCGAGATCCGGGGATCGCGTTTACACGGCTGAATGTGCCTTCTCCTTCGACTCTCCGGTAACTCGCCTTCCTCCTTTTCCTTCTCTGGTTTTGGTGAGCCGACTTAAACTATGCGGTTTGCGGCTTGTTTAGGGGCTCCTTAGTGCACGCGAAATAGCTGCGCAGTTACAGAGCTGCTTAATGTCTTTCAGTTTATAAAACAAATGGCTTCCTGACCTGTATTTAGTACTGTGATTTTAAAAAAATAACTAACGAACCCTGATTCTACAGGTTAGGGGCTTATAAAAGCTTTGCCCATACCTCGTGGAGTTCACTTTCGAGAAGCCAGCAGACAGCAATGTTATGGATCAGAAGTGTCAAACTAGGAAGATACTGAATGAAGGGAAAGATTAGCAAGGACTGGGAAAAAAATCACCAGTCGACTGGTTAGGGGACTGCCCACTGGTGTGGCACAAGTTTCTTTGAGTAGCCCTTGGGTTGGAGCACCCATGTGCTTCCAGTCCTCTGACTGGTGGAGGACTAAGCACATTTGGTTGGTGACTGCAGTCTGTCATGGAATAGGCACTGGCCATATGGCATATGAATATGCCCTTCCCAAGAAGCGGTGTTGGCATTGCCTTTAGGGGATGTTGGCTTACCCACCCGGTAAGAAGAAAAGCACACTGGCTGGCAGTTTAGAGAGGTGGGCCAGGGCACTGGGGATGAACCCCTCCCCCCCATAAAAAAATAAACAGTTTAATACTGATAGAAAAATAAGCAGAAACACGTCAGGGCATGGGGTTTCTAGAGAATTAATGTACACCCCCAGCTGAACTGCTTTCAGCCCACCTCAGAAATGCATTAATTCTCCAGAAACCCATGTCCTGGGTGGGTGTTAAGCTTGTAAAATGTTTTTTTTTTTTTTTTTTTTTAAATAGAAAAAAGTTATTTCTCTATAGTTAGGTTGGCTTGTTGCTAGGTAGAATATGTGAGTTTGGCATTAAAGACAGATTGCCTTTAAATGATTCTGGGAAGTGTATTTACTTAGGAGAAACCTAGGCCCTGTTGTGGTTACTGCATTTAAAACGTAGAAAAAGTTTTTATTTTAATGGAAAAGGGGGTTGTAGGTTTTTTTTTTTTTTTTTTGTTTAGCTAGGCGGTTGCTAAGTAGATGACGGTAGGTTAGGTACTGTACAAACTGTGGTTTCTAGGAAATTAATCAACGGTCAGGTAGTGTGTAATAACCAGTGGCATTTTTAGATTTGGTCACTTTCTTAAGCTACATTTTTTAATGTAAGATATGTTTCATGTTGGCAAATTTACAAACTGATTTTATGATGATGTAAAGATTTGAATTGGCTCTTTTTATTCTTGTTTTCTTTGATGCTTAATACAAATAAGTTTAAAGGTGACTCAGCTGTCTGGTGTTCATCATGGCTGCTTGAAGACGGGTTATTTTTAACCACACAGTTTTGAGGCTCATGTGTCACCAAGCACCCTTTTTCTGTCTTTGGACTATCACTGATTGCTAGGACCCCACTCAAAATCCACAACAAAGACACTTGAAATAGTGGCGCTGTAGAAGTATTAACCTTTTACACTCCTTCTGAAATGCACCTCTTTATTACACGGAACACTACCAGCATTGTAACTTTGTGTCTTCTCTTCACTGATTTAATCATTTAAAAAAAAAAAAAGTAAACTCAGTATTGTTAAATCCACCAAGGGTTTTTCAGTCATACCTATACTTCGGTACATATTCAACGACTCAGTGAAACTTATAGACATACAGTTTAGAAGTGCAGTGTATTGGGGGCATGGTTATGACCCCCCCCCCCAAGTAATGAAACAGGAATTATTTAACAGTCAGCACCGCACAGTCTTTGTAATATTTTGAACTGCATGGCACCAGAGCAACCTCCCTTGGGAATGTCGTAATCTGGTATGTCCATCGTGGTATGCTGAATTCTCCAAAACATTAAGACTTATTGGGGGGGTTGACAGGATGGTGGGAGGAGGTAACACGTGTGCTGATATGTAGGCCAGGCTTTTGTAGTCAGGAGACTTCTCCCTCAGTCCTCAGGCCAAGTTGTTTTGTGCTGGTGACACAATTGGATGTTGGGCACTTTCCAAACACGCTAGCTATACCAGGCTCTGGGCTGACTTGGGAGCAGCAGTAGCACTGGTGGTGGGGTAGCTGCTCATCCTGGTACTCCTTTCACCAGTTGGATTTTGTGGCTGTGGTGGCCATAATAGTGTGTGTGTGTGTGTGTGTGTGTGTGTGTATACATATGTATATTTACCACACCAGTGGTGAATAAATTGGGTAAATAAATCATGTCAGGATTAATATTTATTTTCACTTAGAACACCGTTTATTTCACTTAGAACACAGTTTATTTAACGTAGAACATGTTATTTCCACTTAGAATCTGGAAATAGAACACAGAAAACAATGGGCCAGATAGAGAGTTTACAATGGGAAGAATGGCAGTTTTGAGCTAAAAGAAGGTAAAACAGTAGTAAAAACTTTGCAAATGGTGTGGTATATATCAAATACATAATGGATTGCAGTGGAATAATACATTTATCTTCACACATGAGTGGTAAGACCTTTATAACTAACTTATGGCTTTGTTACTCATGAGTTATAAAGGTCTTACCACTCACAAGTGAAGATAAATGTATTATTCCACTGCAACCCATCATGTACTCCATATGTATGTGTATATATAGGGAGAGAATAATGCATGGGGTGTTTTACATCATTTTTTTTTTTACACACCTGAGGTGTGTAAGCAAGCAATAATACCCGACAGGGTGGGCGGTATTGGGCAACACTGGACTGCCCAAGGGCATAATCAGGTCCAATGCTGCAGATGGAGGGCCTTATAGCCCCTGGAAGGTCCATTATTGCCCATACCGCCCACCCTGGAGGGTATTATTGCGCTTAGAAAATGGGCACTGTAAAAAAAAAAAAAAAAAAAGTTCAATAAAACATTAGTTCAAAATAACTTTTATAATAAAATAGTTCCTCCTCCTGTATTCCTATGATGTGTTTTGTCCCATGTCAGCTTCTGTACTGTCTATTGTGGTTAGTTGTCATGGTTACCACCTCCCCACACACAGGGCTTACAGTTTCTAATATGATCTTTTCTTTTTTATGTGTTTGTATATATTGTCTGCATTCTGCTTTTTCATATTTGTTAATGTGCTGGCCAGGGTCTGGCGAGATGTAGCCGTCACCTCACGCACGTGCCATTATATCCGGAAGTACAGTAAGGAAGGAAGGGTGGCAAGGGTCGGCAAACCGAAGTATTTTTTTATGTTTCGTTTTCCTCCTTGATTTGTTTTTTGTGCATTGTGCAACTGGGGAATGAGCCGAATGGGCGCCGAGTGGGAGCTTGGCAGCACGCTGACAGGGACATCAGAAGCGTTGGCAGCGATGATCTGGTGAAACACGTTTTGTGAAGTACGTGTCTTACTTTAAATCAAGAATGAAAGTAGTGTTACATGGTGACTGGAAGAAGTTTGACTTTGTTCCACATGAGGGCGGGTTGGGAGGTCTCTCACCCGCTAAGCGAGACATCAACATAGCGGTCCTTGCTATTTTCAACATTCCACTGGCCCAAGACTAGTTAGAATGGTATGAGGCAATGGAGACTTGGACTAGTTATTTCCCAGTCTCTATTGTCTCATACCTCAGGTGTGCTACTCCTGGTTAAACAACTAAATAAAAAAAAATTTATATATATACCGGACTGGCAGATTGGGGCTTGCAGCCAGTCAGAAAGAAGAATTGCATTTGCCCATTTTCTAATACCACTTAAACCATGAGTGCAAAGCTCGAGCAGTTTGTGATGGCATTATACTCCGAGGGTGTGTTTATAACAACAACAAAAAAACAATAATGTGACATCCTACACATTATTTTATATAATTGTTGGTCTAAAGGTAGGGAAAAAACACCGCTAGGAGAAGTGAGTCTCTGGTACATGGAAGTGCGTAAGCAGAGCTGACAGCTTTCATTTCCCATGTCTGGTTGCTGTCAGCCCGCCTGAGTATTTTGAATGCAGTAGTTTTCTAATAAGTTAATATGTCCAGAAGAACCTTTGATTTCATTTTATTTCAGATATAGGTGTATAGGAGTGCTAGGAGGGGCTGTTGTGGATATGAGTGTCGCCTTGCACGTTCATAGGGCAAGAGAGCTGTGAACTGAAGGTGAGCAGCTCTGGTGCCCTAAGAACACAAGGGGTGACAGACTTATATCCATAAGAGACCCTGCCAGCACCCCTATAAAGTTATTATAGATATTGGCACCAACCCCCCCTCCAAAAAAAAACTTTTATCAGAAGCCCATTGTAGTGTGAGCAGGTGAGGTACTCTTACGGCAATAAGAGTACCTTACATGCAAAGGAGGGATGTGCTGTGATTAGTCGGGGAGCATCACATGATGCTCCCACGATCTATAATAGTAACACTGATTAAATGTACCTGCACTGTTGAATGAGTGGTGGGGGAGTGGTGATGGTGAATCCATAGCGGCTTTTGCTTTGAGACTGACTCTGCGGTTGTATAGCTGCATCCAGCATACATGTAGAAAAAAAGATTGCACAAAACAAGGATTTAAACATTTTCTTGGTTTGTAATAAGCAGTTTAGCACTCTCAGTACTAGTGATTGGTATGAGGATTACATATTTTAACCAATATTTAAGTAATTTCTGTGCTTCAGTTTTTCCTGTCGACTGGCTGACACTCTTGCCGTAGTAACTGGATGGTTATTACAGAATAGGGGCAAAAAATGTTCCTTAACTGGCAGAAATTAGAGTTTCATTTAGGTGATTTTTTTTTTTTGAAGCTTCATCTGATGCCTTTTAAATTTTGATTGCTTTCAGGGTCTGAATTTTAGGTTACTAGCCATGAACCAGGAGTGTCCACTGCCTGGTATGTGTACTGTGAGTTTAAAAACAATTATTCTGCACTTTTTAAAAATAGTATGTTCATGTCTGGTTGATTTTGTGACCTCCCCCCGCCCACCGCGCTGAGTGACAACATATCCCAGGTAGTCCACCGCTGAGCTCTTTGATGACATCTGCGTATGACTCATCTGCAGGGGACATGTAAGTTCTGCACCTTTTGAAGTGTCCATAATGTGGCATATTTCAGTGCTTAAATGCTGCTGACACTGCCAGCATTAATCTTCCCCTCGCAGGGCTTGGGGTGAGAGAGCGCTACCATCAGTGCCAGCAGCATTTACAGGGTATTAAATCAGCTGAAAAAACTGATTAGCAGTTTTACACATGAAAGTGCTAATCAGCTGTAAAAATTCATAGCACTTGGCACAGAATGGTTAGCAACATTTTAAAAAAATATATAACGTTATTAAATTTTGTCTACTGTGCTATAGACTCACTGACAAAAAAAATGGTTAGCAGTCTACTGCGACGCATTTTCAGAAATGGTTAGCATTACCTCCTGTTTTGCGTAGCGTTTTGCTATGTTATACCAGCTATTTAACACCCTGATTTAGTACTGCAGTTGGCCACATTACCGCCTCTTCAAAGATGCGCCAGTTGCATGACCCACAAGGCATCAGAGGCTCATCCGCAGGATCTCTAGGATATGTTTTCAATTAGCATGGCGGGCAGAGATTGCATGATCAACAAACTATATGAGTAAAGTTTTTAAAAAGTGCAAAACTATTTTTTTGGTGTTGTGATTTTGTTAATTGGGACTTCTGATCATGTCACAATAGTTTGGGGCTCATAAGCATTCCTCTTTTAAAATAACTTGTGAGACACAAACACTTCTTACCAAAACATGTGTTTAAGCTATGTGACCAGCAGCACATTTGCCAGCAAAAATACAACTAAAATGGATAGATGTCAAGTTTGTGGCATTTTGTTCAGCAGAATCCAGAGAAGGTACAATCCAGTGCTCAGTGTTTCACTCACCGCTTGTGAGCTTTGTCATGAGCGGTGAGCGAAACATTGAGGATATCTACCTTGTTCAGATTCTGCTGAATAAAATGCCACGAACTTGACAACACTGTATCTAAGTTGTATTTTTGCTGGCAGATGTGCTGTGGGTCGCCTGGCATTCCTTCTGCTTGCTTGAAATTGTTTACTGTGATGCACTGCGATCTCCGAGCAGCCTTTCCAGTTGTCCCATAGAGATGTGCTTCCTCAATAAAGAAGTCTTACCTTAAATTGTCATGGTTATGTGAGAATACATTGTGGTTACTTTTCTATGGAAGTATTATGTAACTTGAACACTTGATATTGTGTCCACCACATGCACTGCATTATTGTGGCAGAAGGAAGAGGGTGTTGAAGAATGCAAATTTAAATAGAGAAAAGTTCATACAAAATGTTTAAGGATGACTGAGGGGAAATTATTCCCATAAAAGTTGGAAAATAAGAAAAGTAGAGATAGGTTCAAATGTGTTTCCTGATCACTATTCTTACTAGCCATGGTGAGATCGATTTGGAAGATATCACAAACTGAGGAGCAGGATAGGACAGGACATGGTGCGTGTGCACACCTTGATGTGCACAGTAGGGGAAGTTGACTCTCTGGAATGATGGTCAGTAGGCTGTTTCAGACTGTCCTTAGTTTTTGAATGTTGAACTGTGGAGGCCCAAAAATATACTGTTGATAACTCTTGTCACAGATCTCTCCTGCCAGCCAGCCACCACACTAGTGAAGGGCATAAACCATGGTTGGCTCCCCTCATCGATCCAGCTATCTGGCAAAGTAGCACCAGCCACTCCCTTAAACTAGCAAACTTGGCTCTACATGTGGCAGTAACTCATAGTTTGGAATTCGTGTGGAGTTTCCCTCTTCCATCCTACCTGCCTGCTTTCCCTCCAGCTAGCGACTTCCTGCACTCAGGTTTAGTGACCACCAAGGATACACCTTTCCTGGCAGCAAGGGCATGATAAGTGACTGTGGTTGCAACTGAAGTCTGTACTGCTCCTTGCTTGTCCAGCAGAGGCAATCACTCGACACCCATTCGTCTCCAGAACTAAGTAATCACTTTTGAAGCCCAGACTTGACCTGTCCTGGCCTAAGGTAGAAGTCCTGTGCTGGGCATGCTCCTAGTTCAGGGTTTCATATATATATTGCCACCACACCACTTGCTTTGTGGTTGAAAATGGATCAAGATTGTTTAAACGATCTCTCTTTCTTGTGTTGCATGTGGAAGGCTAGGTTTAATTAATTTTCAATGACCTCTTTACAGAAAAATTGGAAAACTTCGGCTGATAGGGAAAGGCATTTTAGCTGAGCTTGATATTTATTATTTTCTGGACAACATCCTCTGTCATAAGCTGGTGGGTTCAACCTGGTGGAGTGTGTAATCTTTGTTTAGAAAAGGGACGATTCAAATGTAAGTTTCTTGCAGCCATAGTAGGGTAACAGTTGGAATCCAGGTTGTCTACAGTAATTGCTGAGCAATATGTCAAAACTCAGCATCTTAACTCGTTAGAAAGTCAGGAGAGGGTACCATGAAAAGCATTCCATAAATGTCAGCAAAGGTCAGTCAACTGAATGTTGATACAGCTACTGAGGCCACTGTTAAGGTTGTAAGAGTTGCCTCTTGTGCATTTTTATGGAATGACAACAGAGAACCAAAGATGACCTGTTCTGGTACCCTAGGAATGTAAGCAAGGCCGCTTTTACAACCATACGCATGGTCTCTGTCACTGTATTTTTTATTTTCATTTATTTATGTTAACTTTGGTAACCGGGTAAATGCACTGGCAACAAATGCCTTTTTCAGGCATGACCCAGGTACAATTGCACAGACATGGATATGATACAACATTTTACAAATTATACAATTTACAGTATGTATACTAGTTTACAGAAAGGGTTATGTACAATGCATACACTATGAAAACATTCACTTGCAGTATAAATGAGCAGTAAAGCGTCAAGGTATTGACATATTACCGATTGAGGTTGATCAGTAATACATTAAAAATGCAAAAACCCTCTCCCAAACATGTCCATTCCTAGGTTATATGCTTCTGAGACACTCTTTAACAAAATAAGGCAAAGGGAACATTGTTTAACCAGGAGTAGCACACTAAGCCAAAGCTTGTTTCCAAATGCGACCTGGGAGCACAAGAAAGTTAAATGACTTGCTCAGGATCACACAGTATGTGGGATTCAAATCCAGGTCTCCAGATCTGCAGCTCAGAGCCTTAACCCACTGCGCTATACTGCCTCCAAAATAAGAATTTCTCACCCACAGGAAAAGGAGCATTCTGTTCACGAGCGTTCCCTTTATCAATAAGTGTTTAAGGCCCGGATATGCAAAGGCAGCCATAAGCGGTGCACAGACTATTGCTCTGCATGCGAAATAGTACGCTGCCATTGGGATACCATATTCAGACAGGCAGTGCACCCTGTTTGGTGTGCTCTGACTGTATAAGGCTGTGTTATTACCTTGCAAAGTGAATGTGCCATGGTAACGCAGCAGGGCAACAGACTCCCAGGAGCTAAGGGAGATAGTGTTCTCCAGACGGGATAGCACCTTTGCTTCTCAGAGCCATATTCAATGGCTGGCATCCTAATGCCCACATATGGCATTCATGAGCCTAAGGTGCCATTTGCATGGCATTATGGGGCCATAATGTCAATAATGTCAGTGTCAGTGGCTCAGTAGGTAGCACACTCGCCTCTGAGGCCTGGAGATCAGAGGGCTGTGGGTTCAGTTCCCACATCTGGCACTTGGATTAATATCCCAGTAGTGACACTGTAGTGCAGCATGAGAGGGATGCTGCACTTCTGAGGTGCCGTCTTTCCGATGAGACGTTAAACCGAGGTCCCATCTGCCTGGATTGGTGGTAGTTCAGGTGGATGTTAAAGATCCCATGGCACTTATTGAAAAGAGTAGGGGAATTTCCCTGGTGTCCTGGCCAAATTTCCCTCATTCACTAAAAAATACCACCAACAGCTTAATCTGGTTCAAGGTCAGTTGGCATTCATCTGTATCCCCCTCCCCCGGTCGTGCCTGAAAATAGGCAGGATTTGTCTAGTGCACTTACCAGGTCAACAAAAACTAAATAAATAATCAGCTCTGCATGATGCCTGTGTGCACAGAAGTGCAGAGCCATTGTGCAGTGCCTCAGCCATTCCCCTGCCCTCAGCTCCTGATACCTAACTAAGTATTTATTGGTAATCTAGTGGTTCCCGCCCTGATCCCCAAGATAGTATCAGCAGTACCCATTGGCTCTTTGCAGGGGCATGCTCTGCCACTGCCCAACTTTGGTGATGACCTACAGGTCCTAGCTATCAAGACTCTGCTCAGAATCCACAATAAGGCCCTGACAATAGCATCAGTTTATATTCCACCAAAATCAACATCTTCTAGCCTGGTCCCACTCCTAACTTGTATCAATAGCTTAAATCACAATGCTGAAGTTATAATGCTTGGGGATTTCAATGTGAACTGGCTCTCCCCCAGTGTGAACAATTATAAGAATGCCTTTTTTTTTGTTATTTTACCAGGAGAGACACACTGAGCTGAAAGCTTGTTTACAGGTGTGACCTGGGAGCACAAAGAAGTTAAGTGACTTGCTCAGGGTCACACAGTATGCAAGTGGGGGCTGTGGGATTCAAACCCGGGTCTCCAGGTTTGCAGCTCTGAGCCTTAAACCACTGCGCTATACTGCCTCCTGTCTTATCCTGCCTTATCTGCTGCAGATTTCACCCAGCTCGTAACCTCACCTACAAGGGTCAACTACAGAACCGGGCTGAGCTGCCTATTGGACTGGGTGCTCACAAACCGCCTAGACCATATCTCTCATACGGAAGTCCTTCCTGATTCTATAAGTGACCACTCCCCGGTCATGTGCTTATGGTTAAATAAATTCAATAAACCCCCAGCAAAAACTGTCAGTAGTAGGATACTCACCAGAGGGCACCTAGAGCCATTAAAATTGCTTCTACGACAACAGGACTGGTCCCTAATTGATACAGCAACTGACATAAAAGATGCACTTAAATACTTCATCTCCTGGTTCAATACAACATGTGATGTCCATGCTCTGTTCAAGAAGTGAAAAATTATGGGCCTTGACAACTCTTGAATTACAAGTGATCTACTGGAAGAAATGAAATCACGGGACCATCTCTGGGAACGGGCAAAAGCTACTGGCAGACCAGCTGACATACAGGCGTATAAAACAGCCAGGAACGCCTGTACCAAAGCCATTCACTTGGATAAAGCCAGCTATTATAGGAGTGCCCTATCCAACACATGGAAGGATGGAAGGAAATTCTGGAGCAACATATCAGAAGTCATGGGGAAAGGTTCGAAAGAGGCACCCACCATGCTGAATGTAGATGGTTCCATCATCAGTGACCCAACCTCAATTACCAATACTTTTAATATGGCGTTCACTGACTTTAGTCATGTGCTACCCGCTAATGTCTTCTATCTGAACTCCTCCACGGCTCCTCATGGTAAACCGGTTAAGAAGCTGGAGCATCCACATTTCTATTTCAGGGCAATCTCTGAACGCGAAACCAAAAAAATACCTGCTGAAGGTACTTGGAAAAACCAGAACTAGTGGTGACTCTCTTGATGTGAAGCTCATAACCCTCACTCTTGATGCTGTCTTGACCTCTCTAACCAAGATTATCGACCATTCTCTCATGCTGTCCTAGTCTCCTCTCAAGTGGAAGTCTGCCCTGGTGACCCCAATCCTCAAGAATGGTGACAGAGCACAACACATAAACTACAGGCCTATCTCCATCCTCCCTCTCTTACAGTGTTCCCATTTTCCCCTAACTGTACATGATTCACGTACAAATTATGAAATTCAAGTACATTTTTGTGTGAGGGGGGTACACTGTACCCCCATAATTCTGTTTGCAGTATATGTACCCCACAAAAATGTTGTACAAATGGTACAGTGAACCTGTATAATTAAATTTTTACCCCTGAACATTTTTGGAGATGGTACAGTGCACCCCCAGATCTGCAGCCTTAATGGGAACACTGCTGCCTTATCCAAAGCATCAGAGAAAATTGTTGCAGATCAACTGGTAGACTACTTGGAAAAATGCAACCTGCAATGCCCACAGCAGCATGGCTTTTGGAAAAGTCACAGTACCACCACCGTACTCACTGAATTTATGGGCTACATTCATCAGGCACTTGATCAAGGTCAACTTGTCGGCGCCACCTTCATCAACCTGTCAAAGGCTTTCGATATGGTCAACCATCCACTACTGATCAAACAGCTTGCTGATCTAGGGCTGTCCCTTGACACCCTAAGGTGGTTTAATAACTATCTCACACACTGCACTCAACAGGTTAAGATTGGTAATGCCCTCCCCTCTAAATAGCCTGTTCAGT
The DNA here is from genome assembly GCA_016271365.2 of Neoceratodus forsteri. Classification (NCBI taxonomy): domain Eukaryota; kingdom Metazoa; phylum Chordata; order Ceratodontiformes; family Ceratodontidae; genus Neoceratodus; species Neoceratodus forsteri. The sequence goes on from CM028137.1 coordinate 925,805,308, forward strand.
CAGGTGTCCCCCAAGGGTCAATTTTGGAGCCCCTGCTATTCAGCATCTGTCTGAAGAGACTCCCTGTCTCCTGTCATGAACATCTCCTCCTGTACACAGATGATGCAGTAATTTTCTCAAAGAACTCCGATCCCTCTCTCTTAGAGGACCACTTTCAGGAAAGTTTCATGGATGTAGAGGCATGGTTTATCACACAGAAACTAGTGCTCAGTTACAAGAAAACGAAAATTATGCTTTTCCATAGTGTGCATGATAATCATAAAAGTAAACAGCTGACAGTTAGAAATAGCACCAGTGTCACCTTAGACCAGACGCATTCTTTCAAGTACCTTGAAGTGACCCTGGACAGTACTCTATCTTTTTCCAGTCATATTGATATGGTCACCAAATCCATGAATATCTGCATTGGCCTTCTATATAGACATAAGCACTGCCTGACTCCTGAAGCACTTAAGCTTGCAATACAAAGTGCGATTGTATCAGTCATTGACTACAGGCTTATTTACAGAGCTGCGTCTGTGTCTTTCCTTACAGCATGTCGCCATTGCTCTGAACAAGTCCTGTAGATTACTAACTGGTGCTGCCCCCTGCATGCACACCTTCGACCTCTATAAGCAGACTAACTGGCTTCAACTTCTGGGAAGAATCACTTACCAAACCTGCCTGGTAGTAGAAAAGGCATCCCTTGGTCTTATGCCCCCTGGAGTACAGAATCTCCTTCAATCAACCAACAGCACTCACCACACCAGAAGCTCTGATAACTCCACTCTACTTGTCCCCCACTGTCACACCTCTCAGGGACAGTGGTCATTTGCAGGCAGAGACCCTAAGTTTTTCAACTCACTGGGCAGCGAAGTCACCAATTCAGCCACTCTAGGCCTGTTCAAATGTAATCTTCATCATACCCATTGTGACTCTGGCCTCATGTGACTGCTTCACTTAATTACCCTGGGTTGATACCCCAGTCTCCCTTCATCTCCATTTTCTCTGTTTCTATGCCTTTATCCCCTCCCATAGTCCCCCTACACCTTTTTTTCACCTCCCCTTTACCCTCAATTGCTCTATCCCTCCACTAGCTCTCCAACTCTTCTGCCTCCCCCCCCTTACTCCCCTGTCCACTAGCCCAGGTCCTGAATGTTTTCTGACCTCCCATCCCTCCTACACCCTAAACTACCTCTCTACACTTATGCACCCCCTCTCTCATATGCCTATATAAGTTTGTATCTTCAATCCCTGCCACTTTGAAATTCTTCTACTCCTATGACAAGGCTTAATTTTGCTGCATTGTAATTCTCTGTATGATTATGTCCGTGTACTCCACTATTTGTAAAGATGTTCCCTGTTTTTTCATTGTATCTAACCTAGCTACTATGTGTAGCTGTACTGTTTTCTCGTGTTAAGTAACCCTGGACTGTGTAAACCAATTCCAATGTTTTTTTTATTGTCTTCTCTATGGACTTTTGACGTGGAACCTTTGTAAAAGAGCCTATGGCTCAAAGGTGTTAATTCTGAATTCCCAATAAATAAGTAGTCCAGTGGTACCCCTGAGTCCCGAGTTATTGTCAGAATGATGCCTAGAAGTCCAGTGGCCCCCGATTCCTGAGATACTGGCAATTATCCAAGGTGATCGACAGTAGTATTCCGCCCCCACCTGATTTCCTGAGATAATTTCCGGAATTTCCCTGGTAGTTTAGTGGCCTCAAAGTAAACCTGGAAATCTCTCCTAATCAATACATCACAGAAGACTCAGTCCAATTAGATGAAGTATAAAAAATATATTTTATTTATTTACGTTTATTAAATTGCTAATATCAGTAGGTGCAACCCCATGTAGCTCCACCAAAACTACCCCCATGTTTCATACCTCCACCCAGGTACTTGTTCAAGCGATTAAAGCTTAAAGTGCAGAATATGCTTATTATATATGCCCAGTCTGATGACGTAATCATTAGGATCCCATTAAAGTGATAGGTAAGCAAAAAAACTATATTATACATACAAGCATTATGTACCTACTAGTGATAACATATCAGAAACATAAAAACACATAAGAAACTGTTGCTTAGTCATTTATCAGCTAGTTATCATGGACAAATAATGTTAAATAAGTCAGAAAAAGTTGCAGTGGGGATTACGTAACAATATTTAATTCGATAGATATGTGGTTCAGGTGCCAGCATTTAACTGACAAAATGTCCATCAGGTCCATGATACATATTTCAGAGTCCTAGGTCTTTCCTTGAAGCAGAAGATTCTGCATGCGCTCAGGTGAAGGACAAAGCTGATAACTTCTCCCCTCAAATGTTTCGAGGTGGACATCCATAACTGAGACACTGGCAACAGTGCACATTTCCCTTGTTTGAAAGCACGCAATATGGATACTGCATAAAAAGATACAAAAATGACACAATTAGTGGGAGAAACATAGAAACACATAATTTGTCAGCACATAAGGACTGCTTGGCCCACCCAGTCTGTCCATTTTTTCCTACCTACAGTAAAGCAAAGACAGAAGTTAAATACCATATTCTGAGATATTTTTATCAGCAGATTCTGTTTTTAATTAACATTTCAACTTTTCAAAAGACACGGCAAAACTATTATTGATATCATTAACCCTGGTAGTCCAGTGGTACGCCATCCTACCTGATCCCAAATTGAACAGAAAACATCCCTGGTAGTCCAGTAGTACCTCCTCCCATGCTCAATCCCTGGCAGAATAGAAAACATCAGTAGTAGTCTAGTGGTACCCCCTCCAGCCCGATCCCTGATTGAATAGAAAACATTGTTAGTAGCTCAGTGGTGCACCCGTCCTGCCCGATTCCTGTCATAAAAGTCATTACCCACCCTGCCCCCAGTCTGTCCTTTCTATCAGAAAGACAGCCTGTTTTCTTTATCGTATTCCGTTTAAATATCCATGCCAGTATAATTTGTGTCCCTACAAGGTTTAATGCAAAATGCTGGTCTTTGATCATCTGCTGTTTAAAAACAGATTACTGATTGGACTGAAATTTTCAAGGTTTTATGTAAGTACCTTGATCTACAAACCCTGAAAATGTAAAGCAGAGCCGTACAACTATTTCTGAATGGCAGATGTTAGAAATAAAAAATACTATCTTTAGTGCTTTTTTCATTCTCTGACACTACAGCAAAAGCCACAAAAGTTAAAATTCTGAAATTTGCCAGTGATAGAGGGTAGGCTCCTGCAGTGGCTTTGTGGGATAAAAAGTTACAGTTTGTTTAAAAGTTTACACGTGCTATGCAGGATTTCTCATATGGTATAGGAGTGTCATCTCATGCTGCTTGGGCAACTGGAACGCAAAGTAAAACTAAGCTGGACTGTCTGCTCAAACTGTGTGAGATAATGCTGTTACACCATAAGAAACATCTTGTATAGCACATATAAACTTCCTGTAAATCACTTGAGTTGGCTAGAGTGATTTGTAATAAATTTTCTGATCCATTTTTAAAGACTTTCGTAGTGCTAGTGCTCTTCCCCGAACCTGTAACGGGGATCACTCCACTTTACAATTCTCTGCATGAGAAGACAATTGTAAGCAGGAATAGAGGGCCTGCTGTTCTTATCACTGATTGACTGAAATCATATAAGTGATTTATAATACTTTTTATAAAATTCAGATTTTAAATTTACAGTTGGAGCATACAAGAAAGATAGCATACTGCATGTTCGGAAAAGTCCATTTTATACATAAATTCATTAGAAAATGAATGTATGTATTACATTATGTGATGTGGGCTATGTTGGGGGAGGGTTATATACCTTTAGCTACAATAAATACTTTTTAAAATTTTTCAGCTGTGTGCTATAGGTAGGGCTTAGGGTATTTGGACAGTTGTTAAAGGCATATCTTTTAAAATTTAAAGTGCCTTTTCCATGTTTGTTTTATTTGTTTAATGACTAAGACTGTACCTTTGTCAAGGAAGTCAAGGATTCCATGATTTTTCTCATTTGTATGAAAACTTTTATGATTTTTGGAATTTTCCATAAAAACACAATGATTTTTGATATTTACAAATGACAGACCTATAATTTGGAGCCTTGAGACTGTTGGTGTCCAGTTGGCCACATTGTGGGATTCTTCCTCCTGCTACTGAACCAGCCTAATTTTATTTTTTTTTTAAACATTTAAATTTTTGCTGATGTACTTTTATAAAAATATGTCATAACAGGGGTCATTTGTTCAACAAGCAGTACATCCATTGCTTTTCCTGACATTTACTATGATTTTCATGGTTTCTGTTATGTTGATCATAACAGTACCATAATTTTCGACCAAATTTTCTGTCACAGAAGTATAGCCCTAGTGATGACTCGCACAACTGAACCCAGCTTATCAGTATGGTTGTGTGAGTCTCCGCACAAGTCAGTAAACTGCATTGTTTGAAACAGTCCTTGTTGCCTGGTGGCACCCTCCACTTTTGCCCAACCCTGTTCTGCCTAAACAGTCCTTTTTGTTTAGTGGCACTCCCCATCGCATAACCAGCCCTATTCCATTTATGCCCTTCCTGGCACCCCTTCCCTTGTCTAACTAAACCTCCTTCACTTGGACTTCTTGGTGTCTAGTGATACGTGCCTCCCTCACATGGTTTTATGCACATGGTCCCTGGTCTCTAGTAGCACCCCCTCCCAAGTAAAGTGCAAATCCCTCACCCTCCCACACAACCTGCTTCAAACCACCCTAGCCCCCATATCCTCTCCTAATACTACTTACCACTTCTTGGTCTTTGACCTCTACCGATGCTTAGTTTTTCTTTTTCCAACCTCCTGTTTTATTACCTTCTCACTACCTTGGGATCTAAACCTCTCCATATGTCCCTATCTTTCCTATCCTATCCTATCCTACCTCCATCTCTCAAATCCTCACTCCCCCCTTTACTTTACCCCTCTACATCATCCTATATCGTACTCCTAAAATGTTTCTGGCTCCTAGGCATAACCTGTCCTAGTTATCCATGATAATCTTAGCACTTATGACCAAACCAATATTGTTTAATTGTATAATGTAAATGTTAACTCTCTTTACCTCAATTTTGTTAGTCTCTTATAATTTTATTCCATTGTTGTCTGTAATGTAATTTCAGCAGCCTGCTCTGTAGTTTCCTACCTTGACTAGTTGGGATCATATATATTGTAACCTGTTATTGTAAATGTTCTTGTTTTGTACCCTCCCGGGTCGTGCCTGAAAATAGTCATTGTTATGGCTAGTGCACCTACCCGGTCATCAAAAACTAAATAAATAAATACAAATAAAAAAACTCCTGCCGGCACAACCTTCCACTCATCCCGCTGGCTAGCCATTGTGTTAATGAAAATAATACAAATGCTCTGATTATTAATAATAATAAAATTGATTTGTATGGCGCCTTATCCAAAGTCAAGTCGCCTCACATTTTAAAACAGCAATAACAATATAAAGTATAAAACGCTTCAATAAAATCAAACAAATATCCATAAACTAAAACAAGAGGCTTAGTTATTAAAAACTTGAAGCCACAGATACATTTTTAATGATTGTTTGAATGCCTCCACAGTTGCTCACTCCCGAATCCGACAGGCTAGAGAATTCCAAAGGGTAGGGGCTACAAATTCAAAAGCTGTTGCCCCAGAAGATTTTAAACATACCCTTGAAATGTCTTGCAACCCTCACCTGACTGGCCCGGAGCGGGTGGGGGCAGTAGAAATCAGGGCTCTTTCAGGTAGTCGGGTCCAGTCCATGTAAGGGCTTTACATGTCAGCAAACCAACTTTTATGGTGATCCGCCACACTGTACTGGCAGCCAGTGCAGTTAAGCATAGCACTAATGCGAAATATGGCAAGATCGCGAAGATCCCATCAAAGGCCAGGCCGCTGCATTCTGCACTAGCTGCAAGCGGCAGATTTCTACCCCAGAAAGTCCTAGGTAAAGGGAGTTGCAATAATCTAAGCGCGAGGAAACAAAGGCATGGATCAGTGTAGGAAGGTCATCGGACGGAACCAGATGCCTAATCCTGACGATATTCCTAAAATGGTAAAAGGAATTTTTGATGACAGCCGGCACCTGCGAATGCAAGGTCAGCCCTTCGTCAAAAATTACCCCCAGGTTACGCACCTGTTCGGAGGTCGGGAGCAAGGCGCCACTGAGAAAAATTCCTGAGGGCAAACCCTCCCCCGAACCCTCTATCCGACCCGGATCCACAACCAACACCTCAGTTTTGTCCGAGTTCAACTTTAGCCAACTGGAATCCATCCAGTCTTGAATTTCTTTCAGACAGTTATTAAAGACCAATATAGCTCCTTTCTGGTCGGATGCAAAAGATAGGTAGAGCTGGGTATCATCAGCATAGCAGTGAAACCTCAGCCCATACCTTCTTACAATGTCTCCGAGGGGCAGCATGTACACCACAAACAACATGGGTGAAAGAACAGAGCCCTGAGGAACCCCACAAGACAGAGAAGTAGGGTCTGAGGAACAAACCCCAGACACTACTCTCTGTGTTCTACCCATGAGGAATGATGTAAACCACCTGAGGACTGTTCCCGACAGTCCACAGTTGAACCTCAGATGGCCCAACAACACCTCATGGTCCACGGTGTCAAATGCTGAAGAGAGATACACTCGTGAGGTTAAGTTCGGTCTTGAAACAGACCGCAACCCCCCCCCGGCCCAATTCATTTATTACATTTCTACAAAGTGCCCTTCCAGGGCCGTGAGTGCCTATACAATACACATAATGAATAAGTCAGTCATAAATTACATAAAACCAACAGTACAATCATATATGTTCATACAGATGTCTTCCTATAATACAGTATTGCACATGAACAACCAAAGCAGCCATTGAGTTTAAACCGGCTCTAGTCAGAAGCCCACAGGAGTAGGTTGTTTTTCAGTTCCTTCTTAAACAATTGAACAAATCTGGTGGTCCGTATCCCTTCAGGGAATGAGTTCCATAGGATAAAGGCAGGAGCCAAAAAAAAAAACAATCACCAGTATACTTCAGCCTTGAAGAAGGAACAGCAAACAACGCCCCTTCCCCACACTCTCGATGTCACTAGGTGGGGCATGGAGAATCAGGGGATCACTGAGGTATTGTACATTGCTGTCGTACTTCTTATGAAGTCTCAGCAAAATCTCTTGAAGTGCTATATCGATATACTCTTTTGTGATTCGATACAGCACTGTAACACTAAGCAAAGTGCTACAGTGATGTCGGTTGTGGCATTTGTGTTAACTGTTGTCAGAATGTAGCTGGCAGAGGAGAGCAAAGGGTTACGCTGGTTGACCTTGTTGGGGGGGGTGATGATTTGCGCTTCACTGGAGGAGGATTTGCCACTGGAACTATGTCTTATCTGGAACGGGAGTGGGTGAGGAGTTGGGGGTTGCTGTCAGACACCAGGGACTATATGTCATGAAACTGACTTAATAAAGAGGGGAATACCACTATACAACAGGACTACATGGTATGGGATTGGGTGAGGGAGGGATGTGCAAGAAGATATTAGGGGTGAGTGGGGGGGGCACTAGGCACTGTATCCTGAATATTTTTTTATACTGCAACAAAACAGGTATTTAAAGATCTATATTGTTAATGTTTGTTGTGGGATAATGAAAGAGCTATTTGCTGAACATGTTTATTAAAAAGATATACCTAATGGTTAACTTTAATGAAATAGCTGTTTTAAACATTTATTTTGTTACACTGTTAATAAATCTTAATGACACAGCTCATGATGTCTAGTGGCATCCCCACTCCCCCACTCAGTCACACGCCATATAGTCACTGGTGTCTGGTCCACATCTCTCCGTCACCCACCTTGTTCCCACAAGAGAATATTCCTAGTCTGGGTCCTGACTATCTAAAAGACCTCTTGGATTTTTATGCTCTTTACTGCCTCACTCCACTCCACTGAGGGCAATCTGTTGACCATCTCTAGATCTAGATTGAGGCAGTCTGGGAATATAACTGTCTTGGTAGCAAAACACTTAGGAATGCCCTCCCTGTTGGTCAGAGGACCGCATTCTCAGTGGTGGCATTTAAAAAGGGACTAAAAACTCATCTTTTTGAGCAGGCATTTTTTTTGTAGTACAGTACGCTGATTGATTAATTTTATAGCTGTATGATAATGAGATTTTGCTAGAAAGTATTGCCTTCTATTTCTGTTTATTTCGATGATGAACTTTGGTGTATATCAGAATTCTGTTTTATGTACTCTGAGGCACTCTGAACCTGAGGGATATGGCGCTGTAGAAATCAACTTGCCTTGCCTTGCACAAGTCACCTGGGGAGGAACGAGAGGTTCTTTAATTTTTTTGTCTGGCTGTCTGGCCTTGTGAACTGTGAGCCTTTTAAGTCTATGGTGAACTTTGCTTGCTTCAAAGCTCAAAATTCACACATTCAAATATCGTGAGGATATCACACTGCTACTTTTTTGCCTGATGTGTTTCTCCTCCTCATGAGCACACCAGCATCCAGCACCATCAGGCCTCCATTGCCTTCTGCTTTCCACTATACCCACCCCTCGCTGCCATGATGAGTCTGCCACTGTATCCCAGAGGCTGGGTTGTCCCTGCTGGGGCCTCTGGCCATTGTGAAGGTGTGCTTCCTGCTCCTAACACTCTCCTTATTTGCTTACTTGTCTCTGCCAGGGGCCTCCCAATGACTTGGAGGAAAAACAACAGTGCTGTGATATTGGCTGGAGGTACCCCTCTGTGGTGCACTGGGGGGGGCTTTGGCATGGGAGGGACCATGAGGCCATCACCTGGTATACTGGAGCAGTATTTCTGCCTTTTTCTCCCACCCTCCCACTGACTGACGCATGCTGCATGTGGTCTGGGGGTGGTTCCTGATGGCATGTGGTCACCCACACTGTCAGAGGCACCTCCACTGTCAGAAGCCACCGCAGAGTGCTAGGGCAGGCATTTCTCCCACTAGGAGCATCCAAGAGAGGCTCTAAATCCTTGCTGCTTGCCTCTGCTTCAGCCTCCTGGGCATGGAACATGAACCTATGTCATTGGCATGCCAAAATGATGTCCCATCTCTTAATACTGTGTGGAACTGGTAAGCAGCTACTTTTACTTATTTTGATTCATTTTAAAGTATGAACATTTATTTAAAAAAAGTAGGTTAAGACAAGGTTTGGGGCCCAAACAAACCACAAAAGTCAGGAAATGCAGAGTTGGGGTCCAAAAGACCATAACCTCATTTTACATGTTATGAGGAAGCAAGGTAGTAGATTTTCATAGCAGTGATTGTTGGGGCAAATATACCTCAATACTATACATAACACAGCTGTATGACTGCCATGAAATCTTACTGCTTTGTTGACGCACACAAAAATTCAACATTTTTATGTATATTAGCAAATGAGTGTTCATCTGCTATTGCATATTATTTTTAAAAAGAGGGTGTAACTCAATCCTGAAGCAACTGCATTTTCTACCAGCTAAGCTTTCTGCACAAAGGTGTAAATGTGGGGAACAAGGCCATAAAGGTACAACCTTTATCATGAATTTTAGTAATGGTATTTGGTTTCTTGAAAAGTTTAAAAGATTACTGAAAAACTGCTTTTGTTACCATATCTTTCACACCGTATCTAAAAGCATGTGGTGTATGAGTAGATTTTCTTGCATTAAGCCACAGGGAGAAAGTCTACAGATGTGCATATCCATTACATATAATTGATACTTCTGTGTGTGTTTTTACACAATTAAAGTATGTGTTTTGCTTCTTCATAGACCAGAAATGAAAGCAGGAACAATGATTGATTTAAAATGCATAACATGCCTGTTCAGTAAGAACTGTTATAAAATTGGCTTCAGAATCCTAGCAACTTCATTGATTTAAACACATCACATGGCCACTCACAAACAGTCCGTAAGTCCTTAAATACCTAGCAACTTCCCAACTATGTGAAAATAAAACCTTTTTTCCATGTAAAATAAAAACATTTCCACTTTTTAAATACCAAAACTTACAACAAGGCATGGGTTTCTTTAAAATAAATACACTTACTGGGTTCATTTACATGTAGTCAGTTTTTGTTACTAAACTTGCATAATATACCTAGCAACAACTTAACTGGTGAAAAATAAAACTTTTTTCTATTAGGAAAAAAACAAACAACTTTTTTCATTTTATAAGCACAGTTAACCACGCCATGGCACCAGTTTCTTGAAAATTAATGCACTTCATGGTGCGTTGAAAGTCCCTCAGCTGTTGGCTTCATGCCTTCCAGTGTACTTGGGGCATGAATTAATTCTCTAGAAGTGCATACACTGTTGTGCATTATTGCGTACATAACTGGTATATGGCTGCTTGTCAGCCAAATACTATTTTTTAACTATTTTGGTTTTTATTTAAATATTACATGAACAACACATTATCATATAACAACACATTTAACTGTATGATATCTTTTGCATCCTAACTCTGCATTTCCTGACTTTTAAGTTTGTTTGGGAGTCTAATATTTTCTTAACATAGTTCTTTCAAAAGAATATGCAGTAATACATGATGGCCTTACAACAGGTCCTTACACGTAACACATACCATAGCAAATCACATTTCACTTATTCAGAAAAACAAGCCCTGATTTCCAAATGTATGTCTAATTATAGACTTATATCTAAGCTGCTGTTTTTTTGTAAAAGTCTTGAAAGGGGGTCTTCTAGTTATGTAAAGTCTCACCTCATTTCCGATAATATCCTTGATCGTTCCAGTCTGGCTTTCATTCTGGTTAAAGCACACAAACTACTGTTCTTCATGTCTTAAGTGATATAGTATAGAGGATAATGAATGGGCATCAATGAACAACAAAACTATGCTGCCATCGAGTGATTACCTTGGCAACGTATGTAAACCTTGAGAGTGTAGCTTGAGAGGTTTACAAAGGTTGCCAAGGTAACCACGAGATGGCAGCTCAGCTTTGTTGTTCAGCTATGCCCATTCGTTGTCTTTTATAGTGTATGGGCGTGCTGTCACCTTAGTTCATATAAGCAGACATATTTTACATTCTTTCTTACCTTCCATGATGGGCTGGACAGAATATGACACAGGACAGAACTGGATACACTGTGGGTATGAATAAAAATGAACCGTTTATTTTACAGAGTATCAGGGTTACATAGTGGTAGTGCTGCCATTATTGTTTATGAGTGGGTGATTTTCATGGCCGACACGACTTGGATTTAGCTATCAGTTGCCAGTCGCTCAGCTTTGAACTTAGTTCTGCCAGTTCAATCATTTGAGGTGCTCGCTGGGTCGCTGTGTGAACAGATTCCATCTTGTACCATTGATGTGACGTCCCATCGATGGTATAACAACATCTGCCGTCACATAGGTGGTACAACAACACTGGTAAATGATAGATTTCTTGTGAATATAGCATTCCACCACACACTATACCCTTATTTTCTCATAATTTGTTTATTACTGTTATTCTACTTAGTCTAAGTTCTGCATCTGATACTGTTGGTCACTTTATTCTGAGACTCAAAACATTTTCCAATATCCAGGAAACAATTTTAAACTATAATATTCAGACATAATGAAACACTTAGGAGGACTTTTCGGTTAAGGATACCTTCGGGACCAAAGCTGCTAGTAGATTTAGAATGTGTAGGAATTTAGAAGGTGTATAGAAGTCCATGGTACAGCAAGGGTTAATTTCAACATTGTTTAAACAGAACCTTTCCTGGTAAAATTCAGATGTCTCACAAAAGTTCCTTTACCTTCATGGGAGTTCCTCTGCAACTAAGATGAGGTCTCGCTTTTCGATTCATTCCACTTCCCAGTGGCTGGCCATGCCCCCGTGCTCCAAGTTTTGTGACATCTAAATAGGGAGAGCCTGGGGGCGCACTCCAAACAAGTCTATGGAGCTGCTTTTCTGATACATTTTTATGTTCTTTTAAAGTGATTTTTACACAGAATATGCCGGTAGATGAGAACCACGAGGTCCATCTAGTCTGCCCATGTTTTTTTCCTACCCCCCACTTGGAATTGCTTGTTAACTTACTGACATGTACAGTATGTCTCATGCTGATTTAAACTGCTTGAATGTCTTTGTCTCCACCACCCCCTGAGGCAGTCTGTTCCATAGGTCCACCACTCTTTTGGTAAAAAAGAACTTTCTACTATTACTCCAAAATGTAGCCCCCCTTAGTTGCATGTCGTGCCCTCTTGTCTCACTACAACTGCTAATCTGGAAGTGGTCCTGTGATTGTACCTTGTTGATACCCTTTAAGTACTTGAAAGTCTCAATCATGTCTCCCCTCTCCCTCCTTTATTCCAAGGAGAAGAGGTTTAGTTCCTTCCTTCATTCTTTTGTCGTATGTCTTATGGTGTAGGTCATGAATCATCTTAGTTGCCCTTTTTTTCACTGTCTCCAACCTTTTAATGTGCTTTATGAGGTGGGGCCTCCAGAATTGGACACAGTACTCCAGGTAGGGCCTCACCAGGGACCTGTACAGTGGCACTGTCACCTCACATCTCCTGCTAGTGATGCCTCTCCCTGTACAATCCAGGAGGCCACTCGCCTTCTGTGCCGCCCTCTTGCATTGCTTCCCCATCCTTTAAGTCATCAGAGATGATGACTCCCAGGTCATGCTCCTGCTTTGTAGCTGTTAGCTTCTCCTCTCCCAGATGGTACATAGCAAATGGGAGTAGTAACCTGTAAGGAGTAGGAGTTGTGAATCGATCTCCTACCATTCAAACTGCCAAAAAGTGCTGTTTTCCATGAAAAAAAATGATTTTTATTTTTGTGCTCTGCCTCATTTGCATAACCCTGCCCCTTTTTTTCTCAGTGCCGCAAACCCCAATCATGACATCATACAAGGGAAACAACATTTTTAAGCACTCTGTTGAAACAGATACCTCTATTGGTCAGTCTTTGTATTGCAGGCAACCTTTTTCACTATTTTGGACTCCTAGCAGAAGCTGGACACCAAAGAAAATGAAAAGTAGTCTGGCCCATAATTACACTCCTGAACTACTTATAGTCATTCAGGCTCTATAACATAAACATAGAAAAGTATCATCACGCTCCCACATTCTGACAGGAGCTGCCACTTCAGACCTGTCACTTCACCAGCAGGTAGTAAAAGTCAAACAACATATTCACAGACTGCCAAATTATGTTTGTGGCCAATCTGCATCACAAAAACAGTTTTCCAGAAATTATTTTACAGATTGTACTGCTGTAAACAATACTGACATAGGAGACTGCACTTTGATAAGGGAGACAGAGAAATCAGCTATGCAATGTACCCACAATGCATTGCTACATATATACATAGATATTGACAGCAGATAAGGGCCTACAGCCCAACTAGTTTGCCCATGTGCGCATGTACTTAGCTTCTTCAAGTTTCTCTAGAACTAGGTTATATGTCTACATATTAGGTGCTATTCTGCAGTCCCCACTACCAAAATAAGGACTGCACCTCTGAGTAATGAGCATTTAGGTCAACTTTATAATTTACCCAGAATTCCTTGTTGCTGTATGTAAAACATTGACAGTTTCCTTGCATGACATCATTCTGGAGGGTGTGGCCACACAGAAAACTGGAGGGAGGGCAGTAACAAAAACATACAGAAAAACGACTGACAGATTTTTTTACAAAATGAATTGCAGCTTCAGCATCTGAAGCATGGGTGGCAATTGCATATTGTGTGAAACAGGCATTTGTGGAATGTGACTAAATCACTTTGTCCTGAGCCTTGGAAAAAAATAAAGCTTGTGATGGCTAACAAGACAGTCAGCAACTGGGATGTGTAAAGGATCGAGCAGCGAGCCTCTCTTGGTCAAATTATGACCCCCTTTCCTTTCCTTTGGAAAATGTAACCTTAGTCACAGAGGAACTACCATGAAGGTTAGGGAGCTTTCTGTTTGCTTTTATAAGTGTGAGGAAGGGTTCTATTTAAGCAATTGCATTCAGGACTACAAGAAATGTTCTTAACATCTTGATGTTATTAATATGCAGTATCCTTAATAAGCAGGTTTCAACTATATAGTTCATTATTTTCTGTATTATTTCCCCTCATTCTTTATTACTGAGGACATCTGCATGACAACATTGTATTTGTCCTCTGACTTAATTCCGTACATATGCTGTTTTCCCCTGCTGAAATCGTAATTCTGTTTGTGAAATCACAATCTGTTGCCATGGAAATTATTCTGATCTCTCAAACTTGAGCACTGTGATTTCAGCAGGAAGAATCCGGGAGGATGAGAAAACATGTGACACACACAGCACCTCTTTTCATGTAAATAATAAAAGTAGTAAAGAATGAATGAAAACTACACTGAATTATGTCTGCATATGGTTCTGTTGGAACGTCCTCAAAGATATCTAACTAAAATGGTATCTGGTCTCAGCAATCTACGATGTGAAACCAGATTAAAATCAATGAGACTATGGTCCTTGTCTAGTAGGAGAATGAGGGGGGGGAATTGTTATTCCTTTTATAAAGTTTTGCATCAGGATAGTTTGAGAACTGAATTGGGCTTACAATACAGAAAAAAGATCTTCAACTGGAGAAAACATGATTTACAGTTAGTAAGCGAAAAATGCAAAACCAATTTAAGGAAATATGGTTTTGTATGTAGGGCAATAGAACTGTGGAATAAGTTACCGGCATATGTTGTGCAGGCAGATTCTATTAATACCTTTAAGACTAGGTTGGACAAGCACATGACAGTTGGTGACTTTTGTTACCTCCATTGAATTGTGGGGACAGCCTCTAAATGGGCTTTTTAGCCCTCTAGGCTGTCTTATGAACCTTAGTATGAACCTTAGTATGCATATTTACTGTATTTTAAAAGTTTTCCTGGATGCGTGAAAGATGCTTTAATAAATATGTTGACCTCTTTGGAATATTTCTCTCTGGTTTAAATCTTACACCTATAAATGATATTCTACTGTTTCTCGTAGAGGATTCTCGCCATATCTACAGTCACTCTTGTTCAGAGTACCGCAAGGTTCCATCCTTGGTCCTGTTCTCATCTCAGTCTGTTTCCTGCTTCTTGGTCATTATATCCCTCTGTCTTTCTGTGATTTCTACGTAGTTGCTCTGTTGTGCTGGAAAATCTCGGTTGGAAACCAACAATCCTTGGCTTTTAGAAAATGTAAATTTTCTTTCTAGCAGCTTGCTTCATCTGCCATGTCTATGATCGTGGTGGAGTTATCAGTGATCTGCTTATCGAAGTCTGTGAGTTTCACCTCCACACTAGTAACATGCTTGTTGGTCTCTTCGCCTGTTTATTTATTAGAAAATTCAAATGATCCCTTTTGAGCATACTCTTTTTACAAAGGTTCCACATCAGAATTACAAGTTTCACAACAAATGTTACAACAGAATTACGGTTGATGTTACTGTTAAGTCAGAGATTGGGCAAATGAGCACATTCCAGAGGGGAAGCTTGTCCAAACAAAACAAATATTTCAGTTGTGCAAGTGCAAAGCTGATTGAACAAGAACAGGTTCCAGCAGCAGGCTGCTGGGGAGACAGCAGAGCACAACAGTGATGCATACAACTAGTTCAGTGACTCATTGCAGTTGCACTGAACTGCTAGGGCAGCATGCAAAGATTTTTTGAATTGGACAAACCTTGGGAGGTTCAACATGGATTCTGACAGTTCATTTAGCCAGCCTGCAGACCTAGTGGCAACGGAATGCTTACCCAGCTTAGTTTGATCGGTAGTTCAGGGGCATTCCTGTCCATGCTTCTTGTGCTATCATGGTTAGACACTGGCTAGACACTGGTTGGAAACAGTTTTTTAGCATGGGGGTGTTAGGCCCTTCAGTGCTTTCTTGGCTTATAGGCAGGATTGAAACTTTATTCTGCTGGGACGGGCTGGCCAGTTGGTTAGTGAATAAAGTTTACAGCTGTGGGTGCGCTTGTCAGCCCCTAATGCAAAGTGGCAAGCTGTATTACATATCACCTTGACCCTGTTTAATACAGAGTCGCAGGCAGCTGCATAGATTGGTAGTCTGTAGTCCACTAGGGGCAGAATGGAGCTGGACACAGTCGCCTAGCTTTTTCAGTAAGGCTGTATCAATTTCTGAATAGGGTACCCAGTCTTCTGTTTACCAAGGACACCAGATTGTCCACATGGGGGGGGGTGAAGGCTTGAGTGTCATGCAGTACTACCCTAAGATATGTGAATGTCTCTACCTGTTCCAACATTTGAGCTTTGTTATTGAGGATGACAAGGGGGGAGACTTTCTTTTCATGTGGTTGCTAGTAAAAAGCATGGGTTTTGGTTTTTTTGTAGTTGAGGACTAGTTTATTATTAGAGAACCATTTTTCTAAGGACTCAGTTACCCTGGAGATTAGAGATAATGTTGCTAAGGTTGATGTTTTTAGTGTAGATGATAGCATTTGTCTGCATACAGGGGAACATCAGCTGACCGACAGGCATTTGGCAGTTGGTTAATAAAAAGGTCAAAGAGGAGAGGGCTTAGAATAGAGCCCTGTGGTATACCCATGGATACTTTTCCAATGTCAGACAAGGAGCCATCAATTTTCACCCTCTGTGTGCACTCAGATAGATAACTTTGGAACCAGGCCACTGAGCCTGTAAACAGACCAAAGCCAAACAGCTTACTGAAAAGCAGCTGAAGGCTGACCAAATCAAAGGCCTTTGTTATGTAAATGTAAACGACTCCCACCATATTGCCAGTGTTTAGGGCCTCATGTCCCAGAGCCGTACCGGTGCTGTGGAGTTTCCTAAAACCATGCTGTTAGGGCACATTGCAGTTCATACTATTCTAGATGCATGACTAGCTGGTCTGACACAATTATCTCCAGTGCCTTAAACAGTGGGGAGAGGATAGAGATGGGTCTGTAATTGGCTATGTTGAAAAAAATCACCATTTTTGAATACAGGTGTGATCAATGCAGATTTCCAGTTCTCTGGGAACTAGGCGTACCTCAGTGAAAAGTTGAAGATTCTGGAGATGGGGAAAGAGAGTTCATATAGTGCCAGGGTAACAGCAGATGTGTCCCCCTACTTTGGTTTTGCCAAGGACCTTTCTAATATACCTGAGGGTGTCTTTAACTGAGATGGGCTTGAAGTAAAATTTAGTGTGCCCTTGGCTGGGGTCCTCCAAGAAGTTGGCTTCATGATCACAACCTCTGGAGACAGGCTGGTCCAACACATCTGGGATGATGGCACTGAGGTCCATGAAGACTTCATTGACTCTACTGGCAATTCGCATAGATCAAGGATGTATTTCCCATCAACTACGAGCATTCTTGGGGGCGTTTTTTCACCTTTGCCCAGAAGCTCTGAAGCATTTTCCCAAAATCTTTTCCCATTTCCCCAATTAAGTGTTTGTTGGGCCTTACAGTACTCTGATTTGTCCAGTCTTATCTCTCTAGTGCATTTGTTTCTGGCTTCTCTAATTTTTTGGATGTGAGCTGGGGACCCAGTCTTCCTGGCAACTGACCACAGTCTGTCCCTCTCTCTCACATGAGCAAGGAGCTCAGGGTGGTCCAGGCAGCTGGTGTTCCCCATACCTCTCATTTTTTGAGCGGTGCATGGAGCTCTAAATGCTGCTACAGCGCCCCCCAGCTTCAACCTTGCTTATCTTGTTTATGCTGATACTCCGCTTTACGTTTTGTAATTCTTTTTGAAGTTTAATTTATTAAAAAATGAATTGCTTGTCTTTTGGGTACGAAACTTATTCTGCTTTCATAACCAACCTTGATTCTGATCTCAGCTTTGCATATAGTTCTAAATCTTGTTATTTTTGATTTCGAACTGACTTTCTGAATGCATATAAATTATGTGCCTAAAACCTGTTTTTTTTTTTTTTTTGTAACACATGGATAACCATGGTGTAATTTTCCATTATACACAGTCGTGTATAATGATGAACTGTCCTGTAAAATGCCCATTTTTGCTCCCCCTCCCCAAATCAACATCTCTTTCAGTTATCCAAAATACCCCAAAACCATATTTGTTTCATTAAAAAAACTTACTGTACCTAGTCGATCCTGCTGAAATTTCATTTTTTCTGAACTGAAGATAAAAAGCAAAGCCATATGAGTGGCTTTTCTGATTTCACTCTGTGGCTAGAAAACAAGCATGGATTGAGCTAAGATTTCTTTATTTTAAAATTTAAGCTAAAAAGCAAAACCACACTGGGTGGCTTTTCTGGTCTTAGTCTGCAGCTGGAAAACCAGCCTGCTGCCACTCCGTTTATTACTTTAAGTTAGAAACTGAATGCAACTTGGCAGGGTCAATCATATAAGTTTTTTAATTAAACAAAAAGTAGTTTCCTTGTTTTGGATAACATGGTGGTTGTTAATTTGGAGGGGCAGAGCAAAAACGGTCCTTTTTTCTGAAGTTGGGTTGGGAAGCAGTCACACTTTTTATTACAGCCCTACACCAGCATTTATAAGAAATAAAACCTAGAACTTGGTGCAAAACTCCATTTATCTGCACACCCTCAGTGTGTGATGCTTATAATAATAAAAATTTTATTTAAGCGCAATTCAACTAGTATCAAAGCGCTTTACAATCACAACAAACTCTAAAACATTTTATAATGCATAAAAATATAAAAACTTGAAAAAACATTCATAAAATGTACTAAAACAGATCATCCAAATCACAAATCGGGGAAAGCATGCATATAAAGATGGGTTATTACAGCAGTTTTAAAGCTCTCCACTGTCTGGCACTCTCATATCTGATGAGGTAGAGAATTCCACAGGGTAGGGGCAGCAAAGCCAAAAGCCCGAGCTCCAGAGGTCTTCAAACGTACCCTGGGAATCTCTAGCAATCCCTTGTCGGTTGAGCGGAGTGGTCGGAGGCGGCAGTAGGGATTCAGAAGCTCTTGTAGGTAACTTGGACCCAAACCATGCAGGGTTCTAAAAGTCAGCAAGCCAACTTTAAAAGGTGATCCGCCACTGTACTGGCAGCCAGTGCAGAGAGCGCAGCGCAGGAGAAATATGATTGGATCGGGTTGACTCAGATAATAACCTGGCCACAGCATTCTGCACTAGCTGGATGCGGCAGATATCAACCCCAGGAAGCCCCAGGTACAGGGAGTTGTAGTAGTCAAGGCGTGAGGTCATAAAAGCGTGGACCAGGGTTGGCAAATCACCGGACGGAACAAGGTGTTTGATCTGGGCGATGTTCCTCCGATGATAGAATGAGGACTTGACCACAGCTGACACCTGCGAACGAAGTGTCAACCCATCATCAAGTTTCACCCTCAGATTCTGCACCTCTTCACTTTTGAGGTTTATGTAGCATCACACACCTCAAATGTATGAAAATTGTTTCATTATACCCCATCAACCATTTATTATTCTTTTTTTAATGCACTGACATGATATCTTGAGAATATGTAATTTCCATGATACTTACTTAGCTAAGACACGTATCTTAATATTGTCTGATCTTGATTAGTTTAACTCTCTCCTTTGTAGTTTACCAAAATCACAACTTCCTAAATTTGCCCCAAATGCTGCCATCTGACACTGCACATGTTAGAAAATATGATCATAGTATCCCTGTTCTCAGGGACTGGGTGCCTAAAAAATGTCAAATTCAATGTAAAACTGTTCTTATTTTACTTGAAATAGTTCATGATAATGTACTTCAGTGTCTAACTGATCTTATTCAACCTCACTGCTATTGCTCCTTATGCTCTGCTGATACTTCTCTTGATGCAGAGAAGGGCATCCAAATTTATTGATGGTTTAAGGAATTATATTTATGATGGTAGACTGAAGATTCTTGACCTTTGTCCCCTTTAACTAAGAAAGCATTATAGGAGACCTATTTATACTTTATTTTATAGTCAATGCTCCAGAAATTCTGGTAAATTTAAACTTGGAGTTTAAACTCAATGATGCATACGTGTTGCATCTAAAAAGGCAATAATTTAGAACAAATAAAAGGAAATCTTCTTCACGTAAAGCGTTATTGGAGTATGGAATATGTTGCCCTTGGATGTAATAATAATTAAACACAAACAATAATTCGAAATATAGATCAATACGTTCATTAGGGATGCGTGTATACAGAACTATTACCATTGAAATAATGCGGTACTACTTTCATGGGCATTTACACCTTTTTCAGCTCTACCAGACCATATGAACTGTAGTATACTGTCTCTACTGATAATCAAGTTTTGGCTGGCATTCCTTTTGTTTTTCTTCATCTTTTGTCTGGAAAGCATCTCCTATCTAGCCCTGATTACCCAGACCTGTTTCAATCTCAACTTTATCTATTCTCACTTGCTTTTGGCTATCTGTCAGTTTTTATACTATTATTATCTGTTATTGTTTATATTGTTATTGATTCTTTCATGTATTTTTCACCTAATTATGTAATTATAAAGCTTGTTGTGATATGTTTACATGAAAATCACAAGAAAAAGTTTTAATTGATTTTTTTTTTAATTCATTTATTCATTACAAATCGGGTTTACAACCTTTGAGTCAGAGACTCATTTACAAAGGCACCTCGTTGCGGGGGGGGCAGACATCAAGACAGTTATTACAGTGCAGATTAAAATGGAGGATAACATTACAGGTGCAGTAAAAGGAGCATTTAACATAGATACACTTGGGTTACATAATGTAGTAGTTTGTATGTTACTTAGGTTACATAATGTTACAAAATTGTGAGTTACACTCATGGATGTAGTAGGTCCTCAGAGAAGACAGCGGGTTACATCCCTGTTTGGACCTAGTAGGGAAGGGGTAGGTCTGGGGAGGGAGAGGCTGTCCAGTGGATGTTGTCGAGCCAGGGGGCAAGGCGGGCAGGAACCACAGGTTACAACAGGGTTAAGTGTTTCAATGCACAAAATGTAATGAAATCAAGTGCTTATGACGTTGCCCTGTCGTTGAAGAGGTTTAACAGGTTTTGAAATCAAGGTTAGCACTTGATTAGCATTGCACTTGTTTATCAAGCACTGGCCTCAATTACCCTCAGAGTGCTAATTAACATAAAGAAACCAGTTTTGAAATGTCGCCCCATTGGCAGTAATGGTGTGCGTGCTCACATGCCTCCATGTGTATATGTCACAGCATATGCCAGCATGGGTTGGGGCCAGCACCAGGAAGGGATTGGCCGGATAGCCCTTTGGGCAAAAATACGATCACTTACCTACAAACTTACAAACAGAGAGCACATAAAAAGGAATAAAACCTGCTTGGTAGTTTTTTGCTAGGTTAGCCTCCGAGAGGAAGCAGTTATTATAATAAAAAGAAAACTGGCAAATCGCTTTAGTATTAAAGCAGTAGCGTCAGTTTTTTGTTTATTTTTTATAATATTCCGGAAAAGTAGAATGCACTTAGGAGGTGAAGGGTAGTTTAGATTTATATTAAAAAAAAAAAAAAAAAAAACAGTATAAAAAAAACTCAAAATCACCGGCAACAGAAGGCAGTATTATGGAATACAGATCTTTATTAAATACTTAAGAGTGTTAAATACATTTGCACACAGTAGTACCATATGTCAGTTCCAAGACAGGAAGTCCATAACATTCCACATAACAAGGACTATGTCCAAGATCCTTCACTGTGCTAAGAGAATCTTGCTTGACTGCTGGTCATATTGTGCAAGAGCTCTGCATTAGACTGCTGGCAAAAATGTTCAGTAGGACCTGTCTACTGCAATTAGCTGTGCTGCCGTAAATCACAGATTCAGAGTACTAAACTCAAAACAACCAATGTTATAAATTAGAACACACTGCTACAGACAAAATATGTCATAAGGGCACTGAATCCCATGGCTTCATGCTTTCATTCAGGAACAACATGCTAAACATGGCTACAAGTGATGGCTGCTTTTTTTTTTTTTAACAAAGCCAGTTGCTAACAAAATTTTATTTAGCATAATCATGGAGCTTATTTTGTGATCTGATGACTCCCCCATCGCCTTAGGCCCCGTCCACACTGCACCGCTCAGACCCCATAATGGATAGAAACCGTTATAACCGTGGAGTGGTGCAGTGAGTGTACACTGCTGCGGTGTCTGTTACGGGACTGGCACCGCTGGTCCACATTGTGGGAGCCAGTAGACCGTTACCGTGGCACCCGATCCCACAATGCAGCTCGCGCTGTGCTAGGGGACTGGTGCCACGCGTCCACACTACACCTGGTAACGTTACCGAGGCATAACCGGTTTCATAACTGTTGATGAAACCACCTCATACGTGGTTTCAACAACGGTTATGAAAACACCTTCTGTAACGTTACAGGTGTAGTGTGGACAGGGCCTTGGTAGGACTCTATGCTCTGAAGAACTAGCGTTACTGAGTGTCCCCATTCCTATTTCAAATTGGTGGGATCAGAGCATTTGGGGTGGTTTCCTGTTCTCTGGAACTCCCTCCCCTTCATCAGGATTAGCAGTGGCTTAAGCAACCTTAAAGCCGAGGCAATGGCGTGGGTTTTAGTGCTGCCTTCTCTGGCCCAGTTATAAGTGATTTTCTAACATGAGTAGTAGGCTTTTTGTTTGTTTGCTGCAATAGTTTGTGTTTATTGTTATTTATTGATTTTCTGTGTTTTATTTTTCCTTGTCGTTCTCTTATGTAAGGTGCTCTGAGTTTTGAAAAGCACAACAGATCATACCTTCTAAGTCTCCTTATTTTCAGGGAGTCTTCCTGAGTGTGTCCCTTTTTTTTTTTTTTCTTCAATGTACATTTTATCGACTTGCGTCAGGGGACGGTTCATCAGCCCAGTGCCTTGGCCCCCACAGCAGCTACCATGCCTGCCTTGGCCACCTACTTGGTCTTGTAGTTGCCTCACAAGCTTCCTTCTCATGGCAGGGGTGAATATAGTGCAACAAGAACTGCGCAAGAACAACCATGCTGTGAGAAGTGCGAATCCTTTCAGAGCGACAGGGGTATAATAGCGGTAGGAAGTAACCGCTCCCCCTGTCGCAATACAGACACATGGTGAAGGGACGAAGAGGCTGCAGGTCTGGAGCCCGATCGAGCCACTCCCATGGCTGAGTGGCTAGGGCACTAGACCATGCAGTGGGGATGACCAGGAGATCAGGTTTGATTCCCTGTCTCCTGATGTTTTTTTTTCTCTTTTGATGAGAAACAAAGTTTCCCCCCTCCGAAGTTGCAACATACCCCCTGAGATCCACACCCCCTCGGAGTTGATTATAATCATTCCTGGGGTGGGGGTGGGGGGCATAGCCCCCCATGAAACGAAAGCTGTTCTGTCACTCCTAGTGTTTTCATGAGTGGACGGCATTTCTGTGATAGTTGGTGTTTTGACCAATGTTTTTTGTGCAGGCAGCGTTTTGCCTGCGAGGTTATGTGCTGCGCTGTTATTGTGCGTGACATCGTGAGCCCATGTCGGGCGAGAGGGGAGGGCCATCCCCCTCAATCAACATGTCTGAGGTGGACCAAGTTCAGTGAACAAGCGGCAGTGCGGGTGTGGCTGTGTTGGGCTTTATTAAGCCCCTCCGGTGCTGTTTCCTCCAGTTTTCACCTCACCGAACTGTGGAGCATCATGTGCATGCGTGGCGGTGCACCCACCCGACATTGCCCACCTGGGAACAGAAGTAGAAGGTTGTTCAGGAAAGAGGTTTGGTTTATATTCTGTTTTAACTGAAATATTTGAATAGTTTTGTACTTGAAATTATTCTGTATGTTACAAATTACTACTTTGAGTTAGAACTGTTATTTGGGCTGTGATATTGTAACTATTGGGGCTTGTGGGAACACTCATTTGGCAGTGATAATTAGAGTGAAATTTAAATGTGATGTCTGCCTGGTGGTAGAGCCCTCCCACTCACCCTATTTTGCAGGCTTTCTTAAATACTGAAAAGCCACTGGGGGTTGGGATTGAAGGGCTGTGCATTTCTGTTTGTGACTGAAATTTGAAGCAACAGGAACTAGTGGGCCTGTGACATCATACGGTTCCTGATGTCTGCATACACACACTGTTAGCAGGACTGGACACACACTGGACTGTATGTGTTTGTGAGACTTGGGAACATTATTGGTGGGGTTGAAATTGGGTTCGTAAACAACTGCAGTCAGTATAGAGAGAGAGAGAGAGATGGTATTCCAAGGGGAAGGGACTGAGAAAAGGGATGTGTGCCATTATGAACAGAGAGGGACAAACAGGTTGGCCACATTCCACCATGGCAGGCATCTTCGGAAGGGTTGTAGGCTGCACAGGCTGTGGGGTGGCAGTAATTCTCAATTGGGCCTGGAGAGAGGGAGGCTGCCCACTCTGTAGACAGCTATCTCATATCATGAGTGAAGTATATTGGTTAAGGAGTAAGCTGGGGGAGTTGGGGGGTGTTTCCAAGGATAAGGGGTGTAGATATGGGTGGCAGAAGGGTGGGGCTGAGGGGATGCTGGGGCAATGCTCAGAAATTACAGGACATTATGTTACAGCAAGCAGGAGGGGGATATTAGGGACAGAGGACCCTTAGATAGGGATGTTGACGCTAAGGGGAAAACTTGTGGGGTAAACATTCCGAATATAAAGAAAGTGGAGAGGGAAGAGTCAGGAGGGGCTGTTGTGGGGAAGCCTAGAAGAGCAGACAGTGAGAAGGGAGGGGCTGTTGTGGGGAAGCCTAAAAGAGCAGACTGTGGGAAGGGAGCTCCTAAGGAGAACAGGGCAAGAGGGGAGGAAGAGAGGCAGTTTAGAGGGGCAGTCAGGGGAAACTCAGGTTACTTGATGGAGGCTGGCATAGAGTGTTACAATAAATTTGAGCTACTAAGCAACCTAGAGGGGGAGGAAGGGGTTGGTGGAAATGAAGAAACTGATACAGAGGCCGTGGGGAGGGAGTCAGATACCCATAGGGCATCACAGACTGGCAATGGAAAGGATAGAAATAATTCCAGAGGGAGAAGGAGAAACGTAAATGTTAAGCAGATGGGGGAGATGCAACATATTGGACATATTAGGGAGAAGAGCATGACTGGAGAGAAACTGGGAGACAAGGAGGTGTGGGAGGGGTCCCCCTTCAGGAGGGGGGGTCTGTACCAAGGATGGGGCCCTAGGTAAAGGGAACCCACAGAGGACCTCTGGAGGTAGGGTACTTTTACAAGGGGGGAGGATGGTGGTGTGGGGGAAAGGGAAACCATCAGGGCCAGGATGAATGGTTTGGATAAGAGAGGGTTAAAGGGACACCTATTCGGGGGTCTGAGTTAAGTGGGCAAATAACAAGGGAGGCAGAAAGGGGAGGGTGACAAGGGGGTCTCTAATTAGGCAGGAAGACTCCCATGGGATTGAGATTACGAATAAAGGGGGGGATGGGGGGTTGACAGCACATAATGGAGGTAACCATAAGGATGATGGCGGTGTTAAGGTTCTGTTATTGGGAGACTCGATGATTAGGGGTATCCATTGGGAGGGACAGGGGGGTGGATGCCATAGCCAGGTGAAGATAGTGAGTATCTCTGGGCTGACGTTGCACAGAGCAAAGTTCATGGTGTACGAAATGGTTAGGCATTGTGGATGGAAACCGGATTTCCTGGTGCATTTGGGAACTAATGACCTAGAGGTAAATAGCGTTTTGGAAATCCAAGCAAGTTTCCGAGAACTTGC
This sequence comes from Neoceratodus forsteri, assembly GCA_016271365.2. NCBI lineage: Eukaryota > Metazoa > Chordata > Ceratodontiformes > Ceratodontidae > Neoceratodus > Neoceratodus forsteri. Next base: position 925,830,859 of record CM028137.1, read on the forward strand.
CAGAGTTTGTTGGGATAATGGATGCAACTTTTCCTTTTTGGAGATATTGCCGGTACCAAAGGCCTCAGTGGAGAAAAAAAATGAAGATCACAGAGGTTAATGACTGGCTTAGGAAGTGGGGTGAAGAAAGTGGGTGGGGGGTCTTAGGGAACTGGAAAGGAGTTTGGGAGGATAAGGGACTGTATGCCAAGGACAGGCTTCATCTTGCCCCGTTAGGGAAGGAAGTCCTTAAACAGGGGGTGGCTGACTACATTCAAGAAAAGTGGGGTTCAAACTTGTGAGGGGAGGAGGGATAAGGGAGGGGCTGACCAGAAGTCCTCTCCTCCAGATGAGGGGAGTAGCTTTCAAACCCAAGGGGGGGGGGAGGTTTCAGGAGGAGCAGAGGAGGATGGAAGTATAAGGAACCTGGATGGGGTTCGACAAGGGGATCAGGATAGCGGTGGGGGTGGTGTTAGTAAATGCCAGGAGCTTGGGAAACAAGTTGCCAGAGTTCCAGACCATGCTGTTCGAGGGGGTGTATGGCGGTCACGAAACGTACAACAAAACCATGACTGGGACCTAAACGCATGGGGCGCACACTATGCTTAGGAAGGATAGAAAGGAGGGCAGAGGGGTGGAGTGGCTGTGTTCATTAGAGATGGCATAGAAATTGCTAGGGTAGAAGAGGCAGAGGGAAACGTGGAGGCCTTATGGGTCACCTTACGAACCCCGTCAGGAGGTAAGGTCAAGCTGGGTGTAGTATATAGGCCCCCCCGGGATGGGTGATGTTCTGGAGGATGGTTTGCTGGACAACATCATTGCCCAGTGTGGACCAAAAGGGGAGGGAGTGGTGTTGTTGGGGGATCATAATATGCCAGGTACAAACTGGGGAACCATGTCCTCTAAGGTGGCCAAGGAGCAGAGGCTGCTGGATGACTTCCAGGATGTGTTCTTAACACAGCACGTGATGGAGCCCACAAGGGAGGGGCATGTCCTGGACGTGGTTCTGGTGGATGGGGATCTGGTAACAGACCTGGTTGTAGAGGATCCCCTGACTGGGAGTGACCACAATACTGTCTGGTTTCAAATAAGCATGGGGGAGGGGGGAGAGATCTAGGACACTGGCAGTGGACTTCAGGGGGGCAGACTTTGTGGGCATAGGAAATGTTCTCAAGGATCACTTGAAGGGGATTACAACAATGACAAATGTGGAAAAGAGATGGGAGGTCATAAAATGGGGACTTCATGAGGCAGTCAGGACCTGCGCTAAGGTGAAGCGTAAGGGAGCAAGGTCACATAAACCATGCTGGTGGTACAGTGAGGTTCAGGTAGCAGTCAGAGAAAAGAAGGCTGCCTACAAAAAATATAAAACTACAAGAGGGGATAGGGAAAAGGAAATGTACCATCTTGCATCTAGAAAAGTCACTCGGATGGTGCGGGGGCAAAGTCCAGTAAAGAGCAGTGGCTGGCACAGGGGATACGTGGAGGGGAAAAGGGGTTCTTCCGGTACATTGGGGAGCAGAGAAAAACTAAGGGCCATTTCGGCAGGTTGAGATCAGAAGGAGGGTGGGTGGAAGAGGCGAGGGACCAGGCAGAGGTATTAAACGAGTACTTCGCCTCTGTGTTCACTAGGGAGGGGGATGGGATATCTACAAAGCAAGGCATGATGGGGATAGAAGCAGTAGTAAGTGGGATCAGGGGAGCAACAGAAATGGAGCAAGAGGGAGGGAGAGGTACCCCAGGGGTGTCGCATCAGGATAAGGATAAAAAGGCCAGTAAGGTGGAGGGGACAGATGATGCTATCTCCACCAAAAGGGTGTGGTTAGCCCTTAAGGCCCTAAAGAAAGATTAATCTCCTGGGCTGGATGGCATTCATCTGAGAGTACTATGGGAATTGGCGGACATACTAACTGCACCCCTGGCGGAGCTCTTTAGCAGGTCACTTGAGACAGGGAGGGTACCTAGGGATTGGCGAGAGGCACATGTGGTGCCAATCCATAAAGGGGGGTTGAGGGAAGTACCAGCTAACTATAGACCCATCAGTTTGACCTCGTGGTGGGAAAATTAATGGAGAGTATACTAAAGGAATGATTGGGGTGTACTTGGAGGAGGTGGAGGTCTGGATAGTCGGCAACATGGGTTTGTGCCAGGTAGATCGTGTCAAACCAATCTTGTGGAGTTCTACGAATGGGTAACATCAGAACTGGACAGGGAAAGCCTGTGGATGTATTATTATTGGACTTCAGCAAGGCGTTTGACTCTGTCCCCCACAGTGGTGTGGTGGAGAAACTTACGGGGTTGGGAGTAGGCCCTTTGATGGTCAGATGGATTGAAAACTGGCTAGCTGGACATACTCAGAGAGTAGTGGTCGGTAGGGAGCTCTCAAACCCTAGAGAGGTCGGTAGTGGGGTACCGCAGGGCTCGGTCCTGGGTCCAATCCTGTTTAATGCATACATTTTGACATCAGGGAGGGTATAGGGTGTGAAATGAGTCTCTTCACTGACGACTCCAAGATGGGAGCAGTAGTTGAGGGGGAAGAGGGGAGGTTGGCCCTGCAAGGGGACCTGGACACCCTGGAAAGGTGGGCTCACACATGGAAATTAAATTTCAATATCGCCAAGTGCAAGGTGTTACATCTTGGGTGGGGAAACCCTAAACACATGTACACCCTGGGAGGGGAGGCGCTGGAGGCCTCAACAGGGGAAAAAGACTTAGGGGTCATGGTGGATGCATGTATGAATAACTCCGAGCAGTGCAGGAGAGTGGCTAGCAAAACAAACAGGATGTTGGGATGCATCGTAAGGGGGATCACCTCTAGGAGCAGGGAAGTGATTCTGCCGCTGTACAATGGATTGGTTAGACCACACCTTGAGTACTGTGTACAGTACTGGAGACCGCACTTGAAGAGGAACATACAGCTCCTGGAGAGGGTACAGAGGAGGGCAACTAAGATGATACAAGGACTAGGGGATTTGACGTATGAGGACAGACTTGAGGAGCTCTGCCTGCTTTCACTGGAGGAGAGGAGAGACGGGGGGACATGACTGAGGTCTTCAAGTACCTCAAGGGAATAAATAGGGCAAACACGGAGGGGATCTTTAGACTAAAGCAGGGAGGTATCACCAGAGGGCATGGTTTGAAGTTGGAAGGTGGAAGGGTGAGGGGAGAAAAGAAGAGGAGGTTTTTCACTGAGAGGGTGGTGAATCCTAGGAACGCACTGCCTGGCGAGCTGGTTCAGAGATCCACAGTGGAAGGCTTCAAGAGAGGGTGGGACGGACACAGAAAGTGGATGTATCAGATGATGGCCTAGCCTAGGGGGGTGGTGATGGATGATAGGGGGTTTGTGGAACACAAGGGGGGGAGGGCCTCGGTACCCAACTAGGGATCTGAGGTTCGAGCAGACTCTATAGACTGTAAGGCCTAATCTACTGGCAATTAGTATGTTAATATATCTCCACAGTTCCCTCCTTTACATGCCTCCATAGCACTGCTCTATCCCCATGCTTCCACCTGGGGGCAGCCTAGGCTGCACTGACATCCCTCCCCTGCCTGGGGGTGGAGAGCAGTCCTTTGGAACCGCTATCCTCTCCCCGGCTGACCCCTGGCGACTTGACTCTGTTCCCAAACCCGGGTCACCAGCTTGGGAAGAGGCAAGGTGCCTCAGCCCTTTTCACCATTGGGATGGTTGATTTTTCCCTTTTTTGACATTCTTTCTGCTTTTTTGGGCACCAGTCTGTGTCCCTTCCCTAAAACAATCAGAACTAAGCGACACATATTTTCTCCTATCTTTCAACGACTCTTGCAACGATTTTCTAGCATCTTAGACTGAGTTGGCATATGCATTAGGGCCTTTAAGGAATCTCACTGATTATAATGGTCAAAATCATGGGATCTCCCTCATTTAAAAAGTGCTGACGTTGAAACTCTGCCAGATAAATGTTGTTTACGCATAAATGTTACATAGTAATTGATCCTGTAGTTGAGAAACAGCAGACAGTTGCTCTTAGATTAATTGGAAAGTGATCTGTTGGGGGTAATCTGAATTAATAAAGTTACCTGGTAAAACTGAGGGCTGCCAAAACTACTGTACTGAACTCCAGTTCAGTTTCTGCTAAGCAGTCACAATAGGTGGTGTTCCCTACTTTCCTTTTGTTCCTGTAATGATTCCTTTCCCACTCCGGTAATGTCCCCTACCATGTTTTTCTCTTCCCTAGTTGAACAACCTACCTGAGACCCAAGTGCATATGCTGACTGGAGACTCGGTTACATAACAGGGGGAAATAAAACGCACCTGTAGCTCATGGACAGATCTAGAGCTGTGATGGTTCTACAACCAGTTAGCATACTGAATCACAAACAGCCAGAAGGCTTGAAACGTGGCACAAGGCTAATTGTCAGCTGTAAAAATTGTTCAAGGGATGCATACTTACTAGTGCATGTTGTCTGTCCAGATGTGTGCATGCTTGTTAAAAACTGAGTAAAATATTGTTAAAAAAATGAACTGATTCAGATGCATCATGCAGAGAATGTTGTTCATTCACCAGATGTGTGAACAGCTTGTTTGGACACTCTTGTTCAGTAAGGTATATGCATGCGCACACACACTCACTCACTCTTTGCTAAATTTGTTTTGTATTTTGCTGGTTAGCAACACGTTTCATATTGTGTACAATTTCAGCAACCTGAATATTTTCTGTAAATTATTAGTCAAGCATCTGTGTGTATTTTTTTTTTATTATTTATTTAAACTGCTGTTCTCTGAGATAAGCCCCATTAAGATAAACTATCTTGTTTACAAGGGGGTCCCAGTGGCAGCAGCACATCATATTATAGCACTCTTACAATATTAACATGTACCATTTCTGACAGTTTAACAGTTGAAACATCTGCATAAACATGTATCATTTAAACATAGTTTATTACTTATTTTTTGTACATTTTCTTTTTGCACCCCTACAGCCCGGGCATCCTTCAGGGTTGCTCGCTCAGCTAGGCCTGTGCTCCTAGCCTGAACCCATCACGTCCAGATTCTTCCCCTGAATACCCAGGCAGGTCTAGCCCCCCAGATCACCCCCTGTGGTGGGTCCGCCCTCCCATGGCAGCCTGTCTGTAATTAGAGAGGCCTACCTGAGTGTTGGGCAGGGAGAGGAGTCCTCTGGAGCGATGGGCCAGTGACAGGATGTGGGCCTGCCCCTTGAGCCCCCATCATCTCTACGGAGCTGTAGTGTTTTTTTTTTTCTCCTAGTGCTTTTGTTCCCAGGAGTGCAGCTGTGCAGTGGCGTCAGTGTGGTGTGACGCCGCAGACGCCCGCCGCACACCTTCCCTCTACTTCTGCCCAAGCACGTATAGTGCCTCCGTAAACTACTGGGGGCCACTAATTTTCCAGGCAAGCCCTGGGTCCCTCATCAAGAGAGAAGAGAGCAGTCCGATGGGTGCTCAGTCCTCTCCCTCCCCTGCCGACCCCCCCGGTGCCCAAGCCAGTTCCTGAACTTGGATTGCCGGCATGTCGTGAGGTGAGACGTCTAGCGCCTCAGCGCCACTGGGCCAGCCATAGTGTATAACTTTAACTTCAAAACTGTGTAGGTTACTCATTTGTCTGCTGTTAGGAGGTTCTATGTTCCAGGAATTTGAGAAGCCTTATAGGCAAATGATAATTTTCCTTTCCTCATTCTGTCGTGTTGGGTTTTCAAACCTGAGGAGATAACTGACCTCAGCTGACATTGGTTTACATTGAATTTTGGGTGGGCCAAGAGATCGAGAACTAACCTGATCAGCCACGTGCTCTCGGCATCCACCTGCAAATGCCCCCTGTCCCCCAAGCGCCACACTTCAGCTCCTCGAGCTTGGCTCTCTGGATATCCTAGACTAGGGTCAGAACCCTGTCCACACTCTCTTGGGTATCAGACACACGTAGTTACACCTGCTCTTGCTTGTGCCCTCCAACACCTAGTCTTGTCAGCCCTGCTTTGCTCTGTATTGCTTTCTAGACTGTTGCATTGCATCCAGTAAAATAGAACTTCTGACACACTGTGCATTACTGGATCCTTGTATTTGTAGCCTACTTAAGCTTTTGCTTTATTGCGCTGTTCATTTTTAAATACGCATGCCTTGTACTTTTCTGTTTCATTGTACTGCGTCATCTTTATGGCACGGATCATGCCTGACAACAGTCCCTGGGATCAGTGCACCTACCTGTTAATAAAGGAATATTGCATGACAGGTGTGTGGCGTGGGGATAACGCCATGCATGGGGTTAGCACGCCACAGGTCGAGTGTGTCAATGCCCCAGGCGTGATCTATCCCAAACGACACACACCCTGGAGTGCATTATTCCTGTTATACAATGGCTCATTGTTATAAAGAAGAAAAAAATAATTTTAAAGATGTTTTTGTGTGGAAAAATATTTTTTGTTTTTAAGAGAAGATGAAATATCAAGTCAAAAGCTCAGCCATAAAATGCTCATCTACAGGGGTTCACAGTAAGGCTGAGCCTAGACCTGTGGCGATGTGCTGGGATAACATCATGGGTCCAGCCCCAAACTGACCAATCACAGTCCAAGATTCTTTCTTGCCATTGCATAATGAACGAACAAACAAATGAATAAGTAAATTCAAACACCTCTTACGTAGTTAGCTTTTGCAAAAAAAACCCCCAAAAAAACCCATAATACCAGTGATATTTTCTCCGGGGTTCCAATGAAAGTAAACACAAACTATTGTACATTAAGAATGATGAGTACCGTATGAGCAGGGTGAAATAAAATAGTATTGTTTCATAAACAGGCTAGTAAGTGAATAATTGCGGGCCCAGTTTGGAAGCTATGGAGTAGATCAGGTCCCCATAATTGAATAAGGGAAGCATCCACTGGCTTATTATGCAACAGAAGCACTTGAAAGGTATGCTAAGATTTTTATTAAGGATAGATCAGCAGTAATTCTTATACTGTTGGTATGTGATCCAGATATCTTTCCGGGGGGGCAGGGGCTTCTAAGAAACCAGTGCTGCAAAAAGAGTTGTGGATTAGTTCCTACAATAGAACAGCGTCTGCAGGGGGTGGTGTCCTGGATGCAGGAGGCAAATGCCATTGTTGATTTGCATCCCCCTTCATGATAGATACTCGGTGATAGCAGTAGGGTTCCAAAACCAAGGGTCTAATTGGACCTGACAGTGTTACAAAAAGTGGGTCCAAATTCAGTTTCTGGGGTCCAAAACATAACATTCCATTACTTACTTATGAAACAGAGATGGAACGAGAGAAGAGCAACAGGTAGCATACACTATAATGCATTTTTCTTTTTTTTTTAACCATATGCCCCCCCCCCCAAGGTATTTGTGGCTTGGCTGACTGGTACAAGCCTGCTAGAGTGCAGATACTAGTACTACAGAGATAGCCCCACACAGGAGACAGTGCCAGCCAAGAGCTCTACAAGCAGGGACAGCTGCCGTAGTCTGTCATATAATGACTGCAACACACATCCCGATAATAATAACCAGAAGATGCAGGAGAGAGAAACCTGATTCATCGGAAAGGAAATTTGTTTTACTTTAAGACAGTCACATTTTGGATTTGGTAGGCTGCTCTTCCCCCCCCGCCCCTGACTGCCACATTTTTGGGATTATAAATATGCACATGACATCTGCATACTCTAAAACGAGCAGGCAGTTGCTCAGCCAGCTTCAGCATCTCGTCATATTCACACAAGTGTCTCATCACTCACTAGCGTCCCCAGATCACCACCCGGGGTGGGTCTGCCCTCCCATGGCAGCCTGTCTGTAATTAAAACTTAATCAGGGGCTAGCAGCAAGGTTTTAACATTTCTTTTACCTGCCTTTTGTATTTTTCTTTACATATGGCCCCATGTAGCAGCATTTGCTTTTTGAGTGCGAATGACGCACATCGCCAGCTGGGCCAGTGCAGTTCATGCAGAACTAGGGTCACATGACAGGACCTTGAAAAGCCCGTCAGCAACCTGGCTGCTGCATTATGCACCAGCTGGAGGTGCCGGAGAACCCCTCCACTGACCCCAAGGTACAGAGCGTTATAGTAGTCAAGGTGAGATGGCACAAAGGCATGTGTCAGTGAAGGCAAGTTGTCCAGCGGAATCAAGGCTTTAATCCAGGCAACATTCCTCAAGTGGTAAAAGATGCTCTTGACGATGGATAACACCTAAGCTTCAAGTGTGAGTCCATCATCGAGGATGATGCCCAGATTTCTCACCTTGGTGTACGCCTTCAAGGGAGTGGGGCCAAGGAATAATCCTTTCCCACTCTGGCAGCATCCACATCCCACTGACGACCAGGCTCAATCACTTGCACCACTGTCTTGTCAGGATTGAGTCTTAGCCCTGGATCTTGGCCAGACATTTATTTAGCACCTCCACAGTGCCATCAGTCTCGGGTACAAATGACATGTACAGCTGGGTGTCGTCTGCATAACAGCAGAAACCCAAGCTGCACCATTTAATGATCCCACCCCGGGGAAACATGTACACTGCGAACAATGCAGGTGCAGGATCTCGCCCTGGGGAACTCTACAGGGCAGGGGCTTTGGGCAGGATGAGAAATTTCCCATCACCACCCTCTGCATCCTGCCTGTAAAGAAGGACTCAAACCAGTTGATGACAGTACCGGTGAGTCCACAGCGCTCCCTTAGGCTATCCTACAGCACTACGTGGTCTGCAGTGTCAAATGCTCAGGAGAGATGGAGGAGAATGAGAATTGACCACTCCGCTCTATCTCTTGCCCTAAGGAGATCATTTTGCACTCTGACTAGCACTGTTTCAGTGCAATGCCTTGACCTAAGTCCTGACTGGAAGTGCTCGTAGATGTCATAGGCTGTGAGGTGCACTTCGAGCTGCACAGCCACCACTCTCTCAATAACCTTCCTTAAGAATGGGAGATTAGAGACAGGTCTATAATTCACCATGATGTCAGGGTCAAGAGATGGTTTCTTAAGGAGGGCATCAGGAAAACAACCCTCCAAAAGTGAACACTGGACAATCTCGGTGAACACTGGCTCAATGGGCTCGTCACATCCCATTAAGAGATGAGTCGGGCCCGGGGACAGTTCACAGTACGTGGGCCGCACCTTCGAGATCACCTCACACACCTCAGCCACCCCAACTGGCCAGAACTCGCTTCAAACAATTGCACTGCCTCTGGACAAACATGACCCACCACTGCAGGGTTGCAAGTGCTCTGTTAGTGAGATCTCAGCCCTGATGGAGGACACACTGCCAAAGAAGAACAGAGCAAACTCGTTGCACTGAGCAATTCAAAATACTTTTTTCAGCTGTAGACAGGCAGGATGGAGAAGCCTTTCCACAGTTTGAAAAATCGGAGCTGGTCTGTTCCTTCCTGCAGTAATCTCCTTGGACAGGAACACTGCCTTCTTATGGTTGATTGCTGTTTGATATTCACCGTAGTGAAGTCTCAAAGTCAGTTCATTCCTCTCAGACTGAGTCCTCTGTCAACAGTGCTCCGACCTCTGACCCTTGGTCTTCATCTCCTTGAGATCCCCATCAAACCACAGAGGTCTCGAGCAAGAAAACCTGGGTCATACATGGACCGGTGCAATAGAGTCGAGTGCCTTGGAAACAGCCTCATTATAGGCTGCCACCACCTCACCCATACCTACCGCACATACAACACTCACACCAGATAGAGCCATCACTGCTATCAGTCCCTCTGGGGACAGCCCCTTCAAAGGACAGTAGTGGTCCATCTCCACAGGTGAGGGACTAGCCGGGGAGGCCCTGAATGAAATTCTCACTGTGTAATGAGTCAGTCAACTGATCAGATCAATGCTAAGATCAGAGACCTCAAGCCCCAGTGAGAACACTAAGTCCAAGGCATGGCCGTGGCTGTGGGTTGCAGAAGCAGATGCTTGTGCATGGCCCAGCGAGGACATCGACCGGAGGAAGTCATAACCAAATTGTGAATTTTCATTGTCGATCCAGGCATCGAAGTCACCCAGAACCAGCCATCTGAGTAATTCCAACACCTTCTCGGCAACAAAGTCCACAACTTCCTGCAGAAACTCCCCCTCATGCCCCAGAGGCCAGTATACGAGAAGGATTCTGGAGCCTGCACTTGGAACCCTGTGCATTGCCATGCATTCAAATGATGAAGTGGAACCCACTGGGTGCATGGAGAAGTTTAGGTCAGATCTAAAACTGATGGCCACTCCCACACCCCTGTGTTCCCTCCTCTGGCAGTGCACTATGGAAAACCTGGGCAGGATAGATGCTGCCAGTACTGGACCCATGTCATCCCCCAGCCAGGTCTCTGTAATGCAGGCCAGATTGACTGAGGGAATCAAGTCCACAATCATTGCAGTCTTGTTTCCAATCGATCTGGCATTGCATAGCACCACCCAAAGGGGACTTGTGGAGGTTGCCGGTCCATTGGTTACCTGCCCACTTGGTCCAGTGGGAACCCTAGGTATAGGGACCAAACATGTCTGGCCTTTCTCCAGGCTCCATTTTACCCTAGGGTGCCTCCTGGACCTGACCACCCTAATGCAACTCGCTCCTGCTGTACCCCCAGCTCCCCATTGCCTACCATCATGCTGTCTGCCAATCCCGACCTACTACCATGCCTAAGTGCTGTAGCTGACAAAGGGAGGTCAATGAAAATGCAGAGGTCAAGCAGCAGTGATGCCGTATAGATAATCCGTAGGGCCCTAGAACTAAGGCACATCACAACTGAGACAAGAGGTCAGCTCACCCCAAATAAAATCCCTTCCCCAACAAATCAAATAAAAAAAATAACTAACCCCTCCCAACACAAAACCAACACATAAAATAAAATTACGCAGAATACCCAAATAAAAGGAAACAAACTAACAATTACCCCTCTTTATAACCTAGCCCTCCCAAACTCACTAGCATATAATTACACAATAGAACACCTAAAATTCATTTATAGGAGAATACAGAGCAGTGCTGTGGAAAACAGAGTTCGAAGAAAAGTCCGGCTTCTTCTAATGAGCAGTTTCTGGAATTAACTGCAACTGTGTTCCAATAAAATGCCATCAGAAATAAGTCCTCATCAGTCTTTGCAGTGATCAGCAGTATCCTCAGTAGCCTCCCACCAGAACTGAGGTAGAGAGACTAAAAAAGGAGCAGTGCTCTCCCCACCACACTCCCAAGATATTAATATAATACTGCAAAAGCTGGAGGATTTTTTTATAAGAGTAGAGAGGATTGCAAAGGAGTCGTTAATCAGTTTTCCCCTGTGATGCCCTCAGATTAGGGATGTCACAGTATGATGACTTCATGATATACTATGATATTAGAAATCGTGGTATTGATACTGTTGGCAATTGTGGATACCGAGATAGCCATAGCTCATAGTTTACAGCTGCATTTAGACCTTTCAACAAATGTTTGTGTTTTTTAGGGACTACTGTCCTTTCCACGACAACGCTCCCTAACACAAGAGTTTGAGGAGACTTCTTTTTTTGTGTGCAAAACTGACTAGTTCTGTAATATCATGATAACCATGGTATTGCATGTTATGGTTATCGTATCATTAAAATTTTGTACTGTGACATCCCTACCCCAGATGTCTCTTGTGGTGGTGCAGCCGGAGAACCCACCAGGCAGGCTGCCATCCTCGATGTGGTGCTCACCGACTCAGAGGTAATAGGAGCGGTGTGGGTAGGGGAGCCACTAGGAAACAGGGACCATAACTCTGGTTTGAGATAGCCACTGGGACCGATTAACCCCCAATTGAAGGTTGAGTTAATTGATTTTAGAAGGGCAGACTTCAACAGGATGAAGGAGTTGGTTTGGGACAAGCTAGTCAGGGTAGATCACATAGGAGGGGTGGAGGAGAAGTGGGAGACAATAAAGGGGGCCATTCCTGAGGCATCAAGGATATGCCTAAAGACAGTAACCAAGAGAAACGGGTACAGGCGACCAGTGTGTTTCTTTGAAAGGGGTCATAGTAGCAGTGAAGGCTAAAAAACAGGTCTTCATAAAGTACAAAGAAAAGCAGGGGGAAGAAGAATGAGGAGAATACCAACTGAGAACTAGGGAAGCTGGGAGGACAGTTAAGGAAGCTAAGGCAGACACTGAGCTATGTAATGCTGAAGTAGTCAGGAGTGGGGAGAAAAAATTCTTCAGGTGTATTAGGGATAAAAGGAAGAATGGGGAAATTGTTAGGCTATCGGAGGAAGGTAGGGTAACATAGAAACATAGAAGTTGACGGCAGATAAGGACCGCAAGGCCCATCCAGTCTGCCCATTTCTTTTTCTACCTTATAAATGTGCCATCGGCCTTTGCTCTGTCAGTGACCTATCTATTCATAGTCATTTGTATTGCTCCCTTATGCCTATCCCATGCCTGTTTGAAGCCCTGCACTGTATTCATAGCCACCACTTCTTGTGGTAAGCCATTCCATGCATCTACCACCCTTTCTGTGAAAAAATTTCCTCACATTCCCCTTAATCGGCCTCCCTCTAATCTCATGCTGTGTCCTCTTGTCCTGCTATTTTCTTATATTTAAACATGTTGGACTCTTTCACCTTGTTTATGCCCTTAAGGTGTTTAAATGTCTCGATCATATCACCTCTCTCCCTCCTTTGCTCAAGGGTATACATATTGAGCTCCGTTAATCTGTCCTCATATGTCTTCTGATGCAGTCCCTGCACCATTTTGGTTGCCCTTCTCTGGACTGCCTCAATTTGGTTAATGTCCTTGTGAAGGTGTGGCCTCCAATACTGCATGATACTCTCCAGATGGGGCCTAACCAATGTCTTGTACAGAGGTATTACCTCTCTCTTACGACTTGTGATAGCCCTACTAATACACCCTAACACCCCCCTAGCCTTACCTACTGCTTTAGAGGTCTGCTTGGATGATTTTAGGTCATCAGTGATGATGATGCCCAAGTCTCTTTCTTCCTTTGTGACTGCTAGCAACTCCCCTCCCAGCCTATAAGTGGCTTCAGGGTTTCTCTTCCCTATGTGCATGATTTTGCACTTCTTTGCATTAAATCCCAGTTGCCACTCTTCTGACCATTCTGCTAGTTTATCCAGATCTCTTCTCATTCTGCCCACCCCATCTGGATCATCTACTCTGTTGCAGATCTTGATGTCATCTGCAAACAGACAAGCCTTACCCTCTAGTCCATCTCGCGAGGTCACTAATGAAGATGTTGAATAGGACTGGCCCCAGGACTGATCCTGAGGTACCCCACTTGTGACTTGCATCTCTTCTGACTGTATACCATTTACCACCACTCTCTGTTTTCTGCCAGTCAACCAGTTTGCCACCCAGTTGACCAACTTCTGACCCACCCGAGCCTACCTAGCTTATTTATCAATCTTCTATGTGGAACAGTGTCAAAAGCTTTGCTGAAGTCAAGGTAGGCGACATCAACTGCTCCCCTTGGTCCACCACTCTGGTTACCCAGTCAAAGAAATCTATGAGATTAGTTTGACAGGACCTTCCTTTGTAAACCCATGCTGTCTTGGATCCTGTGCCCTATGGATTCCAGGTGTTGCACTATCCTTTCCTTAAGGAGTGCCTCCATAATCTTGCCCACTACTGAGGTAAGACTGACCGGTCTGTAGTTCCCGCCTCCTCCCTGCTACCACTCTTGTGGGTGGGATCACATGAGCCCTTCTCCAGTCTTCTGGGACCTCTCCTGTGCTCAGAGACTCACTAAACAATTCTGCTAATGGCTCTGCTAGTTCCTCCTTTAGCTCCTTAAGTACCCTGGGATGTATGCCATCAGGTCCCATTGCCTTATCCCCCTGAGCTTAAAAGCTCTTGTAGGACCCTTTCTTTTGTGAAGGGAGTAGTGCTCACCTCCCTTCCCCTGTGTCCATGATGCTGAGCTGTGGGCCCTGCCCTACCTTCTCTTCAGTAAATACTGAGCAAAGTATCTATTTAGGATAGATGCCTTTACAGGGTCCTCCTCCTCACATGCTCCCTTTTCTCCATTAAGCTAGCAATACCCACTCTGGACTTTCTCCTTTCACTAATGTATCTATAGAAAGTCTTGTCACCTTCTTCCACTGTTCGTGCTAGTGTTTCCTCAGTTTGGGACTTTGCCTGCCTTACTGCCTTACCTGCTTCCCTTAGGGCAGTTTGGTATGCCTCCTATCTTCATCCGCTGTGTTCCCTTATATTTTCTGAAGGCCAGCCTTTTGGCTCTGACCTTTTCTGCTACTGTATTTGAGAACCAAGTGGTTTCCTTCTTCTTTGCACTTCCTTTTCTGTCTAACACAATGGGATGTTGCTTCAAGTATTGTATCCTTAATGCTTGCCCACTTTGCCTGTACCTCCTCACCTGTGTTTCTTTTTGCCAGGGCTAGCTTAACTCTGTTGGCCATCTTATCAAAGTCAGCTCCTCTGAAGTCCCATATTTTGCCTTGGAATGAGGTGATTTAGATGTAGTAGCCAAATTGAACCATACCATGTGATGGTCACTGGCCCCAGGTGACCTTCTACCTGGAGATCTGTGATCCCTTCTTTGTTAGTCAGTACTAGATCTAGGATAGCCCTGTCTCTTGTGGGTTGCTGTACCAGTTGTTTGAGGCCCCCCTGCAGGGAATCCACTATGTGTCTAGTTCTGGCCGATGTTCCTGCTGGTATTGACCAATCTGTATCTGGCATGTTGAAGTCTCCCATTATCAGAACCTCCCCTTTAGCTGTCATGTTTTGTATATCTTCTAACAGTAATGTGTCTATGTCCTCCCTCTGGTCTGGGGCCTGTAGACAACCCCAGTTCTTATGGCTGTCCCATTTCCTGTTTCCAGGGTGACCCACAGTTCTTCTGGCTCCTTATGTGTATTCTGAATTTCTGTAGCTTTGATATTTTCATTATTACCATAGGGCCCTCCTCCCCTTTGCACCTCGGTCTCTTCTGAACAATACATAGCCAGGTACTGAAGTCTCCCAAGTGTGGTTACTGGTAAACCACGTCTCACTAGTGCTACTATGTCCAGTTTAGCCTCTGACATTATTGCCTGCAGGTCTGGGATCTTATTTCCCAGGCTGTGAGCATTTGTGTACATGATTTTCCATTGGCCAGATTTTGGTGTGTTAGTTGTTGGGTGAAGTTGGCATTACCCCTGTGCATCGTATGGGAGACAAACCTTTTTCTTACCTGGTGATGCAAATGAGCAGCAAACATGCTGAATTCCTGTTTGACCACTAGCTGAGGGAGGTGTTCTTCCCATACGTGTGGTGCTGCACCTCTCCCCATTTGCTAGTTTAAATATTCTGCAAAGACGTCAAACTTCTGCCCCAATGCACTGACTCCTCTTTAGTCAGATGCAGTCCATCAAATTTAAAGAACTTTCGCTCCCAGAACTGTTGCCAGTTCCTACAAATCTGTGTCCTTTTTCTGGCACCAGTCCTTGAGCCACGTGTTTAGCTCCCTATCTCCCCTTCTCTGACCTTCCGTCCATCTGCTCCCTTCTCCCAGACTGGCAGGATCTCAGAGAAGGAGATGCAGACGAAATAGATGATAGTTTGTCACCCAGCCTAGTCAGGTGTTCCTTGGTCTCCACAACTGACCGGCTGGCGAGATCATTAGTCCCTATGTACTAGGACATCAATGTTTTCTCCTGCTTTGTGAACAATTTTAGCAATGCGGTCAGTGTCTCTCCATGCTGATGTACCTGGGAGACATCTGACCATCACCCCTGGCTGGAGATGGGTATCAACTCCCCGAATCATGGAGTCTCCTATGATCAGAAGGTTTTTGGATTTCCTTTGTGCTTGTTTAGTTTTGGTTCCTGATTTGGGTGACAGAGGAGGTGGGCAAAAGGCAGCCATCCTAAATGACTACTTTTGCTTTATCTTCCTTAGAGAGGACAGTAGGCACTTACCAGAGAATGGCATTAAGCCAGCTGCTAAAGGGGTCTCCAAGATGAGGCTGTCAGTATTTACCAGCAAAAGAGTCTGGAAAGGGTTAGCAGCCCTTAAGATAGACAGGGCCCAGGGACTGTCCAGGATGCATCCGAGGGTGCTGAGAGAGCTGGCAGTGGAACTGGCAGAACCCCTGGTAGGGCTATTTAGTAGTTCACTACAGACAGAGGTAGTTCTGAAAGACTGAAGGTAGACAGACGAGGGTCTGCTTCACAAGTTGGGGGGGGCAGGGAGCAGGTAGGGAACAGACTTGCCAGTATTACCTCAGTTGTAGGGAAACTGATGGAGTCAGTAGTCAAGGAGGACCTTGTGGACTACCCGGAGAGCAATGGCCTCCAAGATAGTAAGCAACGTGAGTTTGTGGCGGGGAGGTCTTGTTAGACGTACCTAATAGTTTTCTTCGGGAGACAAAGACACTGGATGGAGCCACACTATGGATCTGCTGTATTTTGATTTCAGAAGAGCACTTGACTCAGTACCTAACAGGTGATTGCTGAAAAAGATGGAGGATCTGGGAGCAGCAGGGGATATAGTAAGATGGGTAGGAAATTGGCTGAGGGAAGACAGCAAAGGATCGTGATAAAGGGGGTTAAATCAGGGGAATGGGAAGTCCCAAAGGGGTACCATAGGGATCTGTCTGGGCCAGTCCTCTTCAGTACGTTCATGAGTGCCATTGGAGAAGGGATCCAGGGCACAATGTGTCTCTTCGCAGATGACACAAAGCTCTGTGGGAGGGCAAACAGTGACAAGAGAATTGGGGAAATGCAGAGTTAACTGCATAGACTGGAGAGGTGGTCTAAGGTCTGGCCGTTGAAATTCAACACCAAAAAAGTGCAGACTGATGCACCTGGGGAACAAAAACCCCAGGACAGAGTACTTGATGGGAGAGGTTAAGCTGAGCACTAGGAGTCATCATTAGCGACACCCCCAGACAATTAGATCAATGCAATAAGGCCATTAATAAGGCAAATAGGATGTTAAGGATGTATCTGGAGAGGTATGGGGTCCATGGACAGGGTTCCTCCAGGCTCGAAGAGGGTTTGTATTTACTTTGATCTATGTGTCACATAGGCCAGGATTAATATAAGCCTACCTTGGGTTGTAGGACCCTAATAATGTACTTTAATAATTTCCTGTTGTGGCTGCCCGATGCCTCTGTGGAAACATGTTGCACTTCCATGCTGGTGACCCAGATTTGGAAGTGAGCCCAGGTATGTCAGGATGGGGCAGCTAGACTGGAGATTGTTCTCAAGGGGAGTGCAGATCAGCCAGGGAACTAAACTGTTTGGATGTGGTGCAGCAGCGGCCCTTCCACAGCAAGCCAGGGAGTTTGTTTTGTCGTCTGGGGTGGTGTTAGCCCAGCAAGCACTGCTGATGTCTGAGGCCAACAGGCTACGCCCTAGATCAGTGGGATGGTGGGCGGGGATTGGGAAAAGGGAGAGGTCCACAAGAGAAAAATCATATGTGCTGTAACCTCCAAGAATGATGGTCTACGTGGTCCTCTGGCTTTGCACTGTGGAGATCCCCACTGGCCATGTCAGCAGGGGAAGTGGCAGTCGGGGCTGGGGATCGGTGGGAAACCCAGAGGACAGGAGCAGGCAGTGGTCGACTGGCCAAAAACATTTATAAACATTTTTTCCCCTATTAACAGTGATGGGGTCGGTGCAGTGGGCAGCCATGTTTGTTTCGTCATGCGCCCAGTGGTTATGCAAAACCAGTCTTTTTGAACAAGCAAAACTGTATGGGCTGCTTTGATCATACAGATGACAGTAATTCAGTGGCCGATGGTGTGCTAGCCAGATAGTTGTGCAAGCAACTCTTTGTATGGTGCCTGGGGTATTTTGCACAACAAAGTTGAATTGCTCTCTTAATATGGCAAGTTTCACTTATTGGGTATTTAAAGATAAAATTAATTGTTTTGTTTGCCAAGTGTGTAGCACTAGATGCCCAAGTTATATACATAGTGATCGGTTGTTGTTTTTTTAACATCCCTAGAAGTTTTTTTCTAGGTAACTTGTACTGCTGCTTTAAAGCCTGACTCACGAGAATAAAAACAGAGATAATTTTGTTTTATCTATTTTTAGGAGGCTTAGGAGTTCTCACTGTAATTCAACACTGGATGTGCATTTTAATGGTTGGACAGGGAAATACTCACAGGAGGTGTCACTGCTGTTACCATTCTTGTTAATACTAGAAGTATGGTAGAAAGCAATGAGCTCATTTATTACTGCCAGTTTGCTGGTGCTGTTCGATTTCCATCATCATAAGCTCATATAATTTAGCAGAAGAAGCAGGCTTTATGATATATATTGTATCTAACGGGTTTTCTTACCATTGTTCCGTATACTTTTCTTGTTGTTTCTTCATGTTATAAACCTTTGAACATAAAGCAAAGCAAGCTTTATTTATATACTGTAGCATCTTTCATAGCCAAGGCACTGTACATAGTATAAAATTACAGTATAAACCATAATATAACATTTTAAAAACAATCAAGTTATCATTTAATTAGGGAAGGCCAGAGAAATTAAATGTGTTTTCAGCATTGATTTAAAGCTGCTGACAGTCAGGCATTCTCTAACTGATGAGGTAGAGAATTCCACAGGGTCGGTGCTGCAAATGAAAAAGCACGAGCTCCAGATGTTTTAAAACAAACCCTGGAAATCTCTAACAATCCTTCATCGGCGGATCGGAGAGAGCAATTGGGGGAGTAGGGAGTCAGGAGATCTTTCAGGTAGTCGGGTGCCTGTTCATGTTCATAAAGTGGAGTACTTTTGTGCCCCACACTACTAACATGAGACCATGAGGTCCCAATTTACTAATTTGCACAGTAAAATTATTTTTGTCAACTTCCTTTAGTTGTAACCAATGTTACTATTTGGTTGATCCTGCAGCCCCCCTTCCAACCCCCGTGATGACATTACATAGGGACTCCTCGGCAGAGTCATCTAAGCTCTGCATTTTTAGTTTAATCGGGTGCTGTATATTGCATATTGCAGCACTTTATGCTTCTGACACTGCCAGTGCCAGTTCCCCTACCTGAGCTCTATAGATTGGCACCTGCAAGATTTGCAGCGTAAAATGCTGCAGTGCGGAGTACACACCATTAAGCATAAAATACAGGGCTCAGATGACCACTGCAACTGGGTCCCTTGGCACATCAGAGACTTGGGCAGGGGACACTATGAAATTTGTTTCACGCCAGCATGGCTTGGGGGTGGGGTGGCGGGTGGGTGGTGCAGGATCAGACAGCTGTTAACATAAACCGTAACTAAGGTAAGTTGACAAAAAACGTTAACTGAGCGAATTAGTAAATAGGAACCTCGTGGTCCTATGTCAGTAGCGGGGGCACTTGACTATTCCCCTTTAAAAAATAACTTATTGACTACTTAGTACCAAATTGCTTTATAAGAAATTGACTGCAATATCTGGTTTGTTCCAGATGTTTCCAAGTAAAATATACCAGAAATAGTTATTTCCTTGTCAGTTTTTCTATTTGCCAGAAGGACTGCATTATTGGAATGTTGGGTTGTTCGTAGAGATGTAAACCTGTCTGCCAGCACTATCGATGACCTTTTTTTGGGTGAATGAGAATTGAGAACTGACTGTCATTCAAGTAGACCTTTGATAACTTTTACATATTTTAAATGGGACATGTTACAACCAGAGGTGTCTATTAACTAGAAAGGCTGTGGTCAGAATGGTGCTAGTGTCTTGGGTATGAGCTTGAATCGTTGCACTGCTTATCAGCATGAAAGTTAAATGCTAGTATCAGTGTTCAGTTTCATATTTGTGAACCAGAAGACGAGGGATTTCTCCATACAGACTAGGTACCACCCGGAAGAGAAGGAAACAGCAGTGTGTTGGTTAATGCTGCTGCTTGTACTGCTGTGCCTGTGTGTTGCTTGGTGGCGCTGTGATGGCATGCCATGCAGGTGGTTTGCAGAAGCACTGCTTCAGCTACCAGTGAGTGATACCATGCACCACTGACAGGGAGCTGCATTTCAGGGGTGAAGAGACATCAGGGAAAACAGGGGATAGTAAGCATTCACTGGAGATAAAGCAGGTAGATTTTGCTACCTAGGAAGGATATTTTGGTCTGTAAACCTTGATGGGAGAAGGGATTAAGTTTTATATCTGTATATTTTATTTAATGATTTGGAACCCAGCAGTCACAGCCACTGCCCCCAACTGATGACCAACACCCAGTCAAGTCTCCTGATCTGGACCCCAACAAGACCCCTTACCTGCCTCTTTTGACCTCCCCATGGTAGCATCTTCAGAGGTGGGCTCCCCTACCTCCAGGCAACTTTGGGCTTGGTGACAGGAGGGAGGCTTCTCATGCTAGGCGGACAGCAGGGGCAAGAGTGATCCATCAGGGCCCAGGGTGTTTGCCTTATTTTGCTCCCAGTCCTCCCTTGGAGGGCGGCGTGGTATGCTCCCAAACTCATGCAGACAACAGACATGCATGGGTGCATGTTTCATGTCTGTCCCTATCACTACTTAGCCCCCATTGACACTCCACCCATAAAACCACAGCTGATGCTAGTGTGGTAGGTTACAGCCCCCATTGCCTCTCCACCCATAAAACCACAGGTGGTGCTAGTGCAGTGGGTTATAGTCCCCATTGCCACTCCACCCATAAAATCACAGGTGGTACTAGTACAGTGGGTTACAGATGCCCTCTGTGCCCAGAGGAGAACGTCCTCTGGGACACTCGACTTGCTTCCCTCTAGCTTGCCTCTGACTCCCTGGGCTTCTTTCTCAACTCAGGTCACCAACATCATGAATGGTAACTGAATCACTGCACGTATTGGCCAGCCTAGGAAGTCTTAGTTTACCAGTGCTCCCATTAACTCCACTGTAAAGATCCCTGGGTCCCAGGACCACTGAATTGGACTTGAGACTCTTAACTAGAAGAGCTGGGTATTCTGATGACCCAGTGGTTGCTCATTGCGCAAACATGCGGGCAGCTCGAGTGCAGTCCCAGATCTCTTCTTGTCTGGTGACCTGCAGTCAGGAGTGCTGCTGACAGGAGCACTATTGGCCATGAGAGGTAGGGAGGCACAATCCTTCCTCCCCCACAGCAACACTTGTCGCAGGTCATGGAGGACTTGGAAATCCAGTCCAGTTCATCTTTATTTACAAAGCACCCATCCAAAATAGCTGTGAGTACTGTACAGAATTAAAATGTACACAAATTTCAAGTACATCAAGTATAAGTGAGTCATAAGTACAATACATGGCAAGTGTCCCTGCCCCTCTAGAGAGTTGCTGCCTGGGAGGAGCTAGGGAAAGAGGGATAAACAACAATGGAGGAAGAATCCATGGCCTACAGATGACAGCATCTGGTGCTATCAGGCTCTGTAGCGCAAAAAAATTAGCTGTGCTGTGGTTGTTGGGGCTGGGATGTTGTTGGTTATGGGTTCAAAGGGGGACTGCCATGGTGCAAGGAGTACATATTATAGGGGCACATTAGCGCCCCTATAGTTAGGGTTGAGTATGGTGTTTAGTGTTAAACCCCTAACTTTGCCCCCTTTCAGTGGAATTACATGAAAATTTGCATGCGTGGTCAGGGAGGGGGCATGGTCTTTTGATTTGGCAAGTTTTGTGATGGTCGGATGTCTGAACAGTGCAAAAAGTGGGAAAATCAGGGTTTTTGGTCTTTTGTTGTTTGTTTTTTTTCTCTCACCTACAGTCCAGACAGTTTGGAATTCTTTTCTAAAATTTTTGTGGTACAAGGGACTTGCCGTAGGAAGAGGCCTTCTTTGTTCCCAAGATACAAGGATTTGAAAGTTTGGTTCTGAGCAGGCTCAGTAACATCTCTAGTTTTTATGTCTTTTGTGAGATTCAACTCTTATGTCATGAGCTGAAACTCTTCTTTCATGAGACGGATCTTATGTTGTTTTTTATTTAAAACAAAATGAAAAAATCGAACATATGACAACAATTCTGGAGTTTGTTTTTCAAGTAATGGTTTTGGGAGCTCCCCTGAACCCTAGATGGGAGGTCTTAGTAAAGGTTCCTAGTTCTTCTTTCATGGGCCAAAATTCTTCTTTCATGAGTCTCACGAAAGAAGAATTTCAGCTCACGCAAAAGGAATTGAATCTCACAAAAGAAGAAATTTCTCGTTTCATGATCTTGTTTCATGAACTTCTTTCATGAGCTTTCTTGTTTCATGATCTTCTTTCATGATATTTCTTCCTTCTTATCTTGTTCGTGAAGTAGATTCCTCTTTCGTGAGCTTCTTTTGTGAGATTTCTTCTTTTGTGAGACTATACAAAAGAAGAAAATCTGCTCACAAAAGAAGAACTTTGTCTTTTCTTTAGAAGAACAGTTTTTGTTTACTGTATAAGAAGGTAATTTTAAAAGATTTTTGCCTGAAATATTCAATGTGGCCTTTTTTGATCATATCTCATGAACTAGGAAGGTGACATTTTTCAAATCCAGCCTGGAAAGGTGATTTTCCAATCTTTTGGGCAGGATTTGGAAAATATCACCTGTCTGGTTCATGAGGTGGGGGCATAAATAGACTGTCCAACAAAGTGTGTGTGCGTGTGTGTGTGTGTGTGTGTGTGTGTGTGTATATGTGTATATATATATATATATATATATATAATATATTACAAAAAGTTATGCAGGAAGGGTCCTGTGTGTCTGTATCTGTAGCTGCATGGAATGGAGTGTGTAGTGACCAATTCGTTTTTTTGCAAATGGGGATATCAGGGAGATATGGGTAGGCTTCTGGACAGAGTCTTTTAAAGTTGATCATGCCACTAAGAAAGTGTGTGCTGCAGTGTCTGCAGCAATTTTTGTTGATCTGGCCAAAGCCTTCAACTCTGTGTCCCACTCGCTTCTCTTGGACAAACTGAGAAATGCTGACCTCACTGCCCCTGCTGTTGCTTGGTTTAGCCCTTACCTAACTGGCCATCTACCATCGGTACAGGTTGGCAGTCCCCTGTCACTCCCCTTCCTATCCAATCTAGGGTTCCACAGGGCTCCATCATTGGACTCCAGCTTTTATCAGTCTTCCTCTGTGACCTCCCTTCTGCCTGTGTCAACTCAGAAATACACATGTATGCAGATGACACAGTCATCTTCTCCTCTGGTCCTTCCCTGCAGCTGTAGAAAACCTGCTCCAGCGGGACTTCAACAATGTCCTCCACTGGTTTCAGTCTAACCAACTTAGAGTTAACATTAAATGACCTTTGGTACCAGTCAGACTCTAGCCAGATTCATTGTCCCCCCCCGTCTTCTCCACTCCAGATGGCACTCCATGTGAAGTGGGTCATTTCTTTAACTACCTGGAGTTGTGTCTCGACAGTATGCTTGACTTCTCAGCCCACATTGATGCCATCCATGCCAGGCTCCATCGCAAGCTTGGTGTCCTCTATCATTACAAAGACTGCCTGTCTCCGCATCTCTGCATGTCCATAGGTAGTTGATTACCAAAATGGTGCTCACTGTCTTCGACTATGCGGATGTAGTAGTCTATGGCTCTGCCCCCTTTACTTCCCTCATCAGATTGGATACCCTCTTTGAAGCCTTCTGCCGTTTTGCATCTAACACTCCTCCATGCACACATCATTGTTCGCTTTACTCCTCCCTTTTCATCCTCCCGCTACCATCTCACCAACAGACCTGTTGCACTAGATTCATTTCCAAATATTGGTTCAACACCCTTCCCTCCTATGTCTCCCCACTCCTATCCCAAATTCCCCCTGCCTCCCACTCTCTCTCTGTTCTAGGGATCATCACACTTTTGCCATTCATCACCCATGCTCCTCTGCTGGGCAGTCTGCATTCTCCTATAGGCTTCCTTCTCTCTGGAACAAACTCCCCTCCTCCCTCCATCTCTCCCCACCCTTTAACTCTTTCAAATGCCTGCGGAACTTCAACCCCTCCTCCTCCACTTGGTCCTATTACCCTTGAAGTCTTGATTTAACCCATACGAGTTTTTGGTGGTGATTCTAAGCATTGCCAAAGTTCTGTGCACTTTGTTTAGTTGTGGTAATGCAGATTATCTTTATTATTATAACACAGTGCTCATCTGTCTGTCCAGATGATGTTTTGCTATTGTCTCCCCCTTCCTCAGGTCAAACTTGGAAATGAGCCTGTGCTCAGTGTGCCATTCCCAGTTACTAATTTTTTAAATGAATGAATGAATGAATGAATAAATAAATAGGTCTCTGTCAGGCATGCCATGCTATGATGATGGCCAGCTTTGGTCACTCCCAGATGGGAGTCTTTGAAACCATCCTTCCTAACCTCCCACCTGAGGAGCAGTCATTGGTGGTGGTCATCAGAGACCATGGTCAGTCACTGGCTAAACACCAGGTCCAGATGGCCTTGGACATGGGTGACCCATATGCTTGTGCCGTGGCTGCAGCTGTCTCCATGCATTACAGGGTCTGACTGCATCTGTCCATCTTTATGGTAGACACTCGGCACAGGCTGGCCAGTATCCCTTTCCTGGGTACTGACGGAAGGACATCTCACCTGTACTGAGAAGTCGAGTGCCACCCTGGATTCTGTGGCATCGTCCCAGAAGGACACAAAAAAGAGACCTAAGAAGCAGGCTTTCCAGTATTGGTCCTTTCAACCACAGCCTCTTTAGCAACAGCCACAGCAGGGTCAGTGCCAGGCCTGTCAGCCCAAGTCCAGGAGCCAGGGTCCTAAAAAGGGGGGAGAGGGGTTGGAGTGGTGGTGCCCCTCTGACTGCAGCTGCCAGTGCCCCCCGCAAAAGCTGCCCTGTGACAGGTTAGGAGGTGTCATCCCTTCACCCATCCTGTCCCTCTCTGCACTCTGTGTAGCAGGCAGATTATGTCTCCTCTTGCCACACAGGTCTGCTGTCACAACAGACAAGTGAGTGTTGGATGTAGTGGGTAGAGATTTGCCTCTGGACTTCAAGGCTCTCTTGCATTATTGCTTCCATACACCTCGGTAGTCCAGGGTGTCACTGGACACACTGTTCACTGTGTGGGAGGACATTCTCAGCTCCTTGCAAAAAGGTGCAATTGCTTGTGTCCCAGATGCCCTGGCTAGTCAGGGAGACTTGTCTAAGTACTTCCTCATTTTGAAATGGGGGGGGGGGGCAGGCACCCCATAGTAGATCTACTTGATCTGAACCAGTTCATACAGAAGCACAAATTCAGGATGGTCATCTTGAAACATATTATTCCATCTCTGGAGCAAAGCATGTGGTTCTGCTCCCTGGGCTTCTAGGATGCGTTGTTCTACATCCCAGTCTGTCCGTCCCACTGCTGGTATCTCTGATCCTGAGCAGAAGGAGACCCATACCAGTTCCAGTTCATGCCCTTCAGCCTCTCCTCAGCACCCAGGGTCTTCTGCAAGTGTATCACAGTGGTGGCAACTTACCTGAGGCACTTAGGCATCAGTGTTTCCTTGCCTGGACAACTGACTGCTAGCTGGTCCATTCAAAGAGGCAGTTGAGAGGTCCAGAAATCTGGCCCTTCAGACCTGTCGAGACTTGGGCCTGCTGGTCAGCCCAGACAAGCTTGAACTGGTACCCATACAGATGGTCAAGTTCACTGGGGAAGAAACAGAGTCTGTGCAGGCCAAGGCCCACCTCCCTGCGGACTGAGCACTGGATCTTACTTCATTTGCCTGATCATTTCAGGTTGGGCTCTCACGCCTACCCTGGGATTTTCTGAGGCTGCTGGGGTACATGGTGTCCTGCACCAGCATGGTCTGGTGGGCCCAGTAGTGGGTGTGCCAGTTGAAGTGGTAGTTGGGCCATCAGTGGTCCCATCTCCTAGGCTACCTGGATCAGTTGGTTTTGATCACCTGGCCAATGTGGGATGCTATCCAGTGGTAGCTGATCTCCGAACACCTGGAGGATGGAATCCCATTTGTCTGCCCAGAACCGTCTGTTCTGCTTATGATGATGGTCGCCTCTCTGGTGGGGTGGGGAGCACACCTGGGAGACCACAGAACCCATGGGCTTTGGTCACCCTGGGAGTCCCATTAATACCTGCTGGAGCTCTGTGCAGTGTGGGTTGCCCTGACAGAATTTGTTCCTCTAGTGAAGGATCAAGTCCAGATGTACTACACCATGACCATGTTCCACCTGAACAGGCAGGGCAGAACACATTCCCTTCCCTTCTGTCGGGAGGCCCTCAGCACCTGGACTGTCATGCACTGTCTGGGTGCAGATCTTCTGACTATCCCTGTCACAGGAGAGAACATTCAGTTGGCAGACACTCTCAGCTGGGCTGGAGAGAGGTCACGCAAGAGGTCCCTGAATCAGGAAATGGTGGACCACCTGTTTTCCCTGTGGGGCACTCCTCTGGTGGACTTGTTTTCCTCCTGGGAGAACGCCTAACTGGGGCTGTTTTGTGCTCTCCCCTCCCCACAGTCTGAGATGCTGTTGGGGAATGCCTTTGCGAGGCCCTGGACCCCAGGCTTTGTGTATGCCTTACCCCCTTCCCCTTAATTCATAAAGTGGTGATCAAGGCCCAGCATGATTGGGCACAGATGATCCCGATCACTCCAGACTGGCCAAGGCAGTTCTGGTAGCAGCCTCAGCAGCAGACCTCTGTGGTGACTGCTTCTCTGCCCAGATCTGCTGACCAGACTTCAGGGGACAGTCCTGCACCCAGACCCTGCGGTCCCTGCATCTTATGGCCTGGTTCCTGAATGGCTAGAGTTCCAGGCCTTGGGTCTCCCAGATGGTGTGCTCCACATTATGGAGGTCTCCAGAAAGGATTCGACTTGTAGATGCTATGCTTCTTAAGGAATATATTTTCCATTTAGTATCAGGGAAAGGAGATTGATCCCCTTGTCTGCCCAGTATCTAGCATTCTGGACTGCCTGTGGTCCCTCTCACAGTTGGGACTGTGGGTGACGACTCTTAAGGCACACCTGGCAGCCATCTTTTCTTACCGGGCATGGGCTGGTAAGCTGACGGTCACCCATGAGAAGGTGGTTGGGCACTTTTTCAAGGGCCTGGACCCACCTGTCCCCTCTGATGTGTGAGCCTCCTCCACCGTAGAACCATCTGCTGATGTTGGCTATGCTCAGAGGCAAGCTGTTCAAGGTGATGTACAAGCATGATATGTCACACCTGCCATAGAAGATGACCTTCCTGGTGGCTATCACATCCGCCAGAAGGATTGGCGAACTCTAGGCACTCTCAGTGAAGTCTCCCTATCTAGGTGTGACATACTGTGCTCATCCTTTGCCCCAACCTGAAGTTCCTCCCGATGGTGGTCGGAGTTTTACCTTAGCCAGGGTAATCAACTTACTGGTCTACTTTACTGATCCCACTTTGGAGGCTGACCATAGGTTCCATGCCCTGGACCTGTGGAGGGTATTCTCTTATTCCGAGGAGAGCATGGCTGGAGTTTGGGGAGAGGCTCGCCAGCCATTTAAGACATATGCTGAAGCCATGCCTGGTAGACCTGCAGCTAAGCAGATGATTTGGCACGTGGATAACATCCTGCATCGACCTGTGCTGTAGTTTGGCTGGTAGGGAGCCTCCTGTGGGTCTTGGAGTTCATTCCACCAGACATGCCACATTTCCTCTGTGGCTGCTTCCACGGATGTCCTTATGCAGGAAATCTGCAGGTCTGCTACCTGGAAATCAGCACACAGCTTCACTTCCCATTACTGCATCAACCTTGAGTCATGCCAGGCTGCCAGTTTTGGGACCTTGGTTCTCCACTCTGTTCTCGAAGTAGGAGTGCATGCCTTGTCCTCTTCTCCCAGAGAACTGCTAGGAGTCTGCCAGAGTGTGAATAGTGAACCATAGCCACACCCTTAGAAAAATAGGTTACTCACCTGTAACTGTAGTTGTAGGAGTGGTATATGGTTCACAGCCACACAGTCCACCCGGCATCCCCTGGCAAGTGGCACATGAATCACTGCTTCCAGCGTACAAAGATCTGATGTCGCTGCGCGGAGTTGGGGGGGATATACCACCCTAGTGGTGGGAGGAGCTTAGCTTAAAGTTGTCTGGTGAATTGGCATTTTCCAACAGAACTGCCAGAGTGTGGATGTGAACCATATACCACTCCTTGAACTATGGTTGCAGGTGAATAACCTATTTTTTGGTTCTGTTCTTTTAGTTAGCAGGGCTACCAGACCAGTTTGACATTTTTCATGTAACTCCATGGTGATTTGCTTTTATATTCCTGTAAATCACATTAACTGATTTTGAACCTGTACTCTTTTTTTTTTTAATAACTATGATACAAGAATATGGTAGCAATTTTCCTGTAGTCTTCTCCATATAGATGATAATGTATGGGCAACCATACATAACAAGTCTGTATCTGCATCGAGAGGTTTTATGGCAACCAGGAACCTCGAGAGCGAAGCTCAAGAGGTTCCCTGGTTGTCATAGGAAACTCGAGATGAAGACACAGGCTTGGCTGTGTATGGCTGCCCATACATTATCTTTTGTAGTGTATGGACATCCATGCCCATTTCGGACACCGTGCCTCCTTTCAGTGAACTGGGGCTTGAGGGAGACACTTGAGGGTTGGTGGTGGGCTCAAATTACTGAACTAATGTTGAACTAATGAGTAATACATTTTCCCCTCTGACAGACACTGTCTGCAGAATGTGGGAGTATTATACTAAGAGTGACTGTCTTTTTGCCTTAAATACATCATTTTATTGCTTGCTACTGTTTGTGTATATGATATACTGTACCTGGAGCCCAGTACCTTGTGATTAGGAACAGGAAGAGGAGTCAGTAGTTTTTGAGGTTTGCACCTGAGCTACAACTCAGTAAAAAGGGACTCTATAACTTTTAAATATAGTGGGCACTGCTTTTAGTGTTAACGCCTTGCATGAGATGTTTAGAACACTATTTTAAATTGTTTTAAAAAACTTTGTTGCACAGCCTCGCTGCCTGACCCCTGGGGTAACATCCGGGTTATAGGCAGGCATAAACACTCAGCCTGTGGTGAGCAGGGTGAGCGCGCATCACAGCGTGCGAAGACACGCGCAAAGACACACGCATCTTCATGTGTTTTGTGTGTTTGGTGGAGTTTGGGAAATATATATATTGGGAGAGAAACAGAAGCAGCGTGGTAAGTGTTTACTGCCTCGCAAAGGGATCATAACGCTGAACTACTAGGATCACATAAGGGAGATAACGAATAAAACATACAGGAATGAATGAACAAATTGTCACAAATGATGACAGGGTTGGAATAAAATGTAGAGGCTGCTTTATGTATTATATGACCATGACAGAACCAAATGATAGGGCTTTTAAACGCTTTAAATGTAAACAAAATGAGGACCTTGCCTTGGGAAATAGGCTTATTTAGTATCAGATTAAGTGCACTTGAAAAAAGCCACACAGAGACGTCTAGACATATTGCTCAAACCAACACTAGGGGACAGCAAGAAAAAGAATAAAACTGTTGATTAGAGTACACAAACATCATTAAATAATGTCTCATTATTAATGACTGTAGATCAAAAGGAAAACAGGTCTACGGATACAACTAGTAAAAAAAGGTCAAGAGAAGATTTCAGCTGTGAACCAGAAAATAATTGGTATGAGTCCAAAGTAGGAAAGCTATAAAAAAGGGTAGAAAGGATACGCATTTTGAGATTCCCACATATAACAGCTTTGATCCCCTAGTTGACCTCTCAGACTTACAAGACACTACCTCCTCAATTAAACATATAGGTGAAAGTTCCGAGGATAATATTTCTCAAAATATAAGTTGCAGGTAACAATTGCAGAATGGACCAAAATACCAATGACAGTGCTCATAATCTTATGGAGGTAGATACAGCTATTACCCTAGGGACCAAACAAATATTTGTACTGGGGCACTCATTGGTTAAGCAGCTAGATGGACAGATATGTGAACCAGATAAGACTAATAGAACAATGTCCTGTTTTAGAGGTGCGAAGATAAGGGACATTGCAAGGATGGCTAGGCAAATCTTGCATAATAGTGGCACAGATCCCCTTGTTATTGTCCATGCAGGGGCAAGTAATACAGTGCATCAGGATATTCAGAGCATTAAAGAGATGTATGTAGGGCTCATTAATATTCTGTCAGAGTTGAACTGTGAGATAGCCATATCAGAAATACTACCGATACCAAGGGTGAATACATATACAGAAGAGGAAATTAAACGTGTCAACAACTGGTTAAGGACGTGGTGTCTTAATCAATTTGATGTATAACGCATTGAGAAGACTTCCATGGCGCAAGAGATCTAACTTCCAAAGATGGGCTTCACCTAAACAAGAAAGGCTCCTCTTGTTGGGGAAACAAATAAATGCTCACATAACCGAATATTTATACTAAGATTTGGGGGAGGGGTAGGATGCATTTTGTTAAAGGAAATATCTGACCAAACTCATGAAGGTAATATTAATGGAAATATACAGAATTATAGTCCGAACAATAGAACTCAAATGACTAGAGAAATAACAAAGGTACAAGTGACTGAGAATAAGTTTATAGAACTAAAAGCCCTCCTTGTAAATGCGAGAAGCCTAAGAAACAAAATTGACAGACTTAAATACATCCTAAATGGAGACAGTATTGATATCTGCAGGGTAACAGAGACCTGGTTGACAAATTCGGATTGGGGAACAGATATCCCTGGTTATACTGCTATTATAAAAAATAGGGCTACATCGAAAGGCGGTGCAGTTGCACTTTATATAGAAGTCAGTTTAAATGGTTACGAAGTTACAGATCAAGAAAACTTAAATAGTGAAATAATACAGGCAAAAATGAAAGTAGAGAATAAATGTTTAGATATATATCTATGTTATCGATCCCCAGATCTGGATAATGAAGGTAATAATAACTTCATGGACTTCACTGAGAATATCAAATGATATGAACATCTAGTCCTGATGGGAGATTTTAATTTTCCTAACATATCTTGACATGACTTAAAAGGAAGAACTGAACTGGATAATACATTTTTAGATATTGTCACATAGCATGATCTTGAACAACTTGTTAAGGAACCTACCAGACAACACAACATACTTGATTTGATATTTAAAAACAAAATACTCCGAAGAAACACCGATAGTTGAAGAA
Source organism: Neoceratodus forsteri (assembly GCA_016271365.2). Lineage (NCBI taxonomy): Eukaryota > Metazoa > Chordata > Ceratodontiformes > Ceratodontidae > Neoceratodus > Neoceratodus forsteri. The sequence continues at coordinate 925,861,788 of CM028137.1, forward strand.
CCACTAGGAGACAGTGACCATTGTATAGTCTCCTGGTCCTTTAAGTATTATAACAACACAATAAAAAATGGTATTACAAAAACAAAAACATTTCTGTAGTGCAAACTACCCAAGGATTAAGAAATATTTGATAGAATGGAATTGGGAAAGAGATCTACAAAATAAAGGTACGGAAATAATGTGGGGCATCATTAAAAAGAAAACTGAGTATTGTATAGATACATGGATACCTGACAGGAAAAAATACAGTAATAGTAAAAAAAGAGTTCCTCTGTGGCTCTCAAGAGATATAAAGAAGTTAATCAAGAAAAAGAAAAGAGCATTTAACCAGTATAAGAAAAAACAAACAGCGGAGAGTTGGCAAAGATTTAAGGTAAGGGCAAATAAAACGAAAAAGGCTATAAGAATAGCGAAGGAAAAACTTGACTATAACTTAGCAACAGTGACAAAGGACAATAAAAAAACAATTTTTTAACTGTATAGGATCCCTGAAAGGTAAAGAATTCAAGGTAGGGCCATTAATCAAGGATGATGCCCTAATATGGGACGAACAAAAAATGGCAGATGTATTTAATTCCTACTTCTTAAGTATATACAAAATAAAAGAAGAAGAGAGGCACCAGAAACAGCAATAGTTTTTACTAAAGAAGATCTAATTAATATTATAGAACAAATTAAAAGAAACTCTTCTGCAGACCCTGATGAGATCCCTAACAAATTCCTAAAAGAACTGGTGAACGAACTATCAGAAATATTACTCCTACTATTCAACACATCTATAAGAGAGGGTGTAGCAGTAACGGATTGGAAGATCGCAACTATCATACCAATTCATAAAGGTAAATCCAAACAGAATGTGACTAATTATAGACTTATCAGTTTAACTTCATGCATTGGTAAGATTGTGGAACGTTTATTACAAAATAAAATAAACGAGCATATCGTTCATAGTGGAAATGTAAACATCAAACAGTATGGATTCACAGTGGGTAGATCGTGCCTGAGTAACTTGATAAACTTCTTTGAGCCTGTGAGTCAAGCACTGGATAATACATTACCGGTGGACGTTATATTCCTGGACTATCAAAAAGCATTTGATACAGTCTCTCATAAGGTTTTGATTGAGCAACTGGTAAAAATGAATTTATGTCCTAAAATTGTTAGGTGGTTAAGCACTTGGTTGAAGGATAGAATGCAACAAGTTAAAATTATTGAACATAAGTCAGACTGGGGTACAGTTACCAGTGAGGTACCTCAGGGCTTGGTACTGGGCCCAGTAATATTTAACATTCTGACTGCCAGTATGAGAACTACAGATATTGTTTGGATTAATAAGTACACAGATGATGCCAGACTAGGATGTACAGTGAATGACAACCCTTCAGTTGAAATGTTACAAACTAATCTGAACAACTTGGCATTCTTGGCAACAGAAAATAAATTAATATTCAATACAGATAAATGCAAGGTTATGCACCTGGGGAAAAATAATAAGCAACATATTTTTTAAATAATATTCAATTATAGATGGTTGATTCGGAAAAAGACCTAGGAATAAATACCACAAAGGATCTTAAATTTACAGAACACAACAATAAAACAGTTCAAAAATGTCAAAGTATGATTTCATGCATCCTTAAGCATGTAAAAAGCAGAGAACCAGAGGTGTTGATACCACTCTATACTAGTCTGGTAAGGTCACAGATAGACTATTGCACCCCTCTTTGTGCACCTACCTCATCTGATAATTTGGTTAAAATAGAAAAGGTACAGAGAAGACTGACTAAATAAATTAAAAGTATTTGCAATAATCAGTATGAAGAAAGATTAAAAATACTAGGGGTGGGATATTCAGACTGCGCCAGGCAGGGGCGCAAGCCTGTGCGCAGCGCAACTAGGCTGCACTAGGGCATAGACCAGGCGATATTCAGTGGTGCTGCGCCATGGCATAGCACCATTGAATATGGCACTGAGGACACATGCACATCGCACCATGCAGTGGCACTGTGCCAGCGCAAGTGGCAGGAGGGGAGCAGGGGGATGCACCAGCGCAAGTGCGGTTGCACTAGGTGCATCAACAGCGATATTCAGCACTGGGCATGCAAATGATGCCATAATGCATGCAAGGCACAAATGGGGCCATTTGCATGTCATTATGGCCCCATTTGCATGCAGTGCATCGATCCTCGGTGACTTGCACCTGGCGCCCTGCCAGGCTGCAGCCGTCGGGAACCGATACCCTGCTGCCCCTCAGCGGGCTTCACTCCTGTTCGCCCGAACACAGGCATATGTTAAATCAATCCCTGGTGGTCCAGTGGACTGATCCCCGTTGCACAATCGCGGGCATATGTTATATGTATCCCCGGTGGTCCAGTGGACTGATCACCATCGCCCGATCGCGGGCATAGGTTAAAGATCCCTGGTGGTCCAGTGGACCGCTATCCAGCGCCCGATCACGGGCATGAGTTGAAAAATTCCCTGGTGGTCCAGTGGAACCCCCTCAGTGCCCAATCGTGAGCAGAATGTACAGAGGACAGCCTGGTGGTCCAGTGGAACCCTCTCCCCACCCACCCACTGAGTTCTCCATTACCCTGCACCCCTTCCCCAGTCAGCGGCTGGTGGCAGCACCCCGCTAGCAAGGCGCCTGGCTGCCCGCGGACTCACAGCATACAGTAGGGTCTGTACTCCTATTGGTCCACTGCATGGGCCAATGGGAGTGCAGACCATACTACTACCTGAGCCCATAATGTGAATGAACCATTCACATTTCAGGCCTGTGTAGTACAGTATGGTTGCATGTCCATTGGCCCATGCAGTGGACCAATAGGTGTACAGACCCTACTATACGCTGTCAGTCGGCGGGCGCAGCAGTTTGCAGGCGGGTGCTGCCGCCCCACCGCTGACTGGGGTGCAGGGTGGTGGGGCCTCAGTGGGCGGGTGGGGGTGGACCACTGACCACCAGGGTGTCCTCTGTTCAATCCCACTCGATTTGGCGCAGGGGGTTTCTACTGGACCGCCAGGAAATTATCTTACTTATGCCCACAATTGGGTGCTGGGTAGTGGTCCACTGGACCACCAGGGGTTTATTTAACACATGCCTGCAATCGGGCAATGGATAGCGGTCCACTGGACCACCAGGGCTTTCATTCACATATGCCTGCGAACAGGCAAGGGGGGGGCACAATGCTCCCTGGGCAGGGGGCATGTGGACTGTGTCCTGGGTGAGCGGGTGGACTCCCACAGCAGGCGGCTGCCGTGTCACGCCTTGCAATATGGCAGCTTGCCTGTGGGTGGCCAGGACCTATTCCTGGATTTACCAGGCACAACTTTGCACCCCCCCCCCGAGCGGCGCAAGGTGGGGTTGTGCCAGCATACAGTATGTGCCATACATCCCAGGCTGGATATCGAGATGTGCCGCATATGCATGGGCATGCCCCCCGGACTTGTGCTGTGTACATTACCGATCCACCCCGGTGTATCAGGAGTTGCGCTACGCAGCTTGCCCCTTTGAATATCGCACCAGGGCACATTGGTGAGTTGCGCATGGTGCAACCCTTTTGAATATCCCACCCTAGGACTTTACTCATTAGAATATAGATCTGTGAGAGGTGATCTTTGTCTATCATTTAGGGGAGCTAGAGACCCTGCCTTGTTCGAAGCATTGTGTTTAGAATGGCATCATACTAGTAACAATATGAGGTCACATAAATTAAAACGTAAAACCTTTATAAATAATACTGTTAAGAGGAACAGGTTTGTTACTCTGAGATCTCCACCTATCTGGAACACGTTTCCATTGGAAGTTGTAACATGTAAAAATATGGAACAGTTTAAAATAAAATTAGACTTCTATATGGGAAATAGAAAATATGCCTATAACCACTAGATAGTGGCAACAAGTTTATAATGGGCTTGTATACACCTATGAACCTATGGATGTGCTACAGATTTTTCTGTAAGTTCAAGTTAAAAAAAAAAAAAAAAAGGCAAAGCTTCCAGCCCAGCTGAATAGAGGAAACCAGCTGTGTGGTAACGTTTGAAGTTGTTGTACTGGAGTAGTGACATCACTACTGCAGCATAATGATGTCACTATAGCACCACAACATAGAGGATTATGTATGAGCAGTCATACATAACAAGGATATTCTTGTATCGAGAGGTTTCCTTGGTAACAGATGACCTCGAGAGCGCAGCTCGAGAGGTACTCTGTTACCAAGGGAACCTCAAGATACAGGAATTCCTTGTTCGTGTATGACTGCTCATACATAATCTTTTATAGTGTATGGGCAGTCACAGCATAGAAAATCAAACAAAACTAGCTGGAGAAGACAACAGAAAATAGAAATTTTAACATTTTCTTTTTTTTTAACTGACACAGTGTGCCACAGATGTTTCTGCAAGTTGAAGTTTAAAAAAAAAAACAGCAACTTCCAGCTTAACTGGATTGAGGAAAGCAACTATGTGGCAGCATTCCAAGTTGTTATGCTGCAGTAGTGACATAGCTAGTGCAGCATAACAGTTGTGATGACATAGCTACTGCAGCATAACAACTCCATTCTAGGTATGGATTTCTATCCATAACAACATTCTACCATACACTATAAGCATATTCCAAGCATGGAATTCCTTGCATAACTGGGTTCCATCATACACTATATTACTGTAAAATACAGGAATCGTCATAGATATGTGAGAAGGGGGGGGGAGGAGCGGCAATCTACATGAAGGATAATATAAAGGTCACAGAGATTCAAGGGGAACAGGGAGGAGGGGGGATACTGTGGGTTACACTAGAAAGGAGTCCGCCATCCGCACAGGAGGTTATATACAGACCACCAGCTCAAGGTGAGGAGTTAGATGAGATGATGCTAGCAATCCAAAGGATGGCATGTAGGGGAGAGGTATTGCTGGTTGGCGATTTCAGTCTTCCAGTTGTAGATTGGAACCTCCCTGCAGCAGAAAATGCTAGGAGCAGGTATATCCTGGACTCCCTACAGGGGGCATTCCTTAAGCAACTGGTCGTAGAACACACACAGGGTATGGTGATGCTGGACCTGGTGCTCACAGACAGAGACGGGGTGATGGGTTGCAGTTGGGGAGCACTTGGGGAACAGTGATCACTGGTCATTGGTGTTTCAGATAACTGAGGGGGTGAATCCAGTCACACAAGGACAAACATTCTTGACTTTAAGGAGGCAGATTCTAACCCCAGTAATCCACTAATATTATTACTTCTTGCAGTGCTCCTTTCAGACAGCACTGCCCTGGAGCCAAATGGAATGTTATGCTAATGATGGTATCTTTAGCTCATGCATTCAGTTCAAAAGCTGCCCAGTTCAACTGCCTATATTCTAACCCTCAGATTTCTTCTCTTCACTGAAAAGACTAGACGCCCCCTGGAGATTCTCTCTCTCACAAGTCGTTCCTGAAGTGACATTTGCTCAAAAAACCTGAAGTATTTTTTGATTTTATTCATAGCTGCCTAGTTTTAGTGTTTAGTTTATTTTATTTTACCTCAGTAAATGAATTTTAGTGTATTTTTAGTATGTTTTGCAGTTCCTCTCGGTTTCTGTGAACCAGAAGGGTAACCAACTATTGTTTACCTTAGGCCCTGGACACACTGGGGAACTTAAAACGGTTTAAGTGCCTTAAAACGGTTTAAATCCTCCTAGCACTGTTTGCAGACAGACTATAAGCCCCTTAAAACGTTTTAACAAAAGTGTTCTTAAACCCTGCTAGATACCTAGTCTTAAAACCATTTTTAAAAACGATTTGGAGCTAGCAGGGTTTTACTTACAGGTCTGTCCAGGAGTAAAAGTGTTTTAAGCTGTAATGGTTTGACTAAAATAGTTCTAGCCCCAGTGTGTCCAGGAAAGCACAGTTCTGTATGTTGGACTTAACACAAAATAGTTACAAGGAGAACAGGTTTAACACTAGCAGTGTGGCCACACTAAACCGTTTTCAAAAATGGTTACTGAGTAGTGTGGCTGCACTGAAATGGTTTAGCTAAACCGGTTTTCAAAAACAGTTCTGTAATCTGTCCAGGGCCTAAGATTAGAACTTTTAAGTTGAGTTCCAATCATTTTGACTGTATTTTCATTTAAAACTAAGAAGAAAACAGGACCTTTCTATTTTAAAAATTGTTTAAAAGTTATTTTAAATGTTTAGAAGTGTTGCCTGATTTATGCTTAGTCTGTCTTGAACAACACTTCTCTGTTGATTTTAAAAATTGCAAGTCTTTACCTCCTAAGATGCCTGAAAAACATCGGGAAAGACTGCAGAGAAAGTTTTGAAGAGGGGTCCATGGGCTCTGACCAGTCCACCCTCTCTAAATATTTGTCTGAACCTACCAGGGCCACAAAAATCACCCCTGATATGAGTGAGAGCCCTGGCAAGAGAGGCATTGAACCGGCTGACTCCCCGGTGCCTGCCAAGAAACTATAAAAGACTAAGCACACTGAGACCCTGGCTGGAATGCCACAAGGGGCTCCTCAAGTGCCTGCTGCTGTACCTTTGCCTGCCGACCTGGCACAGACTTTGAAAATCATACAAATGCTGCAGGGCTTTATACCCCCTCAGCCACCTGCTCATGCCCAACTAGGGCTAACATCTGCCTCTGTTCTCCCTCCACTTCTGGAACAATTGGAGTATGAGGAACTAGAAGAGTATAAGGCAGAGGAGGGAATCAAACCTTTGGTCTCTTCTGAACAGGAGCTTGGTTCCCCCCCAGACCTTCTAGAGATCATTCCTCACAGTTTTCCTTTTGTAAGGAAAATGGTCTAAGAAAGAGATGCAAGATGAGGAGGAAGCTCAGTACATGGAGCTAAGGGGGTTAACACCCACTAGACAGCTCTCGCTTACTATTTACAAGTTCTTTAAAGGTGACCTGCAAAGTATCTAGACAACCCGTTCCTGTCCCCACATACCTTATAATGCTGCTTGGGGGGGGCTGCATAAATGATTATTTTTAATCCGGTCCTGAAATTTTTACCAACTGCGAAATTTTCAATGACATGAAGCACAGCGAATCCTGACTGAAGCAGGCGCAATTGCAGGCGGGTATTTCACCCAGCTCGTAGCGTCACTACCACCACTGCTCTGATTATAGTAGCAGTGGCGGCACTTTATTATACTTATTTATGAGCTACGGAGGTATTGATGGCAGCGTGTTACTTACAGCAACACCTGGATAGGCTGTTCGTAGGCATTACAGCTATCAATACCTCTGTAGCTTACAAAATAAGTATATAAAGCACCGCCACTGCTTTTTTTTATTTATTTAACCAGGAGTAGCACACTAAGCTGAAAGCTTTTTTACAGGTGCGACCTGGGAGCACAGGGAAGTTAAGTGACTTGCTTAGGGTCACACAGTATGCAAGTGCAAGCTGTGGGATTCAAACCCAGGTGTGGTCTGCTGGATGTCACCAGACTTGCAGCTCGGAGCCTTAAACCACTGCGCTATACTACATATATATAATAAGAGCAGTGGTGGTAGCGACGTCACTAACTGGGTGAAATACCCATGTGCAATTGTACCAGCTCAGTTGGGACTCGCACGGCGTTTCTGTGTTCGGCCGAACATTTCGAGTTATAAAAATTTCAGGACTGGATTAAAATAATCATTTATGCAGCCCCCGACTCCCGAAGCAGCATTATAAGGTATGTGGAGACGGAATGGCTGTCTAGGTACTTTGCAGGTCACTAAAAAAAAAAAAGGACATTATAGAAATTCTCAAAGCACCTGACACTAACATAAAAGTGTGATAGGAAGTATCAAGGTGAGCCCTCATCCTGACCTCCAGGGAACAGGGCAACAGGCTGCCTATGAAAGGGCTAAAATGCCTCTGTTCTCTCATCCTCCTGAGAAGGATTCCAGAAAAACTTACAGATGCCACCACCCCTAATATGGTTGAGGGCCCTGGCAAGAGAGGCATTGAACCGGTTGACTCCCTGGTGCCTGCCAAGAAACTGTAAAAGACTTAAGCATACTGAGACCCCGGCTGGAATGCCAGAAGGGGCTCCTCAAGTGCCTACTCCTTCGCCATTGCCTGCTGACCTGGCACAGGCTTTGAAAATCATGCAGATGCTACAAGGTTTTATACCTACGGCATGCCAGTTTCTTTGCCTATGCAGCACTGTACCAAAAGGTTCTGTGGCAGTCTGTGCTTGAGACTGCATAGTTTAGTCCTTCCACACCAGTATCAGAATTATTAGATACTGCTAGGCTAAGTATGGAAACCTCTAAGTACCTATTCCAAATGCCAGCAGACACCAGTGATACAGCTGCCAGGTGTGTGGCAGGTACTCAGTGGTGCAAGTGGCAGACAAGAAGTATAGGAGCTCAGGCACTGGCAAATATGAAATGCAGAATGACGATCCTCAATCTGAAGAATATCTGTGTCAAGACACATCTATCTGTTTAGTCACTAGTAGATTCAGTTAGAGATATTGAAGTATTTCTAGGAAAATGGCATTATTGTACAAGTCAAATGTTGTTATGGAAACCCTAATTTCAGGTCACAGGCCCAGAAACTGTCATTATGTTGCTCCTTTAAGAATTTCAGTTCCAGTGTCAGTGGGAAGAAGTACAGGAACTCTGTTCCTGCTGTAGAAAAGGTACAGGAACTGAGTTCCTGTGTGTTCCTGTTCACTTTCATCACTACAGGTACTGTAGCTACGAGGAGGTTTGTCTGGTTTAGGGTTACTAACATCACACAGGATACCCAGAGCTAGGCATGGATTTTTTCCAGTCAAAAATAATTCACTTTCTGGGAAACAGACTCAGGCCTACATGAATAAGGTGGATGAATACAAGCCCACTCATGGTTTTAAATAATTGATTAGCAGTTTTTTTCTTGGGACTATACTAACTATACAGAAAGTATTTATATAGATTTTCTAGAAGTGCTGTGTTTGTTAAACACAGTGAGGCAAGAGCTATGCATTTCTACAAGGATTTAGCACTTTTATGAGCAAAACGCTAGTCAATTTTTAGAGTTAAATAAATCCCTGCCACTCATTGTAGTAATACTGCCTTCACCCTCTTCCTTGAGGTATGGAAGGGGTGACAGGGATAGAGCTTCTTTTAGAAGACCCTTCTACCAGGTACAAGCTGTGGCACAGCAGCAGTACCAGCCACAGCAGGTTGGTTTCTTTAGAGCTAGAGGTAGAGGGGGATCCAGGCTTGGCTCCCAATCTGCCCAACCTCAGCAACAGGCAAAACAAAATCCTTGACTTTCTCTTCAGGCAGCCTCCCCAGTTCCTGTAGGGGCAGACTGACTCACTGCTTCCAGGAATGGTTAAAGAGCACCACAGATAAGTGGGCTCTGGAAGTTGTGAGTCAGGGGTTTGTCCCTAAGTTTCAAATCCCTTCCTCCTTTAAGAACAAGACTGTTCAGGGCAGTTCCTTTCACAGAAAGAAAGCTGCTGTAACAGGAGGTTCAGACTGTGTTCTTATCAAGGGCAATAGAGCCTGTTACTTCCAGATAAAAAGGACAAGGGCTTTATTCAAGGTATTTTCTGACAACAGAGAAAAATGGGGAGTGGCAGCCTATACTAGACCTCAGACTGCTTAACAAATATCTGGTAAAGCCCAGGTTCAAGATGGTCACACTGGCCATGATTCTGCTAACACTACAGAAAAGAGACTGGCTAGCCTCCTTAGGCCTAAAGGATGCATACTTCCATATTCCTATAAGGGAGTCACATAGAAAATATCTAAGGTCAGACTCCCTTCAGGCCACAACCAGTTCTCAGCACTACCCTTTGGTCTCACCTCGGCACCAACAGTGTTTGCTAAGTGCCTGGCAGTGGTGGTGCACACCTAAGAAGACTAGGTGTTTCAGTTTTTCCCTACCAGGACGAGTGGATAATCATGGTAAAGTCTCACCAGCAGGTAAGAGAGCACCTACAGTTAACCCAGGACCTGTTGCAATCCTTGGGGTTCCTCATCAACATCAAAAAGTCAGTCCTAACCCCTGCACAGGTATTACAGTTCATAGGTGCGGAACGGAATGCCATTGTGAGAAGAGCTTTCCTCCCTCAAGAGAGGGCAGACAGCATTCTGCATTTGCCAAGCTTGTTTGTCCTGAATGAGCTGAAACCAGCAAGACAGGTTCTGCAATTGTTAGGCCACATGGCCTCAGCAACAGGCACAGTCCTGGATGCCAGGTTTCAAATGAGAGATGTTCAATTCCACCTCAGGGCACACTGGGGCCAGAGGCGGGACTCTCTCGAAACCCATCCCAGTAACAAAGGAGTTACTGCAGGTACTACAGTGGTGGAGGGAGCACACCACCCACGGCACATGGAAAAGTTCAGAATCACTCCAGCATATAAACCTGCTAGAGCTGAAAGCAGTTTATCTGGCCCTTCAGGCCTTCTCTCATTTGCTCCAAGGAATAGTGGTACAAGTCAGAACAGGCAGTACTGCAACAATGTACTACATCAGGAAGCAGGGAGGGACAAGGTCCATTCCTCTCTGCACAGAGGCAATGAGAATCTGGAGTCTAGCTTACCTCTCAGTGCCTCTTTACAAGCAATTCTTCTGCCTTGCAAGGACAAGTTGGCAGATGCCTTGAGCAGAATAAACCAGGCCCATCATGAATGGACACTGAACAAGCAGGTGGTGGGTGTTCTGTTCAGGAAGTCGGGCATCCCAGAGATAGCCCTGTTCACATCCCACCAGAACCACCACCTACCTCTGTACTGCTGCAGGGCCCCTGCCAAGAGAACAGTTCCCATGGATGGCCTAATGATGGATTGGACAGGGAGACATCTCTATGCTTCCCCCCCTTCCTCTGCTACTGAGGGTGCTCATCAAGCTCAGATCACAGCCAGCCTCAATGATCTTGATTGCTCCAGACTGGGCCAGACGGCCTTGGTACTTCCTCCTGCTGTCTATGTCTGTGGCCAAACCAGTCTACCTTCCTCAGAGGCAGAACCTACTGATCTCCTTCCAAGGGAGAGTCATGTACCCCAACCTCAGAACCCTTAGACTCAAGGTATGGTGCTTGAGAACTTAGAGTATGCAGGTTTGCAACTCTCTGAAGGTGTCCTGGAGGTCCTTAGAGGGTATAGAAAACCCTCCACCAAGAAATCCTCTGCCTCAAAGTGGAAAACGTTTTCCATGTGGTGTACGGATAATGGTATGGTTCCAGCTCAAGCTGGTACCAGTCTTTCTGGACTATTTAACACATCTGCATTCCCAGGGTCAGCAACATTCAACACTGAGAGTGCATTTGGTCTCAGTATCAGCATACATTTAGGCAGGGAAGAATGCCTCCTTGGCATCAAATCCTATCTTCAAGAGATTTTTTCAAAGGGTTGGCCCACCTGTACCCCCCTCACAGGGAACCAGTACCATTTTGGGACCTAAACATTTGTATTGTTCAGCTTATGCTCCCCCCCCCCCCCAAGCCTGTGGTCTCGGCAGACCTCAAGTTTGTTACTTGGAAAGCAGTTTTCCTGGTGGCCATCACTTCTGCCAGATGGGTAAGTGAGCTCCAGGCCCTGTGTGTTGAAAAGGATTATATCTCTTTTCACAGGGACAAGGTAGTGCTGAGAACAAATAGGAAGATCCTTCCTAAAGTGGTCTCAGACTTTCATCTGAACCAGTCTTATCACCTTTCCAGTCTTTTTCACTGAGCATTCTACTTCAGGGGAACATAGGCTCCACAGTCTGGATGTAAAAAGGACTTTCAGTTATTGCATGACTCACACCAGAGAGACCATAGACAGGATAAACAACAGCTTTTCCTCACCTGTGGAGAGGTAGGTAAAGGGAAAGCTGCCACTAAAAGAACTATCTCTCGAGGAATAGTTTGATGTATCCAGTTTTGCTACTCAAATGTAGGCAAGGAAGCCCCAACCGGGCTCAGAGCTCATTCCACAAGGAGTACAGCTACCACCATTGCACCTGCCAGGAAGGTTCCCCTGCTGGAGATCTGTAAAGCAGCTACCTGGAGGTCATACAAAATCACACATGCCCCCACAATGCAAAGCATCATGGGCTGCATATGCAAATCACCACAGAATATTATCGTGGTTCAACTTTAAGCAGAAATGCATGGTGCCGAAAGGCCTCTCACACAGTTTACAAAGGGTGCCCATAGGTTACCTGGAGGTCAGTTCACATCTTTACAAAACATTACAGTCTGGGCATCCAGTCCAGAAGTGATGCCAGGTTCGGCACAGCAGTCCTGCAGAGTCTTTTTCCTAAGTAGGTTCTATGCCCACCTCCAAAGGTACTGCTTCGTAGTCTGCAAGAAGTATTAGTGGATTCATGGGGTTAGAAGAAAAAAATACTCACCTGTAGTAATCTGGTTTCTTCCAACAGGATCCACTAATATTATTACTTTCCCACCCTTACCTCCCCTGCTAGAACCATAAAGGCCTCATTAACATGGTCTATTAATCAGCTGGAAGGGTTTGCCACCTGTTGGCACCCTCTTTATTTTAAATGTTTTGATAGCCATGTAGGTTTGTTTCCCATTCTCAGGTGAATCTGACATTAAAAAAGTTGTTTTTTTCTGCTATTTACTGATTGCTGGTTGCCCCAGTTGGGGCAATTTTTTATGTTGTTTCTAAATGAATATTAATAGGGTCTCTTTGCGGGCTCCAAAGAAATCTGAGGGTTAGAATATAGGCAGTTGAACTGGGCTGCTTTTGAATTGAATGCATGAGCTAAAGATTCCATCATTAGTATAACATTCCATTTGGCTCCAGGGCAGTGCTGTCTGAAAGGAGCACTGCAAGAAGTAATAATATTACTGGAACCCATTGGAAGAAACAAGATTACCACAGGTGAGTATTTTTTTCTTTCAGGAAAATGGGAAAATGCCTGGAAGAGGCACGTGTTGGAATAGTAGGAAAAAGGGGGTAGAGGAACAATTGGTGACAATCAAATCAGGGATAGCAATGGTGACACAACTTTGTGTTAGGTTATCAAGGGGAAGAGAAAGAGGAGATCATTATGGTTTTCAAGAGGTAGCGAAAAAGTTAAAACAAAAAATGGCATTTAAACAGTACAAAAAGAGACAAGAGGAAGGGGACCGGGGGTTTACCAGGAGAAACAAAGGGAGGCAGGGAGGGTAGTTCGGGAAGCCAAGGCACAAACGGCGGTACACACTGAGAACTTGGTGGTAAGGGGGGGACAAAACCTTTTACAGGTATATCTGGGAAAAAAGGAAGGTAAAAGGAGGGATGGTGAGGCTGAAAGGGGAGGACGGTTGTAGTGTAGAGGACGACAGCCAGAAAGCACAGATACTTCTGCTCAGTCTTTACAGAGGAGGGGGCAGGAAATGGGCCAGAAATGAGTAGGAAAGGTGAGAAGGGTACATAAAGGGGTACAAATCCCTTTCCGAAGGGAATGGTCCTAAGTGAACTGAAAGCAATAAAAGTCGATAAGGCCACGGGACCAGATGGGGTGCAGCCAAGGGTGCTGATGGAGCTGAGAGAAGTGGTGGCAAAACCTCTGACAACCCTGTTCAGCCAGTCACTGGAAACATGTGAGGCATCCAAAGACTGGAGAAGAGCTGATGTAGTTCCTCTATACAAAAGTGGTAATAAGGAGAAAGCAGGGAACTACAGACCAGTCAGCCTGACCTCAGTAGTGAGAAAGATCATGGAAACAGTACTGAAGGAAGGAATAGTGAAACACCTGGTTGCCCTCAGTCTACAGGATCCAAGGCAACATGGTTTTACCGGAGGGAGGTCGTGCCAGACTAATCTCATTGAATTCTTCGACTGGGTGACCAAGGAGAGGGATTGGGAGAGGGCAGTGGATGTGGCCTCCCTGGATTTTAGCAAGGCCTTCGACACTGTGCCACATAGAAGGCTGTAACACAAACTGGGAAACACGGGAGTGGGTAAGTTGGTGGTAAGGTGGGTAGAGAACTAGCTGGATAATGGGACACAGAGGGTGGTGGCAGTCACTCTGCAGACTGTAGGGTGACCAGTGGGGTACCACATGTATAGTTGCTGAGTCCTGTCCGCTTCAATGTCTTTATCAAGGACATTGCTGAAGACCTAGAAGGGAAAGTTTGCATGTTCGCTGATGACACAAAGCTCTGCAACAGGGTGGACACGCCAGAGGGTGTGGATAGAATAAGGGAGAGACCTGCAGAAGCATGAGAATTGGTCAGGGGATTGGCAGTTGGGATTCAACACTAAAAAGTGCAAGATAATGCATATGGGGCACAAAATCGAGGAACAGCATATCAGCTGTGGAGGGGGGGATAATAGAATGCTCAAAGCAGGCTTTTCCTGTCATCTCTAAAGCCCTCAAGGTAGGTAGGCAGTGCGACAAAGCTGCAGGAAAAGCAAACAGGATGCTGGGATGCATAGGCAGGGAAATCACCAGCAAGAGAAGGGAGGTAATTATATCACGATGTAGGACATTGGTGAGGCCACAGCTCAAGTACTGTGTCCAGTTCTGGAGGCCCTACCTACGTAAGGACATATATAGGGTGGCAGTGGTTCAGAGCTGGGCAACCAGGATGGTGCAAGGATTGCAACACAGACTCTATGAGGATAGGTTGAAGGACTTAAATATATACTCCGTGGAGGAGAGGAGGGGATGGGGGGATATGATTGAGATATTTAAGTACCTCACAGGGAAGAATAAAGTGCAAGAGAACACAATTTTTCAGAGAGAATGATGCTTAAGGACAAGGGGACATAGGGTGAAACTAGTGGGAGAGAGATTCAGAGGAAATCTGAGGAAGCACTTCTTCACGGAAAGGGTGGTGGACAAATGGAACAGCCTACCAGAGGAGGTGGTGGGGGCAGAAATGATAACAGGATTTAAGAATGCATGGGATAGACATAGGGGGATACTGATAGTAGGAGGAGGGGTACAATTTAGTTCCAGGAACGCTTGAAGAAGCACAGTTACTGGCATTGATGGGTAATAGGTGGACCGAAGGCCCTTATCTGCCGACAACTTCTGAGTATTAAGACTTATTATTGGATTTTTACAGAATATTTTATATATTGCTGTTTTTATCCTTTTGTTTTAACTTTTATGTAATGCGCCTTGACAATCTTAAAGGTGCATAATAAATAAAGATTATTATTTGTGTATCTCTGTAGTCCTGAGATAGTGACTGCTATCTTGAGGCTTACTTTGTGCTTATACTGTATACTTCCTTTTTTCCCAGGAGTCTGAAGGCGGGATCTACGTGTGTATGAACACTTTTCTAGGATTTGGACTAGAGCATGTTGAAAGACATTACCGTAAAACAGGCCAGTGCGTTTTTATGCATCTCAAACGACACATAAAAGAGGTGAGAAACTTGACTTTCAGTTCTGTTTATCTTGTTCTTTTGATCCTACAAACTTGCTGTTAGACCATGAATATCATTAACTGTGCTGTCATTTAAAATGTTTCCTGCAGTACTTAAATGATTCAGAGTGGCTGTGCACAGAAAAATGAAACAAAGTTCAAGAAAGTGGTGCACTTGTGTACCCTCCCATGAATATTAATGGGTTTCATATCCTAAAGATGGACTTTTCACACTATAAGTACATTAAAGGGAGCAGTACTAAGACCAAAAGTTACTTGTCTTGTTATGCATTTCTACTCCTGTTGATACAGAGAATAGAGGTTAATTGTGTTTAGAAAGAGCTTTTTCTTGTGGAGCGTGTAATGGCATACTCCAGTATTTGTGATACGACAGTCTGTTTTCTTTTTTTTTTTTCAAATCTTTCTTTCTTCACTCCACGTTCCTGAACTCTTTCAGGAGTGGTCACTCGCGATCCTGGTCCTGATCCCGCCCATCTGAAGCCCCCTCTCGCTCCTTCCAGTTGCCGTCGCAGCCGCCCGGCCCCCTGGTTCTGAGTCCCCTGAGGCAGGACCACCAGATATACTCCTCTGGTGCTCTATCTTACAATCCAGTCTGGTGGAGCGAGGCAGTGGGGAGCACACAGGAGCGAGAGGAAGGCCTGACACTGGGTGTGGTGGACGGATCCCTCCTGACCCTCTGTCACCAATCAGGAGGTGGAGATTTTTTTTCTCGTGTTTTTCTTGTTCCGCTCTCACCCCTGTCCCCCCCCAGATGATGCCATGACATGCAATAATGCCAGGAAATGTCCTGTTATGGCTCCACAGCCGTCTAGATGAGCCCTGAAGCGTTGCAGTACCTCTGGTCTCCACCGAAGATTACTGCTGTGCCGCGCATAGTCCCTGGATCCCCCTGAGGAAGGAGAGCTGTCTTCTGGATGCTCGATCCTTCCTCTCCCCTGCTGACCCTTGGTGGCCAAGGCTCATTCCGAACCCATGTTGCTAGTGTGGTGCCCCGCGCCTCAACCCTCAGCACCACCGGGCTGGCTCGATATGACAGTCTGTTGCTTGTGAGAAAGTTAACCCAGTTGTACATGTTAATACAGCCACGAGGGCACTGTTAATGTTGTGAGAGTAGTCCCACACACATTCTCAAGGTACCAGAACTGCAGACGTAGAGCGCTAGTAGAACCAAAACAGACAGACAGGAAAATGATAGCAAATTTTAAGTTGTAACTTTATTTCTGGAGTGTTTTTCTTTTTCCCTTTGCTCATCACAAATATTTCTATGGGCTAATATTGGGCTGGATGCGTGGAACAACTCTCAGCCCGGCAGCTGACATAACTATCTCTAGTTCCCCCCATTACATCATCAGCATTGTGATCTCATTGACAGTGACATCACAGGTGACTGACCTGGCAGCCATTGAGTGGCTGTTCCTAAGCAGCAGTAATCTCACAGTCAGTGAGGTGACAGTGCTGAAAATGTAATGGGGGGAATAGAGCTAGATTTGTCAGCTGCCAGGCAGAGTGCTGCAGTTCATCACACTTACTAAGATCAGGTAAATAATCTTCTAATTAACCAAAAGGGAAAGAAAAAGTAATTAAGATATAGCGGATAATGCCTGATGTACAGGTGATAACCATGGTATAATCACCTCGAGTGGTTGCTAGGGCATCAGTAAACCTCGAGAGCGCAGCTCAAGAGGTTTACAGTTGCCCTAGCAACCATGAGATGATATCCATGTTTATCACCTGTACATCAGGCATTGTCATTTATAGTGTATGGGACTCGACATGGTTATTCCCCCCAACACAAGTAATTTAGCCTTACCTTATTAATGAATCTGCACTACAGCCACATGATTGTGTAGGGAAAATGATTTATTAGGATACACGGACTGAATGACAGTGGGCCAAAATAGCACCAGAGTTAAAATCTCTATCAGACATAGGGATTGCTAGACTCAGTAACAGTAAACTGAGACAACTGGAATGTTGTTTGAATACTGTACTGAGGCTAACAATCACATTCTAGGTGTGTAGAATACTGATTATACAGTGGGCATAGAAATGAAGCACAACTCCTCCAATCTCATTGGCTACCTGGCACACCTCTCCTGTTGTAAAAGCTACAATCACCCCATGGGAAGAGGTGCCAGCCACCAGTAAGCCACATCAAGGGCCCCCCCCTGAAATCAATGCGACCATCACAAACACAAAACTGTCAAAAACACAGACAGTCGCAGTGCAAAACCCCCACAAAGTCACAATGTTACCGTTGGAGTAAACAGTATGAAAAATCCCGCAAGTTTCAAAAATGTAATTCAGCTATGAATTAAAAAAAAAAAAAAACAATTCCAAATCACAGGAAATTCATTTTTTTCTTTTCTGGCTTTCAGGGGTAAAAAAAAAAAAAAAAACATGTTGCTCTTTCCCCAGGCTCTCTCTTTCCGTTTCACTTTCAGAATCCTGTTCTTACAGTTTGTCAGCGACACTGTAAAAAACATCCCACAACAAAATTACCTCTCTTCATTTTTGCTCCATTTAAATATGCACTAGTACAGCTTACATTGCTGGACTCTGGACCCACGGTTTCCTCGAGCCTCTGTTTTCCCCAAACTGTAACCATTAAGGGTATCTCCTCACCCGCTTGCTGGCACCACTGCACATGTGCATACCTATCAACAAAGCACTATTTTTCTAAGTGTAACAACAAATCTAATAAAAACTAATAACACATCTAAACCAACTTAGTTTTTTCTTATTTTTTCACACGCAAAATATACAGATGTCCATTGTATGATCGCAATATGCCACTTGAGAATGTTGGTGATGCCAGGATTTACCCATGTCCTGGGGTGTTTTGGCCACTTGGCTGTGCCTCATGGCAAAACAACACCCCAGGGCATGGGTAAATCCTGGCATCACCAACACCCTCTCGTGGTATATTGCTTAAATAACACTGGTATTCTGTTTTGTAAACCCACTGCTATGACATAGATGAGATGGGTTTATAAGGTTCTGACATCACAACAATGGAATTACAAGGTTGTAATCTGTTTGATTTCCGTGGGTAATATGGGCTACCCATACATTATATATAGGATAGTATATGGGAGCCCATACACAACCACGCTATTCTAATACCGAGTGGTTTCCATTGACGATGAGGACCTCGAGAGTGAAGCTCGAGAGGTCCCTATCATCATGGAAACCACAAGGTATTAGAACAGCGGGTTGTATATGGGGGCTCCCATGCACTTTTCTATATAGTGTATGGCCCCAAAAAGAAGTATGCTTACTTTAGTTTTTCCCTGAGATCAGTCCTTGCCGCCGGACCATCTTCCTCATTTTGCTGCTTGCTGAGTTGGCTCGCACATGCAGCTCATCAACTGCCCCCTATCCAATGAACAGCGCTGTTTGGGGGCGGTTGTATTGTGACGTGCCTACTAACGCAGAATGAAAAGTCGATACACGTCACTACTGCAGCAGAACAACTTTTTCGTGTGTATGGATTTCCATACACAATCCGCGTTCTGCCATACACTATATAAAAGATAATGGCTGACTGCTTTTACAAACTAATTGGTTTCAGGCAGTACACTAGCTTTTTAAGGTGAGATTGGTTCTGGACCCTAAGATTGTAAGACTGCACTTAAAATGGTAACAGTGAATGGGTATGCCGTCACTACAGTGACAACTTTACTGCGACCAGCACTACAGCAACAACAGCACCAGGTCACTGTAGTGTTGGCGCGGGACCCCGACACTGCTTTCTGGGGGTATTGCACCCCCTCCCTGAAGCAACTTGGAGCTAATGTACTAGTGGTGGTGTGGGGGCAAAGCCCCCTGAAGAAAACACAGTCTGAAGTGACTCCCTTTATGCCGACCGCAAATGCGGTCAACGTAAAGGAGTTGCTGTAACGTCGGTTGACAACAAAATTGTCGACCGACTGTCACAGATCTGAGTGAATGTCATCTGTTTTAACATACTATAAATCAAGATCGATCAATAATATTTAAAAATTTAAAACCCTGCCTCGAATGTGCCCTTGAAAAGGGTACCTATGTGATGCACGTTACAGATTGAGTACTTCATGCAAGGGAAAGGAATGCTCTGATTGGTCAATAGTGCTTCCTCAATCTATAATATGCTACACTAGCCCAAATATGTCCCAGATTTACATAGGTAGCCAAATATGTTGGGAGGTAACCTGATTTCTAACTATCTAGATTCAGTTAATTATCCACAATTAGGCAGTCTTCCACTGAGCATGCTTAGTCACTGGAAGAGCCTTCAAGCTTGACTCCACCTACCAACCAGTCATGCAGTCTTCATAGCTCCTGCTACTAATTGGGGGATTCTTCCAGTTTTCAAACCATTTTCATGATTTTTCTTGACATTTTGCTTCAGCCTTGGATTCATTCACCTTATCCTCTGGCTAGTGCTCTGTCATCGCTTTTCACTATGGAACAGAAGAAAAAGCCATGGCTCAGGACATCTATTCTGTGGTATTACAAGACATTCCATGACTGATGGCCATGATGCCTGCGTTTATTGTTTAGGCCCAAATCACGATGTGGCATGGGTACAGTTGGTGTCAGGCTATGCTGTGGCACTCGAAAAGTGGAAGTTGTTTGTCCTCTAAGGTAAGGTGATGGTGCTCGAGCTGTCTGTGGTTATGGGGTTGGCAGTGCAATTTTAGGCCATGGAAGAGGAAACAGCCATTGAGGACATGCTGGTAGTGGGCCTTCTTCCTGTAGAAGAGGAGTACACTATGGGTCTGGATATTCCTTAAAGGGTCTATTTTTACAGATTTTCTCTTGTTGCTTCATTCCTAAGAAGCTGAGTTGCCACCCTATCGTTTAAAACACAAGAACTGTCCTAAGTTTTAAGGTAACTGTTTTAACTGGACACGTGAAAAGGGTTGAATCAGCTCACTGTGGTCTCCCACTATAATAAATAAAATGAAATAGTCGACGGTCATGGGAGTGCTATCAGTTGAGGACCTGCTCATTTTCTCCATAATGGGTGGTCTGACATGATCTGTCGCCTTTGTGTCAGTTTGAACTGCCCATAGGACATGTTGGTCTCCCTGCGGAATTGCCATTGAAGTATCTGATCCAGTCAGCTTCGGCTGACCCCATTGGGGACAAGTCCATTGATGGCAAGGACTCCTCCCTCACTCGTACAATGGTGCTGACTGTGGACCATCCCAAGATGTGCCCAACTGTCAATTTGAACTGCCCATAGGACATGTTGGTCTCCCTGTGGAATTGCCATTGGAGCATACGATCCAGTCAGCTTCGGCTGACACCATTGGGGGCAAGTCCATTGATGGAAAGGACCCCTCTCTCACTCGTACAATGGTGCTGACTATGGACCATCCCAAGATGTGCCCAACTGAGATCCTAATTGCGTGCTTGCCAGTAGAGCTCATACTGGCTGGCCCGACTCTGACATAGCCTACGATCTGGCCTGTACTCACACCTTTGGAATACCTTGAACCAAGGGCACTGTTGCTGCATCAATCTTGAGATGTCAGTTGTGGTCTTGGCGTCGTCAAGGAAACCATCATCGTCAGTTGTCATTGAGCTCTTCCTCATTGTTGAGTGCATTGTAGATGGGAGAGGGTGGTCTGCTAGCAGTGGGCTCTTGTAACATTTGCTCAGGGTTGTGGTTGACCAATGATGTAGGTCAGCACATCTCAGCTGTGGCTGCCCCCCTCAGTGCCAACCCCTGTCGAGCACTGTGTCACCGTCAGGCTCTGTCAGCCATGCCTCTGCAGGTGGAACCCCCACCCCTGAAGCACAGGTTCTTGTTGCTGAGCAAGGCTTAGCTTCAGATTAATCTGTTGAAGCTCTGCACAGTTCACCTCCCACTGACAGAGTCTGTCTCACTGATTTGTGGTCGGATTGTCCAAGTCAACACAGATAACATGACCACCAAGTTTTAATTGAACAAGCAGGGCTACATGCACTCCTTTCCCCCGTTTCCAGAGGTGCTTCTGACATGGTCCTTGGCTGGGGCCCTGACAACTGTCCCATGTGCGAGGGCCAGCAAAAAACTGTCAGATACTATGTCATGTGACTGCGATGTCACATGAAAGGTCCCTGCACCAGAAGGTGGAGTCGCAGGTGTTTGCTGAGTGGTGAATTCTGTCAGTGGATGTGTTTGCTTCCTGGAAAAATAGGAAACAGAAAATGTTCTGTGCTTCTCCCCCTCAGTGGGGCACCCTGCCGGGGGAACTAGCTGTCTCAGTCCTGGGTTCAGGGCCTCCTGTATGCCTTCTCCCCAATTTTCTTGGTTCATAAGGTGATACTCAAGGTGCGGAGGGACAATGTGTCACTGATCCTGATAGCTCTGGACTAGCCATGCCAATTTTGGTATAGAAACATAGAATTTGATGGCAGCTAAGGACCGCTTGGCCCACCTAGTCTGCCCATTTCCCGTATCAAAATCTCTTAAGTTTTCACAGTAGACATTCATAGATGCTTCCACTTACACAGGACTGAGGTCTAGAGGGACAGTCAGGCATCCGGACCCGCACTGTCTGCACCCAACTGCCTGTTTCCTGAGTGGCTAGAGTTCCAAGCCCTAGGACTCTCCAAGTGTTGGAAGTGTCTCAGAAGGAGTTGATGTACAAGACTAACATTTGCAAAGTTTTCAAATTGGTGCGAAGGGCAGGGGTTGAGTCCCCTTTCCTGCCGCATTTCATGCATCCTTTGGTCTCTGTCTCAGACAGGGCTGTGAGCATTGTCCCTTAAGGTGCATCTGGCTGCCATTTTGGCTTGCCATGGTAGGGTAGGGATGCTGATGGTTGTGTATGGCAGAATGGTCAGCCATTTCTATAAGGGGATGGACCACCTTTCTTCTGTGGTGTGGGAACCACCACTTCAGTGGGACTTGCTCATGGCTGATGTGTAAACCATTCAAGCCTGTGGAGATGTTATCTGTCACATCTGTCATGTAAAACCTTGTTTATGGTCACCATAACCTTGGCCAGATGGGTGAGTAAGCTCCATGCACTATCTGTGGAGTCTCCATATTTGGTCTTCCATGAGGATAAGGTTGTCCTGCGTTCCATTGCTAAGTTCCTGCCAAAGGTTGTATCTAAGTTTCTCTTAACCAGGCACCTGTGCTGCCAATTTTGTTTTGAAGCCACATGCTTTGTAGGCCTAGCGGGCATTCCACATGTTGGAGTCACAGAGTGCTGCTGTTCTACTGGGCGTGTATGGCAAAATATTGAAGTGAGGCTCACTAGACGACAAGGCAGTGGGTATATCAAATAGGATGCTAGGATGCATAGGCAGGGCATCACCAGCAGGAAAAGGGAGGTCATAATTCTGCTATAGAATACATTAGTGAGGCCACACCTGGAGTACAGTGTCCAGTTCTGTAGGCCTTACCTACATAAGGATATAGACAGGGTGGAGACAGTTCAGAGGAGGGAAACCAAGATGGTACAGGGTTTGCACCACAGATCCTACAAGGACAGGCCGAAGGACTTGAATATGTACTCCCTGGAGGAGAGGAGTGAGAGGGGGGATATGATAGAGACATACAAGTACCTAAGGGGGAGGGACAAGGTGCAAGAAAACACTATTTTTCAGAGGAAGAGATGTTTCAGAACTAGGGGTCATGGGATGAAATTGGAGGGAGGGAGTATTTCTTCATGGAAAGGGCGGTGGACAAGTGGAACGCCCTGCCAGAGGAGGTGGTGGGGGCTGAAACGATTATGAGATTCAAGAATGCATGGGATAGGCATCTGGGGATCCTAGCAGTCGGGTGGGGGGGGGGAACAACTCAATTCAAGAGAAGCTTGAAGAGGCAAAATTACATGCACAATTGGGCAGACTAGGTGGGCCATAGGCCAAAGACCCTTATCTGCCATCAGTATCTGTGTATCTATGGCCAGTTGTTTGTCACATAGGCTGAAACTGCCCTATGCAGACTGGCAACCAACCAGGCGATTGCCTGATGGATAGATAACCTCTTATATTGCTGTGTATGACTGGGTGGTTGGGATGGAGCTGCTCACGGGGTTGAAGGCTAACTCCACCAGACCTACTGCTACCTCTGTTGCTGCTGCCAGGCACATTCCCATTCTGAAATGTGTAGGGCTGCTATATAATCAAATATATATTCATCTCCCACTACGGCATTGATGTGCTCAGTTGTTGCAATGCTGCTTTTAGGTCCTCGGTCCTCTCGTCTCTGCTCACTTAATTTGGGTGCGCACCCTATCCCCATCTTCAGAGGAAGAGGTTCCCACTTTGCAACCCCAGGGCTCGTCAGTTCATTGACTGGATGTTTTTGTCACATCCTTCTACAACTTAATTTTACAAATAAACTGCACTCAGCATCTTGGTCTGTCGGAGTGCACATTTTTTCTTATTCACCCTCCTCCCGAGGACTGCTAGGGATCTGCCTAAGTGTGGATTATGAACTGAGTCTAGGTATTTAGAAATAGAGGTTACTTACCTGTAATCATAGTTCTACTGCTGGTATTTAGTTCACATCCACATTACCCGCCCTCCCCCGGCAGCGACTCATCTCAAATTCCAGTTCCAGCATACAGAACTGTGTGCAGAGGGGGCACAGACAGAGGACCACATGATTGAGTGTTAGGAGTAAACCTTATAGACCCCTCAGGTGACTAAGCATGCTCAGTGGAAGACTACCCAAGTATAGATTTGAACTTAATACTAATAGGAAAACTATGGTTACAGGTGAGTAACCTCTGTTTTAAACTAGCCCACAGAGCACATCTTAACCATTTAAATCACACCTATAATCTCAGGTTTGAAGAATGAGAACAAAAAGGAAATGTTTTGCTATTCCACACCACAAGAAAGGAAGTTCAGTTCAACTGCATTAATTTGAGCAGTATAGACTGAGTAGTTGTTGTGTATATAGACAGTTATCAAGACAAAAGACTTCATTGTGTCGGTAACAGTATGACCCCTTTAGAAATACATTTTGCTGCTGACACTCTTTTTCCTACTCCCGTTTGTGGGGGTTGTTGGAAGAGTTTGGTACGTTGCACTGTCCCTCTGTAGCTAGTAACTAGGTCATAATGGCAGTCCTGATATAAATGATGGAAAGAGCTTTGTATGTGAACCTTTCCAGACTCTGCATGCTGGAAACAACTTGGTGCCCACTTAGTCCAGATAATGACAGTTTAAGCATTCCTTAGTGATGTGTTTATGAGCACACCGTAACTAAGCCGCTCACACCCCTCTACGTCCCTAGGTAAATTTGACTCCTTTTTACTCCTAGTCTTAGTCACTTGAGAAGGACAATGGGGTCAGTTCACGAACGTTCCAGGAAAGCTGCAAGCCCCAGGTGTGCCAAACATCCGGTGCATGGTGCTTGTGGCATTCCCCAGCTGGCGATCGGGATTCTCAATTCTGTGTAGTGATTGCTGCATGTTAGACCAGTTTTTTTTCTGGTCTAGCTTGTGGTAATCTTGGGTACCCGTTTTAGGGGTCTTGCACCAAATATTTTGTGCAGGCTGCCGTAAAGCGGGAATAGTGTTGCAGATGCACCCGATCTTCTTGAAACGGGCGCAAGTTGTGGCAAGGCATCTGGCACAGCTGTGCCGAGCACCGTGAAAGACACAGAGCTTCGTGCCAGCCCTGCGTTGTCCTTTGTGAATCGGGCCCCAGGTGTTAATTAGGCTGACAGTTTTAGGGAGTACTGTATTGTTTGCCAAGGACTTAGTTGTGTAACAATTGTCTTACTTGGTGTGGCAGGGACAGTGCTGTAATGATATTATTAGATGGGGAAAGATACCACTGGCCCAACTTTCAATTCTAAAACTATGATTAGGAGTTCTTGTTGCTATAACAACATGAGTTTAAATGCTTTATATTCCTGTGACTGCTTTCATTATACATTGTATTTATCTGTTAATTGCTTACTTATCTGCCAAACTTTAATATATACCTCCACTATACTTCATGTATTGTAGCTCCTTGTTACCATATTTTATGTCTTGTACTGTGACACTACTTATTTCCTTGTACCTTATTCATTGTATCTGTACTCCAGTGTGCTTGTGACTGTACTCTCCTGGGTCGTGATTGAAAATAGATATTCTGTTATCTAATGTACTTACCTCATTATCAAAAAAACAAATAAATAAATGCCGTACACCGAAGGGTAGTTTGCTCATCAGCAAAGCGATCTCGCCTGGTATCATTAGTAAGTGTAACTCTGTCACAGAGGTGGTCACGTATGTGCAAATAGGTGCTAGCGATCCTCCAACTGTCGCTAGAGCTATACAGAAAACCAGATAGCACCCTGAGAAGTCAAATTGCAGTCCAGGAGTTTAGAACTAGTAAAAACAGTTCTAAATCGCTATTCTGCTTAGAAGTTGCAGACACTGTTAACTCCGACATCAAGCTCACAGTGGGCTGCAATACTCTGCTGACTGTGTATCGAGGATAGGACAGACTGAAAGTAGATCAGCACTTTTAGCAATTTAAGTGGCTGGCCTGGGACCCTGAATTCCCACCAGTGGCCCTTGACCCAACATATAGACACGGGGTCCAAGGGGGCCTTTGTTCCTCAGTCCAGTTTCTGAGTAAGGGGGTGGAGTAGACTTTATTGCCCTTTGCCAGGTATTCAACCACCACAAAACAGATCATTTTAGATTCCTCCAAACTAGATGTTGTCTCCAGACACAGAACAGGCAAAAACAATTGCTGCATCAGGCCGCCCTATGGAGGCTATTCTGAGGGGGTTGATAAACAAAGGACACATATTAGTCCTTTATAAAAACTTCAGAGATCAAAATGAGGATCAAGCCCTCCACATTAAACAACGATGGGAAGAGGGAAACTTACATTGAGCTTATAGCACAGGAGCAGTCCTCGGCCTTTCAGTCTGCCTTTAAAGCTGCCAGCTTCCCTTTGTGGTAAGAATATAGTTGTAAAGTGAGGACCCACTTCTTTTACACCCCCGTAAGACTGGGAAACTGGTCTGTCAACCTCTCACAGAGCTGTTGGAGGCTTTTCACAGAAACCAAAGCAGAACATACACACATCTTTTGGCCATGTCCTAAGTTAGCTGAATTCTGGAGAGAGATCGGGGAACCCTTAACTGGATTATTCACACTAACTAATCCTGAGACACTATCCTGTGTCATACTAGGCTTACTGCTGAATGGAGTGAGGGGTAAAGACGTGTTAAATCTGTGGTGGGTGCTGCTGGTGGAGGCCCAGAAGGCTATAACTAGATGATGGTTGACACCTGAACCCCTGACTCACCAGAGTTGGATGGATATAGTAGACAAGATATACCGGACGGAACAACTAACCTTTCAGGTCAACCTGTGTACTGGTATGGACCCCGACTCACCCCATAACCCCATAGCTCAAAGAGGTTTCACAAGGGAGACCACCCTTACAGATACATAGCCAGCAAAATAAGGGGAACACACTGAGATGACTCTGAAACCACAGTTAATCTCCAAGATCAATACAGCCTATTAGCAGTTACTTAAACTATAATGAAATGTGTGATAATGTGAGATTTACGAATGGACTGCTGTACCAAAATGCCATGAATTCCACTGCCTTGTATGACAGTAAAGTGCAATATTGATCAATGCTGTACCTATGTCCAGTAAACTTGAATTTCAAACAAAGCGTTGCAGACACTTAAAGGGCCATGACCCCAAGAAGCACACAGTTACAATTTATGTGTTTTTATTTAGGAATTGGTAACTGGGAAAAGCACTTTGAGCCAAGGCTCATTTCCAGTTACGACTGGGAGGGAGAGAACAGAAATGAGGGGAGTGCAAAACAGTTAAAATGTAACAAAGCATACAGACTAATCACAAAGAAAAAGGAGAGAGCAGGGGTGTGCAACTCCTATTGCCCCCTGTCCAGGGCAAGTAAATTCCCTTAAAAGGCAAGTACAAAAAGAGAGCCAATTTCATTATAATGAATTAGGGCAAGTGAAACTTGAGCTACAGTCATGGCTGGGCAAGTCCTAAGAGTTTAGATCTGAACACCCCTGGCAGAGAGACGTTATAGCGCAGTTAATGTACAGAACAGGCTACAGAACAATGAAGGCAGTTGTGTGTTTGGGGGGAGGGCTACAGTCATTTAATTCAGTTACTGTATAGTTTGGGGGGATGTATGGCAGCTAGGATTCAATGCAAAAAAGTGCAAAATAATGCACCTGGGAAACAAGAACCCAAGGGAAGAATACACAGTGGGTGGGGAGGTAGTAACAACAACAAAACAGGAAAGGGACCGGGGGGTAATCATATCAGATGACCTTAAGGTTAGCAAGCAATGTGAGAAGGCAGTAGGGAGGGCCGGGGGTATACTGGGATGTATCGGGAGAGGGATCAGCAGCAGAAAACAGGAAGTTGTTATCCCTCTGTACAGACAGTTGGTGAGACCCCATCTGGAATACTGTGTCCAGTTCTGGAGACCCCATCTCTGCAAGGACATAGACAGGATAGAGGCAGTCCAGAGGAGGCAACTAAAATGGTGCAGGGTCTGCAAGAGAAGCCGTATGAGGAGAGACTAAAGGAGCTTAATATGTATACCCTTGAGGAAAGAAGGAGAGGGGACATGATAGAAACTTTCAAGTACCTCAGGGAATCAACAAAGTCCAAGAGGGTAGCATCTTTCAGAAAAGAGACTTGCAAGAACAAGGGACACAATTTAAAGATAGAAGGAGGGTGGTTCAGGGGCAATGTGAGGAAGTATTATTTCAGAGAGAGGGTAGTGGATGCATGGAACAGCCTTCCTGAGGAAGTTGTGGAGTCTAAAACTGTGGGAGAATTCAAGAATGCATGGGACAGACATAAGGCAATTCTTGTGGGGGGCAGGAAGATATAGGCTGTTGGTTAAATAGGATCTGCGGCCTATCCTGTAGGTAGGGAAATGGGCAGACTAGATGGGTCTAGCGGTCCTTATCTGCCGTCAAAGTCTATGTTTCTATGAATGAAAAATGAACAAGAGTCCATCATGTTTGTCTCTTGCCATCCAGACAGCCACACCATAATATAAAAATGATACATTATAAATCGTTATGCAAGTTTCAGCCAATCAGGATTGTTTATTTCAAAATATTCCATATACTGTTGTAACCATAAGAGGGTGTCTCATGCAGACGGTTCAGAAATTCTAAATAAGTTCAGTTGGCATCCTCCTTTTTCCACAAAAGGGTTCTCTAAGCGGTAAGACATGATGGGGTGTGCATTAGTGGCATAATGAGGCCTGACACTGCAGGCAGAGTGCCTTTGGCCCCCGGAAGTGTGGTAAGATCAGCATAATGCACACCCCAAAGTGCCTTATTGTACTTATAAATCTGAGAACATTAAAAAAAGCCAACTTTTTTTAAATTGAAATCTAGTATTTTCTGTTTTTTTTTTTTTTTTTTTAAGTGACTGTTGAAAAGTGGTCCCCTCCCAGCTGGTAAAACACCTGTCTGTCCTCGCATTCAATAGATGGAATGTGTGTGTATCATAGAGTGCAGGAATTCAAACTTCTGCTGAATGTTCACATCTTCATACACGAACACACCCAACAAAAAAACTCAGTAAAGCCAGTGATTCAGTTTGATCTGAGGTAGAGCAAGCAGCAAAGGGTTCCCCTCGTAGACAGGTAAGGGTAGGAAGGGGGATTTTCATGGTCAGAATAGAAGCACCAGAAAATAAAACAGTGAGCAGTACTTCGGTTTTTAAATTTGTGTATGTGTGTAAGGAGGGGAATCGAAAAGAACATCTAATCAGTTTCTATGTTTTTCTTTTTAATTTACAATGCTTTATTCCTCCTCATGCCAGTCAGCTCCCATTGATCCTGCCCACGTACCCATCCCCATCACCGGCCTTCTCCAGGACTTACCACCGTCTCCTTAGGATACTCTGGCTTACCCCCCAAGGAGGGGGCCCATTACCCCAAACAGAGACTCTGCTGGTGCTGTTCAGGAAAGGAGTGTCACGATCTGTGGTGGTGGTGGGGTCTGTGGTGAGGGGCAGACATCCTCCCGTTGCAACTGGCAGTGTTTTGCTTGGTGTTCCATTGGATGCTGAGAGATCCCCTGAGCTGAGTGAGCACACGTACGCGTGCATCACATGGCATCGGCGTCCACCCCCTTTCTGTGGCTCTGCTTGCACTGCCACCTGTGTTCACCCTGCTGGCAGCAGCAGAGCAGAGGGCATCAACCCTCCCTCTCCGAGTCAGAGAGCATCCTGTGGGGGTGCTCGTCTTAACTCTCCCGGCTGGCCCTCTGCCGACGCAGGCTCTTTTCTGAACTTGAGTCATCAAGGTCGCGAGTGGCAGTGCTACCACTGCACCGGCGGGCCGGCTCTTGCATTTTGTATTTATTTTGAGGGAGTATTTTAGGGCATAGATTAATCTTTTACCAAGTACAGGTGGCAGCCATGTTTGTAATGGAAAGAAATTTTGACAAAGGTATTGATATTGTTAGTGTGCTGTGTCCTGATTACCAGGACCTTTTTTACCTCTGCGTAAGACAGATCTAAGATGTAGGTGCCACCTAATCAGGATGCATAATTCTCCCTACCCATTTTATAATATTCTCCAAACTAAAATGTCTGTATTTTAAATTCAAATTCCATTCAAAACAAATAACTTTTAGTTTGATTTAATGATATGTTTATATTTACAGTTTCTGTTTCTCTTACGGTTATAAGAGTTTGCTTATATTTACAGATCCTGTGACCCTAATGGTTGTAAGAGTTTCTTATCAAGTTCTTTGTGTGCCAGAAATGCTTTGCAGTCATGCAAAGAACTCCAAGAATGCACTCTTAAGATAAGAGACACGGTACATCTAAACATGTACAGTAAAGAAACAAACATTGGCATGCACTCTATGATAGTTAAAGCCAGAATAACTATTTCATCATACAATGTTTAACAGTAAACTGAACTGTCCTTTTGCACCTGCAATTTCCTTTTCCATTTCTTATTGCTTTGGAGCTGAGAATTTGGCCTGTAATACTGTCTCTATAAATGGTCTTATTTTGATGCACCTCATTTTAGACCAAGCATCTCTCCGCCCTTTATCAGTAAACCGAAAGGCGACTAAGCAAAAATGATTGTTTTTCCTTCCCTCAGTGCGGCATGATGTGGGTGTTTTCCACTGGTCTCTGCCAGAAGGGTTGTGCTTTCTGTCACACTCTTGAGGATAAAGTCTGTACCCATTTGTTTTTAATAAAGTATACTGTACATAACAGGACTTTAATTCTTTCACATCCGTTTCCATATTTCTAGATTCACAGAGTTGTCATAAAGGGGCTCACCTTTACCTGGTATTTTTTTATAACATGAGAAATTATTACATTCATTGCACATTACATGAACCCAGTGACCGTACATGTTTACACAGTTTGGAACACTATAATAACACTACACGGCATGTTGGGGTTTTACAACAATGCTGCTGAATGCCAGAAAATTCACATACTGGTAATGTGTTGACACATGGCTAAATGGTTCTCAAAACATAAAATAATCCACCAGCATTTATGTCTAACAGCATATTAGAAAAGCACATAAGTAAAACCAGCATTTAGAGAAAATACCCATGTCTTAGCAGAACTGATAATACAAGGTTATATGAGGGTGACATGACAAAGGCAATTAAAAAATACAGAATTGAAAAGTTACGTTCGGCTTTGTAGAATTCCTCTTGGTAGCCATCTTCCCACATGGGTTATCCGATGATGCAGTTATTTGTTTTCTTTTTCTGTGCGACTTGCGCCTATCTGCTTTGCCTTGTGACTAGGATGGAGCTCCTCCCCTTTTCTTCATTGTCTGAAGGCAAATCTGGGGGATTATTGTCAGGATCTTCATGCGAGTAACCTTTTCCAAGGAGATCACCGGAAGATCCTCACCCTCATTAGTGCCAGCATGCTCTTGGACTGGCTTAACCTCAAGTCCACCAAACCCAGTGCCCTCCTCCTCCAGTTCGAGGGTTTGGGTAGGAACAGTGGGTATCTCCTGCTGATTGGGTGCGACATTAGTAAGAGACATAGTTGGTACTTCAAGGGCTTAGTTGGATATTGGCTGCACCAATGTTGGGATCATTTATATTGATGGTGAACTTTATCAAGTGCGAATTCAGCCTGCAGAACAGCTGATGGCAAAACTGCGTGGCTAGGTGGGGGTGGGGTGGAATTGAGCTTGGGGGGAGCGCCATGGAACAGAACATGAGAAGTGGAGATTCTAAGAACTGTGCAGGAGGGAGTTAGGAGGATGCTATGAAGAAATACTCTTTGATTGAGGAGGGGGGTTGAAGGAGGGGAAGGTTATTCTTAAATGCTACACAACAGCTCACATGCAGGGTGGCGCAGTTCAGCATAAGAAAGCAGTACTGAGGGAGAAGGAGGATAGTTTGAGTGATGCATAGGGCCAAGTTTAGTAGACCCCAATGTTTCTTTATGATGGTTCTTGTTAATTGTAGTTGTTGTTAATTAATTGTTTACTGTTCCTTTTTTGTTAGTTTATGTTCACACACACTATGAAATGATGCAAACTGCAACTGTGACAAAGATAGTGGGGGGAATCGCTGGAAAGAGATGGTTTTGGATCTGTATTTGAAAGTGGAGGTGGACCCCTCTCCAGGACCTCAATAGGTTAAAGTAGAAATATGGAAAGCTATTATTGTGTACCTGGAATGCCCAGGGTGTTTCACCCCCACGTAAAGTGCAAAAAAACTATTGACAGTCTTAAAGACGCAGTGTTCCAATATCGTAATGCTCCATGAAACCTACCTGTCTAAAGCTGAACACCAGAAGCTGGTTAGGGAATGGTTAGGACAGTGTTTTGCTGTCTCCTTTAATGGTTAAAATAAAAGAGGTGTCCCTGTGGTAGGATACTGGAATCTTCAATTTGTAAAAGAAGGGCTGGTTGTGGACCCATACAATGGGTGTTATGTTTTTGTGCAAGATACTCTATATTGGGAACCAGTGACCTTGGGGAATATCTGTGTGCCAGTGACTTATGACAGAGTATTTTATGACCAAATGCTGGTACTTTTTGTACCTAGAGTGCATCCCTGAAATAGTCCTGGTACCCGGCTTTGGACAGATTGGTGAGCGGTGCGGGGTCAAGGGTGTTGTGCTGGGGCAGAAGCATTACAGAGCTTGATCTGATCAATGTATGGAGGGAAACTAACACTGAAACCAGGGACTACACCTTATTGTCAAACCCTCACAGATCCTGGTCAAGGATAGACTACCTCCTTATTCCAGGGACATGGTACTGCAGAGACTATGACTATTACCTCAGTAGTGATGTTGAATGATGCCAGGGTACCAGTTACGATACACTCAAAGCAAGTCCAGAGACAGCAAAAAACATGTGGATTTTCAGTGTATATGCTAGCCTCCAGGAATTTAAGGAGTATCTAAGGAATCAGTGGAAGCTCTGTGTGTGCAAACCAGTGCCGTCTCTGCACTACTGAAAACCATATTCTGGGAGGGAGGCAGGCAAAGCATGCATGAGGGCGACAGTGATGTCCTTAATGGCAGGCAAGAGAAAGAAAAAAGGGAATAAATTCAAGAACAAGAGGACAAAGTTAAATAGCCAGAACTTGGGGCATACACTGATGTTTCTGATTAGACCCTGGTGCTCTTGAAACTGGCTACAGAAGCGGTAAGTAGAGTGTATGGAGGGGATGGGTTCAGCTGTCCTGTTCTATGTGAATCAGAGGTTTTATGAATGGGGTAACATGTCTAGTACCATCCAGGCAAGATGTGCAAAGGCAGGGCAAATATTAAACACCATAGCTTCAATTAAGAGGGCATGGGGTAGAATAGTAAACACAACTGATAACATACAGAGTAGTTTTGTGGAATTCTACAGAAAACGGTACCGGGGAGACTGGCCAGCATGAGAGAGAAGCAGTTTTTTTTTTTTTTTTCGGAAAAGGTAACTCTGCCTCAGCCCTCAAAGAAACAGCTGAATGAGCTGACTAGGCCTGTTTCCCTCTTGGAGGTCAGGGAGTTGAGAGCTGGCTTTGCAAAGGGGAAGGTGGCAGGCCCAGATGAACTCCCATTTAAATACTATAGAGCACGGGGGGGGGCTGGACCCATATACACCAGTTGTTTTTAGAAGCTCAAAAGGGTGGGGAGCTCCCTAAATCGAGCAACAGGTGGACTGTTACATTGAGCCATAAAGAGGGGATGGACCACACAGAGTGCTCTCAATGTAGGAAAATCTCCCTCTTGAAGTTTGATGTGA
Organism: Neoceratodus forsteri; assembly: GCA_016271365.2. NCBI lineage: Eukaryota > Metazoa > Chordata > Ceratodontiformes > Ceratodontidae > Neoceratodus > Neoceratodus forsteri. Next base: position 925,895,314 of record CM028137.1, read on the forward strand.
TGGTACCCTCTAAACTGTTGGCCTGAAGTTTTGAGGATGTCCTCCTATTATTAGTAGGAAGAATTAGATGGGGTTTATAAAAGGGTGGCACACCAGTCACAACTGGCAGTATAGCCTAGAGATGGAGTAATAAGCAGTGAATGAGCTTGGTAGCTCTAGTAGACAGACCTGGGTTTGATTCCCACAACCTCCACTTACATGTTTGCTGTGTGACTCTAAGCAAGTCACTTAACCTCTCCAGTGCTCCTGGGTCACCCTTGAAAATGTGCACCTGTGCCTAGTGGGCCTTACCTGGTTACCAAAGAATAAAATACAAAATACAAATACAATGTCGGGTGCTTGCTGAATGTGGTGAGGTGGACTTCTCAGCATCCAGGACACCAAGAAGGCATTTGATAGAGTGGCGTGAGTATATCTTTTTAAGATATTGGAGGAATTTGGGCTGGGACCCTCCTTTGTAGATATGGTGAAACTACTGTACAGGGTCCCTAGAGCAAATATTTTAATAAACGGCATATTGGCTAAGTTTGAGTTATCCTGGGGTACCACGCAGGGCTGCCCTCTCTCCCCTCTGCTATTTGCCCTGGCTGTAGAACCATTGACAGAGATCATTAGACAGTGTCCAGAGCTCAGCAGAGTGGAGGAGGCAAGGGCGTCACAGCACAGGATGTCCCTTTATTGCTGCTGATGTCCTGTGGTTCATCACTCCTCCAGAGAGATCCCTGCTGGCAGTTACTCAAGTGATAGAGTCCTTTGTGTCAGTGGTTCAGCAGATTGCACACTCACCTCTTAGGCTGGAGGATCAGATAGTTGTGGGTTCTAGCTCCATACCAGGAACTTTGGCTTAATCCTAACACTGACAATATTACAACATCAGGGGGCGCTATACTCCTGAGGTACCGCCTTTCCGATGAGGCATTAAACTGAGGTCCTGTCTGCCTTTTCTAATAGTTGTTCAGGTGGACATTAAATATCCCATGGCACTTTTTGAAAAGAGTAGGGGAATTTTACTAGAAAAAGAAACAAAACAAAATACAGTAAGGATAAAAGGAATATATCCATATCAATAAAAGAAAAACAAATCCGTCACCATGGGACAAGAAAAGAAAAATAAACTGGTAAACATAAAAGAATTGGCAACAAAAATAACACGTAGCAAATAAACATCCCCAAATTGGTCTATCAAAATGTTTTATGTGCAACAATCCCAGCTTCCAGTGGTGACCATTTGATGTGCCTCAAACACCTTTTATTTTCTTCCATAAGTCATTAAAAATGCCACAGGCAGAGTTTGCTTTTCCTTACAATAAATATATCTCAGAACTGTTACATATTTTAATAATAGACAAAAACGGCAAATGGATCTGCCGTAACATCAACTGGCACCTTGCTTGCGACAGATAAAATTTAAGGCCAGTTTTGCTACCTTGACGACCTCAAGGTAGGGAAACTGTGTGACAAGACAGCAGATAAAGCAAATAGGATGCTAGAATGCACAGGCAGGGGCATCACCAGCAGGAAAAGGAGGTCATAATTCCACTATACTAGACACTAGTGAGGCCCCACCTGGAGTGCAGTGTACAGTTCTGGAGACCTTACCTACGTAAGGACATAGATGTGTAGAGAAAGTTCAGAGGAGGGCAACAAAGATGGTACCGGGATTGCATCACAAGTCCTATGAGGACAGGCTGAAGGACTTGAATATGTACTCCCTGCAGGAGAGGAGGGAGAGAGGAGATATGATAGAGACATACAAGTACCTTACAGGGAGGAACAGGGTGCAGGAATACACTATTTTCCAGCAAAAAAGATGTTCCAGGACTAGAGAGCATGGGATGAAGCTGGAGGGAGGGCAATTCAGAGGAAACATGAGGAAGAATTTCTTCATAGAAAGGGTGGTGGACAAGTGGAACACCCTGCTGGAGGAAGTGGTGGGGGCTGAAACAATCACAGGATTTAAGAATACATGGGATATACATAAGGGAATTCTGGAGGTCAGGGGTAAGGGACAACAAACTTCTAAAAAAACGTAAAGGGAACTTACAAGCTCAAATGGGCAGACTGGGTGTTCCATAGGCCCTTATCTGCCAACAGTGTCTATGTATCTAAGGCAGATGAAAATGATCGTAAGAGTGCTCTTATATCGTATCCATTGCTGGACTGGAAAGTTACCTAAAAGTAAGTATTCATAAGTGAGTCATTCCATCCATAGAAGTTTCCATCGTGTGACCAGATTTTTCCAAAAACCCACAGTAAAGGCACGTAATGGTAAGAAGTGCTATAAATATTCAGTATTAGACCCATATTCAGGATATGGGCAAGACCTTTCTTCTGTCGCCTTATGCTTGCGATTCCCTCAAGCTCCCACCTTACCGTGAGTATAAAATTACAGCACATCCCACATTTTCCTGGGCACTCTGCTGTCTAGTAACTGGTCTGTTATCAAAGAGTAGGGGAATTTTCTTGATATTCTGGCTAAATTCCCCCCATTCAGTAAAAATACCACCAACAGCTTAACCTGATTCAGTATGTAAAGTTGCATCCAAATCTCCACCCCATCCCTAGGATGAGGCTGAAGATAGACAGAATTGCCTAGCCCCCCTTTCCCAGTCAAAAAAAAAAGCTTTGCCAGATTCTCCGTATATAACATTAACTTTGAGAAATTGGGGCTAGTGCAAGTCGGAGCAGGCCCTTCAGAGCAAGCACCGGGGCAGACATAAGAGGGTAGCCTCGCACATGAGATATCTGGGTATCAAGGTGGGCACTAAACTAACTTCGCTATGCACGTTAAACTACACGTCTCTTTTGGCAGTCATACAAGGGGAGGACAACAGGAGGCCAACACGACTGCATGCGTAACCAAAAGCTATCATGGCAACAAAGAGAGGCTCAACACCACCACAGTTACTGACCAGTAAAGTGCCAAAAACAGCAATTAGTTTGGAAGCAGGCTATAAATGTATTTACTTATAATAACATGTCAGGTACAAGCCTTGTTAGCACCTTATAGGAACACCGGCAGAGAACACCAAAACAGCTCTGACCGGTTTTGCATGTTACCACTTCCTCAGGGAGTGCTGACTGTCATGTGTATGCTTTTTAAATTCACTGCTATTTAAAGGCATAGTGTGTTGTTCACACAATATCTTACAATGTTGTGAACCCATGCAAATATCCAGTGTGCTATAGATTTGTGTAAAATACAATAAATAATGTGGTTTAAAAAACATTGATTCTCAGTAACCTCTTATCAACTAAAAGGAGTTCTACCAACAGGTTTGAAGCCCTGACCGATGTACAGGTTGGGGCTTCACTCCGCCAATCCCACCTGCACCTACCATAAAAAAAAAGCATTTAATTACCTCCCTCCTCATTAATTTCTGTTAAGCCCCCAGTGCAGCCGGTGTATTTAAATATGGAGCTTCACGCTCAGGTCAATCTTGCACCTAGTAACGCGAGATGATGACGTGTCACTGCCCCTGCCATAGCGGTGCCCCTATGTACAGAAAGAAATCGATGTCCGTATCTCTGGTGCCTGTCGGTATTTTGGCCTACACATGGCATTTAGGCAAAATATGTAAAAATACCGAGGCAATTAAATGCTTTACTTTTTATGGTGAGTGAAGGGGGATTGGGAGAGTGAAGCCCTGACCTGTACTTCGGTCGGGGCTTCAAACTTGCCCATAGTTCTCCTTTAATATTCTGGAGGCGATTTGCATTTTGTTGCTTGACATAGTCACTGTGCAGCAAGGGACCTGGATTGGGGGATGTGGAAGAGAGGAAAGGGAATGGGAACTATGACAAGTATAGTTTCCCAGGTATACTTTCAGGATCCAGTGTACAAAAAATCAAAACTGATGTGGAATAAATTTAGTACCAACCCTGTAATTTAAAAGATAGGGAAAAAACTAGTATAATTATTTAAAGCAGCAGTATTAGATTAAAAAAATCAGATCTTTTGCAACGGTTCGTTTCCTGTGTTATATTGAGCACTTACCTGGTAATCTTTCTTGTTTTCTCTATACTATCACCCCATAATTTGCTCCATTTTTCTTTGTTTACATTTCTCCCACCCTCCATATTGAATTGGAACCCTCTGCTGTCAACTGCATATGTGCATGACTCACAGTACTACACAGGGACAGTGGGAATGTGCAGCACAGGGTCCCACGGAAGTAAACAAAAGATGTGATGCGACATGAGGGGGGGAGTTTGGCTGTATATTAGGCAGCAGCCATATTTACTGTGGATCCACAATAATGGAAATGAATTTTAAATATCTAAAAAAACTCAAGATCGCTAGAAAAAAATATTTACAAATATGGAAACCCGAACTATGGTTGCATGCTTCCAGCCAAAAAAAACAGAATTTTGATAATCGCTTCCTGATTATCTAGTACTGCTGCTTTAATAGCCAGATGCAAAATGGAGTACAGAAGGGGCAGTGTAAATATAGCAAGTCACCAGAGCAAAAAGGCACAAACGGATGTATTACTAATTCCTTTTCAAGACTGTAATTTAATCCATAAGATAAATAGCACCTCCATAATCATGTGCTCAGGAATGATAATATAGTTTAAACTTATGTGGGTATCATATTTAAGAATTATTACTGCATAACACTTCTGTGCTAAAGAGGAAACATATCATGCATATAGAATATACATTGACTGCACGTGCATATATTTATTTATTTAAGATGATATAGGAATTACGACCCTTTGAGTCATGGACTCGTTTACAATGGCTCCACGTCAGATTACAGTACATAGGTATTAGAGAGTAGCATGACAACAGTTATAACAATAACAGCAGTTAGGACAAAAATTGAGTAGGGAGGATATCAAATAAAGCAGTGAATTTACAGGAGATAAGGTAGGTAATGTCCTCTATGAGCTGTAGCAAAACGAAGTGGTGGATACACAGTAGCACTGCCCTAGAGTAAGGTGAGGCCTCAAAAGGAGGTGTTGTCAAGGTAGCACAACACAGAGACCAGGCTGTTAGTTGCCCTATACAGGTGGTAACTAAGAGTAGTGGTAGTACATATTGTTACAGTCCTAACAATTGGGTGCAGCCTTAGGGGGCGTTGTCAACATAGTCTTGTATCGGCACAAAGTTATGTGACAGCTTAGATAAGCCAGAGGCCGGTACGCTTGGTAAGCAGTACTAGGGGGTGGTGCCTCAGAAGAGACATTGTCATAGTCCAGCCTGGGAACGACCTCAGGCACTCAAGCTGGGCATGGGACTGGGCCTAGCCGGTGCACCGGCAGTTTTGAGAGGAGAGAATGTGTTTCTTTAGGGCTGTCTTGAAAGGTCCCTTGGGGTTTATCAACAGGGGAACGCATACCTCAGGGCAGTAACAAATGTCAAACAGTTGACCTGAGGCAGCAACTCCATAGACATGCTCATTGAGTACTGCAAGGGCAACACAACGTGTCAAGTGGGCAACCAGTACCCCAGGGTGGTCACCTGGGGAAAACTGAGGGTTGGGTGTAGCACAGACATAAAATTGAGCAAAGGCTAAACCAAATCCACCTGCAGGATCAGAAATGGCAACCACAGTACAATAATATCATTTATGTAATTAAAAATATTTTTTAACATTTTTAATACAGGGTTATTGTGGCAGTTGAGGGAGAAGGAGAACAGCAGCCAGAACAGCACAGGTGTGAAAGGGAAAATGGGGGAATTGATGGGGGGTGGGAAGGGGCAGTGGAATAGCATGCTTAACATAAACATAAAATTACTATGAATAAGCAGTACACTATATGAATAAGCACTCCACAATCATGTCACTTGATTATGACGTTCAGGGGCAGAAATTCCTCCTCCCGTGGGGCAGCACTGCAGAGCTGTGATTGACTGGCCAATAGCATTTCAACATTTGTGGGTTGATGAAAAAAAAGCTGAGTGATCTGCTGCACTCACTTGGCACGAAGAGGGGGCAGGACAGACACACTGCCCACAGGGCAGCGTTGCCCTTAGTCCAGCGCTGATGGCAAAAATTACCTCGGGCATATCTGCAAAGTGGAGGAGGGCTGTCGTCAGCAAGGTACAGGCTTCAACTTCCTGATTGCATGGAGAAGAAAATGTCCAGTTTCGAATTTTCAGATTTCAATATCCAAAGCCAAATGAAAATCCTATTTATTAATACTACCGGAACCCGTATCTGAAAATCCTATATTTTATGGTTGGAATCCATAATATCATTTTCAGAAATGGATAGCTGATTAACCCTAAGGTATTCAGATGGTCTGAAATGATTACTCCCAAGCTCTTTTCCTCAGTAATGTCTTCCACTACTGCCTCCCCAATGCTATGTTCAGTGTTAGGATTCTTTGTCTCTTTATGTATCACCTTGTACTTTTTGCGTCAAATGTTAAAGCAGCAGTCCAACGAAAAATGTTTTTCCAAAAAAGCTTGTTTCAGCTTCAGTTAAGAAAAATATTAGCATACCCGTCAAATCTACTTTTCTGGGTACCTTTTATGCCGCACAACATCAACCTTTTTTAATTTTTTTTTATCCTAGCCTTTGTCAGCTCTGCAGTGCTATCTCTATCCAACATTGATTGAGAGAGTCCAGAGGAGGATGACTAGAAGGGTTAGAACAGTGAAGGATAAAAGGTTATACAGAAAGAATGTTGGAATTGGGACTGTATTCATTAGCCCATAGAAAGCAGAGAGAGGTGATCTATGCTTTGTTTACGCGGCATTTCAAGAAGGTTCACTCTGGAAATCCTCCGGCCTAATTAATTAAAACTGAAACAGGAGCACCTAGAAAGCACTGGTATCAGATTAGAGGAGAAATGTACAAAACCACAAGAAGAGGTTTGTGGTTCAGCCAGAGAGGGGTGGACAACTGGAATAATCTCCAGAATGAAGTGGTTGAAGCCCCTAGCTTGGCTGCCTTTAAAAATAGGTTAGATAAATTTATGGGAGAAAAGACCAGGGAATACCTCAACTGGTAAGTGGCAAGTCTTATATGGCTCTAGTAGTCACTTGACTTGTATCTACACCTATGAACCTATAAATGTGGTGGCCATCTTTTTGTCTTGAGAAGAAACTCAAAACATTTATAAAGTATTCAGATTTTAGTGGAATTAGAAAATTGCACCACCAAATAAAACTGAAAGAAGCCTGAAATCTTTTATAATGAAAAAAGGTAGGGTCAAATGTTTTGCCCAGTTTTGTTGCACTGCTGATTTGATTGCTATATTTTTGACCACCTCTCTAATCTACTCAGATCCACATTCATAATTTTGACACTTTTATCACTATCACCGGGCCACAGATCTTGGTGTCGTCTATGAAAAGGCATATCTTGACCTGAAACCCCATCCCCCACCCTGTGGCACAGATAAAGATGTTCAAGGGAACCGGTTCCAAGACTAACCCACTTTCTGGTGCAGGGGCAGGATCCCATGGGGTTTTTTGAGCAGGTTAAAGGGGCTAGATAGATGGAAGAACAAAAAGGGAGGGGAACAAGAGAAGATAAAAAAATAATGTGCTTCAAAAGTTCAAAGGTGTTCTACAATACATTTTACTGTTCGTTTGATTCCTGAAGGTGTCCCTCAGAACACTTAGGGGAAACTTTGGAAAAACATGATTTTCATTCACATTACAGCTTATACTTTATTTCATGTTTCCTGTATAAAGGTTCCCTTTTATGTAAATAACGACACATATTAAAATACAAACCGGATCATTGTCCTTTACAGTTCATCTACTTTGGCTGTTTGTCTACACCTGCCATCGCAGTTATGTTTGCGACATTAAAATCACTTTCGTAACCATAGATTATGTTGTCACAAGCAAGGGGTTGTGATGTCAGTTGTAGACTAACAGCCAGAGCCAGTGAAGTCTAGGGGCAGCTGTCCTGCTTTCTTTCATGTTACTTTGCATACCGTATTGCTTTAGAAAAGGGAAAACTAACTGTAGGCAATATACTAAAATATAAACAGAACTGTGTCTATAAATGATGTGTTGTATGGTGTCCTGTGAGATGGCAAGCTCTTTAAATGTAGGAAGGTTGATTTTTAAAATCCTGTTCATGATGGCTTACATACGAGCAAACATTTGTAAGGCATTATAAACAGGAGTTTAAAAAAAATCAACCCACTACCTTTAAAGAGCCCGCCGCCTCTCAGGAAACCATAAAACCACATCATTTTTAGGTACTGTCCTGTTTATATTTTACGCATTTCCTAGTTAGTTTTCTTGAATGATTGCAACTGATTGCAACTGCGCTTGACTGCCATCCCACGGCCGCTCATGTGAAAGAGGTGCTTGCCTTAGTGGGTTGTAGCTTGGGTACAGATACATGTCTATGTGCCTTTCGCGTGCCTGTTTCCATATGGAAAATAAAAAGAAAATGGGCGCATTACATGTTGCAGCATGGATCTTTTCATTTGACCCTTTAAGCAGTGTACAGAGTGTTACTTTCTGTGTTTCCTTGTTGAAATATTCCCTGAGGAACCTTAGAAGCCCCTGGATGTTTGTGTCTTTGGAGAGCTCCCTGTTAGCCACTGTGAGTTCTGTTTACATGATAGAGGAATGACCCAAAATATCTGAACTCTTCACCTTCGGAGCACCAGGGCTGAACACATGCACCTTCATGCTGACTGCTTCTTGGCCTGTCACACACCACCTGTCAAAACTCAGCTTTGTTACGACACGTCACCGTACTTGATGTGGTGTTATTGAAGACATCATGGAGTCGAACTCCACTCTAAATGCTCTAAACCCAGACTCTCAGCAGCACGTGGAGCTCTTCCTGCCAGGAAAGCTCGGGAACAAAATGTCACAAGTAAGGCAACTATAATATTCCTGTTCCTTCTGGAGTCTGTTTTGACAACGAAGTTAAGGACAACAGTCAGCTGTTCTCTTCAGTGGATTGCCTAGAAGCAGGTGAGGGTGGTGGTTCATACAGCTTCATGCTAACAGTTGGTGATAAGGAGCAGAAATTAGTATCAGACTGTGTAACTTAAGATAGTTTTTTTTTTCACTCTGCTGTTTGCCCTGGTATACCACCTGCTCTTATGGTAAGCATCTTCAGGCAACCTCTCCATCCCAGTCGCTACCCCCACCCATGTCATCAGGCTGACAGGAGCCACATGGGGCAGGACTCAATAGTGCTGGTGCTGTCATACAAGTGATCCGGTGGTCCTGGTATGTGTATTTTGCTGTTTACAACCCCCATTCCCCAGTACCCTGCCACCTCTCTGTCAACAGGCAGCTTGGGTTCATGTCAGTCAGATCATGCCAGACAAACTGGATAGGCTTCTTCCATTTGATCACAAAGGCAGTCGATAAGAGCCAAGCACTAGATACATGAAATCTGGACTTTAACAAGGCCTTTGACTCTATACCCCATAAGAGACTTGTGAAAAAGTGGAGAAATCTGGGGATGGGAAACAAATTAACAAGGTGGATTAGTAACTGGCTAGGGGAAAGAACTTGGAGGATAGTCGTCAACAGGGAATGCTCAGGGGTTAGGCAGGGCACTTCTGCAGTAACACAAGGGTCAGTCTTTTTCAATGTATTCATCTGTGATATAGGGGAGGGAATAGAGGGTTAAAATCAGTCTCTTTACAGATGATACCAAAATTGATGGCAGGGTAGATACAGCAGAGGGAATTCCAGGAATGAAAAGGGACCTGCTTAGAGGGAGAAGTGTTTCAAGTTATGGCAACTCAGATTTAATGCCATAAAATGTAAGGTCATGCACAGTGGCAAAAGAAGACTGAAAACTGAGTGATTTGGGGTGGGGAGTGGGGGAGTGAAGATTGAGCAGACGTCCGAGGAAAGGGGCCTGTGGAGTATGTAAAGTAACAGTCTAATGTCCCATGCCCAGTGTCTGAGAGCTACAGGGAACGCATATAGGATGTTGGTGTGCATAGGGTGGGGCTTTGCTGCCAGACAAAAGGAAGTGATTCTGCCCTTGTAAACTTCCTTGGTGAGACCTCACCTACAGTACTGTGTGCAGTTTTGGAGCCCCCACCAGAAGAAGGACAGGGACCTCTTGGAAACTGCTCAGACAACGGTCATGAAGATGATTCAATGGCAGCAGGGGAAGACGTACCATATATGGAGAGGCTGAAGAGTCTACATGTGTACACACCAGAGGCCCAGTGGGGGGAGACATGGCAAAGACCTTTATGTACTGAAGAGTTAATAATAATATATATAGCAGTGCCCTAGTCACAAGAAGCAAGGGTAAGGTAACATGAGGCCATGAATGAAACCTTGTTGGAGGGATGCTTTAGGAGAAATGTAAGGAAGTTATTTTTTACAGACAGTGTTGTGGCCAGACAAAGTAGTCGATGCGGAGTGTGTCGTCTATTTCAAACACAAGTCGGTTAGGCACTGGGGGAGTGGTCCAAACCACAGGAGGCAGGATTGGCATTCAAATGAAGGGGGTGAGTGGACTAGGAAGGGGGGGTGTCCTAATACAGTCATTGCTGTTGGTAGACTAGCAGTGGTCCAGCATTAGGCTAGTGGAGTATGTGACAGGTACTGGGCAGACTCAGTAGGCCACTGGGCCTTTGTCTGCTGTTGACATCTATGTTTCTATGATTCTGTGTCAGTACTGTGGTGCCAGTGCAGCCTACTAATTGCATCTCGTGCTACAGTGCACACTGGGCATATGCCACTTACTGCAGAGAATCTGGCTCTGTGGACCATCATGAGAGGCCGCTGCAGCACTGGATGCCAGGCGCCTCCCTCCTGTGCATTTGCTAGCACTCCCCAACCCAAGACAGCTCAGATCCCAGCTCCAAGAGCTTGCTCCCAAACCCAGGTGACCACATGAAAGTGTAATACGCTTCCACTTGTTTATCATGGACCATATTTAACCTCTGAGAGCAAGGTACAGGAGTTTTGAGGGAGGGCAGGGAGAAAAGACAAAAATGTCACACAGCTACAGTGGATGACATCCCTGTGGTCGCACCCCCCCCCCCATGGCACAGACCCACTCGGCACAGCAGCAGAAGGAGCCCTTCAGTCACATCTGCATGCCTTCTCCTTCTCCAGATTGCAGTGATGCCACTGGCAGAGACAAGCCAGAAGTGTGGAACAGGACATGAAATGGTATTCAGAAGATGCACCTCAGTGATGATTGGAGGGGGCCTCTGGCAGGGACAAGCTGGCCCAGGATGGAAAGCTGCAGGTCTGGATAGGACTCCGAAGCTGGCAGCAGTAGGAGAGTCTGGTGTGTAGCAGGGATGACATTGGGAGGGCCTGAGGGAGTGGGGTGTCAGTGGACACATGAGAGATAGATAAATAGAACAGGCAAAAAAAAGAAAAAAAAGGAAAGAAAACTCAGTGAGATGGAGCCAGTTCAGTACCGCAGTGTCAGTGCTGCTCCCTGGGAGACCAGGGCTCTCGTGCCATTCCTTAAATCCTACTTGGAGGGCAGCTAGGGTGTGGGTGCCTTGCACAGGTGAGGTGCTAGGCTCCCAGGGAGCAAGGCTCTGGACCACTTAGAATTCCCACAGTCTGTTCCGGCTGATTATGGAGTTGTACTGGTGTCAGCTGTGAAGGCAGCCACTTGCTTGCCTTTCCGGCTGGAACATTGTGAGGGTGAGGGGGAAGAATAATTAAAACAAATCTCTCGGATAAACAAAGGGCTTAGGCATATCATCTCTCTTTAGGCCTTTACAAAGTGGCAAACAAGATTTTGCAAGAGATTTAAATAGACAACACCACTATTATATGCCATTTTGTTCTCTTTTTGGGAAGGTTTTTGCATTATTTATAATGGAAATTACCATTTTAATTTAAAAAAGTATCAGATTTGTAGCATATAAAATGTTTTCAGCATTACAAAACCAGAGATCTCACTACAGATCTTCTCTGCTATATTGTAGGCATTGCTCAAGAGGCAGGACCTGCAGTTGCTCCTATATAAATATAATTAAAACAATAATAAATTGCCCATGGTACTTGGGGTTGTATTTTAATGTCCCTCAGGGCTGCTGTGCATAGCTGTCAACTGTCACAGTGCTGTGTATTTTATACCCAAATGTGTACCCCAGTTTACCCGTGCTCTATTAAAACGTAATGGCAAGGAGTTAGCAGGTTCCACAAGATGGCTGCTGGCAGCCTTTGTAAACAGAAGTTTGCCGGCACTATTTAAAACTTAAATATAACTACCTAAATAAAATTAAAAAGTTTTTTTTTTATATAGACTCCCCAACTGGGGGCTTAGGCAGCAAAAAGAGAATGCTGGCAGGTAAGTAGTGTTTTCCTTTAAAATGTTATAGAACTCAGGCTTATATGATACATCATGAGCTACCGCTCACAGTTCTGGCAACTTGCCCCAGCTGAGTTTGCACGTTGCTGCTGACGCAACAGCATCAAAGCTTGACCGCTCCACAGCAGCAGTCACTACCTGAGATGGAGCCTCCATTAGTGAAAACGAGGCAAAAGTGACTTTTCCTTTACTGCTTCTGATGTAGAAACTGGAGCCGCTGAATAAAATTTCTCCCCTTGTGAAGCCAGTTGTTTGCAGAGACTTATGTGCTCCAATACCGGCACACACTGCAGAAAGTGAAACTGAGCTTTTTTCGGATGCAACAAAACAAATGTCAGTACCAAAAGCACAAAAGGATGCAGCAGCTGTGCAGGACAGAGGCAAGGGAGATTCCACGTCGAGAGTGGCGTTCACAAGCTGGGAGCTCGGCCTAAGACATGGTCTTCCCCCTCACCCCCAGCTGTGGGAAAATCTCTTGCAAAATGGTCTGTTGAGGTGTCCCTAATGGCGGCAGGATGGATTAAGGCTCCAGATGGGATATAGTGCAGCTGTGGCAATGAATGCAGATGGACACTTTCAAAAACCAGCAGCATGCCAGCAGACATTTCCTGCAGGGAAGAAACTAGCAATAATAAATACTTTGATGCAACGGCAAAGTCTGGTACCAGTGAAGTTACCTTTAGTACTGAACCTAATAATGCACCTCATTCTGAAGAGCCTCCGGCTGACTCTATAACCTGCAGTGAACTTTTTGGTGGAGACTCAGGCCCTGGAGAAGGGACTTCAAATCAGCAAAAAAGGGATCTTCCTCAATAGGTATTCAGGACATGATATAAAGGCATAAACATTTAAATTGTCTGATTTGTTTAATGTTAAGGATGAACCAGCGCAAAGACGTAACGTAGTGCGCTTAACGTATCACAGAGGTCTGGAACAGCACTCAGACAGAGTATATATGACTAAAAAATATTAAAGGAATCCATGGGTTTTTTTTGCTGCCGAAATATATGCAGTAATACACACCTCTGGTGAAAGCACCTTTGATGCAAGTTTTAAAACCCTGAAGGCTTTAGACAGGTTTTAAGTGAAGTATGATCTGTTCAAAAATTCGTCTCTGTAGTCAACTTTTATGGTTGGTCCCCTGTCCAAACCAGCAATAAAAACAATTCTGTTTTGCAGTGAGGGGGTAAATGTCTCAGACATTTGTTACTGACTTAAGAAAAGATGTGAGGTGCTAGATCTGCCCATCCCCATTATTGATAGTGAACAGGTATGGCTGGGGGGAGGGTGTGTGTGTGTGGAAATTCTGGTCGAAACGTTTACAAACCAGCACTGGCATATGTCATCTGCCAGGAAGCTTTTTTATGGGGAGAGATAGAGGGACGTGCTTCTATGCAGGGTAGCCTAAAACCTGTCATAAATATGGATCTCAAATGCATCTGAGCTCAGCATGTGATGCTGAATGGTGTAGTAGATGATTAGAGTACAGACACCTGAGTAATGGGTAGCTCTCTGTGCCCTGACTGTGATGAGGTCCATTCACAGGAGCCACCCAGAAATTACACAAGCAATACAGAGGGACACATGGTAATTTACTGTCTTAGTGGTCTGAAGCGCACCAGTCTGTTATGCACTCATCCCTCTGCCCCCTCTGGGGAGAGCACTCCTGTGGTTTCAGACATGACATCTTACATTGTTGGGAGCACCTTTTCTCAGAGAGCCATTGGGCAACCCTGACTTAAGATGTACCTAGTCTTTGGGGGCACCATGGTTCCCCTACCAGCTCTTACTACTCAGGGTATCTAGTGATTCCTTTAGTAAGCAGACATTTGTCAAGGCTCACCTTGAAGGCCCTTACTGTCTTTATGTCCTAGCTGTTACATAGGTTCACCGCCCTCTTGGGGAAGGCATGCTTCCTAATGTTACCCCTAGATTTACCACCTCTGAGCTTCTGGATGTGTTCCTGTGGTCTGCTGAAGAACCTTAGATCAAATATCTCTGTCTATTAGAGCTTGTTGATACCCTTAATATGTGGAAAACTGAGATCCTGTCCCATCTCAGCCTTCTTTTCTCCAGTGTAAAAATGTTAAGCGCAACCAGCCTGTTCTCATACATTTTGACTTCCATGTCCCTGATCATTTTCTATACCATTGGAGACATATTAAGATAGCAGGAAAAGATAAGCAAGCAGATGATAACATAATAACGTTTTGCTAATTTTCTCTAACCCAGCTTCTTCTGTAGAGAAACTGTCAAAATGAATTATTTTACATTCTGTAGGAGCTAAACATTGTGGTATAAACCTGATCTAGATAGAAATGTTGCAGCTTGACTCTCTCTATAACAGAAGTTATGTCATCACTTGGGACTATCCTGTTCCAGAACATTTATGATTTATCTGGCAGCTGAATTCCCCAGACAAGAGTCTGCGATTATCCAACTGGATCTGGGGTAGGCAGTTCAGAAGGTTCTTACAATGCAAATTTTTTTTTTTTTTAATTAAGTATACTTTATTGAATTTTTGCGCAAGAATAACAGAACATACCCTGATGAACAGGTGAGTACATGCTATTACAGCATAACAGGTATTGCAGCTAGAACCAATGGCTTAACCATACTAAATTTGTACAGTGGGGGACTTTAAGAATGCATGGGACAGACATAAGGTAATTCTGGTGGGGGGTAGGAAGAAGTAGGCTGTTGGTTAACTAGGCTCTGTAGCTTATCCAGCAGGTAGGGAAATCGGCAGACTGGGTGGGCCAAGCATTCCTTATCTGCCGTCAGTTTGTATTTCTATGTTAAATTTGGTTTTGGATTTCCCCACATTACTTCTACAGTACAAATCTTGGAATTTAGGAATAGACAGAAAGGGAGCTCTCATAGCCTGCTGCTTGTCATGCTGGGAACTAAATAGGAAGTTATGTTTACTTATCTCAGATAGCCTCAGATGCAGTATCTAATTTTCAGTGCAGTTTTGCCTCTGCTCAATTTTACAGTTGGGATAACTTAAAATACAGATAGGTTAAATGACACACTCAGGGTCATTGTGAGATTTAAATGTAGGGTCTCCTGTATTGGTACTTTAATTTAAAGGTCTTAGTGGGCTGCATTGAGGTGGGAGCCAGTTAATAAAACAGTCTTCAGTGCTCTAAAAAACCCCATGTTATAATCCGCTAAAGGTCTTCTCCCAATGATACATGCTACATGTTTTAATCTTCAATGTGTATATTCAATTACGTTTGTTTTATTTACAGAAAGCCAGGGGAGCATCTGCTGGAGCTTTACCAAAACATAGGAATGCTAGAATATTTTTAGGTAAGTCTGTCTTTAGAACACTAATACATTACTTTGCTTTGATATGCTAAGTTGCTATTGAGCTGAAGACATGTATTTTAAAACGAAAATTAATAGCCCAGAGCAGCGGTGTTCAAACTGAAAGACCTAATATCCACAAAAATGTGGTCACCGGAACATTCATGTGGCCATACTTTGTGTTTGTAGCCCAGACCACTTCATACAACTAAGTTACATTTACATGGTATATAGTAAAACAAGTGCCTGCAGTATTTGCCTTGACTTTGAGGGAGTTCGCATGTAGTTGGCACTAGTCTGTGCGACACTGCTGTTTACTTGTAGCTGATATGTGTCACAACATTGCGACCAGGTAATTTAGAAAAGCTTTATAAAAAGTAACTATTTCTCACGTGTTATGTGCACGTGCGTGCATGTGTGTGTTGATATTGGTTTACAAGCAGAACCACAATCGATATGTTTTTAAAATATACTTTATTGTTTTTTAGAAAAATAGTGATCACAGTTATCACTGAATATCAACAACATATAAACCACTGACAAACGCCCGTGTATATGTAGTGGCATTCAGAAACTACTGCAGTAAGTGTTTGATTCTAAAAAGTGAAGGAAACTTAACAGAAAACTTTAAAGAACATCAGTTTCCATGCTTTAATCAAGCACCCCCCAACCATCAACAGCTTACCTCTTAAGGACTTCAAAAGTCCACTTTCCTTCATTTATTAATGCTGCTGTTTCTAAGAGGTAGGGATCAGAATTCCTCAATTGGAGGAACTGGCTGCCCGATTTCTTCCCCTTCCTTTGTTTGGACTGCATGAGGGCATGCTCTACTGATACCAGTGGGGGCTGGATTTGAAATGGCATTTTTTATATTTTAGAGGACCATAGGAGTCCATTGCTCAACCAACAAGGGCCTTCTTATTTGAGCGGTGGCTTTGATTTGACCCCTGTGGCCTCTAAAATATAAACAAAAAATACCATTTTAAAACTGACACTCATTGCTATCATTACAGCACACCCCCACATTCTCCAAGCTAACACATCACAAAGTGAGAGCGTGTGGGCAGCACTTGTTATAGTCAGAACCAGGAAGGAGAAGGGATCAGGTGGCCAGCTCCTTTGATCGAGAAGTGACGATCCCTTCACCTTAGAAATAGAGGTATTACTAAATTCCGGAAAGTTGACTTTTGAAGTCCTTGCAAGGTAATTTGCTGCAGGGGGGCTTGAGCAAATATTTGAAAAAGAGCACACCTGATGCTCTTTAAACGTATTTTCTTGAGAAGCTATATCAACAGGAAGATAAAAAGTTACAGAGGTGAAACTGGCCGTCAGTGTTTTTCCATGAACTCGAATTTTATTTTCTGTGGGTAGTGTCAGCTAAATATAAACCCTAGTGTATGACACAGTGTAATGATCAACCCTCATCGATCTCCTATGTTTCCTTTTCCACCAGATCGTGTCAAAGCCTTCACTTTATTAACTGAAGCTCTACGCCGACGCAGCACAACGTTGCTCTGGTGGCCGCTTGTAACAAAAGTGGACTTCTTTGAGAAACTCCGGCCTAGAGAAAGAGTTCTCTGCCTTACAGCCAGTAGTTTCTGTGAAAAATGTTATTGCACAAAAAGCTGTATGTGAAACGCTTTTTGTATCTATTGGTGCCATTCACCGACATTATAGAAGCTTGATCGTAGAGTAATTTTGACTGTAATAGATTAGGTGGCTGATGTTGGCTACATAACATGACTAGTTGGACTGAGCTTGGTCACTTGCCAGTGGTTCGGTAGGTACAGTAGACGAACTGCCACAAGGTGACAGGGAGATCGTTTGGATCCATTTTCATACAGATAGCAGAATAGGTGCTATGCTTAGCAGTTTAAGGGCTAAATTTACTACTTTACTCTTACTACTGGCATGCCATGCAGTGCTAAAGCAATATACCCCGACAGGGTGTGGGTATACTGGTGGATTTACCATGGCTGATGTGGTTCGGTCACGAGGCGCAGCCGAGTGACTTAACCACACTAGAAGTGGTAAATCTGCCGGTATACCCACTCCCTGGAGGGGTATATTGCTATAATACAAAGGCCCTGCTTGTTTTTTTACAGAGAAAAAATATTTAAAACGTCCGTTTGTTTTGAAAGTTGCTGCTCATTTGTTTTTTTACTGCAGAGTTACTGCTGGGATTTTTTTGCGAGTTCCGTGCATGTGCCGGAGGATCACTGATTGCCACTGCTACTGTTCCGAATTTTTTCAGCTTCTTTGCTGTCGAGAGAATGAACTGCATTTTCTTTTCTTTTTTTCTTTGGGGTGCTTCATTTTTTTTGGAATGGTGCAGCACTTTTTTTTGAAGTTTTGAGGCTAGTGATGGAGTATCGGATGTCGGGTTAACGACAAGGTAATCTTGTGGTCCGTCTGTGTGTTTTGCAGTGGTGTTTTTGCGATGATCGGAGGGATTTGCTATGGAGTTCCTGATGTGGCTGAGTGGTGGCTGGCGCCTTTTCCAGTGGGTACACTGGAGGATTTACAACGCTGAAAAGGTGCCAGCCAGCCAATGAAAATGCAGGATTTAGTGTGTTTCTTTGTGCCCATTGTATAATAGAGCTTACCTCCTGTTGTTCTTACTGTCACATGGGACAGGAGGCATTGTAGGAACAAGAAAAGCTACAAAACAATACAAACATGGAGATCACAGGGGCATAAAACTAGCGGGCAAATTACCAAACAAAACAAAACAAAAAAAAAACTCCTTACAGCAAATGAAGGAAAGGACACACTAGGACTACACCTACAAATCAAAAGAGTGTGCACAGCATATTTTTGTAACTTTCGATTTCAGTCTCCTTTACCTGATGGTGTTTCCCATTTAACAAAGATTACCGCTATTTTATATTAAATGCTGCAGCTGCCTGTATGGCATGAAGTGAACTTGATGGACTTTGATCATTTTTTTTTCTTGTATTTCTTATATCAAGTGAATCGTTAAATTGACGTTGATGTTTTCTAAGATTGGTCACTGTGGTTGATGTGACCCATAATGTACAAATTATTTTATTGTGGTGTTTTTTTTGTTACAGTGACTGATAAACTGGGAAAATGTTAATTATTTTTATACTTGTAAGCAGATGACCATTTGCCAGTTTACATTTGCAAGACGTACATATATATATATATATATATATATATATGTGTGTGTGTGTGTGTGTGTATATACAGTAAACAAACCATATACATAAAACCATTTCTAACAGACTAACAGAGAATGTAATTCAAATGCAGTCATAAACATTCTTTTGAACAAGCCTTTTTTTTTGTTACTGGAAGCCTATAAGGCAGTGCTAATGGCGAAAAAAAAAAATAGTGGCAAATTGTAAGTTAATGAGGAGGAAATAAAAGTAGAAGTTGATTTGTCTGGCACTGAGCAATAAAAAAGAATACCTGCTGTGACTAAAGATAGCTCTCACAGTAGAGAATAGTTAAAGTGATGGGCTTTAGCCAGGCAGCCAGTAGCCAAGTCACATAATAGCTGTTTTAAAGAACCAGTTTCAGCCAGAATTAAGAAGATACGGGTTTTCTTCAGAAAGCACTTCTCTGAGAAATATCCAGGAATTTCTCACATAACCAAGGAAGCGTTGCACAGACAGAAATGGGATGAAGGTAGAAGGGAAACGGAGTGCAGCTGTTTAATTCACAAAAGGTTAATCCAACACTGTTCTGTCACAGATTTAGTTAATCTGCAAAATCCTCAACAGTCTCCTTCCCCACAATGTCTCCTTTCTGTTCAAGAAAGTTTGCCCCACCCGTCTTACTAGGAATATTGCCTCATCCCCTTTTTGGGTCCCCTACTGCAACACCTCTTTGGGGCAGAGATCGCTTACCTACAGAGGTACCAAGCTTTTCAACACTCTTCCCCCCCCTCCAACCTTGTTAGCAACGTCCCATTGGCACCTTTAAAGTGAAACTAAAGGAGCACCTACTCAGTACATCACCTTGCAACTGCCATAGGTAGCATATCTTAATTTTCCTACTACTGACCAGAGCTCAATCCCTAGGTCACTTGTTCAATTTTCGGTTAGAATGTTTCCCTCTCTTTTCTCTTAACCCCTCTCTCTTGTCCACCTCACTGCGTTCATGCCTCTTTATCCGTTCTAAGCTCTTTCAGAGTATTTCCTACCTCCTCCTGTGTATTTGTACATTTTGTTTAGACTTGCTGTTAATACTGTAGCTGCTGTACATAAGCCGTTTTGTATGTAACTGAAATTCCTGTATACGTTTTTGTCTTTGTATTTTTTTTAACCATGTGTCTGTATAAAGTGTATATATCCACCACTATAAAAACCATAAAACTGGATGCTTGTGAAAACGGGCATTTTTGCCCACATGACTTTCCAGTATAAAATAAAATAAAAATGAAATAAAATAAAAGGACAAATAAAATATAATTCCTATTATTCGGGTTGTCTGGTCATTTCAGTATTTCAGAAAGTAGGCTTGAAATACATATTGGGCGAGACCCTGTATAGTGAGGCAGGCACTAATTGGTACCATATGCTTGCCATGAGATTTTACCATCTCCAGAGGGTACTTTGGCAGGTTAGCTATTTGGTCTAATGTGGGAGTACCCTTTACTTTATCTAAATGATCCGAGAAAGGAAGAAAGATCGACTGTATTTGATCTGTGGTGATCCTGAATTTAGCAGTAATCTTTTCCATTTGCCAGATGGACTTAAAATTAAGGTTCTACTTGGATAAAGGTTGGATTTTAAGCAGACTTTTAACGATGGGATTTTCAGCAGACTTTAAAGATTGTTCAGACATTCTTTACCCACATTACCTCATATTTCGCATCCATATAAAATTTTACTTTGCAGTTTGACTTTTAACACTTGAATAACATACTTTATCTTTTTTTCTCAATATCTAGAATTATATGTAAGGATCTCTTCTATGGGCTTCACATGGTATACCATTAAGACGGAGCAGAAACAAGGGCAACTGTGATGTGGGCGTATCCTCAAGTGGGCAATCAGGACTTGGCATGGGCGGTGCCTTCTCTGCCTTCCGCCTCCCCGACAAGTACCAAGGAGTTTGGTTATAACAACTCCAGGGTGTGCGGGGAGCAGAGCCCCCTGCAACAGTATGGCACCAACTTGTGTGCGGTGTGATACCTTATGGGGTTTGCTTTCTGGCAACTCTGGACCATGTCTCCCTTTTGGCCACTTGCCTTCTTGGCGGGCTCTCTTGTTCCTGCAACCTTTTTGCCTGTGTTTTCTTAATTTTTGCACACTTTATACAAAACCCTTCACAGTGTTATTGTGTACCCAATTCAAGTAATAATTGCATAATCCATTAAATGAGAACTTTAATCCTAAGTAGTCCTAAAAAAGGATCTTTATCTTTTCGTGATTTATAGCCATAACTGATTTTGAGTTTTTTTTCTTCCAATGACTATTACCTGTGATTTTTCCTAAATTAAACTTCATCTTTTCGGTTTTACAGAGATTTGCAAATACATTCAGATTTGTTAAAGCCCTGATTTTTATGTGAATAACAATATATCTGCATATGCCAGTTTGCAGATACTGTCTCCCCTGTTTTAGGATTCTGAAAGCTTTGATCATTCATTTCCAATAATATTCTGTTAATATAAATATCCATCAATGCCAGAGCCAATAAACAGCCCTGTTTTATTCCTAAATTTAACTGTCCCATGCCATAGTTTAACATGCTTTTGTCCATCCATAAGAACTGAGCTTGACAATTTTCTATTATAATAATAATAATAATAATTTTATTTGTATAGCACCTTTCAGTGTATCAAGGTGCTGAACAACTTTAAAAACAGTTCAAAACACTACATAAAAACAGAACATATACATAAAATCAACATACAACGAAATAAAGTATTTAATAATAAAATCCAAGCATTAATAAATAACTTAATTGTCTAAAAAAGCCATACTCCACAAATAGGTTTTCAAATCCCTCTTGAAAAGTTCCACGGAGGTGCACTGCCATAACCGACATGGTAGAGAGTTCCAAAGAGTGGGTGCAGCATGTGAAAATGCTCTGCTGCCAGAAGATTTTAAACTCACTCTTGGGATGTCTAACAACCCCATGTCTGCCGAGTGGAGTGATCGGTCAGGGCAGTAAGGAACCAGGAGGTCTTTCAGATAGGCTGGACCCTGGTCGTGAAGGGCTTTAAAAGTCAGCAAAATGACTTTAAAGGTGATCCGCCACTGCACAGGCAGCCAGTGCAGTTCGCGCAGCACGGGAGTGATATGACAGAACCGACTTG
Source organism: Neoceratodus forsteri (assembly GCA_016271365.2). Lineage (NCBI taxonomy): Eukaryota > Metazoa > Chordata > Ceratodontiformes > Ceratodontidae > Neoceratodus > Neoceratodus forsteri. The sequence continues at coordinate 925,917,174 of CM028137.1, forward strand.
TCCCAGTCAGAACCCGGGCTGCAGCGTTCTGCACCAGCTGTAGGCAACGGATTTCAACCCCAGAAAGCCCAAAGTACAGGGCGTTGCAATAGTCTAAGCGTGAGGATACAAAAGCGTGAACCAGAGTAGGCAGGGAGTCAGACGGAACAAGATGCCTAACCCTGGCAATATTCCTAAGATGATAAAAGGAAATCTTGACAACGGCTGACACCTGAGCTTTGAGAGTCAGCCTTTCGTCAAGAATAAACCCAAGGCTACGCACCCATTCTGAGGACGGCATAGATACTCTACCAAGGACAATTCCAGATGGAGCACCGATACCTGGCCTCACCACCCGACCACCAGGGTCCACTACCAGCACCTCTGTTTTCTCCGAGTTCAACTTTAGCCAACTAGAATCCATCCATTCTTGGATCTCCCCCAGACAGTTGTTAAACACCGAGAGAGCTCCATCCTGGTCGGGTGCAAAAGACAGATAGAGCTGGGTATCATCAGCATAGCAGTGAAACCTCAGCCCATATCGTCTAATGATACCTCCGAGGGGCAGCATATACACTGCAAACAACATGGCGACAACACGGATCCCTGGGGCACTTCACACAACAAAGGAATTGGGTCAGAGGAAAAAATCCCCGACACAACTCTCTGCGATCTCCCGGTAAGGAATGACGTGAACCATTGCAAAACGGTTCCAGACATTCCACAAATTTGCCGCAGGCGAGCTAACAGCACCATGTGGTCCACTGTGTCAAAGGCTGCAGAGAGATCAAGAAGAACAAGAATGGATTATGAGGAACCCCCAATTCCATTTTCTCTTCCCAAAGAAATGTTCTGCTAAGGTGATCAAATGCTTTGCTAAAATCAATAAATGCTAAATATAGTGGTTGCTTTCTAATTTCAATATATTTCTCAGATAATTCAAGACAAAACAGTTATGTGTGTGTGCCCCACCCAACCAAAAACCCGATGGGGACGCTGATAAAATTGTGCTAGTATTTAGCCAGTCAAATAAATGTTCAAGAATTAATTTCGAAAAGATTTTCTGCAGCTTATTGCCTATAAATGTGAGGATCAGTGTGATCTTTTTTAAACAACAGGACAATAGTGTTACTGTTACAGTACATGAATTTGTGAGAAATTTAGTTTTTAAAACAAGATTTAAAAAATGTGTAAAAATGGGGGCCACTGATTAGAAAATAACTTATAAACATCTGCCAGGATCAGGTCCGAACCTGGGGCTTTTTTTTTTGTTGTAGGTGTTGCATTTTGAGAGTTTAAAACCTAGCTGACTTGCTGATAAAAACATTTTAAAATAACGTTTATAATGAAGCTCAGCAGAAGAAAGGTCTGCTTGCTTTCCGATTTAAATTTAATCATCAGAAAAGAACGTATTGTTTATAGAAGTTTACCCAGGTTATTTGAGGGGAAAAATATTGTTTTCATAATTAGCAGTGCCCTTGGCAAGATGTAATCAAAATTTTTTACAAGCTTTCCTACAAATTGAATTATGAAGTGACAACCAAAGTATTTGCCGAGACTTATGTTTTTCTTTCTAAAGAATGAGAATGCATGTTTTTGTTTGCAAAATTAAATTTTGTTGAAGTTTCTCTAGATTTTGACGTACAGACTATGGAGTTCAGTATTCTATTATGCTTCTTACACATTTTTTGAACCACATTTCTCTCTCAGAATCCTTTTCTGCCTCAGCATCATATGACTGAATAACAATTGGCTTACTCTCTGCTATCATGACTTATTCAAGCTCTGGGTTGTCACAGAATAAAATACTTTCCTTATAATTTTTAAATGTTTCTGAATTAAACAAAGTTTTCTAGATTTTTAACATTTACTGTATATTTATTCTTTTCCTATTCCTTATTTTATATTCCTGACAGTCTCGTGATTTCTTTCTTGTAAAGTCTCCATTTCCAGTGAGAATACAAAAGGGAGCTGATCCACTGTCTGCTGTGACCCTCACCTGTAAAGATTTGACTTTCGGGAACATGTTAAAGTTTTACCAAACATAATCAGTTGTTTAGGTTCCAATGAGACCAATATATGTATAGTCACCTGGTATATCCTTCCACCTCCTACCAGTCGAAAGTATGTAGGCTTGGGTGAACATTAGCTCAGGGAGAAATGTTCCCCTTGTTGGTACTTTTATCTAAAACTTCTTTTTCCAATTTTAAATTAAAGAGCCCTAAACCAGTAAGTACTTGATCAAACTCTTTCAGATTATTAGATTCACAAGAACTGAGTTAAACATTGAAATTGCCAGCAATAATTATATATGCTGCTGGAAAATCAGTTATAACTTTCTTTATTATATCAAATAATTCTTCCCAAATGGAATCTGTAATATACTTCGGAATTACGGGAAGGCTATTTATTTATTTAAAAGTTTAACCAGGAAAGACGTACTGAGCTGATATCTGCTCATTTCCAACTGCATCCTGGGGGAAAGGGGAGTGGGAGACAGCTAAACAATAAAAACTACTAAAAATAAGTCAAAGACAATAATATAGTAATATGAGAAACATAACCATAAATATTAGAGGCAAATAGCAAATGAATATGAGTATAAACACACTCATATGTAAAGAAGGGGAAAATATTGGAAAAACATAAACAGGGTAAAATAAGTGAAAGGGTGAATGAGGAGGAGAGGGTCATAGACAGTTGCAGGTAGGATAACAAAAGTCATAAAGAAGAGACTTTAGGGAGGAAGGAGAAGAGGCAGTATGAATTGAAATGGGAAGGGAGGACCAAAGTTTAGGAAATTGGTAAGACAAAGCAGATTGACCAACATCAGAGTTTCCAAAAGGGATAGAGAGAGAATGGGAATTATTATTGTGAAAAGTGTAAGAGGAAGGAGGAGGAGAGGATAGAAGGGATTTGAGATAAGAGGGAGGGGTGCAGAATCAGAATTTGGATATAAAAGAGAAACAATGGGAAAGGTGCCTAGCATCAAGAGAGGGAAGAGAAAGGGCTGAGTGAAGACAGTAGTGGTGAGTACGAGGTGGGCAATTTAGAGCAAAATGACAAAAAGAATGGAAAAGGGGTCCAGCCTGGCAAGGGAGGATTTAGGGGTTCCACTGTAGACTAAATCACTGTAGTCAAAGATGGGGAGAATCATACAGTTTCTCAGCAGGCAGGAAGTGGAATACTCGCTTTATTCCTGTTCAATGCCCTAAGCTTAGGGGTGCAGCTTTTGGTGGATTGCATCAATATGCACTGAGAAATCAAGATGCAGGTCAAGGCAGACCCCAAGGTACTTTAAGGAGGGAACATCTTCAGTTGTAGTACCATCAAGGGTATTAAATAGTGGGAGAGAAGTAAGTCTGGCAATCCTCTGATGGGTGAAACAAGTCACAGAGATGGATTTTTTGGCATTAAGGGACAGTTGGTTAGACTTGAACCAGCACTGAATGTTGTCAAAATCCAGCTGCAGCAGGGAGGAAAGGTCATGAGTAGAGGAACCAGAAGCGAAAGAACTGTGTCATCAGCGTGCATATGAATAGTCACAGAGGAACAGACTCCCATTTGCATGCTTTAGGGCCTCCTTAGAAAGTTTGCCACATAAACATTGTACTTTGTTTGGCTGAATGAATTGTGTAATAGGATGATAACTTGATTATTTTTTTTATGTTTTAAACCATTTTACAGAACTTTGTGTATTGTATGTCAGAGTATTTATAAATGTTTGGACGCCATTGTAAAATAGATTATCTCTTAATTTGCCTATCCAATAAACAAATATTTGAGTGATTGATTGATTTAGGAGGTCATTTAAGAAAATGAAAAAGAGAATAATACCCAGGACAGACCCTTGAGGGATACCTGAGCCAATGGGAAGTGGAGATAAAATGGATTTTCCTGTCTGGATAGCTTGAGACCTTCGTTCAATGTAAGAATGAAACCAACTGACTGAAGAGTCAGAGAGGCCTGCTGCTTAGTTTGTCCCAAAGGAGTGTATGGGCCACATAAAGATGTAGATAATTATAAATAATTATTGATTAGGTTCCATTTTTATAACCAGCTATTTTTTTCCCATGCCATAAAATGTTTTTTTCACTGCATCGTATTTGAATTGATCCACGTCTTTCACAAAAATAGCCAACCCCCGATGGTCTTACTCCTTTTTTATATTTATGTGCATAAAAAATGGTAAATAATCATCAAACATTTAATTATCCTGATTATACCAAGTTTCTTGAAACAGCAAAAGATCAAATGCATCAACAGATGCTCTAAAATCTGAATCTGGCAGTGACGTTCAGCCTTTTACTATTCCCAGATAGCATTGCCTCTGTTTTCATTACATCCAAGAATACTTTATTTCTACAAAAGCCAGTACTGCACATTTTAGGCTAACCTGTCTTTTAGACAAGTTTTTGAGACATCTAAGATACCTCCATTATATACAGTCTAAAAAGCAAAATTGTTTTAAAACCAGTTATTAAAGTGTAGCGTATGGATTCTTGTTTTTTAGAAAAATGTGTGATGTTTGATTTATAGAGTTCATTTATTGTAGGATAAATAACCAGTAGACTTGACTGCCAGCATCTGCTAGTGGTATGTAATGACGTAGCTACTGAGGAAATAACATACTGATTACATAGATACTGTGGAAATAAATTCTTATGGCAGAGGTGTTGTGGATATGACGTTGTTTTTAAGGCACTGTAGCTACATCATCAGTGGCAGAGCACACTAGGGAATAAACTGTCGAATTGTTGGGTAATCGCTTCCTCCTCACAAACAGATACATACAGCTACTGTTGCCTTATAGGGCATAAACCCTTTATTCAGCCTGAACAGACTGAGACAGACAACAAGCTTTGGAGAAAACGGCCACAGCCATGTATTTATCATTCATAATAAACAGTTACAGCTAAGGCAGCATGAAGTGTGCAGCAAGGTATTCATGGCTGGTAATCATTATTCGTTTCATTAAAGGGACACTGTCAAACTATTTTGCATCATATTATTTCTAGGTAAAAATCCACATTTTATGATTGCTTAGCTTCGCTAAAATTCATTGATGTTACTGGTTGTAATCTGCCTCCATGCTTATTAGAACTGAAATGTATGGGGATGTATAGTTAAACGCAGCCTTGTTTTGCTCCAAATTGTTTACCTAAGCTTACTGCATACTTCCTGAACACTAGAAACACCCTCAAACAGTGCAGCCATTCATGATACAATAGTCTCATCTAGTTCTATTGCATAATGAGTAGCTAGATAGTGTTGAGGGTGTTCTTTAGTCCAGGAAAGATGCAGTTGTAGTTGGTCAAGAAATGTAAATAAACATGTTTTGGTGTGGTAACACCAGTATGGTTGACATTCAGTTTTTTACTTTTTAAAGGGAAAATGGAGTCTGAATCAAACAGCCAGCTACATCAGCAGTCTCTACAGAATGAGAACAATCATAAAATGCATTTTTTGAACTAGGGACACTTTGAGGCAAAATGGGGTTGACAGTGTCCCTTTAACAGTAACTGCCATCCCCTACCCCAATGGGAGCTGACTAAACAGTACTAATCCCAGGAGGTAACCTGCCTCCATGGCATAAGGGATTGTTCGTGACTGGCTGCCGAAGTGTCCTCCCATGTCAGAGGACACTGCAGTGTTGGCAGGGAAATTCTGAAGAGGCTGCCCATCCAGCTGCCCCCCCCAAGGGGGGACTCCAGCCATTTGGCCCAGATTTCCTGTCAGCCTCAAGGTGATCTGGCTGCAAATGCTTCATGATCCTCTGTTACCCCTCTGTAAGACCTTCCAAGACTACTGTGCCGCCACTTATTACATGATCGTGACAAACCTAACCTGAACCCTACCTACCGTACTCTACCCATCCTCACTGAAGAAGTCAAAAACCAGAAAACCCTGTGGGAAGAAAATGTGAAAATTCCTTCTAATCCCCTAAGGCGAGCCTCCCCATTGGGACAGCGAGTTCCCTACAGCTTCCGCACCTCCCCCCTGCTTTTACAAAGGTGAGAGTTGGGTGGGTTCTGACCAGAGGGAGAGAAGCAGAGAGAAAGAATCTCTCAGGTGCTATTATTTTTATAGGCTAGGTTCCTCCCTTCCAGACCTAAGTCACCTGCCCTCCAGGGGACACCTACCTTCCTGTCCCCCGCTCCTGATGGGCAGCTACCTAACTACCTCCCTGCCAGTTCAGGTGGCACTCAGGGCCGTGCCTACAGACAAAGCCAGGCCTGCAGCTATTCATTGCAGGCTCTTTTGTAATGCACCATTTATCTTGTGGGGGGTGGATACCAAAAGATAATCCACTGTCTGAGGATTTTAAAACTCTTAAAAAATGGAGCAAAACAATTTTGTAAAATTGTATCCCCCCCTCCCCAATAAACTCAACCCAATTTCTTCTCTTTTTTTTGGTTGCACCTTCCCTGGCCGGCCACTCCTTCGGGCTGCCAGTGGACCCCCATCCATGGCATATTCCCTCATCGCCATCTGCCATCGCCCATATGTCATGCCCCGGTCGACCCAACCTATCACTTCACCAGGGGCCCCCCTCCATGGCCGATGAGACAGGAGATAGGGTCTGAATCCATACCGGGTGTGCAACAGGGGATCAGCACTGCAGTCAGGGCTTCATGGCATGAGAGGATCCGGATGACCGTCATCCGGTCAGCTGAGTGGTGAGTTTCCTGTTTTCTCCCCAGACCAAATACTGGTCCAGCTGTAGTGGCGTCCTGTGGGTGGGGGAGTTCAGCAGCGTGTCAAGGCTCATGCTGCCAAGAATGCCTCACCACTAACCACCACCAGGAGCCGCCAAGCAAGTGATAGTGATCCGGTACCATCCTACCCCCCTGGGAGGGAAGCATCTGAAGGATGCTCTTAACTCCCTTCCTGTCGGTCTACACTCCTGATATCTGGGTTTGGGGCATGAACCCTGGTCGCCAGCATGCCAAGTGAACTCCCATCACTCTATGCCACAGAGCCAGCCCCACTTCTTCTCTTAAGCCCCTGCTTTATGCAGTAGCAGGGCACTCAGATGACCCATATGGTAGTCAAACCGGTTCCAGAAATCAGAAGACTGAATTCCGACTACAGGTTCTGGTCATGGGTATGGCGGCTGTCTGAACAAGAAGGTGCATGCAGTCTGAAACCCATCTAATAGCATCCTGCATTACTTAAGGGCAAATTTTTGCAATACCTGCAGAAAGCAACATACTAACAAGGCAGCGGCTAAAATATCTGAAGTCGACTCCAGCGGCAAAAGTAGTGCTACCAAGGTCGGAGGAGTGGGGCCACAGCAGAAAGAGATCATCCTCATGGTGCCCCTCTTCAATCCTCACAGACCGTGACTACGAGGAAGAAGAGGAGGTTTACATGACCACTTCTCGAAAACTATACTGTGGGTGCTTAAGAATATTGGTGAGACCCCAAAATGGATGGAAATGACAACAGTGGATGACAGGCGGGATCGCCATGTGGTTGAGAAATGCACGACCATACTGGAGTTCTGCTTGTCAGAATACAGCAGCACAATGGATCTCCACACCACCATACTACTCCCAACACCATGAGAAAAAGCAGGAACTAGATGCAAGAGACTTTGACCACCTATATGAATAGCGCTGATCCTAATTTACATTTCTCTATGACCTACAGTGATGCCTCTATTAATTTTCTTGATGCAACAATTTTTTTTTAAATGGTTCTGCACTTAATACTACATTTTTTCGTAAATCTGTGGACCGCAATAATCTGTTACATTTTACAGGTAGTCACCCTCGTACCCTTTTTGAAAATATTCTGGTTGGCCAGGTGCTAAGACTGTATAGCAATGAAGCTGAATTCCAGAAGAATAGTAAAATTATGGCACAGCAATTTATTGATCGAGGTAATATTCCTTCAAGTTTTTTATCAAGGGTTACAGAGAGCACAAAACACAGGGAGTTCCAGTTTATTTGTCAGCAAAAGAAAAAAACATACAGCAGCAGCAACCTGTTACTTTCGTGACTACATATTGCAACCAAAGGAACCAGAGAGTGTCTGTTATACATTGTTCACTTTTGAATGACCTCTACTACCCCTAACTTGGAGCCTGCACTCAATCTATTAGGCTGCATCCTCATACCTCAATACTCTGTGGCTACTCCTCCCTCCTATTGCTTACTCCCTTCTCCTCACTCCCTCCTTCCGGTATCATCAATCTAGCCCCATACCTAATTGATGGATCCTTTAATTCTGGCTTCTGGTACTCCCCAGGTTTATTGTGTTAATACTGAATATAATTACAGAACTGTTTTTATTTTGTGTACATGATGGTCTATGTTTTGTTTAACTGTTAGTCACCTTGTACATTGCATTTGATATCGGCTCAATTTGTATTGGTTGGTATTGTTGTAAACTCTGTGTTTTATAATGATTAGGTATACTGTCCAGATCCATCTCAAAAAATGAGCATTGCTCAGTGGTGTTCGACTGGTTAAATGAAGATTTTGATTGACTGATTGATAAACATTGGCCAGTTCTATGTGGAGACTCGACTTTTGCAAATGATCAGTTTAAACAGCCCAGGATTACGTATCGAAGAGGCAAGAATTTTTTTATGGCTGTTTGCACCCCCACCCTTGACCATCTACACCTTTCTTTGGGTCCTCCTCTAGCTCCGACTCTGTATCTCCCGGGGATCCACAAGGAGTGGAGTTTCAGGGCTTCAGGGATTGTCACTAATGGCCACGGGGAGACATAGGATTTTAAAGTTTTCTCCTTGTCCCTCCCGGAGCAGTGGCAAACACAAACAAGCATGCATACGTGGAGGCATATGTTCCTGGAAACCACTCTCCTTCCACTCTCCCGACGTCAGTCCCGAGACCTCCCTTTATCTGACATCCAGCCTCTACTTGGTGTCAGTTGAGAGTGAGGTGACTAAACCTCCCCTATCCGGGAGAGGAGAGCAGCCTAGTGGCTGATATAGTCCTCTCCCAACCCTCCCCCTGCCGACCCCCAGCGGCCCGTGCTCGCCTCCAAACATGGGTTGCCAGCGTGGCACAGGGTGTAGCATCCAGTGCCTCAACCCTCAGCTCCACCAGGCCAGCTAAGAGGCAAGAATTTAAAGATAAATTGGTCCATAGTTTCTACCAACCAGTGAAGCAGATGAAAACATGGCTACCAGAAGCACCAAAAAGCAATTACAGATGTGGCCACTGCACCCAGTGCAATAATACCAATGGCTCACCTACTTTTAGACACTCTAGAACTGGCAAACAGTTTAAAATTGATTCCTTTATTAACTGTTAAAGTATTGGTGTAATTTATTTATTAACCTGCACCTGTGGGTTAGGCGATATGGGTCAGATGAAAAGACAATTAAAAGAAAGAATTAATGAAAATAAATCCGCTATTTGTAATAATGTTACAACAAATGCTATGGTGCGACATTTTTTAGACGCTGACCATGACTTTTCAGCCAATTTAAAGTTTACTGGGGTGGAAAATGTCAGTGTTGGACCTCGGGGTGGGGATTTTAAAAAGGAGTTGTCTCAACACGAGTGCCACTGGTTTTTTACCTTGCAGAGCTTATGCCCAACAAGGGGACTGAATGAGGATTTGCCGTTGAACTGTTTTTTTTTAATGATTTTTATACATGTGTAGTATTTTGTATCTGTTCTAAATTTGTTTCCTGTGGTATTTGTCACTGTTTGGTGTGACAATAAGTATTTTGGCTGAATTGTACATTCCCCAATCTTTAAATATGCATATATTTTTTGTGGCAGTGAATCTTGGGCTGTTAGAGGTCATGGTTTGTGGTGGGAACCTAGATTCCCCTAAGTTCTATTTGCAATGTACTCTGATACTGTTAGCACCAGACTAGTTCACAGTTTTAAAGATTTGAACCCCTCACTGTTTTGTTTGTCTTTATGTGTACAATATGGGATAGCCTGAATGCATATTTAAGAGGGGAAATAATAAAATGTACCAAAAAAATGCAGACCTAGGTATGGTTGGACCTAGAATCCAAAATATTTGACCTGGATGCAGAACACCAAATCGTATTAAACAAACAAGTAAAACCCCAACTAGAGGCCAAGCAGCGAGACCTCTCCAAACTATTGGAAACCCAGATCGAGGGCCAGTTACGGTTCATGAGACAGAGTTATTATGAGGGGGGAGACAGGGCCGTGAAGATACTAGGTGGCGACTTAGACAGCAACAAGTTAACTGGACAGTGTTGCAGCCCAGGGAATGGGGACAGTCAGCAGGAATAACAGGTGACCCCAGTAAAATTCTGGAAAAGTTCACAGAATTGTGTAATACTTTTCATAGGGAGGATGTAGCACAGTGAGCAGAGGCGTTCTTTGCAGGGCTGAAACTACCAGCCCTCTCAGAACAAGCATTGGAGATATTGGAAGCTTCCATTACAGATTAGGAGATGGGTTTTAAGACTAAAAGGTTGGAGAATGGTAAATCCCCGGGATGTGATGGCTGTCTAGCAGAATGGTATGAGGACTTTGAGGAGGAGCTCCCTCCACTACTAGCAAAGATTTTTAAAGATATAGCAGAAGGGGGATGAGTACCAAGGTCCTGGCAATTGTCTCAAATCAGTATCCTTCCCAAACCAGGTAAATACACTTTAGAATGTGGCTCTTATAGTCCTGTATCCTTCCTGGGGGTAGACCTTAAACTATACATCGGCATCCTCGCAGACAGTCTAAAGCACTACATACCACACATCATACATCCTGATCAGACTGGATATATCCAGGGTAGATTCATTTTGCATAACATCAGGTGGCTACTAAATATTGTGTCAGCTCAGCGGAACGCTTCAAATCCCAACTTCCAGTTGTAGTGGATGCAGAGAAAGCATTTGACAGGGTAAATTGGTAGTTCCGAAATTATACCCTGTATTCCTTTAAATTCGTCTCTAAATATATACATAATATTGACACCCTGTATACCAACCCGGAGGCAATAATTAACATGAATGACCTTCAGTCAAGCCAGTTCTCACTCCAGAGAGGTACCAGGCAGGGGTGCCCCCTCTCACCCCTACTATTTGCATCGAGTGTTGAACCCCCAGTAGCAAAAGTATGCCAGACCCCCGCAATTCAGGGTATCAGCGTGGACACTATACCTTCCAAAATTAGGGCATGGTACAACACCTCTGCAGACTGAAACAGATGGTCAAAGTTGTGTGTGTAGAATATTTATTGCAAATAAAAATGTTTTTTCATTCCAAGGAATCACTTGCATTCATTTTGGATTTTCTGCAAAAGCTAACAATTTGAGTGTCATATAAGTTCATTTCAACTTTCAAGGCCATATTTTGGTGTTGCACATCACAGCACAGTATTGCAACACTGTAAAGCCCAAGCAAGATGTACTTTTAAAATGACTAAGTTCACATTACAGTTCAGCAGAACAATTCTTGTGCCTGCTGGTTTACATTCCTTCTTGTTTGCAGGATGCTTGAATGGTGCTGATGCATCGGCTCATGATAGGTTCAAGTTGTTTTCAGTCCAATAATCTGAAAATGCGCAGAGGCAGAAGAGAATCTACCCAACGTTTCATGCTGATACGTCACTTCATCAGGGGTGACACTGGTCTGTCTTCATACCAGCTCAGGAACACAGACTGTCACTGTATGTGGCCCACTCAATTTTCTCCTGTCTCACCCACAGACCTCAGTGCTTGCCCAGACTGACATCCTAGAATGGTCTGGGAGCCTGGCAGACTACAAAATGAATTGCATAAACTCAGAGGTAATCTGGATTAGTGGCACCTGTACGCCATCAGACAAAGTATCCCCTTTGCGTAATGGGAAAAAAAAAACAGCTACGTTACCTGGGTGTCCAAGTTACTCTGGCCATAGACAATTTATTCCTGATTAATAGCAAGCCCCTTTGTGCCATTCAGAGAGATTACAGTAAGGTGGGCCAGAATTTCCCTCTCATTAACAGGGGAAGGTAGACACAGTAAAAATGACCGTTCTACCCTGCCTGCTCTTTCTGTTTTAAACATTGCCAGTTGCAATCCCAGAGCAATTTTGGAAAGACCTTCTTAAGGATCTGAAAAAATTCATGAAGGGAGGCCTAGGGCATAGCACTACATTATGATGGCACCAAGACAGCAGGGGGAACTGGCTATGCCACATCTACTGATCTATTATCTGGCAGTTCAAGCTGTAGGTCTCTGTTCAAGTCTAGAAAGAAGGTTTGACTCCCAGTGGGTTCTGATGGAAATGAGAACTGAGCTACCAGCGCCTGTTTGGGCTTTGCCATTAGAACCTTTTAGCCCAGTGCTTATAATACATAAAACATTGAACCCATGGGTAAGACACACCGTTAGTGTTCCTAATATGCCACCATAGGAAGTTTGTCCAACCCAGAATGGATGTAGGATATAAAAGATGGGCAGAGAGAGGTTTAACTTGTTTTTCACAGTTGGTCGCAGCAGGCAAAATGGTCCCATTTGGCACCCAGGCTCAGCAGTATCACCTAGAGGCCAGAGATAAGCTAAGGTATAGGAAGGTCCACCACTTGTTACACAGAGGGGAGAATGTGATCAAGGTCAAGGGAGACACTGATGTCCTATATGGGGTAGTGATTCTCAAGGAAAAATTCAGATGTGTATCCGAGAGGTATAAAATAATTGCAAAAGTGGACAACCAACCACTTGAGTCTGTCAGGCAGAAGTGGGAACTGAAAAGTGAGACCCAAATTCCAATGAACAAGGCTACAGAGGTTGCAGGGAGGTGTCCTCAGCCCCGGTGTGAAAGGAGTTAATCTGGAACACACTGATCACGTTTTTTCACATTCTAGTAGTGACTAGACACTTTTGTGACATGGAAGGGGAGGATAACTAGAGAAAATGTGGAGTAGGGGGCACACATACCCACATATTCTGGAAAGTCCAGCCATCTCAAGATACTGTACACAAATCCGCCAGATAATTAAACAAATCTTGGGCACTGAATATTGCTTTTCCTTCACTGATAAACTTACCCTCCCCACAGCAGGAACATTACCAGTTAAAAAGAGAAAGTTACTATATACCAAGCTGAGAACTGCTCTAGGCTGCTCGACCTGGAGTCTGCAGGGGGGGTCAGTTGGTGGACGAGAGCCCATCCTCGTTTTTGGGAATGCTTCGACTCATATCAGAGTCCACTGGGATGAAGCTTGAACCCGTTTCAAAACGGACCAAGTATCCCCTCATGGAGATACTGGACTGAGGGGATTCCCCTAAGGAGGCCTTTCCTGTGGCTGAAGCCATTGTTGGCCCGGCCCTGGAGTTGTGGCAGTGGCCAGCATCTTTTCCCGCACCTTTGGCCAGGATGGCTCTGAAGTATGCGGTCCCTACCGGTTCACTCTCCGGTTTCTCTGAGCACCCCTCTGCAGAGGGGTTAGTGACCGATAGCGTTTTCCGGCGCTCCAGGAATGCTCAGGATGTGGACAAACTGCCCGATAAAGAGTCCAAGAAATTGGACTACTCAGGGCGGAAGATAAACGCTGCTTCCTCCCTAGGCCTTCGTCAGGCTAGCTCGGCCGTTCTGATGGCACACTTTTCACATGCCCTTTTGGGCTCCCTGAATGAGGTGATTCCTCATCTCCCAGCTGACCTTCAGAAGACGGTCAAGCAGGTGCGGGATCAGGGAAGGGCGGTAGCTAAACAGCAGCTCCAAACTTCATTGGACATTGCTGATTTGTGTGCCCGGTCAGTAGCAGCCACAGTGGCCATGCACCGCAGAGCTTGGCTGCGGATCTCCACCTTCACGGCAGATACCCAGCACAAGCTGGCAGACGGTCCCTTCCTGGGTACCGACTTATTTGGGCCCAGGGTGGAGGGTCATCTCCGATGGATCAAGAAGTCCAATGCTACCTTGGACTCGGTCACATCTGTCCAGAAGGACAAAGGCCACCAGCAGCAGTGTAAGCCCTTTCGTCCTTCAGCCCCTGCGGCACATCCAGCCCAGCAACACCAGCATCAGGGCCAGCAGGCTCATGCTTGGCACCCCAAAGCCAAGCCTGCTGCTTCCTCCAGCAGGAAGCCTGGAGGGAAAGGCCCAGGAGGTTCCTCGGCCGGCTCTTCCTCCAAGCCTGCCCAGTGACGGGTTGAGGGGTGTCGCCCCCAACCTCGTCACTCCTCCCCAGGTTTCCCCCAAGGGGGGATGGCTCCGCCACTTCCTTTCCACCTGATCCGCTATCACAATGGACCACTGGGTGTTGGAAGTGGTAGGCAGGGGTCTGTCTCTGGAATTCGAGCAGACCCCCCCATAGAGCTGTTGCCCCATAGGGGGCTATGGGTTCCGGAGCCTCTCTGTCAGCTCATCAAGCCGACATTGCCTTGCTCCTCCAGAAGGAGGTGATCAGCGAGGTGGCGGACCCCTTCCAGACCCAGGGTTTGTGTCCAGGTACTTCCTGGTCCCAAAATGGATGGGGGGCTGGTGCCCCATTCTCGACCTACATGACCTGAACAAGTTTCTAAGGTCTCGCACCTTCAGCATCGTCACTCTGGCTCAGATCATTCCATCCTCGGAGCCAGGCATGTGGTTCTGTTCTGTGGACCTTCAGGACGCATTCTTTCACATCCCAATCCATCTGTCTCACCAGCGATTCCTCCACTTTTGAGCAGAGGCATCTCTTTACGAGTTCCGGGCTATGCCCTTCGGCCTCTCTCCAGCTCCCAGGGTCTTCACCAAATGCATGGCAGTGGTGACAGCATTCCTGCAGCACCGAGGGGTCCGGGTGTACCCTTACCTGGATGACTGGCTGATTGCAGCCCCCTCCAGATTGGAGGTGGAGCTGTCCAGGGACCTGGCCCTCCAGGTCTGCTCTCAGATTGGCCTTCTCATCAATGAGGCCAAGTCAGAACTTGTGCCATCGCAGGTGATTCAGTTCATTGGGGCAGAGCTCGACTCTCTTCGAGCCAGCACCCGGTGGACAGGGCCAAGGTCCTTTCCTCCTTTGCCAAATCAATTCTGGTTGGGCAATTGCGCCCTGCCCGGGACTTCCTGCGCCTTCTGGGCCTCATGGCGGCCTGCACCAGCGTGGTCCATTGGGCCCGCTGGCATATGCATCCCCTGCAATGGGGACTGGCCCACCAATGGTCACAGTGCTTCGGTCCTCTGGACCAGGCAGTGACAGTGACCCAGGAGATGTGGAACAGACTACAATGGTGGTTTTTTCCAGCTCATCTGCAGGAGGGTATCCTGTTTCTCCAACCCGAGCCAACGGTCACTCTGACGCCCGATGCCTCTCTGATGGGTTCGAGTGCCCATCTGGGGGAGCTCAGAGCCCACGGCCTCTGGTCCCCTCAGGAGTCTCGATGCCACATCAACCTGCTGGAGCTTCGAGCGGTCTAACTAGCCCTCACCGCCTTCACTCCATTTGTTCGGGGTCAAGTGGTCCAGGTCCAGATGGACAACACCACGACCATGTACTACCTGAACCAAAAGGGCGGGATGCACTCCTTGCCCCTGTGGAAGGAAGCTCTCTGCACTTGGTCTCTCATGATCAGCCTGGAGGTGGCTCTCCTAGCCATCCATGTGGCAGGAGCCTCCAACAGTCTGGCCGATGCCTTTAGCCAGATAGGCGCTGCATCTCACAAGTGGTCTCTCCTGCTGGAGGTAGTACAAGATCTGTTCTCCCATTAGGGCACCCCTCAGGTGGACCTGTTCATCTCCAGGGAGAATGCGAAGCTGAGGCTGTTTCACGCCCGCCCACCTCAGCAGGGCTTGCTGCAGGGGGATGCCTTCTCGAGGCCGTGGACCCCAGGCCTCTTCTACACCTTCCCTTAATTTCCCTTGATCCACAAGGTGCTTCTCAAGGTGAAGAGGGCAAGGCGCAGGTGAGTCTAGTAGCCTCAGACTGGCCTCCCCAGTATTGGTACCCAGCTCTCCTCAGCCTTAGCTCCAGGCTCCCGAGGCGGCTTCCAGCCCGCCCGGACCTACTCTGTCAACAAGGGGAAGGTTCTCCACCTAGACCTTCAATCCCTGCACCTGACAGCCTGATTCCTGAGCGGCTAGAGTTCCAGGCCTTGGGTCTTTCCGATGAGGTGCTCAGCATAGTTGACGCATCCCGTAAGGAGTCGACCAGAAAATGCTATGCCTTCAAATGGAAGAGATTCTCCATTTGGTGTCAGGGCAAAGGGATGGACCCTTCTTCCTGTTCCTTGGCTAGCTTTCTGGACTACCTGTGGTCCCTTTCTCAACTAGGGCTTCGGTCGACGACCCTTAAGGTGCACCTGGCAGCCATCTGTGCTTACCGGGCGTGCGCCGGCAAGCAGTCAGTGGTGCAGGAGATGGTGGTTGGGCACGTTTTCAAAGGCCTTGATCACATATCCCCTCCAGTGCGAGAACCTCCACCTCTGTGGGATCTACTGCTGGTATTGGCTAAGCTCATGGGCAAGCCATTCGAACCGATGCACAGGTGTGACATCTCTCACTTGTCGTGGAAGACTGCCTTCTTGGTGGCTATTATGTCAGCCAGAAGGATGGGAGAGCTCCAGGTACTTTCCATCGAGTCTCCTTATCTGTTCTTCCATAGGGACAAGGTTGTCCTGTGCCCCCACCCGAAATTCCTTCTGAAGGTGGTGTCGGAGTTTCACCTTAACCAGGTGTTGACTCTGCCGGTGTTCTACCCTAGTCACACCTCTGAGGCCGAATATAGGCTCCATACTTTGGACCCTAGAAGAGTGCTCTCTTATTATAAGGAGCGGACAGCTGAAGTTCGGGGAGAGGTTTGCCAGCTGTTTGTCACCTATGCTGAAGCCGCACCTGGCAGACCTGCAGCCAAGCAGACGATAGGCAGATGAGTCGCCTCCTGCATAGATCTGTGCTATAGGTTGGCGGGCATGGAGCCTCCCAAAGGGATAAGAGCTCATTCTACCCGCCATACCGCTGCTTCGGTGGCTACTTCTAGGGACGTCCCTATCCAGGAAATCTGCAGGGCTGCTACCTGGAAGTCAGCACACACTTCATTACCCACTACCACATTGACCTTGAGTCACGCCGGGATGCTGGTTTTGGGACCTCAGTTCTCCAGTCCTTATTCAGTAAGTAGGGGGTGCATGCCTTGCCTCCCTCCTCCTGGAGAACTGCTAGGAGTCTGCCAGTAAGTGTGGATTGAACAACATATCCACGTCCCTAGAAATACAGGTTACTCACCTGTAACAGGAGTTCTGGGAGTGGTATATGTTGTTCATCCACACAACCCACCCGACCTCCCCGGCATCGATGCGCAACCTGGTTTCCAGCGGGCTAGATCTGGCGTCCTGGGGCGGAGCCGAGAGTTTTACCACCCGGGTGGGTGGGAGGAGCCAGCTTGAAGACCTTCCGGCAAGATTTAAAGCGGCAAGGAACCTGCCAATAAGTATGGATGAGCAACATATACCACTCCTAGAACTCCTGTTACAGGTGAGTAACCTGTATTTTTAAGCACTGTGTTAAAACAGAGACCTCTGTTGGTCAGTCTTGGTACTGCAGACATCCCTTTTTTTTTTTTGCTATCACTTTGTGCTCCTGTTGCTGCGGCCCTCCTTTTTCTTTCACACTTTTGGACTCGTAGCAGAAGCTGGATACCAACGAAAAAGAAAAGTAGTCTGCCCCATAATTACACTCCTGAACTACTTATTGTCATTCAGGCCCTATAACATAAACCTACTGTAGAAAAGTATCATCATGCTCCCACATTCTGACAGGAGCTGCCACTTCAGACCTCTCATTTTACCAGCAGGCAGTAAAAGTCAAACAACATCTATACAGACTGGCAAATTATCTTTTTGGCCTGTCTGCATCACTAAAACAGTTTTCCTGAAACTTTGTTATAGACTGTACTAGTGTAAACACTACCGGCATAGGAGACTGTCTTTTGATAAGGGAGACAGAAAAATCAGCTATGTACTGTACCCACAATGCCTTGTTTTATACATACACACACACACACACACACATAGATACATAGATGTTGACAGCAGAGAAGGGTCTACGGCCTACCGAGTCTGCCCATGTGCTCATGTACTTAGCTTCTTCAAGCTTCTGTAGAACTAGATTATATGTGTACATATTAGGCACTATTCTGCAGTCCCCACTACCAAAATAAGGGACTGCACCTCTGAGTAATGAACATTTAAGTCAACTTTATAATTTACCCAGAATTCCTTGTTAATGTATGTAAAACATTGTCAGTTCCCTTGCATGACATCATTCTGGGGGTATGGCCGCACACAGAAAGCTGGAGGGTGGGCAGAAACCAAAACATACAAAAAAATGACCGACAGATTTCCTTACAAAACAAACTGTAGCTTCAGCATCTGAAGCATGGGTGGCAATGGCATACTATGTGAAACAGGCATTTGCGGAATGTGACTAAATCACTTTAAGAATGTGCTTGACTACCTCCTGTCAATGTACTGTATTATTAGTATCTGTAACTTTTATTGACATATGTATAAAATCTGCTGCTGTACCCTATCCCCAACTCCTGACCCTCTTACAGAATATTTGTTATACCCTAAACATAGCCATCCTAGTGTGCAGAACTCTCAAAATAAACAAACAAAAACAGATGGCACTGAATTTCTGAAACACACTTCAACATCATTAAGACGTTATTCTGATATCATGAAGCGTCTTCTTTTACAAGCATGTTCCGGAGTGTAAAGTTCAGATCCTTATTTCACTTTAAAATGCTTTTGTGTACAGGAAAATGAAACCACCAGTTTCCTTACTGGTAATGTACGGTGTGACATTTTATGTTTGTTTTTGGTCTAGTGCTTTGTCAAGGTGTCATAAAGGAATACAGCATCATTATGATGTCAGAAGAACTTTATAGGACCTGAAGAGTCAACAAACAAATCCCTGGAGCCAGAGACCTGGCCACCATTTTAATGAGAAAGTAACAATGTATGTGTTGCAAGACTGTCCTCACCCCAACCTCCCCAGCCTAGCCTCTGATCCAACTATGTTACTGTGATTGGTGCTTTCAGTTAGTAACTAGGCTAAATCGGAAGCTAAATGCCCAGCGAAAGCCTGCTCTTAGTTTCTTTCCCTTGCCAGCACCATCTTAGTTTACACTGGACTTTGCCTTTTCTTTCCCCACCCAGCTGCTATGCTCTGTCAGCCAGCAGCAGTGCACTTATGCTGTCAGTAGGGCGACGTCCATATGTTGGGACAGCTGACATTCAGGGCAAATTCGCCCTACTGGCTGCTGCTTAAAATATCCCCACTGAGTCCTTCCTCATTTGAAAGTGTCAGTATGTTGTTTCTCCTTGCCTTCCTCTCCACCCATTTGGGTTCCATGACCTATAAACACTTATTTAATGACTGCACTGCTGCTTTTTTAATGACTGCACTGCTTAATTGTGAGAATGACTTAGCCTTGTGAAACTCTCAGGCCCTTATATGGAAACATGATTGTCCCGCTGTTTGCGCTTTACAACATAATAAGAGGTTACACTGAAGCTTTTTTAGAACAGTGACTTAAAGATCATCCTGGGTCTGTCACAGTATATTAAATAAGCCGTTCATAACACATTTTGTGATACTTTGCTGATGAAGTATAGTAATTATATTTAGACTAACTGTACCAAGGGACACGCTTGAAAATGAGAAATTATGCCTTCAAGGGCCCATCCTGCCATCTGTAAGTTGTAAATTTCACATCAGTAAACTAATAAATAAATCATTGTTTCCCCCTTGTTAAAGGCTATTGTATAACATGATGTTCTTTGAAATTATTTGTTTTTCAAATAATTGTCTTTTACATGTATTGCATACAATTATAATGTCCTCAAAATTGACGTTGTGGAACAGAATAAACAACACTTGTTGGAAATAAAGATTTTAATTTACAGTTTCTTTATTTAAAATATTTGAGTGGAGATGTAGCATCTCATCTTATAACAAAGTCCTGCTTGCTCTCAGTTTTACAGTGGGGGTGGACTGAAGCTCAGGGAGGTCAACTAACATGCTCAAGGTCACCCCAGTAAGCCTGTGTCTATGCTGGATTTCGAACCAGTGATGTCCTGGGTCATTCTTCTGTGTTGTTTGTACTGGGCTGTTACTACAGTAGTGCCAGTTCATAAGTAAGTTCTGATACCACGTGTGCCAGTTGTGTTCAGTTGGCTTTGTAGCTCAGCAGTGGCACCCTGACCTGCTGTGTGTGTGAGACAGTTCAGTTTTTGTACAGCCATTTGTCATTCGCTGCAGGCTGGCAGTGCTATGGGGGAGAGGGGGACGTCTGGTGGGAGGTGAAATTGATAAATTCATCTATGCAGGGAAGGAGGATGATGCTTTCCTGGCACATAAGCAGCTTCCTATGATTAATTATTTTATTTATTTTATTTTATTGAAATCTAGGATTACAAATACCTTTGAGCAGGAACTGCTCGTTTACAAAGGTTCCACGTCGAAGGAATGGGGGGTATACATACATACAAAGGTCAACATAATAATACATAGTTACACAATAAAAGAAGTAAGAGACTGAGGCTTAGGAAATTCCAGTAATTCAAAATGTCCAAATGTTAGGTAGCATGACATACCAGCCAAGGGCGATCTTAGAAATAAGCACTGCAGGTGAGAGGGAAGGGGTATGCAGGCAGGAAGGCCATTGTCGGAGGTAGAGGTGAGGTAAAGAGCTCTAAAGGGAGGGAGGGAGGGAGGGAGGGATAAAAGTCAGGAAATGCCCCGGGGGGGAAGAAAAGGGAGAGGGGGGCAAGGGGTAATTACAGTGTGCCATTTCCAGATATAGAAGACTGTATGGGCAGCTATACACTTCAAGGTTCTATTTCCATCAAGGGGTGGAGATGATGGCATATAAACCTAGAGAGTGAAGCTTGGGAGGTCCTTGTTGTCATTTCAACCCCAAGATGGAAATGCATTTTGAGTTGTGTGTGTTTGCACTTTTTTTAACACAGGAGTCCAAGAAATGCTCCCGCTTTCCAAAAAAAAAACAAAAAAAACCCCAAAACCCTTGTGATTTCTTTATGAAAAAACTCAACCCACACCTAGCTGCTTACTAGCCACCCAGATCTGAAAGTTGTACCTTTTAACTTGTAGAAGTTAGAAATGTAACTTCTGTCACAAAAAAGTTCAGCGTCTGGCGACAGTCCTGAGATGGTATGCGCTTCCATTTCAAAACTGCTTATTGAAACGGAAGCGCATAATATAGCAGTCCCATCAGCTGGTGTAAACTGTTTTGTGATTACATTTGCAGACTTTTGCAAGTTAAAAGTACAACTTTGGGCGCCAGGTGGTTCGTAAGCAGAGTGTGTGTGTGGGGGGATTTACAGAATTATGACATTTGAACTGTGCAGAACAGGTTTTCAGAATGTGCACAGTATAGAGAATACCAGATGGGCAACTATGCACAACCAGTGTGTTCTGCCACCGAGGGGTTCTGATTCCCTCTGACCTCGAGAGTGAAGCTTGAGAGGTCCATAGGAATCAGAACACATTGATTGTGCATAAAGTTGCCCGTCCTGTAATTTTTATAGTGTATAGCATTATGTGAAATGTGCGCGTGGCAGTTTTTTCGCTTTCAGAATGAAACTGACTTGTGCAGTCTCTAGAGGTTTCAGAATGCTGTTGTACCACAGAAGGATACAATCCCATTCCATGACCTTTGAACTGAGGTACAACAGCATTTTGAAAGGGATTGAATTCTATACAGAGCATTGCTCTACTATAGACTGGCATACAACAGTTTAAATAGCGCACAACAAGGATTTTTAGCTGGTTGAGTTATATACAGAACATTGACTAACCATGTACTGTTAAGCCTATTCTGTTGTATAAAACTGTGATGTATTTTTTGTTTCTGGTTAATTCATTGTTTTGTCAATCTTTAACAACTTTAGAAGAATCATGCAGGAGTGTGGTGTGCATATTTATGGAACACATACAAACAGAGGTGAGAAAGAAGTAAGTGCCCCAGCTGGGGCACATTTCTCACTTCTGTTACTATGTGTTCATATTCTTACACCAGACTCCTGCATGATTGTTACAAGTAAATATTTGTGTTTGCCATTGGGTTGTGCGTTTGAGAAAGAGTAATGTGCTCGGGGACAGCCCAGGTTCCAGTTGTCTCAGTGGCGCAGCTGGTTAGCGCAATCGGAGCAGTATTCCGGGCAGCCTGGGTTCGAGTCCCAGCTGAGGCACTTACTTCTTTCTCACCTCTGTTTGTACAACTTTAGAAGAAGTAGCAAACTTTGTAACATTATTATACACAGGATAATGCCATGGGTATCTGTAAACACCAGGAGTGTAATTTCATCTGGCACCTGTTTTTAGAGGCGTGTGTATGTGAATAATTGTCTCCATAATTAATGAGTCTCCCCTTTTTCTCATAAGGAAACAGTGCCATAATTTGCCGTAATAAAGGAGTGTTTATTACGGCAAATATCTGCACGGTTTTCCTCAATCTGTGCATGCGCCCATTGCAGTTCCTCACTTCCTGACCACTCTCCTGCCTTCTCGCCTGCAATTCAACCACCAGAAGAACTTGGCGGTAAGTTATTTTAAAACCAAAAATAAGTCATTTTCCACATATAGGGGCATACAAATAGTTTAAAACAGTTTAATATCTCACACAGTGAAAGTGTGAGATCTGTCCAAAAATGGAACTGGAGCCCGGCCGCACCGGAATACCTGGTATTTTATATAATTGCTGTGGCGAAAAAGGGGAGACACAACAATGATATAAAATAAAATATGGGGTGGTGTGTGTAATCTTAAGTTTACACACACCCTCGGTGTTAGATGCTTTAATAAACCCCTTGAGATTCGTTCTCGGGGTTTATATAGCATCTAACACCTCAGGGTGTGTGTGTGCGCGCACGCAAACATGTCGTTACATATACCACCCCATTCTTTATTCTATTTATAATCAGGGCCCCTACTTTTCTGCGGCACAGTGGTACCAAGTTCTGTGGCAAGACTACCATTTGCCACAGAACTTCTACAGCGGTGGTTTGTAATTTCTGCGGAAGTTCTGCGGCACTAACAAACTACCACATCACAGTGTCTGCTTGTCATCCTGACTTCACTTTTATGCCAGTGGTTATAGCAATCAGGATGGTGGAAAGCACAGTAACACTAGTTAAAAAATAACAGATTTATAAGAATAATTTTATGCCTAAAAAAGCAAAACAAATGTCTCTCCCTTAACGTCCTAGCCTGTTGCATAAATGACATATGCAGAGGGGATCTTATGTGATAAATAAGGTATTTCTATATGCATGCTATCTATCCTCTAATGAGGTTTCCACTGTCTATCACTTATATAGTTGTATGTAGCTTTCACACCACTCACTGAGGTTCCACTGTGTTATCACATATATTTATATGCAATCTGTAACATACATACAAATATGTGTGTGTGTGTGTGTGTGTGTGTGTGTGTGTGTGTGTGTGTGGTGGAGAGAGACAGAGATACTGTATATATGTGTGTGTGTATATATATATATATTTTTTTTTAATTTCCATGAACTTGCATCCTCATTCATACTGGTCCCATTGGAAATGGAATAGAGGAGTTATTGCAAAACTCATTTTTCATGTCAACCTACTCTCCCTGACACACTGTGTAACGCCATCAGGCCATGACATGCATGTAAACCAATTGTGAGATACAGCTTTCCTGCCCATCACAATGTGTCCACTATGTGACAGAACACTGCACCATACCTTCCCAGGCTTCGAGCAGTGATGTGTTCCACCAGTCCTTGTGCTGCCCAGCCAGCTCCCAGAGCTAATCTCTGTACCCGAGTTGTTGGCACAGAAACACAGCATGCTACCCTCTGGCCCAACAGCTGTCCCTGCACACAACATTTCTCAATAACTTTTGGGTGATTCTATCAACTAATGACAATATGTAATCAATAACCCTAGCAAAATGCGTACAGTGCAATTATTTATTTAACAGGTCTATTTTTTCAACAGGTCTACACATTATTATATTTCACTTTTCTGGGCATAATTATTTTTCTTAAAAATTTAGACAGTTAAATTCATTTTACCAGTTATTCATTTGAGATAGCGTCTTTATACCTTAAAGGCACAAATAAGTTTGTACAAAGTGAGGTATGGACTTAACAGGTTGGTGCTATTGACAAGGTTTTGTTTAAGTTGGCCCTAGTGCAACAATGTAAGACTGAAAATTGTATTAGGCTGTAGTGCAGGTTGAGCAAATATCACCATGCATGATGTGCTGTGCCACCGTCTCTGGCAGTGGGAGCTGTGGTAGATAAGTGACTGTTCATTTCTGTGGCAGAGTGCAGCCATTTCATTAGCTAATGTATGATGTTATAGCAATGATAACATTACATTCTGAACATATAGGGGGGTTTTGGATATTAAAAGAGGGGAAGGGAACCAGATTCTATGTATAAACAGAAATATTAATAAAAAATCACCAAGAAGAGTGAATTCTGCGGCACCGCAGAAGTTCTGCGGTAGATTGCAAGTTCTGCGCAAAATTCTGCGGCTGCAGAATTCTAGGGGCCTTGTTTATAATCATAGCATACCCTATTTCTAATTACTCAACAAAGACAAATGCAAGTGTAAAGTCTTCCCAATGAGTTCAAGTAAACGGTTTCATTTTTTATTGTTCCCATTTTTGTACAGTTTCTGTGCCCCTGCTGATTGGGGGCACATGGCTGCCTCCGCAGCTGATGTCATTGTTGCTCCTGTAGTCCGTGGGCTGGGAGTGTATGTCTAGTGGCCTCTGTCCTCGCTCTCCAGGAGCTGGGCACTCCCTAGCATGATGTTTGCTGAGCTTTGTTCAAGCTCATCTCTTACCCACCTGCATGCAGTGTGAAGCCCATCGGAACTATAAGGGAGTTCCCAAGTTCTTGCCCAGTACAGTGTGAGCCCTGAATTGACAGATACAGCTATTTTTGAATATAGGTGGAATCCTCCACACTAGCCAGCATTTTTTGTATTCTTTTTTTTTGATTTGGTAACCAGGTATGGCCCACTAGGCACACATGCCTGTTTCTAGGGGCGATCTGGGAGCAGTGGGGAGGTTAAGTGACTTGCTCAGAGTCACACAGTATGCAGGTTGAGGTTGTGGGAATCACACCCAGGTTTGTTGGAAGCACTAAGCTCAATTACAGCTCGTTACTGTAACCTCTAGGCTATACTGCCAGCCAGCATGACCAAATGAGGGTACCAGAGCACAGCACACCAAAATACAAGGTATTGGTGGGCCACTCTGTAAACAGAATGAGTGGGTGGGCTACTCAAAACACAAAGTACAAGTCCAGTAGGACTATCGAAAAAACATGTAATTTATTTTGGTTTCCTAACCGCACATAAAATGGGTCACTGCAGAGCTACTGGCATGCTTTCATGCCAGGGATCAGGCTTGGAAGCTGCTGAAATCCTCTGGTTCATCGTTAGCCCTTCGGAAGTACTGCGCACTCAGGAACGCGTGCACCAGAGCAACTAGACTGGCCAAGTGGAATATTTCTCAACCACGTTTCAATCTAATATAAACCACGTGTCCAAATTTTAGAAGGTGGTTCATTCCTTGTTCACTCCTGCTTCCCATCCTTCTCCACCCGTTTTTTTATTTATACATAGCTGTTTGACCTCCATTGCCACCTCCTCCTACTGGCGACGGGGATACATATAATTTTACCTTCGGTTTTCCCCCCACACGAGGCTCTGGCAGACAGCCATGCATGTGCGTGGAGGCACACACACACGCTGTGGTGCCAGCTCAGCCCCTTCCGCCCACCCATAGCACTTCAGCCACCTCCCGCCTATGCCCATTGGAACCCACCCGGTGGGAGCGGAACTGTGGGGGGGGGACAACCCACTCCCATCACTCCCGGGAGAGGATAGCTGCCTACCGGCTTGCTCAATCCTGCTACCCCCCCCATACCGGCACCCTGACAACCCAGTCGTTCCTGAACCCAGGTCACTGGCATAGTGTGAATTAAGGTGGCCAGTGCCTCAGTCCTCAGTGCCACCGGGCTGGCTACCACCTCCACCTGTTCTTAAAATGGGTGATACCTCCCTTGTTGACCCCCTTCCTGTGGCTATAGAGTTCAATACATTTTTTACCTCCTGCACGTTCTCACTTCTTGCCACCCTCCCCCCTTCTTCACCCCTCATTCCCTCCTTTCTCCTTCAGTCCGGTATCCCCATCTGATGTCTTAAATGCTCTTCTTGCTTTAAACCCCACTAAGGTCAAGTATCCCTCTGGCCTTGACTCCAGAATCCTCCACTTGTCCACCCCAGCTGTTACTCCCTCCCTTGCTTCTCTTCTAAACCTCCCTTTCTCTCTTGCTTCTGTCCCATCTGACTGGAAGCATGCTACTGTAATCCCCTTCCCTAAAGGTGGTGACCCCTCCTGTGCTGGAAACTACCGATCTATCTCTCTGCTTCCCATTCTTGCCAAACTACAAGAACGCCTGGTGCTGTCCCAACTCTCCTCATATCTTGACTCGTCCTCTTTCTTCACACTCTACCAGTCTGGTTTCTGGAAGCACCAGTCCACCACCTCCTCCCTACTGAGGCTCACCAACTCTATACTCACTGGTATGGACCAGGATCTATCTTATCACTGCGGCTATTTTTATCGACCAAGGCATTCGATACTGTCTCCCACCCCTTACTCCTTGCCACACTCTCTGATACAGGGCTGTCTGCCAGAGCTACTAACTGGTTCCACTCTTACCTAATTGGCAGAACACAGTCAGTTCAGATTGGTGACATCACATCCCCTCTCCTTACCATCAACACTGGAGTCCCCCAGGGTTCTGTGCTGGACCCTCTACTTTTCTCTGTTTTCTTAAATGTCCTCCTTTCTGCATGCCCACTCACCTTCATCCATATGTATGTAGACGATACTGTTCTGTTTGCATCTGGCCCCTCCCCCTCCGATGTAGCGACCAAACTCCAGCATGATTTCAACAAAGTTCAGCTCTGGTTTCACACACATCATTTATTCCTGAATACCAAGAAGACCATCTCCATGAGCTTTGGCATGAGGCAGTGGCTCTCTCAGCTCAAATCCCTCCCTTCCTTCCTTCCTTCCACACCCTAGATGGGACTAATCTTGAGGACAACCCCTCTTTTAGGTACCTTGGGGTCTGACTAGACCAAAACCTCACCTTTACTGGTCACATTGATACCATCCACAAAAACCTGCTCCCCAAACTGGGTGCCCTTTACAGAAATCGTGGATGTACTCCCTTGTCGGCTCGCCAAGCATTGGTCCAGAAAATGATCCTACCTATTTTTGATTACGGGGATGTAGTGTACAGTGCTGCTCCAAAATCCTCCCTAACCAGACTGGACTCTCTTTTTCACTCCTTGTTTCCCCCTTGACTGTCCTCCCCATACCCATCACTGCACCCTTTACCAATCTTTCGCCTTTCCTTCCCTCTCCGACATGCGCCATATGTGCCAGCTGTCTTGGTAAATTCTTGTTTCACTCTCTCCCACCATATCTAGCATCCTCCATTTCCCTCAAACCACCTTCTTCTCACTGTCTTAGAAACCATGACCACCGCTCTTTTTCCATCCCGTCCAGGTCCACCTTACTAGGCCAGGTTGCATTCTCTCATCATTTCCCAAACTTTGGAACACTCTACCCCCTCCTATCTACCATACAGCCTCCCCTAGGATCCTCAGCTCCCTCCTTAAGGACCTTCCCCCCTACTTGTAGTTGTGTTTAACTATATCCCATCACCATATTGCCTCAGCATTTACTTGCCGGCTTGCACTCATCCTCTTTTCTCTGCTCTTGTATTATTCTTAGCATCTTAGCACTTTCCATGTTTGTTACATGTCAAATATTATTTTGTTCATCCAGTTTTTGTTGTGTGCACTTATATTATTCCTTGTATTGTTATTATAACATTATTGTTATGTCTTGCTGCTGTACTCACTGTGTTGTTATTATTGCACTATTGTTTATGTCTTGTTAATGTACCCACTGTATTCCTCATCCCCTGTCCCCCAGGATGCATTTGGAAACAAGCATTCGCTGCTCAGTATGCCTTTCCTGGTGAAACTTTTAAATAAATAAATAACATAAAAACATGTAGCAACCCTTACCCTACCAAGCACAGTCTGTCAGCAGAGCCCTTGAGTGGAGTGGCAGTGTGTCAAGGGACAGAGCTCATAATTTGCTGATACAGCACAGCCATTGTCCTTCTTTTAAACAGCCAGATCTTCTTCAGGGATACAGTACAACCCCGTTTATCTGAACTGCTTGGGAGACACTAAAAAGGTTCGGATAAACGAGAGGTCGGATAAGAGGAAGATAGCTGTACCGTTTACCAACAAATCGAAAAAACAATGCAATGCAAGTCTGAATGCTAATTGTTTAATTTTTACTGTATTAAATAAATCTGTTTTGTATGCTTAAAATCAATTTTGATGCTACAGTAAATGAAAAAGTAATCATTTAAAAAAATCGGTCATTGTTCTCTGCTTGTAGCACTCAACTTGTTTGCGTGCAACGCGTTGCTTCATATTTCTGAGCAACATTACCTGCACTGTGTCACAATCAGGCTGGCTTTCAAGGTAAAGTATGCATTTCTCTAACATGTCAACTGCCTTACCATGAGTTGGGATTGTGACCGAAGTACAGTCTCCTTCTTCCTCGTCCTCGGAGTCCACTGCTGGAATCTCAGGCTGCGTTACCAGTTCCACAATTGCAGCGTCAGACAGGACCTCGTGACCCATCTCCTCTGAATCACAGTGCACCCAGTCAGAGATCTCCTCCTTTGTTAGCTTTTGTGGCAAGGCAGAAGCAAGGGCTGTCAATTCTTGTGTCAATTCCTCTGTCAGCTCCTCAGTAGCATCAGGTTCCATCAGGTCAGTGTCTGTTCTGCTTGTTTTGATGGCCGACTTCTTCCACGATTTCTGAATGCTTTCTGACTTTACACTGTCCCATGCTTCGGAAGCCATATAGATCACATCCTTTAGATTAATTTTTTTTATTATGCTACTAAGGGGTTCTTGCTTGTTTTCCTCAGCGAGCACTGTCTGCAACAACTTTTTTCTATACGTTCGCTTAAAAATTTCCAGCACTCCTTGATCAGGTCTTCATATTTTTTCATTCCAAGGACCCGGCAGCACTTTCCATTGTAAGAGTAAAATCCCTGAGTTTTTGTTTAGATGATTTAATGTCACTTATGGTTGATTTTCCGACACCATACTCACCGGCAAGAATGACAGCTCTCTTCCCATGCTCAAGCTGCTCAACATTTTGGATTTTATCGGCAACTGTCAGGACTACACGCTTTCGTTTGTCAGCCATGCTACGGGTGTTGTAAAGAGATTCAGGTTTATTTCTTTACACTCATTTAAGGTGAATGCAACACCAGTAGTGAATTGATTAGTGTTTAACTGGGTGATTAACATTAACAGGGTTACAAGCAAGGCAGTTTAAACAGCTAATCGGGTGATAAGTGGCTGCAATTAAGGCTCAGCGTGGATCTGAATCTAACAGTGGGGGACACTAATTGGGTTCGTTAGATAGGGAGTTTGGTTAAGGGAGGGTCGGATAATCAGGGTTGGACTGTATCTTCTTCAGCAGGTCACACCTTTGGAACTATAGCTGTCAGGCACCAGGACCACATGGAAACATTTTTTTCAAGCAGTCTTCCTGGAGCCGCCCATGGCGATATCATCATAGTGGCCCTCCTGTACAGCCGTGAGCAGCCCAGCACCCTCCACAGTTCTTTTCCCGCCGTCAACCATCGCACATCAGACTCCAAGGAAACACCATTACTTCAGTCAACCGCCATACTTACCTTTGAGAATTTTTTTTTCTTTCTCACCTTGGTTTCACTATCATTTTACCCCCTACAGTGGTATTCATTTTTTTGTGTATGCTGAACGACTCTGAAAATTTATTCTGGTGCTGTGGGAGCAGCAAGAAGATCTATGACAAGGACGACCACGAGGCCTGTGTCCGCTGCCTCTGCACTGACCATGACATTATGGCCTGCCAGATCTGCTGCGACTTCAGTCGGACTACCTGGCAGAGTCACCAAAAAGCCCTCAAGTTCTTCTTAATGGAACAAAAGGCTGCTCAAATGGAGAGGGATCTTCAGGTCATAAGCTCCTTGGCATCCTCAGCCCCGTCCATGAGCTCTCATGCTTCTAAGGCCCAGGACAAATTGGCTGGGAAGCACAAGCACTGGGAGAAAGATAGACCCCCCCCGGGAGTGTTCTTGGTCACCATTTTCAGTGCCGAATGCTACGAGGTTGTCAGTCAGTCTGGCGGTGACCCCAGCCGCCGCCCACAACCTCTTCACTACAGGGTCAGCCGTGGCAGCTCTTCTCACTGATCCATCGGCCGGCAATGGTCTGTCATCAGTGGGCTTTTCTTCTGCCCTGCCAATGCGTCCTACTGCCTTCCTCACCCTATCTGCCACACGGGGGACTTTGACAGTTAAGCCCATCAGTTCACAACCTATAGGAGAGACAGGGAGGGGAGAAGAGGGGTTGGAGTGGCTCTCTATGTAAGGGAAGGGATAAAAGCAACTGAACAAAAGAGTAAACAAGGAGGAGAGGAGGCACTGTGGGTCACCTTAGAGACTGGAAATGGCACCACAATCCGCACAGGGGTTGTATACAGACCCCATGTCGGGGGAGGGAATGGACAAGGATATGATAGAAGGCATACTTAGGATGGCAGAGAAAGGGGAGACACTGTTGATGGGGGACCTTAATATGCCAGAAGTTAACTGGAGCACCTTCGCTGTAGCTACATTCAAAAGCAGGGCCATTCTTGATGCCCTTCAGGTGGCATGCCTCAGACAGCTAGTTTTGGAACGTACTCATGAGGGAGCAATCTTAGACCTTATACTCTCAAATGGGGACAGTGAGACGATCTCAGATCTAGAAGTGGGTAGCCATTTGGGAACAAGTGACCACCAAACAGTGTGGTTCATGATAAACTCAGTTACAGAGTCAAGCCATACAAAAGTGAGGGTTCTGGACTTCAGGAGGGCTGACTTTGGCAAGATAGGAGAGTGCCTTAGAAAAGCACTAGCAAACAGGCTAGAAGGAGGGATGGAGCAACAATGGGGAAACATCAAAACTGCCATCACAGAGGCAACAAGCCTTTGTGTGAAGCAAATAAAAAAAAATGAAAGAAAAAGCCACTGTGGTTCTCAAGAGGTGGTAGTGAAGGTTAGGGAGAAAAAGATAGCATTTAGGAAGTATAAGGAAACACAGAAGGAGCAGGACAGAGAACTGTACCAGTTAAGGCAGAAGGAAGCAGGGAGGGTAGTCAGAATAGCAAAGGCACAAACTGAGGAAAAGATAGCCAACTCAGTTAAGAAGGGGGATAAAACCTTTTGTAGGTATATCAGGGAGCGTAGAAAGACAAAGGGAGGGATAATCAGGCTGAATAGAATGGGCAGTGGGTGGGCAGAGAGGGACAGTGAAAAAGCAGGGATACTGAATGAATACTTCTGTTCAGTATTCACAAAAGAGGAAGTGGCGGAGGTGCCTAATCCAATTAACAGAAGCACTCTGGATAGGGGGGTCGATCCCAGTCCTTTCACAGAAGAAAGTGTTCTGAAGGAACTCCTAAAACTGAAGGTGGACAAAGCAATGGGGCCAGATGGAATTTACCCAAGAATTCTAAAAGAATTAAGCAGAGAACTAGTGACACCACTGACTACCCTTTTTAACAAATCATGGGAGGATGGTGCAGTACCTGAGGATTGGAGGAAGGCAGATGTGATTCCCCTTCACAAAAGTGGGACCAAGGCAGAGGCAGAAAACTACAGACCTGTCAGTTTGACCTCTGTGGTAGGGAAAGTGATGGAATCACTTCTGAATGAAAGAATTGTTGAGTACCTAGAGGCCAGTGGGGCACAGGACCCAAGGCAGCATGGGTTCACAGCGGGAAGGTCATGTCAGATGAATCTAATTGATTTCTTTGACTGGGTGACCAAAGTAGTAGACCAGGGAGGGGCTGTGGACATGGCCTACCTAGACTTTAGCAAGGCATTTGACACAGTCCCCCACAAAAGATAAATAGTCAAATTAACCAGCCTGGGAGTGGGTCCCAGGGTGGTAGCCTGGGTAAAACATTGGCTGGACAACAGGACACAGAAGGTAGTTGTAAATGGAGCCCACTCTGAAGAAAGAGGGGTTACTAGTGGGGTACCGCAGGGTTCAGTACTAGGTGCAGTCCTTTTTAATGTCTTTATAAGTGACATTGCAGAGGGACTGGAAGGAAAAGTATGCCTCTTTGCAGATGACGCAAAGATCTGCAACAGGGTTGATACACAAGGAGGCGTGGAAAGGATGAGAAGGGACTTGGCAAGGTTGGAGGAATGATCAGAAGTATGGCAACTTGGATTCAATGCAAAGAAGTGCAAAATAATGCACCTGGGAAACAAAAACCCAGGGGAAGATTACATAATGGGGGAGACAGTAAGAGCAACAAAAATGGAAAGGGACCTGGGGGTAATCATATCAGATGACCTTAAGGTTGGCAAGCAATGTGAGAAGGGGGTAGGGAGGGCTGGGGGGATACTGGGATGTATAGGGAGAGGCATCACCAGCAGAAAACAGGAAGTTGTTATCCCCCTGTACAGACAGTTGGTGAGACTCCATCTGGAGTACTGCGTCCAGTTCTGGAGACCGCATCTCCGCACATAGATAGGATGGAGGCAGTTCAGAAGAGGGCAACTAAAATGGTGTAGGGTCAACAAGAGAAGCCATATGAGGAGAGACTAATGGAGCATAATATGTGTACCCTTGAGGAAAGGAGGGAGGGGGAGGGACATGATAGAAACGTTTAAGTACCTCAGTGGAATCAACAAAGTCCAAGAGGGTAGCATCTTTCTGAAAAAGAGATGTGTAAGAACAAGGGGACACAATTTAAAGATAGAGGGGGGACGGCTCAGGGGCAATGTGAGGAAGTATTTTTTCACAGAGAGGGTGGTGGATGCATTGAACAGCCTTCCTGAGGAGGTTGTGGGGTCTAAAACTGTGGGAGAATTAAAGAATGCATGGGACAGACATAAGGCAATTTTTGTGGGGGGGGGGTAGGAAGAAATAGGCTGTTGGTTAAATAGGATCGGCAGCTTATCCTCTAGGTAGGGAAATGGGCAGACTAGGTGGGCCAAGGGTCCTTATCTGCCATCAAAGTCTATGTTTCTGTGTAAGTTCAGTCTCAGCTGACACTGGCCCATCCTCATCGGGGCTTTTCCTGCCTCAGCTGACGCTTCAGCCCCTGCCCTCGCTCATCTTTTCACTTGGTCAGCAGCCAGTGAGATCAGCTGGCTCTGTTTTGGCTGGTGATGGCCTCGCATTGTTGTGCTTTAGGTCACTTCTGTCTATGCCACTGGCCATTTTTTTGGCACCAGGGACACAGCCTTTCCCACTGATGCCTCAACTTACCTTGCTGTCGCCGGACCCTCAGCCCCTGGTGCCAGACCCTCAACCTACTCTGTCAACGCCAGTGCCTCAATACCCCCCATTGCTAACACCAGGTCCTTCTCTGTCGCCGATAGCTGTTGACCTCCAGACCATGCTGTTCTCCTTCTGGGAGTTCATGCATCGAGTTGCGCCCCCCCCGGGCCCATCGTTGGTGGGGCTTGCTAAGCGAGCCCCTGCACTGACCTCTTCCACGTTGTCATGACTACCTCACTCCAGGGTGTCGACATGCTCGTTGCCCATTTCTGAACCAGATAATGAGGATGAGAGACATCCTGATGATCTCTTCCTGATGGGGAGGATGATGATGAGGATGTTGGAAGCCCCCCAGTTCTGTTTCTGCTGTCTCCTCAAGGGAGGAGGACTCCACCCACTATGCCATGAGGTCCCCCCCAAATGACTCCTCCTTCATCTGGGTTATGAAGCAGATGTAGACCGCCATGGAGTTTGACACTGTGAAGCAGGATGTTACTCAGAGAAACCTAACAGAGTACCTGGGATTGCCAGATTCTCCTCCCATCATTTTTCTTCCTCTACTGAATGCCTTTGAGGATGCCACCATGGCTATTTGGTGCCGGACCAATGTGGTCCCTGCTATTCCCAGAAAGGTGGTCAAATTACACCAGGCCCCCTCTGGGAAGCCTTACTTTGCAGAGCCTCCATAGGCTGACTCAGTGGTTATAAATGCGGCCTGTGATGTGTCTTAAAAAGCCTCAGCACCTTAGCTCTCTTCCAACAGACAAGGAGTCCAGAAAGCTGGACTTCATGGGCAAGACGTCTTTGCTTCTTCCACTTTTGCTATCTGGATTACCAACTGTTTGGCTCACATGGTCAAATTCCAGAATATTCTCTGGAAGAAGGTCAAAGCTGCAGCTCAGGCCTCCTAGAGTCTACCCAGAGACAGGAGCTTCTTAAAACTCTTCAGTCCGGGGCAGATAAGGGGCAGCATCTTTTGAGAGCTGCCTATGATGTTATGGATGCCTCTGCCAGAGCATCTGCGTTGGGAATCTGCCTTAGGAGGCATTCCTGACTCAGAGTCTCTGGATTCGCTACTGATGTTCAGCAGTCCATCTTAAATGCCCCCTTCAGAGGTAACAAGCTCTTTGGGGTGGATGTGCAAGATATCCTTAATGACCTGCAAGCCTCTAGGAGGACCATATGGTCCATCCAACTCCTCTACCACACTTACCTGAAAAGTGGGCAGTGGATGCCCTTTTGGCATGCCACATGTAGACCCAAGTCTGGGGCATGGCAGCTGGGCAAGTAAATAGCAGCAGTTGCCCTGCCTACCCCTTCTTTCAGAATGGGAAAAGCACAGAGAAGTGTAGGAGCAGCTCTGGACGCAGGTTCGGCTTCAGTATGACTCCTTGCTGAACCCCCTTCCTCCAGTAACCCAGGATGTAGTGGTAGGGGGTCACTTTGCTCTTCACCTGGACAAGTAGAAAGAGATTACAACAGATACCTGGGTCCTGCAACTGATAGAACAAGGAAATGCCATAGAATTCCTGGAGTTGCCTCCAGACCTTCACCCAACTCCATCAACTTACCTTCCAAGCCACATACTAGTGTTGCTGGAGGAGGTTCTTACTCTGCTGCAGCAAAGAGCCATAGAACCAGTTCCCAAGACCCACAGGAACCTGGGGTTCTATTCCTGCTTCTTCCTTGTTCCCAAATCCGCAGGGGATATGTGTCTAATTCTGGACTTAAGAAATTTAAACTTCTGTATCCAGCACAAATATTCCAGATGGTAACCTCGCAAATCTTTCTGCCCCTGCTACAGAAGGGAGACTGGATATGTTCCCTGGATATACAGAACACCTACCTGCACATCACGGTTTGCCTCCCCCACAGGAAGTACCTCAGGTTTCTGTTTCAGGGGGCTCACTACTAGTTCAGAGTATTGCCCTTTGGCTTGTCATCTGCACCATGGGTCTTTACCAAATGCTTAGTGGTGGTAGCAGCAGCCCTCAGGAGGGAGGGGCTCTACATCTTCCCCTATCTAGACAACTGGATGCTCAAAGCCCAGTCCAGGGAGCAACTGTCTCTGACCCTTGCACACACCAGACAACTGTTCAGCACCTTGGGGGTCACAGTCAACCTGTCCAAGTCAATTTTGACTCTGTGGAAGCATCTTCAATACACAGGGGCTATACTAGACACTGCCCGGGTTCAGCCTTCCTACCCCAGACCTGGGCACAGTGCCTGATAGCTCAGGCCCAGAAGCTTTACAACAACAGGTACGTCACAGCCAGGACCTTCTTGAGACTACTGGGCCTGATGGCTGCAGCCATTGTCACGGTCCCCTGGCAAGGCTGCATATGCGAATCCCCCAATGGACTTTGAGGGTCCAGTGGGATCAATGGACTGATGCTAGAACCGAAGTTCTGGTCACTTTGCCTTTGAAGAAAGTACTCTTGTAGATGGAACCCAGCAATTTGCTCAAGGGGATTCCTTTCCTCATTCCTTCCCCTCAACAGTCCTCACTATGGATGCCTTGGGGACAAGCTGGGGGGCACAACTTGGCCCTTACCAGACCAAAGGGTGATGGACTGCAGTGGAGACTTCTCTCCATATCAGTGTTCTAGAGATGAGTGGACCTGTACAGCCTGCAGGCCTTCCAGAGTCACCTATGCCTGGGCCCTCTGCTAGTGCAGATGGACAACATCAGTGTAGTGCACCTTATCAACAAGCAAGGGGGGGGATCCATTCTTACCTCCTATGCAGAGAAGTGATGAGGGTTTGATACTGGGCTCTGGAACATGGCCTAGAGCTGTCGACTGTCCATGTTCCAGGCATACAAAATGTCCTGGCAGACAGGCTAAGCAAGTCACAATCCAGAATGCATGAGTGGGAGCTGCTGGCCTCAGTGGTGGAAGATCTGTTTGACAGGTGGTGTCATCCAGAGTTGGACCTTTCTGCATCCCTATACAATGCAAAACTGCTGCTTTTCTGCTCGCTCGATCCAGGGCCTGGAGTTTTCTGGTGAGACGCATTGTCTCTCTCTTGGAAAGGGAGGTTCCTAACTCACTGCTAACTATATTTGGCCTCCTCCTCATCCTCTATAACTTCCGTGGTAGCCAGATCAAGGGCTTCAACAATCTTTCTTACAAAGGAAAAATGTGAGGAAAAATCCTTAGCCCTGGGAGGAAACCCAAATTTCTGCTCAGGGGAAACCTCAGGTTCAATAGGTTCACCTTCATCCTCTTCAAGTACATCATATTCCTCAAACTCCATCTGCTCCTGGAATAGAGTAGGGGCTAAGGAAGGCCTAACCAAGGCTTGAACCAGTGTTTGAGGAGTTGGAGAGGGCATGAGACCCTTCAGAGCCTGTATTTTCTTGAAAGCCTGAGCAATTTCTTCTGAGGATGGCAGACTATGAAACACAGATGAAACCCCCTTTGGTTTCTTAGCCTGGGGTTCAACGTGCTTTGTTTTCTTTGCCTTTTTGGCAGGAACTGGGGAGTCAACAGGCTCACCAGTCCTTTTACTAGATGATGCTTCACCCTTGTCAGGGGTGGGTTTTTTTTAGATTTGCGGTTTCATCCGCATGTTTAGAGGTTATGGACTGGTCAGAGCCCGAAGCACCCTTCTCAAGTTTCCTTTGAAGCCTTTCCAGTCATTTATCAATAGTCTTTAGTGGAAAGGACTTGCAGATTTCACAATCTGCTGAAAAATTTTCATGTCCAAGGCAGACCACGCATAAGTCATGCTTGTCTGCCTTGGCAAAGACATCACCACACTTAAGGCAATTTTTATATCCCGGGGGTCCTGTCTTCTTTTTAGGTTTTTATGACATTATCAAATCAGGAATGAAAAACACAACCGTAAACACAATAACCCCCCCTCCCTTTTTTTTAGTGGTTGCTATCGGTTCAGGAACCAATGAAAGTTCCGATACGGGACTGAGAACTGGGGCAACAAGAACCAGGTTAGCGGTTCACTAAACTGGGTTAGCGATTAACAAAACAGACATTTTTAATAAAATAAAGGCCAAAAATAACTAAACTGAACTGAGTTGAAAAATAAAAACTCCGGAATAAACAACTAGGACTTGGTTCCTCAACGGTTATCCTGAACCGTTGAGGAACTGAGAAAATTAGCTGAAAACATTAAACTAACTAATGGTAAAGGAATTTTAACAGAAATGAAGGCAGCCGTAAGAATAATTAAAAGAAAATACTTAAATGCAGTGAAGAATCACACTCGGGAACGACTGAGAGGGAAAGTCTCCAAGGCGTCTTGACTTGTCAGGCTCCTCATAAATCTGATACATTATTGGAACGTGGCAGCTGATAAGAGCAGTAGTTTGAATAAGTGTCATGGACCAATGATAAGTTCCATAATTGCATATGTTCTAATTCTCCAGGCAGTTCTACTTAGGAGGCCGACTGCATAGCGTTATGAATATAGAAGAATACCTTGGAAGAAACAAGATTACTAAGGTAAGTAATTTTTTCTTCCTTTACGCCTTTCCTCCCTTTACTCTGATTCAGAGGGTGCTAATCAAGCTACAAATGGAGGAAGCCATTCTGATTCTGGTGGCCCCTTTTTTGGCTTTGTCAGATATGGTTCCCATTGCTGCAGCAATTAGCAATGGAACCTCCAGTGCCCTTACCCCTGTGCAAGGGCTTGTTGTCCCAGGAGCAGGGAACCCTGGTCTATCCAGACCTCCAGTCTCTTCATCTTTATGCTTGGCTCCTGAAGTATTAGCCATTGCATAGTTCAGGGTATATCCTAAAGTGGCTGTTGTTCTGGTGGCCTCCAGGAAACCTTCCACCATAGCTACTTATTAGATGAAGTGGAAGCACTTTGATCTGTTGGCCGCTTCATATAATCTGGACCCCTTCACTTGTCCCATGAACCAGATTGTAGAGTATTTACTGTACTGTCCTTGTCAGATGCAGGACTGCAATTCTCCTCTACTAAAGTGCAATTATCTGCCATTTCAGCCTTCCATGTGCCCAGTGATGGTCATACGGTGGCTCAGCTAGACTGGCCCTTATATTTTTGAGAGGCATTCTTCATTTGAAGCCTCCTATTGTTCCAGTTCCAGCCTGGGACCTGAATTTTGTCTTAGAAAAGTTACTTTGTCTCCTTTTGAGCCAGCTGCGACTTGCGAGCTACGCTTTCTGTCGTGGAAAACATTTTTAATTGCCATTACTTCTGCTCAAAGAATTTCAGAGGTACAGGCTCTCATGTGTGAGCAGCCGTATTTGTCCACAAAGACAGGGTGTCTTTGCATACTAACCCTAAGTTTTTACCAAAGGTGGCGTTTGAGTTTACTGTAAATCAAGCCATCCACCTGCCTGTTTATTACCCAGAGCATGCGAGTCCAGGGGATGCATTGTTCCATGCTTTGGATCTCCATAGAATATGTAGGTACAATGTACACCGTACAAAAGCCTGTAGGAAGTCCTCTCAGTTATTTGTTTGTTTTACCCCTGGGAAAGAGGGTGTTCCCATTTCTAAACAGTGTTGGTCCAAATGGTTGGCCAACTGTATTTTATTTTTTTGTTACAGGAAGTACAGTAAGGAGCTTCCTGGGGCTAAGGACCACTCAACCAGAGGTATGGCTACTTCTGTTGCTTGTTTCAAGGGCATTTCAGCTGCTGAGATTTGTGCTGCTGCAAGTTGGAGTACTGTCCACACCTTTACCAAGCACTACAGTCTGGACATTGCTTCTAGAAAAAGGGACATTTTTTGCCTAGCTGTGTTACAGGCCTCCTTTCTTAGGCTCTTACTTTTCAGCCACCCAGCTGGTTCTCCTGTGCAGCACTGCTTGGGACTCGTTCCAAAGGAGTGATCTGCTGAAGGAGATATCCCTGAAGCAGACAGAACAGCTGTGTAAGAACTTACCGTAACAGTAGATTTTTGAGGGAATCTCCCTTCAGCAGGTCATGCCATCCCACCCTCCATCCCCCTTGACCTCAGAGTTTGCATCCTCCTGTATCTCTTTCTTCAGAACAGAATACCTTCTGTTATTCCTTTGCCTGGTGGTAGGTACCTCTAGCTCTCCTTTGATCCCCAAAAGGAGTACATCCTTAGTGGACGGTCTCCAGTGGGGAACTGAGGAGGGTGTGGGACCGACCATGGCTATATAGGGAGGCCCCAGGAAGACTGCTACCAAAAATATTTCTGTGTGGTCCTGGTGCCTGACGTGTGTAGTTCCAAAGGTGTGACCTGCTGAAGGAGAGACCCTTGAAGATCTATTATTATGGTAAGTTCTTATGTAACTGTTCTTTTTCTTATGCCCTTGTAAATCCACTATCGAAGACAGCATGTTGAAAGTATTTCTTTCTAGGAAAGCTTTTTTGGTATAAACACTGAATGCAGACTCAAAACAGACTCTGCAAGCCAACAATTTGCTTGCAGTTCCCACTATAATCAGGTCGCACACACACTAACGTTTCGCCAGTAGGCTTCCTCAGATCGTGCGGACTGAGACATACTGTACCAGTGCATTTTAAACCATTTGATCAAAGAGACTGTACTAACAAGTACATAAGTGCAAAATTATGGTGTTATTTAAAAAAAAGTGATAAAAGACCAAAACATACGTCATTTATATGCAAGACCATAACATACCAAGAGGACAGGAAAAAAAAAACATAAGAAACCACATATACAAAGGTCACAAAGAAAACTGGATAGTTGGGGTGTAAATCGAAAACCATGAACATGAAAGGAAAGTGTAGTATCTGTACTAATGACTAGTTCATGACTATATTTTCTACCTCAGTAAGCTGAGGCACACGTGAACCTGAATCTTGATCAAGTCCAACGTTAATTCAATTCATAAGTTCAATACTGTTCATAAAATCTTTTGTGATGCATACTGCATCAGTTAATAAGGAACCATATCTCTACAAAAAGAACCAGGGTAAACAGTTCAAAATCTAATTCAATATCTTTCCATTACTTCCCACTGTATAGATACAGTTTATAGAAAAGCTGAAAGGGAAAAAAAAAATAATTTAATCAGAGAGGTGTTTTAGTTCCTAGTTCATGGATCCAGAAAGCTTTTCTTTCATATGTGCTACTGTTTAGAAGTAGAAGTTTGTTCCTCAGGCAGTGGCAGAGATGTTGTGCAACCCATATAATTTGCATACCAATGACGCAGTACATGAATCTCATGGAATTGACGTATTCTCATACGTGGTAAAAAGCAAGTAAAACAGATGTTCTAACATATTCCTACACTTATTGATCACTCAAGGTAGTGAGCTATGTTACTCTGCTTATCGGTGTTTTGAACAATAAAATTAAAACATTTTGGTCTTTACAACATAAATAAGCAAGGCTCAACAAGTATTCTCAAGGAATCAAGCGCATAAGATATATTTCTAAAGTATGTGGATAAATTGGTACCAGTGGGAACACTGAGGTGGCTTTTAGGAGGTATGTACATTCTTCACCTATCACAGCATTGCCCTTTCTCTGCTGTCATCCTCCTTTAAAAGTTCTTGTCCAATCACAAGGCACGTAAGTGTCAATCTAAGAAAACAGTGCCATGAGTGAACTTCTTTATATCCCAAGCATGACGGTTTTACGATTATAATTTGTGTTATTAATTAGTTAATTTTAACTGCTGCCTTATCTGTGGCCAGCTACTAAACAGCAAGTACAAGTAAGTGAACATATGGCGTTGGCCAATGTTTGTTTGAATTTTGCAGCATTTTGGGGCACTGGTGTCAATATGTAGGATTGTTGTGGATAATACTGTTGGGTCTGTTTGTGTTTTTCTTATTTGTTGTATTTTTGTGCCCGTGAAGATTTATTATGTTTAATTTTGGTGGACACACTTAAGCCTCATGCTCATTGGTGACTGCATGGAGCACACCTATTTCATATGTGTGTACAATCTGAAAACACCTCCCATTTAAAGACAGGTTCTAACTTTCTGAACACAACACTGAAAACTAAAGCTGCAAGTCAACTACAGCTGAAAGTCTGGTTCTAATAGTTAATCTATCACCTTTACTTTGTGTGTTCAGTTCTTGCAGACTCTAGCAAATCTGTGATGCCAAGCTGGAACTTTTTATTCAACTGGTGTTAACCAGTCAAACTGTTTAACATGGTGAACTAGCTCTCCATCCCCTTACAGATACTCGTATACAGACAGACTCATGATTTCCCCCTCCAGCAGCACTTCTGGAAGTCTGAAGATTCCATTGCTTCACCTTAATTAAAAAACTCTCTAGTCAGAGCCGATATAGCTGCCCAGAGCAACTGTGATGCTTTTGTGCGGTGAGAGCGAGTAGAACCATAGTCGGAGCTCTTGCCGCACTGGAGCCTGCCGTGCTGAAGATGACTACTTCAACAGACCTGCGCATGTACGATATTCATGCATTCGCAGTTTGCATTGAGGCCATCACTTCTGCAGTTGCAAAAAGGAGTGCGTGGGGGGGGGGGACTGAGTGCTGTGGAGGGGAACTGCATCTGTGGAGGACTGGGGAAAAGGAGACCCTGCAGACCACAAACGACTTTAGTGCTGTGGACAGGAGACAGCATCACTGTAGGAGAACACAGACATTGGTTCTGCTTTTCTCCTACATTGATGTGATCCCTTAATAACTGCAGGGCTTTGCCCATGCAGCCATAAAAATGGTGCCTCAAAGTAAAGGAGGTAATGAGCAGCAGGAAACTGAGGAAAGTGGAGCCCAGAAAAACAAGATATGTAGAGGTAAAAAAAGTGTGTCAAAATTGAGTGATTTGAAATATACATGCACGTGCTTTGGGGGGGATAAAGAAATGATGTTAAATTTTTATCATTGGTATTTTTTTTTTTGCTATCTATTTTTCCTCCTTGAGCCACCAGACTGCCTACCTGACCACTTCTGGCATCCCCTTCAGGTCTCCGGCCACCATCTCCAGGAATCCGGCTCTCCTCTGTAGGTCCCGCAGCTACCCCTGTGGCATACCCCCTGCGGCGGGGTGGAGGGGAGCTTCTCTCCCTGAGCTCAACCCTCCTGAACAGGATCCAGTGCTGTGTAACCACTGAGCTGACCGGTCTTCCTCACAAGGGACGGCCATCACGCCGCCGTGTCTGGTGCGTGTATTTCCTTGTTCTCCCTCTCCATCATCTATGGTGTGCAATGACGCCCAAGGACCCGAGCGTGCGCGCATCTGCCCGCCCCCTGATCCTGGCATCCTGCCACAGTACGAGCCCTATACATCCTACCCATGCTCAGTGATCCTCAGCCATTGCCAGGGGCTGCCCAAGCACTGGCAGCAGTCTACCCTCCTCCCC
Source organism: Neoceratodus forsteri (assembly GCA_016271365.2). Taxonomy (NCBI): domain Eukaryota; kingdom Metazoa; phylum Chordata; order Ceratodontiformes; family Ceratodontidae; genus Neoceratodus; species Neoceratodus forsteri. The sequence continues at coordinate 925,959,827 of CM028137.1, forward strand.
AGAGAAGGAGAGCAGTCCTATGGATGCTCGATCCTTCTCCTCCCCTGCCGACCCCTGATGGCCCTGGCTCGTTCCCAAACCTGGGTCGCCAGCGTGGAGTGAGGTGTGGCATCCAGCGCCTCAACCTTCAGTGCCACTGGGCCGGCTATATCATTGGTATTTTCATGTCATAGATATTTAGTACATATTTGTACTTGTTACTAAATTTTGTTACTGCCTGTAGTAACCTGTGTATGGTGCACTGTCTGTGGTGATGTGTATCTATGCAAACATATGTAATGTGATTGTATTCTTTTTTGTAAACTGCCTTTTATTTTTCCATTGGAAGTGTTGGAATATGTATTGGTGTGGTATTGTACAATTTAACTAAGTTTCTACACCTCCTTTGTAACACTAGCAGGACAACTTTATAAACAGGGCTGTAATAAGTCCTAATAGTGTTATCCTGTTGAAAAATATTTTGTTTGTTATATCCTGAGTATGTATGGTATGTGTTTCTATTTGTATAATTAAGACGATTGTAATAAGTTTATATTTTGCATAATGTGTCTGTTATTATGTTGTCTATTGTGCCTTAAGGCCCATTGTGGTCCTGTAAATGGGATCTTGAATCCCAGTGTGCATTTTACGTGGTAAACGGATGGATGGAAGGGAGGGAGGGAGGGAGGAAACACTATCTGGTGGAAGTAGTCATGAAGGCCATTGTAGCTGATCTTATCAATGGCAGCGGTGAGGTCAAGAAGTATAAGGAGCAAGTGGGAGCCTCACTTAGCAAGAGAGGAGGTCACTGACCACAAAGAGGAGGGCAGCCTCCGTGCTGTAACCATGAGGAACACTGACATGAAATGCTCAAAGGAGCTGTTGCTTGGGGCCGTCTGTTGGCCCAGTGTGCCATTGGCCCAGGTTTGGGAGCCAACCCAGCCACTAAGGCAGGTGACTGGAGCTGGGAGATAGTGTTGCCGATGCAGAACTTCTTAGCCTAAGGAGGGGATGTCACCATACCTGGTACTGCCCTGACCCCCTAGTGGAGTGCCAGGGAGCTTGCTCACCAGGGGGTCCGCAGCAGTATCTGAGGCCAACAGTAGATTGTTGCCGCCATCGCAGAGGCAGATGTAGAATTTTGTCTAGGAGTTAGCTCTTTCCCTAAAAATGTAAAATGTTGCCCTTTAAAGCTCATATTAGGTGTAAACAGCTACTTTGTACTGGCCTTAGGGGGAAGTGGGTGTTACTGTGCCACATACCTGGATCTGCTAGTGGATGGAGGGCAGGAGAAAATCCACAGATCAATAGAATGACAGGCAAAAACATTTTTAGGCCCCATGCCACAGAGACATCCACTGGAAGGACGGTGGGGTTAGTGGCTGATGATGTTGGTAAATCACTGACTGGCCTATCCCTGAGAACTGTGAGGATGAGTTCAAAGGATAAAAAAGCTTGATTTAAAAAAAAAAAAAAAAAAGAAGACTGTCACTATTTGGGTGATGATGTGGATCAACGCTGACCATGCAAGCATCTTTTTTTGCCTGGTAGTGAAGGTTTCACAATAATTATGGTAACTACTGGAATCTGAACCCAGAAGAAAATCAAAGCACTAATGGCACCAAAAAAGGTCTGAATAAAATAATTACCAGTATGTTGCCAGAAAGAAGGCTGACAGGCTTCTCTTGCCATTGAAAAGGTGGGGTCTGAGACACAGCATCTGTGAATTGTAGTGAGAAACAAAAAAATGTTGCACTCTGTGGATCAAATGCAGGCCCCTCATTTTCTACTGCTTGGTACCCTGCAGTTCTAATGCTGCACTAAGCTTCTTAGACAGGGGTTGCATGCTATGGCAAAGGATATCCAGCACTGGGTCCGCCCCCCCCCCCCACACAGTTGCAGTGATTTGTAGTACTGAACAGTCTGCCTATTTGAAGTAATGATTTCCAAGTTGCATTTAAACATCAGAGTCTAAGCTGGGACCATTCAAGTTATCAGCAACATAGAATGTCATACCTTGCTGAAAAATCTATCACTAACATCAGCAATGACATCTAACAATATCTCTCATACTACATAAATTGTAGAAAGAGAGGAAAAAAGTTCCACTCTGGAGATTGAACCCAGGACCCCTTCCTTCTACTTATTGGTAGCCTGTAGCTCTACTAATGAACTAAGCATCCTGTACAGGAGATGCATACTGTGGCAAAAGACATCCAGCAGTGAACGCAGACACCCCCCTACAGAGCTGCAATGGATTTTTTGTAATTAATAATCTGTCTATTTGAAGTAGTGTCAAAGTCTGAGCTGGAACTTCTTAAGATATCAATGGTACAGAACTTAAATCTTGCTGAGAGTATATTACTGTCCTCATCAATGACATACCAGAAGCACCTCCAATCCCTCGTTCCTCGTCCCCTTCTGTTGAATGACCCAGGCCCAGCAAACATTTATGTACCGGGCTCCTAGCTGGCTGAACAACCTCCCAACTGACCTTCTGGCTGCATCTAGGTTGGGACCCTTCAAAACTAAACTATGACAGCACGCCCTGAAACAGAACAATTGTGATTGCCCCTCCTAGGTACCCAACTCTCTACTACCTATTCCCCCACACCATCTCCTCCACCACTCCAACCACCTTCTTTCCCCTATCCCCACCTCCCCTTTCAAGTGGGACCTCACTCCCAGTTAATGCCCCCCTTAACTCCTAATACTCTCCCAAGGCTGTGACTCCCACACCCTGTTTCTTTCATAGTGTATATGTTCCCCCATATATCCCCTTTTTACCCCTCCTACCCTATCCCTTCCCCTCCCCCAGTTCCCTTTGTACACGCACTCTACCCACTCTTCTTCTCTGCCACTGAATAGCCTCTTTTTCCTTTCTTTGTTTACTGGCATTGGAAAACATCCCTCACCTTCTAAGTGACTCCTCCTCCTTACCCCTCCTGCTATCCCCTTTGTACCACATTAGTGGCTGCTAGGACTTAGGGCCTCCCCAGGACAAAGCCTCACCTAGGCTGCTCCAACTTTCCTCACCCCTGTTTTGATTTACACTTCTTATCCTACCCTCACCTGACTCTAACCTTTATCCTGACTAGGCCTTCCCCAGGCCGCTCCTACACTGTATGTAATTTTTGTTCCAATGCAACTACCGTGTCCTTGCCACCTGTACATTTTATACTGTGCCATGTAATTTGTTGTTCCTTGGAGCACTTAATCTGTATTTTTTCATCTGTCCCCACTGTTTTCCTCTGTAACCAGTGCACAACTGTTTATTTTACCATGTTTTTGTCCTTGTCTTCCTCATGTATTGACGTGGAGCCTTTGTAAACGAGCCTCTGGCTCCAAGGTTGTAATTTTGAGATTTCAATAAATCAAAAAGACTATATCGGAGATAGAACCTTAGCTTGTGTAGGCCTGAAACCTGATGCCAAGCCTTAAAAGCCCTGTCACTGACATAATCAATGACATCATGCAGCCGACTCACCAAATCACTCACACTGAATTGACCTTTGAACTTGACTAAATGCAAAAAAGAGTATGCACAGCCGTAACAGGTACTTACAGCTGTGCTGTTGGCACCTAAAAAGGAGAAGGGAGAAAAGGAGGTTGTTGCAGGAGAAGAGGTCAAGGAGATAACAAAATGTAACCGTATCTGAGACCTTAGTAAGAACTTGGAGGATAGATACAGGGTGGTAGCATCAAAGGAAGCTGATGGCAGCAGTTTTCGGGGAGGAGGTGGCACAGTGGGTGACAGAGATAGTTACATGGCAATGAAGGTCGGAAGGCAAGTAAATAAGATTTGGATGGGGAAGGGATGAAGAGCCATGCAAACTGTACTCTTTTTCTTGGAAAGGATGCTATCAAACAGTTCAGAAAGGGAGATGGGAAACTGAGGGAAGTGCTTGGGGGTTGGGTGGGACGGAGGGAGAGAAACTGGCAGGTGACAATAACGTGACAGTTCTACAAAATCTTACATTGGGTGCAAAATCCTCACTTCTGGTTATTAAGAATGACTTCTGGAGATGGGAAGTGAGTTGTGACTCAGCATGCTGGAAAGAATCCCCGTACAGACCATTTTCTGTTGATGTTATTAGTTTAAACGTGCATCAGAAATAATTATGGCATGTTATTTTCCATCATTTCAGTGACATCATGTTTACAACAGCATCAATTCATACTGTACCACACGTGCCCCTCCTTTCAGCTGCTGTAGAGCTGCTTGGCCTCAACATTTCTCACCCTACAACACTGTGACAGTAAAAATACAACAGACAAACGTCTCCGCCATCCTTTCAAATCAGTAAAGAGATTTTTGTGAGGTACTCAGATTCAAGACTCGTTATTCATCACAGATCATTAAACAGCCTCCGCTAAGGTCCTTCATTAAGCTGCCGAGGTTTCCATGGCATAAAATAAATAAAAATCAGTATAAAACCACTTTAGTAATGCAAAAAAATTAACCCATGATGTTTAGTTCGCCTTGTTGTGATTCCCATTGTCTGTCTTATATATTTTTATTTTGTTTCCTGGGACAATATTATTGCACCAAGGCTGGGTTACAGCACTATCATCATCCACTTCATGTCTGTACACTATGTTACATGTATTGTCTTTAATGTTCAGGTTACCCCAATAAACAGACTTGTACCCGGTGGGCTTCACCTGGTTATCAAAGAAATAAATACTTGTCCTGGTCATATTTACAATGATGTCCTGCAAATTACCGCTTCAGAATGAAAGATTATTATACAAGTTAAGCACAGCAGCAAGAAAAAAACAATGCCATTACCATTCAGGTATCCCCCAAAAAAAAAAACAGTGACAGTTACTCCCAAATCATCCAAAAAAACTAACAATGCAAACACATACATGCAAGAAATACAACAGAAAACAGAGACCCCCTCCACCCGAAAGTAAACAACAAACTCTACCTAAACTTAAAGAACAAAGATAATAATCTGTATAAAACTGACCGCAGCTCCCCCTTCAACAGCAACAACAAAAAAAAATAAATAAATAAATAAAGGAAAATAACTAAACAAACAAACCAAAACACTCACATATATGAGTGGTGTTTCCTTAACAAACACAGAAACAAAAATAAAGTGCAAGGTTATAACTGTTGTGTATACCTATTGAAGACTGGTACTGCAACTGGGGTTGGGTGTGGGAGGGGGGTGGCACTGGCTTCCAGGGATGCTTGGCATTGAGTGGGGATGTGGGAGGGTGTGCCACTGTACTACATAGACTGCATGCTGTGAAACGTTTTCTGTGTGTGTGTGTGTGTGTGTGTGCTCTTTTTTAATGTTTAGTTTTTGTGCCCAGCTCACGCAACTTTTCTCCCCAGCTGGCCCTCTGGCATCGTGAACATTTTCCCAAAATTGGTGTTACCAGCATTGTGAGTCGTAGCACTGCTGGGATGCCAGTGGACCAGCAGAAAAAAAAAAGCATTTGTAAGGATTGAAGTAAAAAGCTTCAACGGTAAGGAAACACAATGTTAGGTAAAAAAATGTCACTCAAGCCTTGGTGAATCTTTGGTGTGGTGTTCCTTGGCGTTTGAATGATCTTGCAGTGCAACGTTGGCATTACCCTGAGAAACGCCACACTAGAGATTCACCAAAGCTCAGAGGGCTTTTCTAACCCTAACTTTATATCTATTTACGTTTGAGGCTTTCCTTCAACCCTTACTAATACCTAAACATGGTTAAATTTTTTTTTAATAGTTTAGGAGGCAGTATAGCGTAGTGGATTAAGGCTCTGAGCTGCAGATCTGGAGACCTGGGTTTGAATCCCACAGCCACCTAGGTGCATACTGTGTGATCCTGAGCAAGTCACTTAACTTCCTTGTGCTCCCAGGTCGCACCTGGAAACCAGCTTCGGCTTAGTGTGCTACTCCTGGTTAAACAATGTTCCCTTTCCCCTTTCCCTAATAACAATATACTGTAAGTGTGATTCATTAACCCAACACTCGGGTTTGGAACACGTTTTACAAGACAGGTCATCATTTTTTCTGAGTGTGCATTCTGATCCCATACTGTGTTAAAGAATCACAGGATATCTATGTTACAGTAAATAAAGCATGATCGGAGTATCAGTAGCTGCGTCTTTCGAAACCAGGTCTTGCTTAATGAAGCCAGTTAAAGGAGTAGTATAATTTAGCAAGCAAGGAGAACATAACTTACTTTATTATTATTATTTTTTTTTTTTTTACTTTAAAGCACTTCAAATATTGGTGGTTTTTATTGTCCTGTACGATCCTCCAGTTTCACCAGTATTAAAGCATCTTTTTGAGATTTTGAATTTTTTTTTAAAATCCAGAATCAAATAAAGGTTGCTTCTTGCCTTGTTTATCTTTCTTTGTCCTGCTACCCCTCCTCATGGGGATTTAACATTTTAACAAGGGAGACCAGGGTTGAGGTTGGGATGTGCTGTGGCTGGAGGATTAATGCAAGAGAAAATTGACATTGACGCATTCTGGCAAACTTGCCTTAGCCTTGCAAGCATCATGTAGAGAGATTTTCCATCCTAGTCTCATGACTTTGCATCCCTGCAAATACTCAAAAACACAGAAGCCAGCTCTGTCGTGCTTTGTGGTAGGGGACTGCATGGCATTCTGATTACCTGCGCTCATCCCTGTATGGCCAGAACATATGGAGCAGAGGCCGACAAGATTACTTGTCCAGCTATGTGACTACAGTACCTCTTAGTATTATGCAGGAGACAGCACATGGTGACACTCCAACAGGGTGGGGTTGTGTGATATTGAGCTTTGACTGGTTCTTGGAGGTATGCGGTGATGTCACTGCTTCACATCACCGAGGGGAGAGGTGAGCTTACAATGAGGAAAAATGGCCAGTCCTCTCACAGGATGACAGCAGCATTGCCTGCACTCACACTAGTTAGGCATGTGCACAGTAGGGTCCTTGTCCTCCAGTGTCCAGAGCTGTCCCTGATCAACAAAGCCCCCGGGATATGATCACACAGATGGGGATGTTTGATCTGGTGTGCTCCAGCAGGGTGCAAAGACATTCACTAAAGCTCAGAGACTGCAAATTCTGGGGTAATTTTAGAAAGTACTTCCTCTTGAGGGCGGAGAATCTGTGGAACAGCCTAGTAGCCGAGGCAGTGGACATAGCTAGTACCTGCTTTCAAGGTAAGCCTGGAGAAATTTCTGCTCACCTGGGGAATTACAAGGTACCCCGTGTTGAAGAGGGAAACAAATCACTGCACAAAGGAATCCAAACATTTGAAAGTGGTTAATAGCACATAGAGTACTTTATCACAAAAAGTCTGAAGGACCCTGTGCCGCAGCCTTTCAGCCCAAAATGGTCTTCAGCAGGGGGCTGTCGGCATTTGTTTCTCTTGTATGCTTTGGGGCTGGCCGCCTTTCTCTGTACCGCCAGGGTTTCCTGGACCTGGTTCTTTCCTGCTATCCACGTGAAGAGGGAATGAGAAATTTCTATACATTAATACATTTTGCACCGCATGCTTACTAATCCTTGTTTATAAAGCGGGTGGTGGGTGGGTCGGAGGGTGACCTGATGGACCCAGAGTCATTTATTACATTAAATTACAATGTCTTTATGTTGCTTTATCTGGAATATTTGAACTGCATTATCTTATACAGACAGTGAAAAACATAATGTTAAAAACAAATAAAAAGTGTAGCTATCAGTAAGTTCTGGAGGACACAGTTCGCAGTCAGCAGGTGTTTGGGCTGCAGAACCACTCTTTTGTAACAGTTGAATAAGTAGCATTTGCAGTATTCCCTTAAACTGGCGGTAAACCCCTTATTTGTTAAGACGTTCTACAGGAGCTATAGCAAATATTTGATCCTGCCTGAAGTTAAGTGTTGCTTCTTAGCTGGCCTATCCTAGATAAACTGAAAAATGTATAGGATGGAACAAAACCTGAAGGCATGTTGAGATTCTGGCAGCTGTTACTGCTGTCAGCAGACATGCTTGCAATTCAAGTGCTCTCTGACGTAAAAGGCATATTTAACAGTGGCCAAAGTATCAAGGGGTCTCTGAACCTCTCTAAACATTCCTCCCAGTGAGGAAATGAACTTCGAGGAACTTGGATGACCTGGATCTGGATAAATTGACTTGTATTGCTGCTTTCTCCGTCGCCTTATCTGATGGCCCATTACAAACAAAACCTGCCATGTATTTTTAGTAGGACCACTAATTTTTCTTTTTCAAAAAATGGCCAATTTTGTATGGCTAACATCTTCAAATCCTTTAGGGTAATCAGCATTTTTTGCACAAAAAAGTTTCACACAATGTATGCAGACATTGGCGCCAAGTGGAGAGGAATGCACAATAATGTGGTACGCAGAGGGTTTTTTTCCAGGAAAAATTGATGCTATATGAGGGTTTAAACGAGTCTGTTCTGGGTGGTGGGGGGGGTGGGGTGTTGTTGCTTTTCAGTTTCTACAGAAAACAAGTGGCCCAGGTTGTGTTTATTACCACTTTTGAATACCTTGATGTTGGCCCATAAAATGATTTACTGTAATTGGCCCAGATACTTTAAATCACGTGCCCAGAATGTTGACTAGTACTGCAGATGGGGTTATACAGTATTTCCTTTTTGATTCAGCAGGCTCTCTGTTGCCCCCTGCAATGCCAAGTACTTCATGTGCAATCTTGCAAGTGCTGTGTGCTTCTTGGTAGAATGCAATGCAGTTCCTTTTTTTTTTAAACTCTATTTATCACTCCAGTTCGGGCGGATGTACCCCTCATTTGGTCCTTGGGCTACCCACGTGGCATCCTCCCCCAACCCACCCAGACAGGGTGGCCTGCAAGTTGCCCTCTGTGGCAGGGCTCCCAGGGACAGGGAGAGGGGAGAGACCAAGATCCGCCAGAAGCCACAGCTGAGGCTTACACCTGGGCCCAGGGAATGTTATCCTGCTACTGTCCCTGAGGGTTTTCCACATACACTTTCCCCTAGAGGCGTGGATGTGCAGTGTTGTTAGCGTACAGACGTTTGTGTTCCTACAGACGTCCTGCAGATGTCTACCGCACCTCCATCTCTACAGTACATGGTCTCAGATGTATACCCAGTCTCCATTAGATGTCACTTGTGCGCTGGAAGATCACAGACCCCCACCCTGGAGGCAGAGAGCTTTCCAAAGGACACTTATCCAGCCTCCCTTATGTATACCCTAGAGCAAAGGAAGGAGAGAGGTGATATGATCGAAACATTCAAACACCTTAAGGGCATTAACAAGGTGAAAGAGTCTAGCATGTTTCAATATAAGAAAAATAGCAGGACAAGAGGACACAGCATGAGATTAGAGGGAGGCTGATTAAGGGGTAATGGGAGGAAGTTCTTTTTCACAGAAAGGGTGGTGGATGCATAGAATGGCCTACCTCAGGAAGTGGTGGTTATGAATACAGTGCAGGGCTTCAAACAGGCATAGGATAGACATAAGGGAGCAATACAGATGAGTATGACTAGATAGGCCATTGACAGAGTACAGGCCTATGGCACATTCATAAGGTAGAAAAAAATGGGCAGACTGGATGCACCTTGCGGTCCTTATCTGCCATCAGTTTCTATGTTTCCACCCCCCCGGCTGGCCCTTTAATGCTCCAGGTTCGTTCCCAAATCCAGGTTGCCAGTGTCGCAAGCGGTAGTGCTACCATTGTGCAGATGGGCCGACCGCAATACATTTTACGGCAATCAGTTTAGATTCTTAAAATAGGTGCCCATCAGCGACTATTACAGTTTTGGGCTACACAGTTTGATTGCATGCCTACCCTGCTTTTCCCTACATCCTGGAATATTGTCAATTACAAAACTAGGAAAAGGGTGTGGACTTTCCTTGTATGGAAACCACTAGTCCCTTCTGACTGTTGCATGTTTTATTTTTTTTTCCAAACAAAATTTTTTATTTTTCATTAATAATGATACACTCGTGAATCATTGAAAACATGAATAATATGATACAGGCAAATAACTGTATAACAAGTATCTTTCATAAAATCTCATTAATTCTAAAACATTGAACTCGCTTCTGTTAAGTTAAATATGTATTAAAACTTATCTAAATCCTACTTTATCATATCCATACTACTATCATCTAACTATACATTAACCTATAGGCTACACGCTACATAATAATTGGACAAATAACACAAATTATTTCTTTTAGTCTTCTAATAACCATCTAATGTAGAGATTCCATGTGTCTTCATACTTGTCTAGTGTTCCTACGTTCAAATAGCTAACTCTTTCATTAATGGCAAGATTCGTAAGATGCTTGGCCCACTGTTCCAACCCAGCTGTATAGCCATCTTTCCAGTGTCTTAGAATCAGCCATTTGTACCCTAGGGTAGCTAATAGTAGCCATTTCTTTTTTGTAGAACTTAGCGTGTATGCCCTACTTGTTTGTATCACCTAGTATACAAATCTTGGCTTTGAAGGGCAAAGTTGTACCAAGGACTTGGTTACATACTTTCCATATAACTAACCAAAGTGGCCTAGCTACTTGGCAGAGATGTGTTAGTCACAATGATGCGCAGTAACTTGCAGTAATGACATGTCACAAAATCCTGCATGACAAAAGGGCTTAATTGCCATTGACTTACATTGGGTCCTGCAGTACTGGCTTGATACATCTGTATGTAAGTGCCCTGTGTGAGCAGATCCACACCTTCAACATATGCTGTCATTAGCCAAGCCAATGTTGTGTAGCTTTTCTGGGGTAAAGTACCAATCATGCAAAATCCTGAACTGTACTAAACAGCCTTGCATATCACTACTGGTTTTGTACGCATTTTGCCACATAAGGTCCCAAGAAGGTTGAGAGATTGTATGTCCTAACCTTTCTTTCCATATCACTTTAGTTCTTTCTGTTAGATCTGGACCTGCCTCAATGAATAATTTATATAATTTGCCAGCCCCACCTTTACCGTTCACTATTTTGATCAGGTTAGCTAGATCTTCCCTTGTCAGTCTTCACCATTCATTACTGTTGGGTGTAAGCTGGAGGCACGCAGCCACCACAGGAGGTTTTTTTTGGAGGGAGGAGTCGCCGTTGACAGCACCGCCCATGTGGCTGATGCACTGTGCGGCATATGCAGGTTGGCTGTTAGGTGCCTCCTCCATCCCAGTTCTGTTTCTCTCACCATCGAGTCGCATCTGCTGCACGAGTAAGCCAAATTTAGTCTGCGTCATAGGCCTTCGCTGTCTGACGCCACCTCTCCAGTTCTTCATCCCAGTTCTGAACCGCCCGACGCCATTCGTAATCTGGTAAGCCCATTCCTTTTATTTCTTCTGACGGTGCCGGGCTGTTTTGCTAGCTTGATTATTTGTTTTCGCATCTTGTCTAGTTCAGGGCAAAGAGAAAATCCAAAGTGGGCCATGCCCCCATGCGTCAGTGCCCCTGTGGCCGTCATTTTTCCGCTTTGGATAGGCATGCTGTTTGCTTGTGATGCCTGGGACCCAGTCATGATATGGATCATTGCAACATCTGCTTCTCCATGGATCACCATGTTCTCAAAGTTTGTGCGTTTAAAGTTGGCAGGGCTCCACTGACTTTCGGAGGACAGCATTGCTCGCAGGTCACCAAGGCCAGGACACTTGACCCTTCCTCCGGGTCTCCTCCCGGGTCTATATGGCCCGGCGAGGAGGAGGAGACCTTCTCCAGTTCTAACCTTGCTGAGGAGGAGGCCTCTTTTGCGGTGTTGGAGGAGCAACATGATCCCCTGTGGAGTCGCGTTGCTGGCACAGTCCCGGCAATCACCTCCATGGAGGGACAGGCTCCCCCAGTGTCATTGCCCATGGCTGCTGGGCCTGGCACTGGTGGACCCTTACCACCTCCTCCCAGCGCCAGGGCCCTCCCAGGGTCGCTAGCCTGGAGGTCTGCTTGGTCAGTTCCTCTTTGGAGGAAGATGACTTGCAGGCCGATCCGGACTGGCACCCTGACTCCTCGAAGTCAGAGAGCCCCTTGGGACAGTGGTACCAGGTGACCCAGTGTCCCTATCCCAGAGTCCATAGTTCTGGCGGATCCTACGGCTGAGGCCAGCCGGTGTGGATCTATTGGGGACAGTGGCCTGGGGGCTCAGGGTGGGGGTGTCCTCTCCTGGGGAGGCCATGGCAGCTGCCACTCCTGGTGCTGCTCTGGCCCCCCAGGTGGGGACTGGGACTCCCTCCTCTGTGGTTTCCCTCGGGGGGCATGCATGATTGGGGGGCCCAACTTCACTGGGGTCAAGGAAGAGGGCAGTCTCTGAGTCCGAGGGGTTGAGGGACCTTGGTGAAGCATGGGTACCCCCCCTCCACTGCCCTGCGGGGAGTGGGGAGGAGTTGAAACACTGAACCCTGCCATTCCCTTAAGGTCTCAGAGGCATCCTTAGTTGGCAGCGTGGAGGGTTGTCCTTCTGGACTCATGCCTCCCCAGTCACGTCACAGGGGAGAGTCTCCCTTAGGGCTCTTCCGGAGTTTGCCATCTCAGACACAGTCTTCGCAGCTTGGTTTGGCCCCAGGGTCCCCCCGTCCAGCGGGACCAGTCTCTGGGTCTCAGAGCCCTGCCAGAGGCTGGGCACTATCAGTTTGGTGCCCATCTCCCATCCCTCTGCAGACACCTCCTTCTCCTGTCCTAGGCCATATGGGTCCTACGGGGCCCTTAACCTGAGAGATGTTCAGAGCCACCGCGGTGGCCTTTCCCACTTATGTCAGGGCATTGGATGAACATGTTTTCTGCCTGTCTCTCCCACCGCAGAAGGACTCTGAATATTCAAGCTCCTCTTCCTCCTTGTCTCCCTCTTCCAAGGGAGAGGAACCTTCCATCCACCTGTCCACTGACGCTGATTTCACGGAGTATCAGTGGTTCCTTTCGAGGCTGGTCCAGGAGCTTCGCAACTCTTATGTGCTGAGAAGCAATACTGAGCAGGAGAAGGGCTAATTCCTGAGTGAATTCAGTGCCCACCACCTGATGGTGCTCTCTTGGCCCATCCCTTTCCAGGAAGCATCTGTCCGCACCTAGCAGTCTCCAGCCACCCTTTCCCCAGCCCCAGCGGAAGGCAGGAGATGGTATTGTGCCCCCAGGAGTCTCTAGGTTCCCTACCTCACCTGCCTTCAGGGCTGACATCCCTAGACACTCCTTCTGGGCTTCAGCGCCTGGTGCATGACCGACTCCCAGATCCGGATTCCGCAGAATTCGACCAGTGGGGGTGAAGAGTTTTCTTTTCGGCTTGTGCATTACTGTGTATAGATTCTCATCAGACTCAACACACTGCCTATAATGAACATCTGTGTTCGATGCTGGTGCAAGTCCTGGCATCATTGCCTGATATGGAGCAATCTAGACAGGCCATTGCCCTCTCTGCTCAGGGTCTGGAGCTTGCAAGGCACCAAGCAAGTGCATCTTACGACACCAATGAGGTGGCATCCAGACATGCGGGGACAGCAATCTGCATTAGGCGGATGGCATGGCTTTGTCTATCAAGGATGTCACCTGTTGCCCAGCATAAGGTGATCTCCTCTGCTTTTTGGGGGACCTGACTTTTTTCCCCGCAGGGCAAGGAGGACCTTACAGGGGCGCCTGCTGTCCCCATTGCCACGAGGGACACCTCCTCATCTTGAACACCCTTAGATCTTGTTGGTCTAATAGGGCTTTAGGGTCTCCCCCTCCTGCACTTCACCCACAGGGGGCTGAGGGATCTGCTCCCTCAGGGCTGTGCCAGGTCCCCTCTGGGGGGGCTTGGTACTCACCCAACAGTAAAGAATGGTGAAGATTGACAAGAGAAGATATGAAAATTATGTATCTACCGTAATTCTTGATTGTCTCTTGTATCTTCACCATTCATTACTGAATCCCACCTCCATCCCCTCATGGGCCTCAGTTCTTGGGTGTCGCCTCCAACTTGCCCACCTTCCCCCTCCTAGAGGCCAACTGGGGGCTCAGTCTCCTTGGTACCTCAGAGCTCTCGGTTTCCTTCTCTAAAAAGTCACAGAGCATTCAGCCTGGAGGATGGCGAGTAGGGTCTTCACCCTAACCTCTGAATGAACTCCCTCAGATTCTCCTCACGATGCATTAGGGTGTCCCCCTCGTGGGGCTTGGATAATCTCCTGAAGTGGGGACTACGCCAGTACTCCTGTGGGAAAACTTCTACCAGATTTCTTCCCCTACACCTAAGTCAGGACTCACTCCTCTTCTGAACAGGACTGATTGCCCTCCAAGGGACAGTCTGTGAGACCTAGGCGTTAGGATTTTCATAACGATTACGGATAAAGGGTGGGAGGAGAGATCTTCCTCCGCCAAGACTGACAAAACCATTAATCCCCTTCAGATCTTGGTTCTATAACCTCTGTGACTAGTGGGATCCTTGCTCCCTTGTCTTCATTCCCGCAGGGGTTTTTAAACTCTCAAGCCAGTAGTCTTCCATTTTAGCATGGTGGAGAGCCCGCCTCCCTCCCCCCCTTCATCCTTTACTTCCACCTCTTCTGTCTTTCTTCTTTCTATCCTTTGCCTTCTCCTTCTTCCGAGAATGTCCAAGGATTGAGGCCCCATGACCACGTAGGGTAGGGTTCTCTCCTTTCTGTCCTCTAATCTGCTTGTACCTTTTTCAGTTTATATCCTTTCCTTTGTCTATCCCTCAGCTCTCTTGCCTCACTCTCTTTCTCTAAAAACTGTTTCTCCTCTCCGACTCAACAGAACCAGGATGGAGGCATCTACGGTACCTAATGGCCAACCCGCGTGCACCGCGCAATGCGTCAGCCATGTGGGATGACGCCGACTCCTCCCTCAAAAAAAAACCCAACTCTCGTGGCGAGTGCGCGCCTCCAGCTTACACCCAACAGTAATGAATGGTGAAGATACAAGAGAAGATCAAGAATTACGTAATTTAGGTACGTAATTTTCATTTCTTTGGAGGGATATATGGTATAATTAGTACCTAGAATACATCGCAAAGCTTCTCTAATTTGAAGGAAGGAGTGGAACTCTATATAAGGTAATTTATATAAGCCCCTTAGCTCAGTGAGTGACCGGAGAATGCTACTGCTGTGATCTACCAGGTTCCATATAGTTGAAATGCCTCTACTTTCCCATAATGGGTTTGTCAGGGTACATCTCCCTCTAGTAATCTTGGGATTTCTCCACAGGGGGTATATTTAAGAGGGACTAGGGTAGTTGCTAGGGAATTACGAAGCCACTTTATGTTCTCCGTAGCCACCTTCAGATATGGATGTGATATTATCCTATTTGGGAGTATTCCTCCCACGAGGTGGTATAATGAGTGTGGAGGAACTATTTCGGCTTCATATTGAACCAAAAGTGGGGAGTTCCCATCATGTTGGAACCAGTGACACATTTGCTTGTATAAGAAGGCCTGATGATACCGCTTGAAATCTGGAAACCCCATGCCCCCTAGTTGCCAGGTTTTCTTGAGTTTTCCCAGGCTGAGCCTAGGTTTCTTACCCTCCCATAAAAATCTTCTGATACAGTAGTCTATTCTTTTGAACTAATTAGATTTATGTCCATAGGAATATTTTGTAATAAGTAGAGAATTCTGGGTGCCAGCATCATCTTAAGGGCATTAACCTTTCCCCACAATGACAAATTGAGTTTGCCCCATTTAGCCAAATTAATATTAGCCTCTTCCAGCAAGGGTTTTATGTTGTCGGTCACCAGATTTTCTATTTTACATGGCTTGTGGGTACTCAAATAAGTAATGCCCCCCCCCCATTTCAAACTATATGGGAACATAATGACTTGAGGTTTTCCTGATTGCCTTTCAGCGGAAGCACACTGATGCACATGTTAACGTGCTGATTTTACACTTGTGAATTGTATTGACCTATTGGGACTACCACTGTTATACGTAATCTTCCATAAATAATAGATTCACTGACCAGGTCCAACATACCACACGTCTCTCTTCACCCCTGTCCCTACACCCAATTCTTTAAGAGCAACTGTGGCAGCTAGCTGGATACAGTTATTTTCCCAATTCTGTAAAGGCCTTGGCAGACAGGCCTTCCGCTTCTCAGGCCCAGCAGAATGGAACCGACTATGAGCCCACCCCATTAACAAACCCGTAACTTCCCATATTCCAGAGGCTGCTGCTTGAACTGTAAAAGATCCATGCTACCTGAATGATAATATACCCTACTTTTTTTTTAATTTTTATAATTCATATTTTATTAACAAATTTTCTATTACAGGGGACAGAGTTACAACATATTATGCATATACTCCGAATGTTACATGAGCTGTCCCCTTCCCCCGCTACCCCACCCCATACAGCAGCAGAGTCTGTACTGTAATAGAAAAATACTATATAGTATTGCAAATCAAGGATCATTGGTTATAGTGACTCATTTACCTAATCTGGCCATGATTAGCGTGTGAAGGGGATCCCAAGTATTCAAACAACATGAAGTCTTGCTATATTATGACAATTGCAGTATGACCGCAGGTTAGAACTGCTCCGGAGGTGAAATAGTTAACTTTCCATGCAGGCATGGAACTTGGAGCGCGAGCTCGGTTGAAAACTCTGTCTGTTGTGCTTCAAAGGTAAACTGTCAGATTCTTTACTCCGCCTCACTGAGCAGTCGCTCCGGAGATTTCTCCTGCTCGGTTCATTTTGTTGGTTTAAAAGTGTTATTTTTCGGTTTTAGCCAAATTAAACTGCAACCGTCGGTTCAAGCTCTGTCTGTGGTAATGTAAGTAATAGATAGGTTTTACATTAGTTTTTCTGTGGAACTTGTAATTTGTTATCGGTTCGGTTTGAACCGATCAGGTTGTATTTAAATCTACTAGCCCTTTTTAGAGTGCGGTTCCAGTTCTTATCGGTTCTAAAAAACGGATTTCATTATGGTTTTTCCACTAATTCGCGACATGGTTGGGAACCGATAAGGTGTCTTGTTTGGTGGATTGCCATAAACGGGCAAGTTGGTTAGGCTGGCATTATGTCTGAGAAACCCAAAAGAAAAACCGGACCCACTGGGTTTCAACACTGTAGTGTTTGTGGGGAAGCTTTTGCTAAGGCTGACCCACACACCACATGTGTCTATTGTCTGGGGTTTGACCACCTCAATTCAGACTGCCAGATTTGTCACAATTTCCCTGCAGCCTCCATAGATAAGAGAGTTGGTAGGCTCAGGGAAAGGGAGGCCAAAAAGTCCGCTGACCCGGATGGCCAGCCCAGTTCGGTACCAACCGAACCGAGGGAGTGCCTCTGACTAGGGCGTATACTCGGCAAACGAAGAGTCGGTTCTGAGGAGCCGGTTCCATCAAAAAGGGCTAGAAGGTCAGCTAGTTTAGAGCCAAAAGTTCTCTCCCCAACTGCTGAGGAAATAGCTAAAGCAATTAAAATTGTCCAGTCTCTCTCTCTGGTTCCGACCGAACCGACACCTTCTGGTAAGCATTCGGTTCGGCCGGTTCAACCGGTTCAAGATTATGATTTTGAGGATTTTTATGAACCGGGGGAAGGGGAAGAGGAATATGAGGAGAGTGAATATGGTTTTGAAGATCTGGATGTGCCCATTGATCTGGACATCTCTCCAGATAGACCCCTAGGGGTTTCTCCTCCAAGACTTTCTAAGTCCCCTTCTCATTTCATGTTTTATAAAAAAGTTGCTGAAACTCTCCAGCTCCCTGTTGAGGAAGCTGTTGATGACCAGGAGGAGCCAGACTATGTAGAAATGATGGATATTCCAGAGTCTAGGAGACTGTCTATTCCTTTGCATAAATCTTTTAGGAAACAGACAGTAAAAGTTTTAAAAAATCCTCACGCTATACCTCCTGTGGATAAAAGGATGGACAAGAGGTATACCTTATCAGGCTCTACACTGATTTCTCACTCAGCAATGCAGCCATGTGGGGGTAGTGCAGGCTGCAGCCTGTGACAAGGCTAATATTCCCCTAGCTTCACACCCCTGAGAAGGACTCCAGGAAGATTGATGCTATGGCAAAGAAACAGTATATGGCAGCATCTTTGGGGCTCAGACAAGCAAATTATATGGCTTATGCTGTTAGGTACCAGAAACCAGATGGGATACTGTGCTGGCCCTAGCAAAACAAGTCCCTGACCAGCTTGCCAGGGAGCTGGAACAGGTGGCTATGGATGGTATTGAGGCATCCAGGTGCAATTTAGCTGCAGTGGACTCTAACGATGTTTCATCAAGAGTCATGGCTACATCTGTGGCTCTTGCAGGATGGCTTGGCTCAGATGTACTACCCTGTCTCAGGACACCCAGTCCAAGGCCATGGATTTTCCTGTTAGGAAATTCTCTGTTTGGGGAGCAAACAGAGAATTACATGAAGAAAATGGATGAATATAGGACCACCTATAGAGTGCACAGGCCAAGGAAAGGCAGGCCACTCCTCAAAAGCAGCTTCCTAGAGGCAGGGGCAGGCCTTTTCATAGGCCTTTTACTAAGCCTAAGCCTCCTCCTCCGCCTATGCTCAGAGGGGGTTCTTTAGAGGAAGAGGCAGACGGGTACAAGCAGGTCTGCTTCCACCCCTCAGCCCAAAGCCCTGCCAAACAGGCACCTGATGGGATTGCCAGGGCTGATTCTCCTCTACCTGTGGGGCAGGCTGCATTACTTTGTCCAGGACTGGAAGTCTTTAACATCAGACAAGTGGGTCCTGGAAGTAAGTCAGGGACTGGTTCTTAGTTTCAGAAATTTCCAAAGCTGAGAACCAGATCTTTCCACCTGCAACTCCATCAGAGGCTCTTGCCTTAGAGGCAGAGGTCTCTACCCTCCTGGCTCTCAGAGCTGTGGAAAGGGTTCCTCCCCTACACCAGGGCAAAGGTTTGTACTCCAGGTACTTCCTTACCCCAAAAGACAGGAGAATGGCGGCCCATCCTGGATCTCAGATATTTAAACAAGCACCTTTAAAGCCAAAGTTCAAAATGGTGACTTGGGAATTATCTTACTCTTCCTAAGGCCAGGGACTGGCTAGCTTCCTGGACCTCAAGGATGCCTACTTCCATATTCCCATCAGAGGCTCCCATCGAAAGTACCTCAGGTTCGAGCTGCCCTCAGGCCACTACCAGTTCAGAGCAATGCCTTTCGGCCTCACTTCTGCCCCAAGGGTATTTACCAAATGTCTGGCAGTAGCAGTTGCCTACCTAAGAAGGCAAAAGATTGCCATCTTTCCTTACCTGGACGATTGGCTCATAGTAGGCCAGTCCCCAGACCAGGTCAAATTACATCTCCAGATAACGAGCAACTGCTTACCTCTAGGTTTCCTTCTGAATCTCTCAAAGTCAGTTCTGGAGCCTGTCCAGCTTCTTACCTTCATAGGCACAGAGCTGAACACACACAGGAAGCCAGGGCTTTCCTTCCCTAGACAGGGCAAAGACCCTGGTCTCCTGGCCTCCTCATTTACTCCTGCAGGTCTCCGCCAGCAAGGCACTTTCTGCAGCTCCTAGGACACATGGCTGCTTCCAGAGTGGTTGTGCAGGGAGCAAGATTTCAGATGAGGGACATCCAGTTCCATTTGAAAGCCTTTTGGTCTCAAAGAAAGGATCCTCTTACCAAGTTGATCCCAGTAACTCGAACCCTGATCCAAGCCCTACAGTGGTGGCAGGATCAGACCAACCTGAGACAAGGGGTTCCTTTTTCCACTCAGTCTCATTCTCTAATCCTTACTACAGATGCGTCCCTCTTGGGCTGGGGAGCTCACATGGGCGACCTCACCACCCAGGGTCTGTGGTCTCTCCAGGAATTCCTGCTCCACATCAACCTGTTGGAGCTCAGAGCAGTTTTTCTAGCACTTCAAGTTTTTTCCAAATCTGTTCAGAACAAGAGTATTCAGGTCAGAACAGACAACACCACTACAATGTGGTACATCAAAGCAAGGGGGCACTCGGTCTACGGCCTTGTGCACTGAAGCGATGAGATTGTGGTCTCTGGCTTACTCCCTGAACACCTCTCTTACGGCAGTTCACCTCCCAGGCAAGGACAATGTCCTGGCAGATGCTCTCAGCAGGATTTCCCAGGGCCACCACGAATGGTCACTGGATCCCCTGGTCTTGGGAGTAGTATTTGCCAGATGGGGCACCCCGCAGATAGATCTTTTTGCAGCCCCAGACAATCACCAACTTCCTCTTTTTTGCTGCAGGCCCCCAGTGTTGGGCTCTCTCCCGCTGGATGCCTTAGCCCTCAATTGGGAGAAGTTTCTCTATGCCTTTCCCCCCTTTCCTCTCCTGTTCAAAGTGCTAGTCAAAATCAGATCCCAATCCTGCAAGGTCATTCTGATAGCTCCGGATTGGGCCAGACAGCCCTGGTATCCACTCCTGCTGTCCTTAGCAGTCCATCCTTCCCTGTGCCTTCCCAAGAATCACAATCTGTTAGCCTGTGCCCAGGGAAGGGTCTGGTACCCGAATCTCAAATCTCTCAATCTCAAGGCTTGGTTCTTGAAGAGTTAGAGTTTGTTGATTTACACCTTTCCCAAGGTGTAATGGATATATTGAAGGCCTCAAGGAAGCCTTCCACCAGGGCACTTATAATTCCAAATGGAAAAGGTTTTCCATATGGTGCTCGGAAAAGCATATTTCCCAGTCTCTGCTGATCTACCCACAGTCCTGGATTATATGGTCCACCTGAATTCTTTGGGGCTGAGACCAGCTACCCTCAAGGTGCACTTGGCAGCTGTGTCTGCTTTTTTCAGCAGGTAAATCTCTGCTCTTCAGCTCATCCCTATTTTCCAAGTTTTTAAGGGTTGCTGCACACCAACCTCCATTCAGAGATCCTGCCCTGCCTGGGATCTTAATGTTTGCATTGCTCAGCTTATGCAACCCCCTTTCGAGCCCTTGTCTTCAGCTGAGCTCAAGTATTTGACTTGGAAAACTGTGTTTCTGGTAGCCATCACCTCTGCCAGATACATAAGTGAATTACAAGTGTTGTCAGTGGAGCAGGAGTTTTTCTCTTTCCACAGAGATAAGGTGGTCCTTCGGACTAACAGAAAGTTCCTGCCTAAGGTGGTTTCAGATTTCCACCTTAATCAATCTATTTCTCTTCCAGTGTACTTCACTGACCACTCCTCCTCTGGGGAGGAGGCTGCACAGCCTAGATGTGAAGAGAGCCCTTAGTTACTACATAGAGCGTACCAAGGGTCATAGGTTTGACTCCCTCCAACTGTTCCTTACCTATGGCGAAGTTGGGGAAGGGATGCCAGCCACTAAAAGATCCATTGCCAGGTGGATTGTCTCTTGTATCCAATTCTGCTACGAGAAGTTGGGTAAAGTTCCTCCCTCAGGCCTGAGGGCTCACTCTACCAGAGGTACAGCTGCTGCCAGAGACATTCCTATTCTAGAAATATGTCAAGCAGCTACCTGGAAAACAGTTCACACTTTTACCAAGCATTACTCCTTGAACATCCAGGCTAGGAGTGATGCTCAGTTTGGCACAGCCGTGCTTCAGAGCCTATTTCCTAAGTAGGTTCTGTCCCTCCTCCATGGGGGTACTGCTGTGTAATGTCAATTGTCATAATATAGCAAGACTTCATGTTGTTTGGAGAAAAAATTACTCACCTTAGTAATGTTGTTTCTTCTAATGGAGTCTTGCTATATTATGACCTCCTCCTGCCTGCCCCTCTCAGAACCTCTGTTTTGGGATGTGGTGGGAGTACAGGTTGGCACTTTTTGATGCCCACCTTTGTTGTTTTCACCTATTTTTTGGGTGAATTGGTGTTGTGTTTTTTATTTTTGGGTCTCCTGACTTGAGTCTTTGTTTTAGACCAAAAATGAGTGTTTATGTTAGTAGCCAGTTGGCTAGTGTAGGTTTACAGCTTCCACACAGAACCTTAGTGAGTTTTAGCTCGAAAAGATCTGACAGTTTACCTTTGAAGCACAACAGACAGAGTTTTCAACCGAGCTCGAGCTCCAAGTTCCATGCCTGCATAGAAAGTTAACTATTTCACCTCCGGAGCAGTTCTAACCTGCGGTCATACTGCAATTGTCATAATATAGCAAGACTCCATTAGAAGAAACAACATTACTAAGGTAAGTAATTTTTTCTTCTTGTACCACTGCAGCTTATTATGGAGGCTTACTGTTGCTTTCTCTGTACGTAGATTAGCCAAAATTTCATTAACCCATTCCTGATATGTTGGGCTTACTGTATCCCTCCAATGCCGAAGCACGTTTTTTTTTTAACAGATAATGCAATCATGGAGATATGAAATCTCCTGATTCTCACCTTGATAGAGGATAGATCTCCCAACAAACATACGTCTGGGGTGAAGTAATCCTGCAAACCCAATATAGGATCTAGATTAGTCTGTATGGCTACCCACAAAGACTTTATCTTGGGGCACGACCAGAAGATGTGAAGAAGCGTGCCATCCTCTTGACATCCTCTGGTACAAGCCCCGAACTTATAAGACCCCATTTCCTCAGCTTCACAGGGGTATAATACATGTTATGCATAATGTGGTATTGCATAAGATGGAGTCTATCCTGAGAGACGTATTTATGGCAGAATTTCCATAAAGCTGCCCAATTGGGAGTATATTGAGGAAAAAAGAGACCCAGAGCCTAGTGGGGCCTTCAGGTCTCCCATATTTCCAGTAAAATAGGACACAATATATTTTGGAAATAGCGCCTGGTGACCCCAACAAGGAGGATAGATCAGATACAAACAGAAAGGCAGATGGGCGAGGAGGGATGTTACCAAATACTGTAGAGAGGAGATGCTTTAATTGAACCACCCTGAAGTGAAAAGCTAACGGAATGTCAAATTTACGAATTATATTAGAAACTGAGAGCCATTACCCTATGTCATCTAGAAAAGTAGAGACTATCCCATCCCCAATTTGGGGTAACCATTTACGAGATATCATCGTTTTGTTTATTATGAAAGACGGGGAATTCCAAATAGACTGAGACAAGTCCAAGTATGGGGAATACCGCAGAAATGAACAGAGCTGCATGAACTCTAAGGGACGTTCGAATAGTGGGACAGCTAACAGTGTCAGGAAGGGACACTATTTTAAGATAGAACATTGTCTGGGGGTCAGTGTTCTTGGACTGAATAAAGTCTAACTCAATTTTGAGCCAGACCGGTCTTAAGTATTCCGGACCCGTATTCACCCAACGCATATACTTTGCAATGTGACTAGCCCAGTAGTAAATTGCCAGATGGGGGATCCGCAGTCCTCCATCCATTTTCTGAGTGGCTAGCTTATAATATGCTAACCTGGCTTGTTTATTAGACCAGATAAAATTTGTGAAAATTCCGTGCATTTTCTGAAACCACGATAACAGAGTAAAAGAGTTAAGGAGTGAGAGGGGATAAAACAAGCGAGGAAAAACGTTCATTTTAATTATATTAATGCGACCCCAGAGAGAGAGAGGGAGTTTAGACCATCTATTGAGATCCTGAACTATCACTTGGGGAAAGAGGCTCCAAATTTTCTTTAAACCAGAAGGAGGGGTTACGCGTCAAATTAATACCAAGGTATCTGAGAACACGAGGAGACCAACCGAGACCAAAAGGAGACAAATCATTTTTGAAAACCTTACGATTAAGAGGGAAAATGGAGGATTTATTTATATTCAGCTTATAGTTTGAGAGAGTACTGAACTTGGTGATTTCCCCTAACATGACGGGAATAGATGTTTTTGGATGAGATAAATGAAGGAGGAGATCATCAGCATAAGCCGTGATCTTCACCACTTGATTACCTATTGGGATACCACTTATCTCCGGGTTATTGAGAATGTTTCAGATAAGGGGCTCTAAGTATAAATTAAATAAGAGAGGGGAAAGAGGGCATCCCTGCCTAGTACCAGAGGACAAAATAAGGGGTTTGGAGAATGCTCTATTGGCGGAGACTCTGGCAGAGGGAGTTTGATATAAGGCCCGAATCCAGTCTATAAACTTGGCCGGAAAACCAAATACTTTATGGGCCTGAAACAGGAAATTCCAGTTGATGCGATCAAATGCCTTCTCGGCGTCCAAGGAGACCAATCCCGCAGGAAAGGCAGCATCCCTGGACACCGAGACAACGTGAGACAGGGTACGTAGATGGTCAGCTAATGAACGTCCCCTCATAAACCCCACCTGAGACATATTAGTCAGGTCTGGAAGGACTTGTGTTATTCTATCAGCCAATATCTTCGAAAGAATTTTAAGATCTTGGTTCAATAAAGAAATTGGTCTGTAGCTTTGCACTAGTTCTGGATCTTAGTCAGGCTTAGGAAGGAGAACAATCAGGGCTTCAAACAGATGTGTATCTATTTTTGCACCAGAAAGAATGTGACAGTACAACCAGTGAAGAACCAGTAATAATTGTGATCGATAAGTTTTATAGAATAAAGCGGAAAAAACGTCTGGTCCTGGGACCTTGTCTGAGGGCAAAGCCCCGATGACCTCTGATACTTCCTCCAGAGATACTGGGGAGGATAGGAATTTCCTCTGTGGTTCAGATAAAGAGGGTAGAGAAGAATCCCTCAGGTAGGCCTCGAGCTCTTCTAAGGAAGAAGGGTTGTCCATGTCCCTATATAAGTGCTCATAGTATGAGGCAAACTCTTGCACAACCTCAGAAGGGGACACCTTCGGGGATCCAGCTGCCTGGGCCCTAATTGGAGGTATAAATCTAGCAGATTCCTGCTGCTTTAACCTCAAGGCCAGCAGGCGACCTGCTTTTCCCCCCTAATCGGTATAGCTTGCTTTGGTGCAAATAATAGATAACTCTGCTTTCTCCCTCAACAGATCTAAGTATTTATCTTTAGCTACCAAAAGCCTCCTCATATCCTCTTCCGAGGCATTAGAGGATAACTTGGTTTCCAGAGACCTAATTAGAGATAATGAAGCTAGTAGTTCCACCTCTCGAGTCTTTTTTCTTTTTGTGGCTAGGCTAATAATAATCCCTCTCATGTACGCTTTGAAAGCACCCCACAACATATCAGGTGCCATGTCCTCAGAGGAATTAGTGGAGAAAAAGAAATCTATCTGCTCCTTTATTAGGTCACAGTATTTGGTATCTTTGAGCAGTTGGCCATTTAATTTCCATCGGGTTTCTTTATGGGGTATATTAAGAAAAGCCAAATTGGAAGTCACCAGAGAGTGATCTGACACTGGACCTGGCTGAATCGAGGCAGTTAGGACTCCGGGCAGAAGAACCTGAGAAAGAAAAAGATAGTCGATGCGAGACTGGGTTCTGTGCACAGGCAAATTGAAGGTATACTCCCTGTCCTTAGGGTGTAGTACACGCCACACATCACACAGTCTGCATCGATCCAGAAAGTCCCTAAGGGCCCTCTGTCCGGGTGACAAACCCCTCGACCCACTACCAGACCTATTCACTTCAGGATCAAGAACCAAGTTGAAGTCCCCACCCATAATTATACCAATGGGAAGGAGTATGGAGATAAGCTTCATAAAGAAGCCCGGATCATCTGTGTTAGGCCCATAAATGCTGCCAAGTAAAATTGGCATTGACCAGAGACTCCCCTTGACCAGGACATATCTACCTTCCGGGTCCCTGAGAACTTGTTTAGAGATAAAGGGAATGCCTCTATTGACCAGAATCAGAACCCCACAGCTATTAGTGGACCCCGAGGCAGTAAACACCTGCCCAATTTGTTGCCTCCTAAGTTGCAGAGATTCGCTTTCCAGTAAATGAGATTCTTGCAAGAATGTGATCTGAGAAGATAATAAGCTTAAATGTTTTAACACTTGGTATGGTTTAACTCTTTTCCTTCTCCCCTTCACATTCCATGTAGCAAAATTTATACTACTGGCCATCTAAATAAAAAAAAAAAAGAAAAAGGAGACTCTTATGTGAGATCTAGGAATTACAACAATCAGAATTAAGTGACTAGAGCCCGTGTTTGCTGCTGTATGCCCCTCCCCACCCAACATCAACTTCCTCCCACCCACATCCCCCGCCCCAAAATATTCCAAACCCGCCCAATAAACAAGTAAATGACAATCATAAATATAATATCACGCCCTCCCCAACTGTCACGAAGCAACGCTCAGCACGATACCGCTTTTCCTTCCTCCTCCTCCAACCTCCCAAATATATACCCAAAAACCCAGCCCTAATATGTGAACCTTCTTATACAAACAATGGTCAGTAATATCTAATCAAAGGTAAAGATAATGTAAGTGGTAATAGACAAGTACTGGACTCCTGACATCCAGGAAAGCAGAGAGTGAGAGCAAAAGGGGGAAGAGGGGGCAACCCCCACTTGGGAGCAGTCCAGAAAACCCGAATACCTGAGAAGAAAACAAGCAATGTAAAACATAATAACAGAATATGCTATCGTAACTGCTGCCACTTGCAAGATTGAAAATTTTCCCAGTGACATATATTGGCCAAAGAACTAAATGCTCCCAAGTAGTGGATCTCCATCTGTTCCCAAGCCCCGACTGTTACCTGTACCCGGGAAAAATAAATTCCCGAGACAAATAAAGGGGTTGATCCATCAAAAATACTCTAAGAGCGCCCTCTGGTGATATTATCTCGAAAGCGCTGATACCAAGAGGTCACTCTCTTAACTAGTGCCCTAGCAATCAAAAACACCAAGCCTGAGGGCTTTTGATATATTAACTAGATCATGAGAAATAATTTGGTGTCCTTGTAAAAGAGAAACTGGAGAATGTGATCCGTGTGAGAAAAAAGGGAACTTCCTCCCAGACAAGACACAACCCCCTGGAGACAAAATCCTGAGATTTGAAACCGCTCCAAAACACTGAGCGCTGAGATGTAAAGTATAAGAGATCAGAATTCCGATGATGATAGTCCCCTCCGTCGTGATATTCAGGAACCTTTGAGACCAGACAGTTATTCATTCCTCTTTTTGCACAGTAGCACGAGAAAATTCTTCTCCCTTCCATCGCAGGGCAGTATGAGACCAACCAACCAGATCAAGTGTCCCGAAACAGATCAGGCAAAGCAGCCTTAAGTCCCACAAGAGCAGCTTCAGGGTTCTCGTATGCTGACCAGGTACCATCCACTAGTACCTGCAATCTAGCTGGATACCCCATTCTAAAGCGAAGGCCTGCTGCTATAACTTTTGATACAATAGGGTGAAAAGCAGTGCGCTTCGCCCTGACCGACCCCGGTAAATCTTGGGCAGTTCTGAGCCTGCCATTCTCCCATTTCACTTCTTGCAGCTCTCTCACTTTTGCCAGAAAATGTTGTCGCTCCAGGTAATTTAAAAAGCGACAAATGATGGGATGTGGCGTTGCTCCTGGAGATGGCTTGGGTCACAAGGACCTATGCGCCCTTTCAATGATGTACTTAGCCCCGAAGGGAGAGGGACCAGTGACCTTTTCCATCAGCTTCTGCACAAATGCGAGCACGTTTGGCTTTCTCCCTTCTGGAAGGCCCAAGATAACAATATTATTGCTTCTCTCGCGCGCCCTCCAAATCTTCCAACTTAGCTTCCAGACTAGAAATCCTTTGCCGCATAACTACGAGACCAGGATCAATTTTTTCCACTTGCTTCTCAAGAGAGGAGATTCGAGCTGCGTTATCTGAAGTTTTCATCGTGACCTCTTCGAGTTTTTTAGAAAGGGATTTAATTTCAACTGAAATTTCTTTGATTTCCTCCCGGAAGGGTTTAAACTCAATCTGCTCAGAGTTAAGGGTTCTTGCTCAGTGATCAGGCTTTGAAGCTCAGGCTTATCCACTGCACTCAAGGCCCTTGATTTTTTGGGGGCCTTCTCGGGAGTGACCAGCGGTGTGTGCTTCTGCAGAGGCTTCTTCATGTAGACCTCCACAGTCGATGAAAACAAGCAAGCAGGAGCCCGGGATATTTAGAAGGCGATAATCCATAATCTTTCTGGTTTTTAGGGAGAAATATTGACCAAAATAGCGATTATTTGCAGTTAGGAGGTTGGAGCTATGCAGAGGAGCGTCTACTCGGTACCCTGCATCACATGATCCCCAATATACCCTACTTTTAAAACTAGTTATTTTCGCTGTTCACTGATTTTCCGTATCTTTTATGCATTGTGGCAATCTCGAGAAAGTAAAATGGTGCTTAGTGGCCAAAATTTTGCATTCTCATTTGGTGGGCAGTGGATGCTGATTGCTTAGTGTGAAATGATATTTGTGCAATTTAGTCCCTTTAGCACCATGCACAGAATGCAACTTATGCAAAAGTAAATAGTTTCACAGTATGTCCTCCTGCATGAACCTGCGTCTGTGTATAATGGGGCAGTTGTCAGAATCAATGACCATCACCCCCTTACCTGCTGCATGAGTAACTGTTCACTGCGGCCATCGATGTGCTGGTGCTGTCAAGGCTCTACATAGTTTCCAGTTTTGCGGCAAATGCTACTAGATATTCAGACTGGCAACTAAAATATTTGTCTTTGGTAGACTTAAAGCAGTAGTGTTTTTTAATCACTGTGTATTTTTCCTCTAATAATGTAATGCTGGCAAAAACGTCAGTATACCCATTTTTTTTAAAATTCTGAAATAAGTTACTGGATTTTAAAGTTTGCAAAAGTTCACGTTCCCATGCCATGCCCGGCATGTAAAAAAATATCTTGGTGCGTGCTGTGTTTACTATCAGAAAGATGTGTTATGACCATCCCAGTATAGCCACAGAATGAATTTAGTGGGTACATTCAGCAGGTAACCTAAACAGAAGGTATTTTTCTTAAATTGTGAGCAATGGCCACCTTTAATGACTTCAGTCCTTAATTATAAAATTAGTTATAAAAGCGGTTTTAAAAATATAAGGGGAATTAAAACTACACAAGTGATGACTCTAATGATATCAGAAATCAATTTTTATTAAAGAGCTATACGATAGCCCGAGTTCTCCGGTGGGGGGAGAGGGGGTGTTTGAACGCCTCATGGGATGCTCTTCTCCTCTGAGGAGAGAATCTTGTGCCCTCCGCTGTGCTGTTGCCACCTGGGTGACCACAGGTGGCATGATGAGCTAGAGAACCTACTGATGGTGACATCATTGCTGTCCAAAGCCCGTGCGGTGCCCAGGCGTTTGGGGAGAGAAAAGGAAAGCCCCACTCAAAAGTCAGATGATGCAGGTGACACTCCACTGGCCCCAAAACACCTACTGCCCCTCCTCCCCTTCACTGAGCTAAAACATTCTGAAGGACTTCGGGGACCCGAACGCCCCAACATGGGGTAAGCTTTGGAGGGTAAGAGGTAAGTGGATCAGAAGTATGAGAGACAGCAGGTGATGGGACTGGGGAGTTGCCAGTAGATGGAGACCAATCGGGTAAAGAGGGAGGTAAAAAACCTGTACCTAATGACAATATAGTCTGACTGATGCATACTGCTGCTTTAAGATACTAAACATGTTTTGTATTGCTGTGGTGCCTTACAAATAAACTGGCAAGCACATTGTTGAGTAAATAAAATCCTCAGTTCCACTAGTGCGTGCCAACTTGTGAACGTAGAGATAAAAGGAAAAACAATGGCACCGCAGGTATATGAAAATCTTTTAATCAGTGCATAGTATATGCACAGCCACTCAGTAGTACAGGCTACAACCTCAACTAGTTTCGCACCAAACGTGCGTCATCAGGAGGATAGTCTACCTACAATCCACACCTTTAAAAAGCTAACATTTAAAGTGACAGTACCACATTACCATACACCTTTATATACAAAAGAATCCCTATATAAAACACTAATATTAATATATGTCACCATACATGAAAAAATACAAAACATATGCAAATAAATCACTATAAATCAAAATGAATCAGACAGATATCAAGTAAATATTGCATTTAAAACAATATATTGAATGCCCTATTACATATGTTTATCTATCTAAGACAAACCTGGTCCTTTAACCATTAATCTTACCATTAGCCATTATGACCAGGTAACTTTTGCAGACTTATAATGAAAATCCAAATATGTAGCATATTTTGATAGCTTTTTTAAAAAGAAATCTCAGGCAATTGTGTATATAAACATGCACACTGTATCAACGCCATCTAGGGAGAAAAAATTAAATGTGTTTGTAATAACAATATACATCATCATATATCCAATATCATCTTAAATCATTAGTACATCATGGATAAAAATACAAACTACTATTTCTTATCTGAATCGTTGTTTAAATTAATTTCTTCTTTCTCATATTGATCAAATGAACAACATCAACTTTTTCATTTAAACCCGGTGACTTAAGGCCACCAAGAGTATATATCCAATATGCCTCTCTATTGAGTAACAAATCATTGATATTTCCACCTCGGGGTCCAAGTTTAACCCGTTCGATCCCACAAAATTTAAAAACATGTTTCACACTGTCCACCCCCTGTTTACAAACATGTGCAGCTAGTGCACTTCTGTCATCATTTTTTCTATACTACGCATGTGTTCACCAATTCGCACCTTAAGTTGGCATGTAGTCTTGCCAACATAAAATGTACTGCATGTGCACATTGCCAGATACACCGTTCTCAGTAACATAACTAAAGAAGGACTGCATTGTATACGCTCTACCAGAATTAACAGTTGTAAATGTTGTGTTTTACAATAGTGGCACAATATTTACAGTTTCCACATACATAGGTGCCATTAGGTTTATATGGGAACCACGCTTTAACATCCTGCATCACCTTTGGTTAGGTTGATAACTATTGGTGACTTACATCACCAAGATTTTTACCACGACGATATACTATGCGTGGCAAAGTACTTCCTACCTCCTTAAGTTTGGGTTCCAGACTTAAGAGTGGCCAATATTTTCTAATAACATCACCAATAGCACCAGACTGTTTACAGTATGTCGTAACAAAATAGATAAACTTTTCAGTTGAACCATGTTTAGCCTTAGGTTTCATTACATCCTCACGTTTTTTAGTAGAAACATCGTCCATGGCATCTTCCACTAATTGCCTCGAATATCCTCTATTCAAAAACCTACCAAACATATCTGTGCCTTCTTTCACAAAATCACCATCTAGGCTGCAGTCTGCACTCTAAGTAATTGGGCCCTGGGAATGTTGTTAATCATAGATCTGGGATGGCAACTAGATGCATGCAAAAGGGAATTTCTGTCAGTATTTTTCGTAAAAAGAGAAGTCTGTATGCCATCATCAACATCTCTTCTAATTTCCAGGTCCAAAAATGTGACCATGTCTTTGTCACTTGTCACACTGAACTTCAAATTAGGATTACTGGTTTCCAAATATAGAACAAATTCCCTTAACTCACATGCAGTGCCCTTCCAGATAAAAAAAATGTCATCAATAAAGCGACGCCATAGATCAATCCTATAGTAAAAAGGATTGGCCTCTTCGTCATAGACCACCATTTTCTCCCAAAGACCCAAATAAAGGTTAGCATAACTTGGTGCAAATGTAGCACCCATTGCTGTACCCTTAATCTGGAGAAAGTACTCCCCTTGAAACAAAAAAACATTTTTTTCTAACACATTTTCAGCACAGTTTAAAATAAACCTCTTCTTTTGTTCATCCAATGTTAAATCCATACTTAGCCAATAGTTCAATGCTAATAGCCCCTGTGTATGTGGTATATTTGAATATAGGGACCCTATATCCATTGAGACAAGGAGGGAGTCAGAGTCTAATTGGATTTCCTGCAATATTCCCAATATATCAGCTGAATCTTTTACATAGGATCGTAATTTAGGCACATACTGCTTGATATATGTATCAACATATCGTGACAGTGGTTCAGTCAATGAACCAATGCCTGCCACTATGGGTCTACCAGGGGGGTTCTCCAAATCTTTATGTATCTTGGGTAATACATAAATTGTTGATCTTACAGGATGTGCAACTACCATAAAGGAATGTTCTTTCTGGTCTATCAGTCTCTCCAGAAGTGCTGCATCAAGCATTTGGTCAATATCAGATTTAAACTTTTAGTAGGATCCCCCCGAAGTTTCTTATAAAAATTACAATCTGCCAATTGTTTTTTGATTTCAGCGATATATTTCATTGTGTCCATAATGACTATGGCACCTCCTTTGTCAGCAGGCTTAATAACCAATAATGGATTATCCTGTAATGATTTTACTGCCGCCCTTTCATTATTAGATAAATTAACATAGTTAGAACCATCATTCATACTAATGGCTTCCACATCACTCAGTACAGCTCTTTCAAAGATTCTAACTATATCAGAATAGGGTGGATTAAATGTAGATGGTGGTCTTAAAGGGGAAACGCCCCCAAGTGTTGCCGATGGTACCCCTATTAGGTCCACAGAGACATCATTTATATTAGTAACAGTATTATACCCCATATCTGCAGCAAAAAATGTCCTAAGGTTTAATGTTCTGGAAAGACGCTTGATATCCAAGTAAACCTCAAAGTAATTAATGTTAGTTGTAGGTACAAAGTCAACCCTTTTGCAATACCTGGATCTCAATATCAGATAAAGTTACCTGTGATATATTCACCACAATGTTCTCCGGACATGGATAGTTATTAATACCCTCTCCGACTGCCCTCCATTTCTCTCTTCCTTGCCTGGTAATGTTTGCCCCCGTCCAGTCCGCTTGGGTACGGAGATAATGTTGATGGTATACGCCGGAGTTTCCCTGATTTCCTGTATATTAATTCCCAAATTCCTGGGTTCCTGAAACTGCACTTGCTTCTCACTCCTCCTTGGTTGGGAATATCTAGGCATCATGGGAGTAGAGACAGTTAATCTTGCTGGTAATTCCTCTTGTTCGCCTTCCAGAAATGGATCTTCAGTATTGTCAGAATCGCTTGTACTAGTATAGTTGGAAGGTGATGGAGAAATATCTCTTTTACGCAGGATAGATTTTGGACCCATAGCTGCCCCTGTATATACACCACCTTTGTTGCCAACAAGCTTTTTTTGTTGTTGTTGTTGCTGTTTCCT
This sequence comes from Neoceratodus forsteri, assembly GCA_016271365.2. Taxonomy (NCBI): domain Eukaryota; kingdom Metazoa; phylum Chordata; order Ceratodontiformes; family Ceratodontidae; genus Neoceratodus; species Neoceratodus forsteri. The sequence continues at coordinate 925,992,600 of CM028137.1, forward strand.
TGGCGTATTAAATTTCTTATTCCAGGTAAACACCCGATCCAAAAGATAATCTTGTCTGTCCCGTTCAAACTTCTTAAGCTTTCTTTGTTTAATTTTATTTTCTTCTATATTTATTATTCCTGAAGTTGTTGTTCATAAGCCGGAAATCTAGGGTCCTCCTTATAACACAATACAATCTCTTCCTTAGCTTTAATATCTGCTTCAATAATAGGTTGCTGATTAACATAATCCTTAATGACAGCTTGCATCAGGGCATCTGTTCCCAATTGTAGCCCTCTGTTCCAATCAGAAACAAAGGATGGTCAGTCCATACCATAACCCTGTGTATTGAGGGCTCGTAATCCTCGAGGGGATCTATCAACTTTCAAATAAGCTTCAAGGGATACTCGATTCCAATAATGACGTCGACTTTTAAGAGTAGCTCTTTCAAATTGAATAAAGGCTAAATCTATACCAATATCTGTATTATTGGTCTCTGTTCCAGGTTCCTCAATAAAATTTTCTGCATTTGCAATATTGAGTTGTTCCTTAAACAAATCCACTTCTCCCCTAGTGGCAAATACAGAAGTAGACATAAGTCCTGTCACCTCCCCCAATTGAAATACCGTATAATTCTCCCAGGACATACCCAATATTAAGGTTGACAACCGATATTTCAAATCAAAAAGATATACAATGAAAATGGAGAGGTAGTGTTCATTCAAAAAGCCAACATATGTTGCAATGTATAAATCCAAGGAAAAATATATATATCCCAATGTGAGTATAAGTAAACTTCAAATTAATTTCTATGCTTCAGACTCCACATGCACAGTCACTCAGCGTGCTATAATCAGCGCACACAAATGTGGCAGGTGTTGCAAAAAGGGTTGACTTTTGTACCTACAACTAACATTAATTACTTTGAGGTTTACTTGGATATCAAGTGTCTTTCCAGAACATTAAACCTTAGGACATTTTTTGCTGAAGATATGGGGTATAATACTGTTACTAATATAAATGATGTCTCTGTGGACTTAATAGGGGTACCATCAGCAACACTTGGGGGTGTTTCCCCTTTAAGACCACCATCTACATTTAATCCACCCTATTCTGATATAGTTAGAATCTTTGAAAGAGCTGTACTGAGTGATGTGGAAGCCATTAGTATGAATGATGGTTCTAACTATGTTAATTTATCTAATAATGAAAGGGTAGCAGTAAAATCATTACAGGATAATCCATTATTGGTTATTAAGCCTGCTGACAAAGGAGGTGCCATAGTCATTATGGACACAATGAAATATATCGCTGAAATCAAAAACAATTGGCAGATTGTAATTTTATAAGAAACTCGGGGATCCTACTAACAAGTTTAAATCTGATATTGACCAAATGCTTGATGCAGCACTTCTGAGGGACTGATAGACCAGAAAGAACATTCCTTTATGGTAGTTGCACATCCTGTAAGATCAACAATTTATGTATTACCCAAGATACATAAAGATTTGGAGAACCCCCCTGGTAGACCGATAGTGGCAGGCATTGGTTTGTTGACTGAACCACTGTCACGATATGTTGATACATATATCAAGCAGTATGCGCCTAAATTACGATCCTATGTAAAAGATTCAGCTGATATATTGGGAATATTGCAGGAAATCCAATTAGACTCTGACTCCCTCCTTGTCTCAATGGATATAGGGTCCCTATATTCAAATATACCACATACACAGGGGCTATTAGCATTGGACTATTGGCTAAGTATGGATTTAACATTGGATGAACAGAAGAAGAGGTTTATTTTAAACTGTGCTGAAAATGTGTTAGAAAAATGTTTTTTGTTTCAAGGGGAGTACTTTCTCCAGATTAAGGGTACAGCAATGGGTGCTACATTTGCACCAAATTATGCTAACCTATATTTGGGTCTTTGGGAGAAAATGGTGGTCTATGACAAAGAGGCCAATCCTTTTACTATAGGATTGTTCTGTATGCCGCTTTATTGACGACATTTTTTTTTATCTGAGGGCACTGCATGTGAGTTAAGGGAATTTGTTCTATATTTGAAACCAGTAATCCTAATTTGAAGTTCAGTGTGACAAGTGACAAAGACATGGTCACATTTTTGGACCTCGAAATTAGAAGAGATGTTGATGATGGGATACAGACTTCTCTTTTTAGGAAAAATACTGACAGAAATTCCCTTTTGCATGCATCTAGTTGCCATCCCAGATCTATGATTAACAACATTCCCAGGGCCCAATTACTTAGGGTACGGAGAAACTGCAGCCTAGATGGTGATTTTGTGAAAGAAGGCACAGATATGTGTGGTAGGTTTTTGAATAGAGGATATTCGAGGCAATTAGTGGAAGATGCCATGGACGATGTTTCTACTAAAAAACGTGAGGATGTAATGAAACCTAAGGCTAAACACGGTTCAACTGAAAAGTTTATCTATTTTGTTACGACATACTGCAAACAGTCTGGTGCTATTGGTGATGTTATTAGAAAACATTGGCCACTCTTAAGTCTGGAACCCAAACTTAAGGAGGTAGGAAGTACTTTGCCACGCATAGTATATCGTTGTGGTAAAAATCTTGGTGATGTTGTCACCAATAGTTATCAACCTAACCAAAAGGTGATGCAGGATGTTAAAACTTGGTTACCATATAAACCTAATGGCACCTATGTATATGGAAACTGTAAATATTGTGCCACTATTGTAAAAAGCACAACATTTACAACTGTTAATTCTGGTAGAACGTATACAATGCAGTCCTTCTTTAGTTATGTTACTGAGAACTTGGTGTATCTGGCAATGTGCAGATGAGGTACATTTTATGTTGGCAAGACTACACGCCAACTTAAGGTGCTAATTGGTGAACACATGCGTAGTATAGAAAAAATGATGACAGAAGTGCACTAGCTGCACATGTTTGTAAACAGGGGGTGGACGGTGTGAAACATGTTTTTAAATTTTGTGGGATCGAACGGGTTAAACTTGGACCCTGAGGTGGAAATATCGACGATTTGTTACTCAATAGAGAGGCATATTGGATATATACTCTTGGTGGCCTTAAGACACCGGGTTTAAATGAAAAAGTTGATGTTGTTCCTTTGATCAATATGAGAAAGAAGAAATTAATTTAAACAACGATTTAGATAAGAAATAGTAGTTTGTATTTTTATCCATGATGTACTAATGATTTAAGATGATATTGGATATATGATGATGTATATTGTTATTACAAACACATTTTATTTTTTCTCCCTAGGTGGCGTTGATACAGTGTGTATGTTTATACACACAATTGCCTGAGATTTCTTTTTAAAAAAGCTATCAAAATATGCTACATATTTGGATTTTCGTTAGTAAGTCTGCAAAAGTTACCTGGTCATAATGGCTAATGGTAAGATTAATGGTTAAAGGACCAGGTTTGTCTTAGATAGATAAACATATGTAATAGGGCATTCAATATATTGTTTTAAATGCAATATTTACTTGATATCTGTCTGATTCATTTTGATTTATAGTGATTTATTTGCATATGTTTTGTATTTTTTCATGTATGGTGACATATATTAATATTAGTTTTTTTATAGGGATTCTTTTGTATATAAAGGTGTATGGTAATGTGGTACTGTCACTTTAAATGTTAGCTTTTTAAAGGTGTGGATTGTAGGTAGACTATCCTCCTGATGACGCACGTTTGGTGCGAAACTAGTTGAGGTTGTAGCCTGTACTACTGAGCGGCTGTGCCTATACTATGCACTGATTAAAAGATTTTCATATACCTGCGGTGCCATTGTTTTTCCTTTTATCAAGCACATTGTTTCAGTTGGAAACCTGTGGATAGCTACCAAAAAAAGTAAGCTCAGGGCTCAGACTATAAGTAACTTGCATGTATCCTTGGGGAACTAGCACTTGTGTATCCTCTTGTACTGCGTTATAAACTAAGCAGTGTTGTACCCTGGTGTACCAAGGGACTGCCACGGAAATGAAATCTTGGATCTCATGGGGCCATTCTGCCATCTGTTTGATGTAAATTTCCAATAAATATGAACTTGTGCTCTGTCAATTAGTCAGTGTATCAGGACAGGAGGGAAAAACAGGAGAGGGAGGAGACCAGTCCGGTATTCCTTGGAGGTAGAGGAGGCAGTGAGGGAGAAAAGGAAAGCCTTTCAAAGAAATACAAGGCCAACTGGACAGATGAAAACAGGATGCATACCAGACCAAGAGGCGTGATGCCAACATGATGGCTAGGAGGGCAAAATCTGAAGTGTAGGTGAGGATAGTGGAGAGGGTGAAGAAGGGGGATAAGGAGTTCTTCCTCTACATTCGAGAGAAACTCAAATCGGAGGGGATAGTTACCCTGATGAAGGTGAAGGGTGTGTGGAGTAGCACAAGGGTAAAGCAGAAAAACAAAATGAGTATTTCTGCTTTGTATTTAAGGTAGAGGACAATGGGTCACTACTTGAATGCGATCTAAAGGTCCTGGTGTGTGTGTGTGTGTGTGTGCGTAGTTGAACTTTACATGAAACTGATTCCTGAGGAAAGGATGCTGAGGGATCTTAGCATTCTGAAGATTGACAGATCAGTTGGACTGGACAGACAGGTTGCACCCTAGATTAGAAATGTGTCAGGAACTGTTAGATCTCTTCAGTTCTTTACTAGAAACTGGGCAGGCCAAATGGTCCTTATCTGCCGACAACTTCTATGTTTCTATGGAAACATGAGTGGTGCCAGTGGATTGGACGGCAGCTGATGTTGTACCCCTGCACAAGAGCCAGAGCAGGGATGAACCAGGAAACTGTAGACCAGTCAGTCTAAAATTCCTTGAGGCCATTTTTAAGGAGATGATGGTAGAAGTTCTGGATGCCAGTGGATTCCATGACAAAAAAACCCAGCATGGATTCACCCATGAGTAGGTCATGTCAGATCTAATCGACTCCTTTGACTGGGTCACCAAGGCGACAACAAAGCATAGGCAGTGAATGTACCATAACTGGACTTTAGCAAAGCCTTTGACACTTCCACATGGGAGAATGGTTAAGAAATTGGAGGACCTGGGGGCAGAGGGACAAGATTACAGGTTGGGTCAAGAACTAGCTGGGTGGAAATGCATAGAGAGTAGTCTTGAATCAGAAATTCTCAGATATAAGGGAAGTCATCAGTAAGTTTCCCAGAGATCAGTCTTGGGTCCAGTACTTTGCAACATCTTTCTTTGCACGCTAAGTATGGAATACGAGAGAAGATGTTCCCATTTGTGGATGACCCAAAAATTTTAGGTAGAGTGGACAGTGATGAAGAGATCAGGGTACTGAGTAAAGCTCTAAAGAGACAGAAGAAATAGTCAAGGGTCTGACAATTAAAATTTAATGCAAAAAGTGCAGTTAGGCACAGAGGGGTCAGTAACCTGAAGATGGAATACAGGATGGTAGATGTAGTGTTTGAAAAACACAGCAGAGGAGCTGGATCCTAATAGCAGACAACTTAAAGCAGCCAGCTCAGTGCAACAGAGCTGTGGGGAAGGCAAAGAGGTTGCGGGGCTATTTAGGCAGGGGCATTAGCAGCAGAAGGAAGGAGGTGATGCTGTCCCTGTAGAGCTCTCTTGTGTGACCGCATATAGAATACTGTGTGCGGTTCTGAAGTCCATGTTTGAAAATGGACTGGAATAGCTCGCTGGTGTGACTGCATATAGAATACTGTGTGTGGTTCTGAAGTCCACATTTGAAAATGGACTGGAATAGGTTTAAGACGGTGCAGAATAAAGTTACAAAAATGATTCAGAGGCAGCAGGAAGAGTGCGACATGGTGAGATTGAGGACCTCAACATGTATACACTGGAGACCAGGATGGAGAGGTGGAACGTGATTTAAACTTTGCAAGCTTCCTCACAAGGTAAGAGGGTGGGCATGAGAACTGTTCATGGTGAGCACACGCATGGGCACAAGGGGGAACTCCAAGAAGCTGGTGGGATGGAAATTCAGGAAAAATGTATGGAAGTATGTCTTGACAAGGTGGGTGGTGGTGCTCCGGAATGTGTCCCCAGACTGGCTGCGGCTGCAGGAGTGGAGTGAGGACCGGCTCACTATGATCAGGTAAGTGTTCTGATGGTCGCATTTGCACCACAGCAACCTGAGCACTCGGGATGTTGCGGTGCAAATGTGACCGTGTAAATGAGCTTTAACATTATGTCCTCTGGTCTTCCTGTCGTTTGCCAACAAACAATTTGAAAAAGATGTCCCTTATTGACAGTACCCATATCCTATAGGATCCTGAGCATCATAATTATGTCCCCACTTACATCCCAAAATGCTTCAATCTCTCTTTGCCACTAGGATGTTAGACAGATGATGTTAAATGTGCAGAAGTGATAATTAATGTGCCCATTGTCCAGAAACTGAAGTGCAAACCACGAACACAATATTGACACAATAAAGTGGTACAGCCTAGGATGTGGCAGAGCAGAGGGACTTGAAGTTTTTATTGATTCATCTGTGACACCATCCAGGCAGTGCGTGGCAGTGCAGGGTTTTAAATAATTGATTAGCAGTTTTTTTCTTGGGACAATACTAACTGTACAGAAAGTATTTATATAGGTTTCCTAGAAGTGTTATGTTTGTCAAACACAATGAGGCAAGTGCTGTACATTTTCACAATGTTTTAGCACTTTTATGAGCAAAACGCTAATCAATTTTTAGAGTTAAATAAAACCCTGCAGTGGTCTGCAAGGCCAAAAGAATGTTAGGTTGTATTAAATGGGGGATAAATATTAAGAGACAAAGAGGTGGTAATGCCACAGTATGAGGCACTGGTTAGATCATGTTTGGAGTACTACATGCGGTTCTGGGCACCACATTACAACAAACTCTGGCCAGAGCTGACACAGCTGCAGCCAGGCTCGCCAAGATTATGGTGAGACAGTCCGCCATGCCCAAGACGGCCGCGGTGCAGTCGCGCATGTGCAACTACTCGCACATGTGCACTAAGATTAGTGGCCATCTTGAGCACGATGGGCGACCGGCAAACAAAGTAATACACTCATGGGGGGGCAGGGCAACTCCAAAACAGTCCTCTCACTCCCCACTTTATTGTTGCCACCATGGACTGTAATGAAGGAAATGAGGGGGTACCTTAGCCTTCTTTGAGCAGCTGACAGAATGACCGTCATGTATGGTCTTTTCTTAACCCCCACCCCACAAGATTTCAGGATTCTTTATCAAACTCAGCTAGAACACACCCATGGCTCTGGATGCTGTTAGAGAATCCTAGGAGCAGATCCTGGGAGCCATATAGAAGAATCACTTCAGGCAAGGCTGTGTTATAGGGAACAATCTACTTCATATAGTGCCAGGCACAATTCCACCAACTTCACGTTCTTCCATTGAGCATACTTATACCCCTGCCCAGGCTCACAGGATTTACCTTATGTTTTGGAAGACTATAACCATTATTATCAATTAATGCATATTTTGGTTAAATGATCTAGAACTACATTTGCTTATAACTTGGCCTTATATAGCAGGCATTCTATTCTTTTGGTTTTCTCCTGACACGGAGCACTTCTCGCTTTGCTTGGGGAAATCAATAGATATGTTTCTTTATGCTGAACTGTTCAGTAAGGTTCCAGGCTGCTTGGAGACCATTCTTGAAATCTTTTATTTTTCTTGGGTAGGCTGTGATCATCTTGTGATCCGTTGAGGCGGTATGGGCTGTGGTTCACCCCACACTGCCCCATCACACAGCTGCAGACTTGGGAAAAGGGAGGGAACTGGGACATAGTATTTCTGGTGTCGGTGATTGGTGCCTCTTCTGTGAAATTAGGATGCTGCATTTACCAATATTCTTGGAATATAAATATTGTTGTTTGTTTTCATAGAATACAAAACAAACAGAAGGGCTGCTCCAAGTAGATTGCTTGTGCTAGGTCAAATCACTGCAAGACAAACAAACAAAAAAGACCGGCACCAAGCTATGGCACCATGCTTTATTGATTAAAGTACTAGCATGCTATACATACAAAGAATATACCTCAGGACAGTACAATACTGAAAAAACCTTACCAGAGGGCGGCAAAGAAGACCGCTGGAGCTGGTGACTCAACCGGTTTCACCTTAGCTTTCTCAAGAGTTACTCTTAAGAAAGCTAACATGAAACCGGTCAAGTCATTGGCCCTGTCAGTCTTGTTTGCCAGCGTTCGGTAAGATTTTTTTTTAGTATTGTACTGTCCTGAGGTATATTTTTTTGTATATATAGCATGCTAGCACTTTAATCAATAAAGTATGGTGTGGCCGGCCTGGTAGCGTTGAGGGCTGAGGCACTGGACGCCTTACCTCAAGCCACGCCGGCGACCTGTGTTTGGGACGAGCACGGGTCATCGGGGGTTGGCGGGGAGGAGAAGGATCGAGCATCCGTTGGACTGCTGTCCTTCTCCGGGGTTGGGGGACATTAGCTGTCGGCGCTCCACTGGTCCCTAGTGGCTGCTGGGGGGCAGCGCACCGACGCTACAGCTGAAGGGGAGGAGACAGGCAGACACTTGGTGCACGCGCATACGGTAGCATGCGCGCTCTCACCGCAGGCATCATTGCACGCCCTGCCTCCTCACAAAGGGGAGAAAAATGGAAAAAAGCTCCAGCTGGATGACATGGTCCCTGCAGCGCGTCACCTCTGAGATGGCACCTTCCTGGCATGGACCCGTTTGGGGTGGGGTGAGACGCTCCCCACCACCCTGCCACGAAGGGTAAGTCATGGGGTGCATAAGGGAGGGGGTCTGACCTTCGGAGTGGGTGCGCTGGGGGACAACTGATGGTAGAAGCTGGGAGCTCGGAAGAAATAATACAGCAAAAAATAAATAAAGTATGGTGCACTGATGCCATAGCTTGGTGCTGGTCTTTTTGCTTTATTTTCATAGAATGGTGAGGTTGGATCTATGAATGATACCTTTGCACACCAGTTTGGCTGGGATACTGCCAGATGACAGCATGCTTTGTTTGCACTGGTAAAACTTAAATGGAAAAGACTGATTTAAAATAAGTAAAGGAGGACCGGCCCGGTGGCGCTAAGGGTTGAGGCGCTGGACGCCACCGCTCCGCCAGCGCCCGCGGTGACCCGGTTCGAGAGCTCGGCCGTCGGCGAGTGGGTGAGAGAGGATTGAGTATCCAGAGGACTGCACTCCTCTCTTGGGGGGAGGTAGATCCATTGTCCCACTCGCTGACTGCCCTCTGGCAGCTGCTGGAGGGCAGTACGGGTTGGGAGACATGTGCCAGTGTCACCATATCGGTCGGGATGGGAGAAAAGTGGAAAAGTGGAGCCTGGCAGGTTCCACGATGGCTTCGACATCCACGGGGGTCAATCCCGGCATCTGGATTGGGTCTTTGGTGGGGGAGGCTGGCGTCCTCCTGCCTGGACTCACTGCTGGTGGCAGTGCATGGTGGATTCGCCAGGCTCTGCAATACGGGGATGCGGGAAAAGCCGGAGAGTGAGGCTCTCTGTTAGGAGAGACCACAGCCACCTGCCAGGGCTCCCAGAAGGGATAAACCGATAATGAAAAAGATAAATAAATAAAGAAGATAGGGTAAGGCTAAAGAAAGAGATGAAATCAACAAGATTACTGACGAAGTGCCCAAAAAGTACTTGGATTGTAGTGCAGTACAATGGAATACACATGTGCAGAATCCAAAGATGATGCAGAATTACAAATTACTTATGAGAAGGTTCTTAGCAATAGTTAAGATAAATTGTAAAAACTGCAAATAAGGGAAGATAGCTAGTGATCTTGAGCTTTGCCAGTAATACACACAGGCTGTTCTAAGAATTGCAAGGGAGGTAGGTGCTAGTATTCTGCACGAATCAGTAAGTATTGGGGGGAGTTGGATAAAGGAGGATGGTTAAGGGAGAGAACTGCAGTCAAAATGTATAGAAAAATATTGTTGTGCAGAGTGTTTTGATTTGTATACATAGTCTTACTGCATACTTTTCTTTGTTTGTTGTTAGGAATGTTCCTAAATGTTTCCTGCTTGTTTTATGGCCCCTGGGGATCTCCATATTTACTTTTTTTGTTACTGCTCGCCTTTTTTCTCATGCCTCTTGTCCCAGGTGACTCTGGGGTGTCAGAGACCATTGATTTAAATGAGTACTGTCTTGTAGTCCTGCCTGCAGCAGCACAGCACTTTTAAGTGCCTGTTGTTCTGGCCTCAACTAAATGACTGTTTTTAATACAATATTTCTGATTTCTAGATGTGAGGCTAGGTCTAGCCAGCAGGAGTAAATGTTATGTTTTTTAAGGCTTTTGTTTGCATCAAACCACACACAGCCATAAAAAGGCACACTAAATCAACCCACGTTATCATCAGTGCTATAATTTGTGAAGACTGTAACTGAAGAACAGCCCACTCAAGTATCCCGCAGGTGTTTGCCAAACTGTGAATGTGGCCTTTATTAGTTCTCAGTGGATAAGGAAAGTTACTTACCAGTACAGTTCTACTATGGCAGACTGGACAGTAAGCTAGTACTGACGGAATCGGTGGTCTCCAAGGCAATACTGCCACATGGTACAGGAAGCATTGTGGGGAATAGAAAGGTTATACAGGAAGCAGTCATGGAGATATAAAACAAGTAGGCAAATTTATACAAAAAAATCATAACAGCAGGCACAAGAAAGGACACACTAGGACTACAAGCAGAAATCCAAACACCCTGCAAGGTTATTGTTTTGTAAATTTTGAGTGCAGTTCTCCTTTAAGATAGGAAGGCAACTGAATGAATATTTGTGCTGATCAAGCAGCACCTTTCAGAATGTGGAAATAGTTGGGGTGTGTTGAAATTAGGCAATATTATTTCTTGCTCCAATTTGAGTTTGATGCTTAGCAGTAGCTACTACTGCATGAGTAATTAATTATTAGCTAAATTATTTCTAGGTGTAGGGTGTTCATTCTCTCATTCTGAGAAAGAGACTGGGAAAAGCTCAGACTAGACAGTTTGCCCAATAGCTTACCTGGTAGAGCCTTGGAATGTTATTCTGGGGGCCTGGGTTCTAGTATTAGTTAGGTCCATTATTTCTTTCTCATTACAGCTTTATTTTGAAGGCATGCAAAACAAGAGTCAGACTTTCAGATAGCTGATTGGCATAAGGCACATTGCATTTCAAGGCAGAATTGTGATCGCTAAAATAATAAATGTGGTTTTGGATTGCTAAGAATTTTGTTTCATGTCTACCATCTGTGATGTTCCATAACAAATATGGTGGGTATGTTTAAAACAAAAGTCAGCCACGTGACAAAAAAAAAACCTGCAGCACTTAAACTGCTGCAATTTGAAAAGGCCAAAACTATCATCAGCCCACCAACCAAATGCTGGTAGATTTTGTATTAAATCAGTGAATATTCATTCATCTAACACTGCTGGCTTGCACTGGAGGAGGCAACATTTTCAATAAGCACACCACTTGAACCAATGGAATATCTGTGGTGGCAGGTATATTTTCCCAGCCACTAGCCTAGCTGGCTAGTGACTGAAAAACGTAATTTCAGCCACAAAATTTATCTAATGCAATTTGCAGCTTGTGGCAGTTAGACTGTCTTTGAAAGTCTGGCCTCATTTTCAGTTTGCCTATTTAACCAGAATACAGGGCTCTTCTCTCCCCCCCTCCAGCTGATCTGGGCAGGCTCTCAGTCCTGTCCCTGCCTCCTCCCAGCAACCACATCCCCTGGTACTGACCTGCACCCAGAGACCCCCACGGATTGCTCCCTGTGATAGAGCCAGTAGGAGGAGGGCCGCCTTCTTCTCACCTACAGACACATATCCAGTGATGGGTTTGGTGGTCTGGGTGGTGGTGTGGGACAGAGGGCCAGCAGGCAGGACTTCTTGAAGCCCACACTGGCCTTTTGCCATTTTCTCCCTTGAACTGTCCTGCCCCGGAGGCAAGTGGAATGTGTGTGCGTGGAGACACGCACATGTCAAGGAACTATGACCCCTCCCATCTTGTCACTTGAGCACTGGTGCTACCACCAGGCCTCCACCAAGGGCTGAGTTGGTAGGCCTCCCCACCCCAAGAGAGTAGAGCTGTCAGCTGGATGGTCAGTCCTCTCCCTCTCGGTGACCACCAGCAACCCGTGCTTGTTCCCAAACACGGGTTGCCAGCAGGGCAGGATGTAAGGTGCTTAGTGCTTCAGCCCTCCTTGCCACTGGGTCAGCTAGAATAGAAGACTCTTAATACACCCACCTAATTAACAAGGGGGGCCTGGCAAGATTGTAGTAGCAAGTTATAGTTACTACGTGCACAGACAGTAAAAGCAAGCAACAGTAAAACACTTGCAAATTCAAACACCATAATTACAGCCTGCATTGGATCTAAATAAGAAAAAAAGCAGGGCATTTGAACTCTGATAAGGTAGTAACATTTTTGATATTATGGGTCAGAGCCTTCCAGTATCCCACTGCAGTGTTGAACTTTGTTTTTTTGTAAGGTGACAGAATTATTCGATCTAAGGGAGTTGATTTTCTGTTCAACTGCATAGGTGATTCGGTGCTTAGCTGGTGCTGCGCATATAGACGGGGAACAGCAAATGAAATAGTCTGCGACATTTAAGATGTAGTCAGTCTAATATAAGGTGCAGTGATGCATGGTATACGATGTGTAATACAATGGGTCAAGATGGCTGCTTCTAATACTGCTGTCTGATTGGATAAACTAGGCCACTTGCCATGCCTGTATGTATTTCGGGGTGCTGCATTTTCTAAGCCAGAAATTTTGATACCAGTCCATTTTACAAGTGCCATAACTCACACAGAGTTCTGAATTCCTTGAGAGATACAGACCTGGCACCTCGGCACACGCAGGAGGAATTGCCTGTATCTCCTCACGAATGCACACCCTGTCATGAGTTATTGCCCATGTAAGGACAAATCTAGTGATATTGTAAATAAATTATTATAATTCTAGGTTGTGGAAGCTGTCTTAAGCTAGAGATCTTTGAGGGGAGGGAGGGAGAGTCCAACACTACACAACATTGCAATTGTGACAATACAAACTGTATTTTAAAGATTTGCATTGCAATCTTTTATTCCTTTACAAACCATTTACACCATAGTAGACTACATTTTACATTTGTGTTGTTTGAAGGAAGCTGATTAACAAGAAGATTTAAACTGAGAGTTTTTTTGTACTAAACAGTATTTTTTACAAGAAAAGAAGCGGTGTTGATACTATCAAAAAGCCTACCATTTCTCATTAACTCTTCGGTTTTTCACTGTCCCACTTCAGCAAGGCCCTCCCAGTTTCGGCCTTTTTTTAAGGCAACTTGTTTTTATTGTTTTTCAGATTTAGAAAGAAATCCAGATTTAAACAACGATGATTATGAAATTGAAGATGAAGCCAAACTTATCATTTTCCCCAATCACTTTGAGATTCCTTTACCGAATATAGAGGAATTACCAGCACTGGTCAGTGAGTGTGTGCTAATAGAGGAGGTATGCATGAATTGCCTTAGTTTAGTTTTCTTTGTTTTGGGTAGTTACACCTCTTTTGTAGGGAAGCCCATGAAGCAAGAATAGGCTATATTGATTGACAGATATACAGTACTGTATATCTCTATATAGATATGATACATGATGGGCTGCTGTGGGACAATCATATTTACTGTATCTCCACATCTAAGGATTAACACCCATAATTCACGAGTAAAATACCCACAGATGTGTTATAAGGCTGTAGCCTTACTCGTGGAGATAAATTTGGTATTCGCTGTGGAGCCCATTACGTATACTTGTTAGTTTTAAAAGGTGTAGTATGTAAATTAACAAAATTTAATGAAGATTTACCTGTTTCTGACTGAGTTCAGCTGCAGAAAGTGCTAAAAGCAGCAGGGTCTTTGGGATGTCATCATGCATTTGTCAAAGCTGCTCTCCAATTGGTTAAGAATTTCACTGTGACATACATTAGAAATAAAAATATAATTTTATGTATATATCATTGATGACATATGTGTATAAATATAAATTATTTCTCATGTGTGTGGCATCAGGCCTAGATGAAACAATTTATTTTACACTGTTTATTCCCACTTCAGTTGTGTGTGTTTCTCTACCCCTTTCTCCCGGTCCCCCCCCCCAATGGTTATACCTTTTCCCCATGGGGGAAGGGGAAAATGTTTAACCAGGAAAGGCACACCAAGCCAAAGCTTGTTTCCAGATGCTACCTAGGAGTACAGGGAAGTTAAGTGACTTGCTCAGGGTCACACAGTATGCAAGTGGGGGCTGTAGGATTCAAACCCAGGTCTCCAGGTTTGTAACTCAGAGCATTAAACTACAGCACTATACTGCCTCCTTAGAAAAACTGCACGTGTACCATCCTGTAGTGCATGCTTATTAAACTGGTAACACACACTAATTTATCTGTTATGACATAATTAATACCCTGATCAATCAGCAATGACAGTACTAACTGAAAACGTTTTAAAAATTTCTGCCTCAACCTCCAAACCAGACTTTCATAAAAAAAGGGGTTTCTCAGCAGTTTGGGTCCCCCATAGAAGCAAAGCTTTAGAGCACCTAACATTCGCAAAATGTGTCTACCAGTTTGAGTACAACCTCCACAAGCACAGCAGAAAAGCAACATTCTAAACTAAAATAAAACATTCAAATGCAGTTTTCAAAATAATATATCAATACAGCACAGAAGTAGAATGAACTTTTAAAACTGGCAGCACATATCTTCAGACTCCGTGATACTGATGTGCTTTCCCACAGAACGCAGTTCAGTAGACCCAAATCCCTTACCTACAGAAATGTACTTGCAAACTCAGACACAAATACATAAGCTGAGGAATGAACCACTCACCGCACAGAAGCTGACGGTAGCCACCTTCCACTGCTTCACGATCACATAGTCTGCAAGTCATATGACTGACTAATGCTGCCTCCTTCCCAGTCAATTGTAGATAATAATATTATGCCTCTGATCTTTCCAGGCTCATCAAGGTGTTAACTCCTGCATACCTGAAGAGTTTTTCACATCTCTAAAAGTTAGAATAAAGCTGCTTTTTGACTAACCAAATGCATTTTATAAAACAAATGCTAGAAAAGAACTGTGAACTTGTGAAAAATGCTATTTCCAGGGTCTGAAGAACTCATAAAATCACTATTTATTTATTTAAAATTGGTGACTGGGAAAGGGACACTGAGCCGAGGCTCGTTTCCAGGTGCGACCCAAGTACAGGATATACACAGGGAGTAAACAATGTTTCGATACAAGTAATATTGACAACAAATTTACAAGTGATTTAAATGGTGTAGGCACAACATATACAAAGGTAAGACGCACATTATAAAATGCGAGAATACATAGGCGTGACAAGCAGTTATATGCTAGGACACGCTCAAGTGTAGTGTGGAAGGAAATAATGTTGTTTATGAGCTTGTTAGATCCTCACAATGGCATTATTTCCTTCCACACTACACTTTTGTGGCGTTTATTTTATACACACACACACACACTGTTAAAAACACATGGCCATTGGCCCACACAGTTACCCTGATTTGTGTGCCTACCCAATGATAAAGCAAGCACAAACTAAAGTGTATCAATTGTACTAAAAACAAGTTTAATTTATGCAATAGGCATGGACATAAATCCTATGAGATAAATCTGAGCTACTATGAGATAAATTCAAAATGTTACATTTATACGCATAGTAGACACATCATCACAGATTTATTCATATAGTAGATATGTCACAATCACTCCGGAACTCTTAGAATGTTCACCCTCAGTACCAGTACTAACTATATTCAAATGCAAATAACTTTAAAATGAAAAAAGATAGCATAATGCTGTGAGCATGAAAATTGTGCAGCACAAAATTATCTACAAAATGAGTGATATTTTATTTATAGATACCTTATAGATTTTTTTATAATTAGCAAAAAAGAGCAGAAAATGCAATTTCTTGTTCACTTTTTTGACAAACATATTCAAAAAAAGATAATCAAAAGCAAATGTCCCTGCGCTGACAGAAACCGTCCCTATTGCATAAATGAAATATACAATGGTGAGCTGTCAGATAAATGATTCTCGACACTCGTGCTGTTTGACCTCGGACATCTCACCGTGACTTACGCCACTAGTGAGGTTACCCGAGGTCAAACAGCACTTGTGTAGATAAATCATTTGTCTGACAGCTCACCATTGTATATCCCTTATTTATTACAAAACTTCAGTCACTAAATGTTTAAAAAATATGATACCACATCAGAATTGGAGCCACAGCGGACACCCATTGTGAAATCCCGACATTCCGCATCATGCTGACTCTTCCGTTGACTCCCACCAGTGGCGTCAGCATGATGCAGACCATCAGGACTTCACACTGAATGTCTGCTGTGGCTGCATTTTTTAAATGGTATAGTGTTTTTTAAATGTTCAGTGACTGTGAAGTTTTGCAATAAATTAAGTGATTACTACTGCAACTCAAGAGTGCAATTTCCCATTTGTTTGTGCTAGGTTTTGGACAGGTGATCCAGGTGTTTGGCAACATTTCAACTGGAGTGCTGCAAGTCCCTTTTTCTCATACCAACCCACAAAGCAGGTTGCATGCTCATGCGTAAAATTCAACCAGGACCATTTGCACGCTGAAATGGAGGGACATTTTTGCATGGGCCTGGGGGAGGGCAGATCAGAGGTGCTCTTTCATTTGTTCATTACAGTTCAGCTGTAATTGTCAGTTTACAGTCTGTTAGAATATAAACTTCTCTAGGTGTTCTGTATTAACATGACATTGCTAAATATGATTCAGGTAATTCAAATGCTTGAAAGACTTCCATTCTTTGTGTGGGGAAATTATGTTGGTTAAAAAAAAAGGTATTCACCATACTTAAAATGCATGAGTTATTCATCTGTAGGTGGCAGTCAAAAATAACATAAAATACCATTTTCAAATAGCACTGTTTCTGTAAATGTGGGACATGGATTATCAAAATTGACAAGACAATTAGTATATTTCTCTCATTTAACCATTGCATTTCTGCCTTTCTATAATATTTCATAGCATGACGAGTAAGCTGCAGCAACAATACAGCCATTGTAGCTTAATGGGCCTCCCTATCTTCTGGTCAATTTCATTGTTAATTATTAATTGTAATGACTTAAAGAGCATCAAGAGAAGGAGGTAAAATTATTCTGCTTAAAAACAGAGGTGAACAAGAGTTTACAAAATTACTTAGCCTTTTTTTAAAGTTTAGCTTGCATGAAGGCGGTAAAGATTGTGTTCCTACTGTCTAAAAATATTTTCATTGCATAAACACTCTTTAGACGGAATTACCACCGCAGCAATTTGTCATTGCATCTCCTGTAAAATCTGAGCATTTGTAATGTACCACAGCACTGTCATATGGTGTAAGCCTCATGTAACTAAGTAATTGCATTAAAAAGCATATCCTTCAGTAGCCTGATTTCACACAGAGTTTGTTATTGATTGGAGATAAAATCAGGTTAGAAAAATAAAATGCAAGAGACTAGAATATCCAAGAGTACATCAATCAATCAATCAAAGTCTTTATTTAACCAGGCGATCACCGTTGAGCAAGCTCATTTTCGAGGTGGACCTGGGTTTGTTAACAAGAAGCAAGGGACAATATACATAGGATGCAACACACAAGAAAATAGTAATAATACAAATAAAGTGAGATACAGTAATACAGTATATATACAAAGTATCAGCAGGTAGCATTGACAGTAGTATATGTTGTGAACAGAAGATACAGCCAGTATTGGGTAGGACACAATTTTTCATGAAAGTAAAGAAATATACATATCAGGTGCACCAAACACAAATAAACCCTAATATAAAAAGATATATAGTGATACGGTATGGAGAATTTAGAGCTGGAACCAGCGTCAAAGGAATGTGGAAGGGACAGATATGGGGGCAGAAAAAGGGGAGAGGGAAGAGTCGATTATAGATGCGATCAGTCTTTTAACAGTAGTAATCAGAGTGTGCTTGGACTTATAGGAGTCACTGTTTAGGGTAGACAGGCAAAAGCATGGCTGGGAACGGCAAATAAACCTGAACAGACACCAAAATTGGCAATAGGGTGGACACTCCAGGTGTGTATATATATGTGTGTGTGGGGGGGGAGGATGAGCAGAGACCTGAAAAAACCTCAAGGAGTGGTCAAGGGTATGGTAGCTTGGTTTCAATGTGAAAAAGTACAAATAATGCACTTAGGGTGCAGAAACCGAGTACTGTGTCCAGTTCTGGAGACCACATCTCTGGAAGCACATAGACAGAGGGCTGGCAGTCCAGAGGAGTGCAACTAAAATGATGCAAGGGTCTGTACAGAAAGCCCAATGAGGAGAGACTAAAAGAGCTCACACACACCCTGGAAGAGAGGAGGGGGATATGATAAAGACCTTTAAATGCCTCACAGGGGTAAATAAGGTACAGGGGGGAAACATTTTTCAGAAAAAAGGAGCTCAAGAACAAGAGACGTGCTATGAAGCTGAGGTGGGTTAGATTCAGGAGAGATGTGAGGAGGTAATTTTTCACAGAAAGGATGGTAGATTCCTGGAAGAACCTTCCAGCAGAGGTAGTGGGGCAAAAACAGTGGTGGGGTTCAAGACTGCATGGGACAGGCATAAGGGAAACTTAGTGGAAAGGAAAGAGGGGGAAGGAGAAAGAGCATGAGATCAAGTAGGGTCTGCATGATATTGTAGGCAGGGAAAAATGGGCAGACTTGGTGGACCAAGTGGTCCTTATCTGCTGTCTAATTCAATGTTTCATTGTAACAGATAGCCATTTCTCTGACATTACAAAATCACACATGCCCACACAATGCAAAGCATCATGGGCTGCATATGCAAATCACCACAGAATGTTATGCTGGTCCAACTTTAAGCAGAATTGCATGGTGCTGAAAGGCCTCTCACACAGTTTGCAAAGGGTGCTAACAGAAGACATAGACACATGTTTCGTCCTACCAGGACTCATCAGTATGCCTCGTCTGTTTGACACCCCAGTGGAATGGACCAGCTACCCCAAGACAGTGTGTCTTGGATATGTTGTGGTGAACCCATTAAAATAAAAAATATTTAAAGATGAAGAACTTTCAGGCAAGAACACTGAGGTAGGTTAGTATATTTGGGAAGTTGTTTCAATACATGTATATATTATGGCAGCTCATTATCATGTAGAGCATCATTAGAATAAAGGCGCTGGTCCAACATTAAAGTTGGACCAGCATAACATTCTGTGGTGATTTGCATATGCAGCCCATGATGCTTTGCATTGTGTGGGCACGTGTGATTTTGTATTTTCTTAAAACTTGGCTTCCCAGCCAAATGCCCTTTGGGGTAACCCTTGCCTCAGTGTTTGTGCACAGAGGTTCTTTGTCATTTCTCTGACATGTCGTAAAGAAAATGTGCTGTACCTTCATGTCTCATTATATTGCTTCTTTAGGTCAACCGCAGCAAGCATTGGCTAGAGCTGATGCGTTCTCACAGCAAACATGTGACCCAGATGCTCAAATCCAACCTTAGACAAGGGGCCAACCTACTCCTGTTACAGGCATGAGTGAGGTTACATCATCAGCCTTTGAAATTGAAATGCTTCTTAGTTTATTTATTCTGCTCACTGTACCCTATGTAACCAGCATTGAGAGGGTATCCCTGTGCTGGGCCGAAACTTCCTACATGGCATTATAATGGTATGAGGGTTCTTACAGGGCTTTGGAACAGATTAATGGAGTATTCCATGCATTGATTTTCAAGACTAGGTTGTATAGATACCTAATGATAAAAATGGCATTTCAGGTTGCTGCTGTTAGGATACATAAAGAGTAAAGGACAGAAAAAAGCTATGGGTACATCAAGTTTGCCCTGTTCTTCCTACATCGATTTACTCAGCCCTATTCAAGCTCTCTACACCACTCTTCCTTTTTGTTTCGAATTACTGTAATGATCCTGTCATATTGGGTTTTGAACCCTGAGATAGTCCTACTATTAATCACCTCACTGAGTGGATTGTTCTATGTATCCACCATCCTCTGGGCAGAGAAATATTTTCTTACATTCTTCTTGAATTTACCCTCTTTAACTTAAATAACTGTGGAATCCACCCTGTTATATACCCCTGCATGTATTTGAAAGTTTCCATCGTGCCCCTTCTTTCTCTTCTATCCTTCAGTGAATACATGTTAAGACTGTTTAATCAGTCTGGATAGTCCTTACCCTGTTGCCCTGCATTATCTTACATCTCAGTACAAGCAATCGTGTTACAGTACGGTTTGAATTAGCTCTAGGGGTATAAAGGCAAGATACTAGAACATTGGTGTCAGACCTCTGCAAAGTAAGACTTCAGGAAGACGGATGTTGAACTTGGGGCAGGACTCATGATATCACCAGAATGGGTAATTGGAGGAAAAAAATGGGATTTTATCAAGAACAGGGTCACATAGGTAGCCCTTGTAGTGCTGCTTGTGGATTTGTTTTTATTGCTCCACAGACACAGGAGTGAATTCATGTGATGGGAGGGCAGCAGCTGCCATCCTGCTACAGAAGAGTTAAAGTGGGGGAACCAAGGAACTACAGCCTGGAGAGTCTGACATGTATGTACTGGGTAAGTTCCTGGAGTCTATTATAAAGGAAAGGCTGGTGGATTTCATGGAGGTACTAGAGCACCAGGATAACACACAGCAGTTTTGTAAGGGGAAGATCTTATCAGACAAACTTCACTGAATTCATCAGTGGGGTTTCACGAGATCTGAACATGGGCAAGGCTCTGGATGTCCTATATTTGGACTTCAGCAAGACTTTTGGTGCCCCATAATGGGCTGGTGAAGAAACTGGGAGATATAGGGGTTGGCAAAGAGCTGAATCATTGGGTGGGGAATTGGCTTCAAGATAAGATGCAGATGGTGGCCATTAATGGGGTCAAATCAGGGATAAGATGGGTGACAAGTGGTGTACCTCAGGGGTCAATCCTGGGCACAGCACTTTTCAACATATTTATTTGTAATCTTGGTTAGGGCATACAAGGCATGATGTCTCTGTTCATGGATGATACAAAGATTTGTCGTAGGGTGGACAGTGACATAGAAACATAGAATTTGACGGCAGATAAGGACCGCTTGGCCCACCTAGTTTGTCCATTTTCCTACCTAACAGATAAGCTGCAGATCCTTGTTAACCAACAGCTTACTTCCTCCTACAAAGGTATAAGGAAATTAAGGAATAACCTGGCAAAATTGGAGAAGTGGTCTGGCATTAGGCAGTTAAAACTTAACACCAGAAAGTGTAGATTTATGCACTTGGAACAACATCCCCCAAATTCCAAATACTGGGTGGCAGGAGTTCACCTGGTGCACACCACAGAAGAGAGGGATTTAGGCATCATAATCCATGACAGTCTTAAGACTTCAGCTCAGAAACATAGAATTTGCTGGCAGATAAGGACCACTTGGCCCACCTAGTCTGCCCATGTTTCTCTGCCTATAGTATCACCACAGATCCTACTAGATCTCTGGCCCATTCACCCCCCTTCCCATTCCCTATGAATACCTTATTGCCTGTCCCATGCATTCTTGAACCCCACCACTGTTTTTGCCCCCACCACCCCTGCTGGAAGAATGTTCCAAGAATCCACCACTCTTTCTGTGAAAAAGATATCTCTCCTGAATCTCCCCCCCCCCCTTCAGCTTCTTATTGTGCCCCCTTGTGCCTGGGCACCTTTTTTTCTAAAAAAATATTTTCCATCTTGTATATTTACCCTCGTGAGGTATTTAATGGTCTCTATCATATCCCCCTCCTCTTTCTCTCCCCTGTCTTCCAGGGTGTACATATTTAGGTCCTTAACTGTCTCCTTGCAGGGCATCTTATGCAGACCCTGCACCATTTTAGTTGCCCTCCTCTGAACCGACTCCACTCTGTCTATGTCCTTCCAGAGCTGTAGTCTCCAGAACTAGACACAGTACTCTAGGTGGGATCTTACTAGCGAACTATACAGAGGCAATGCCACCTCCCACTTTCTGCTGGTGGTACTCCTCACTATGCACCCCAGTGTCCCACCCTCCCAACTGCCTTGTTGCACTGTCTGGCCACCTTTAGGTCATCTGATATGATCACCCCCAAGTCTCTTTCCTGCTTAGTGTTCGCCAGTACCGCTCTTCCCATTTTGTACTCTGACCCTGGGTTTTTGTGCCCCAAGTGCATTACTGTGCAATTCTTTTTCATTAAAACCCAGCTGCCATATCCTTGACCACTCCTTTAGCTTTCTCAGCTCTCTGCGCATTCTTTCCACCACCACCCCTGGAGCGTCAACACTGTTGCAGATTTTGGTGTCATGCGCAAAGCGGCAGATCTTCCTTTCCAGCTCCTTTGCAGTGTCACTTATAAAGGCATTAAAGAGGACCGGTCTCAGCACAGATCCCTGAGGTATCCCACTGGTCACCCCCCCATTCCTTGGAGTGAACTCTGTTTACCACACCACCCTCTGTCACCTATCTCCTAATCAGTTTCTCACCTTTGCACCCACGTCTAAGCAACCTAGCTTGCATACTAGCCTTCTGTGTGGAACAGTGTTGAGAGCCTTACTGAAATCTAAGAAGGCCACATCCACTGCTCCAGTGCAGTTTGATAAGGCATATGGAAAAACAGATAGGATGCTGGGATACATATGGAGGGATTTTACAAGCAGGAAAAGGCAGGTGATTCTTCCCTTGTATAGATCATTGATTACACTACACCTGGATTACTTGTCCAGTTTTAGTCCCCACTGATGAAAAAGGATAAGGGACCACCTGGAATCCATTTAAAGAACAATGACCAAGATGATCCCTGGCCAGCAGGGGAGGTCCTGTGGAGAGAGACTAGAGGACCTGGGTTAAGTATTAATTGGAAACTAGAAGGGAGAGGGGTGATATGGCTGAGACAGTTAACGAGGTGAATGGTATCACAGATTGGACTGCCAGGAACTGTTTACCCTTCATGAGAGCAACATCACTAGGGGCCATGACATGAAACTGGTGGGAGGTAGGTTCAAAAGGGGCAAAAGGAATTACTTCTTTATGGAGAAGGTAGTGGATAGATGGAGTCATCTGCCACAGGTGCTTGTAAAATTGTTCAGACAGTTAATGTGCTTAAGCATGGTTGGGACAGATTTGTGGGACTCGGGGGGGGGGAAGGGAGGAAAGACTCTGAAGGTGGATTGTATATGGGGAAATGCGGGCATAGTATAAGAAAATGATGGTGTCACCAGTACTAGACTGATTTATTTTTAAAACCTCTTTTTGCCAACTGAGGAACATCGCTTGGATGAATCGCCTGGTGCCACCTGATGATCTTCCAACTCTGGTCCACGCCTTTGTAACCTCGTGCCTTGATTACTGCAGTGCTCTATACCTGGGGCTACCAGGGGTTGATATCCGCTGATTGTAGCTAGTGAAGAAGGCGGCGGCCAGGTTGTTGACTGGTCTGTCGAGATCTAGCCATGTCACTCCTGTGCTTCGCGATCTGCACTGGCTACCTGTGAATTGGCGGATGACCTTCAAGGTCGGGTTACTGACCTATAAAACCCTACATGGGCAGGGACCGCGTTACTTGCAAGATCTTCTCCGTTCTTACTGCCCCCTCTGCTCATTCTGTTCCTCCGATGAGGGATTACTAGAGGTTCTCAGGGTTTGACTAATGACCTCTAGGGCTCACTCTTTTGCTTTTGTGTCCCCGACCCTGTGTATAGAAACATAGAATTTGACGGCAGATAAGGACCGCTTGGCCCACCTAGTCTGCCCCTTTTCCTACCTAATAGAAAAGCTGCAGATCCTAATTAACCAACAGCTTACTTCCTCCTACCCCCCACTAGGACTGCCTTATGTCTGTCCCATGCATTCTTAAATTCCCCCACTGTTCTTGACTCCACGACCTCCTCAGGGAGGCTGTTCCATGCATCCACAACCCTCTCTGTGAAAAAATACTTCCTCACATTACCTCTGAGCCGTCCTCCCTCTATCTTCAAATTGTGCCCCCTTGTTCGTGCACATCTCTTTTTCTGAAAGATGCCACCCTCTTGGACTTTGTTGATTCCCTTGAGGTACTTGAAAGTTTCTATCATGTCCCCTCTCTCCCTCCTTTCCTCAAGGGTATACATATTAAGCTCCTTTAGTCTTTCTTCGTATGTCTTCTGGTGCAGACCCTGCACCATTTTGGTTGCCCTCCTCTGGACAGCCTCCACTCTGTCTATGTCTTTGCAGAGATGGGGTCTCCAGAACTGCACACAGTACTCCAGATGGGGTCTCACCAACTGTCTGTACAGAGGGTTAACAACTTCCTGTTTTCTACTACTGATGCCTCTCCCTATGCATCCCAGTATCTCCCCAGCCTTTCTTACTGCCTTCTCGCATTGCTTGCCCACCTTTAGGTCATCAGGTATAATTACCCCCAGGTCCCTTTCCATTTTTACTGTTGTTAGTATCTCACCCCCCATTGTGTACTCTTGCCCTGGGTTTTTGTTTCCCAGGTACATTACCTTGAGACTTCTTTGCATTGAATCTGAGCTGCCATACATTTGACCATTTCTCCAACCTTGCCAAATCCCTTCTCGTGTAATTCTCTACTTCATCGGATCAGAGAGTGCCTGACCGTCAAGTGTTTTAAATCTGCCCTAAAAGCTGATTTATTTTCTTTGGCATTCCCCGATGCAGGTATTGATTAGACCTGCTGCCATCTTTTACTTTAGGACTAATGTTTTAAATTTTATATTTGTTGTTTCTTCTGATTTTATTGTTTTAATGTTTGTACAGTGATAAAAATAAAGATTTGATTGACTGGTTATTGAAAAGTTTCACCAGGAAAGACATCCTGAGCCGGGAGCTAATTTCCAGATGCATCCTGGGGGAAGGGGGAATGGTACAAAGTGAGGCTTGATAGCTATGTGACAGTTGCATGTTGCCAGTCATTTACAACTCGGAGATAGTATTCAAGAGAAATATGCATTGAGAGCAGTTACAGTGCAAGTCATGAGAACTGGAGTAAAAGGAAAATGATTGGCAGTTCATATATAGATCTGAAAGAAAAAAAATAGCACTCCCGTACAAATACATTAATAATAGGTATAGTACAAGTCATGAATGAATGGAGTACAAGGAAAGCTGTTACAGTGGCCATTAAAATGTTGAACAGTCAGAACATAAGTGC
Organism: Neoceratodus forsteri; assembly: GCA_016271365.2. Lineage (NCBI taxonomy): Eukaryota > Metazoa > Chordata > Ceratodontiformes > Ceratodontidae > Neoceratodus > Neoceratodus forsteri. The sequence continues at coordinate 926,017,763 of CM028137.1, forward strand.
CTTAAAACAGTGGATTACTACTTGGAAAATGAGAGTCAGCAAAGGAAGTTGGAGTGGGTGAGGGCAGGTGTGGGTTGGGCAAGGGTAAGGAATTTAGGAACAGTTGTAGAAGGGGGAAATGAGGCCTCTGGGGTGGTTAGAGAGGGACCAAGGGGAAGGGGCATGTTGAATGACATGAGGGAGGGAGTTCCAGATTTTAGGGAAAAGGTGGCTGAACGCTGCTTGGTCGATGGTCATGGAAATAGGAGGGACTACAAGGGTATGATCATCTGAGCTTCTGAGGGGATGGGTTGGGGGGATGGGAGAGAGAGAGAGAGGCAGACAGTGCCGAACCAGAATTTTCTCACGAAGTTGGTGCAGTGGGAATGGCATCTGTCCTCAAGAGAAGGAAGGAAGAGAGACTGATACATAGAACAGCGATGAGTGCTAGGAGGACAGTCAAGAGCATAGCGACAGAAAGAGTTGGAGAGTGTCCCATCTGGCAAGAGTAATGCCTGCAGTAGCATTATAGACTATGTCGCCATAGTCAAAGATGGGGAGGATCATTCTTTGGATGATGGCACGGTGTGCTGGCAGTGGGATACAGTCATGGTTCCTGTGCTTGGCACCTAGCTTGGGGTGCAGATTTTTGACAATAGCATCCTCTTGGCCAGAGAAGTTTAGGTTTTGGTCAAGCCAGATACCTAAAAGTGGTAGCGTCCAACAGAGGGGAGGCATCCAGGTCGCAGAAGGTGGAAAGGGAGGAGAGCCTAGAGAGTCTGTGCCTTGTGCCGAAGGACATGGAGACAATCTTGGTGTTGAGGAAAAGCTAGTGAGAGCATAGCCAGAGCTGAACTTGATCGAAGTCAAGCTGGAGTCTGTGTGCCACATCACCAACAGAGGGACCTGAGGTGAAAAGAACCATGTCATCTGCAAATATATGAATGGATGTGGATGAACAGATGGAGGGGAAATCATTGAGGAAGATTGGGGGAAAAGTAAAGGGCCTAGCACAGAACTTTGTGGGACCCCAAGGAGGGGCAGTCTGTTAGTTTGAGTAGGAAAGGGTAACCTCAGCAAGGGGAGGGTTGCAGGAAGGGAGGGGTAGCAGTTGAGTCATAGTACTAGGGGATTCCATAGTGAAGAGAATTAGATGGACGGTTGGGGGGGCAGAAAGGTAGGAGAGTGGTGTGCCTCGCAGGAATGACAATGGGATGCATAGGCCCGGAGGTAAGCTCACTCACACGTGGGATAGGAGGGAAGGCACATGAGGTAGTTCACCAAGACACAAATGATCTAGCTGGTTGTGAGGCAGACACAGTGCAGGAGAGGCTCAGGGCAGTAGGGACCGTTTGTAGTGGGGGAGGCTAGGTCAGTGGCCTCAAAAGTGCTGTCAGTAACTGGAGCCAGCATGACTAGAAAACGTTGGATAGAAGAGTTTAAATGGCTGGCTGAGGAAATGGTGTAGAGAAGAGGGATGTGGATATCTAAGAACTGGGGCTGCTCGGGGAAAGGGAACAAGAAGTAGCAGCACTCACTTTACTTGGAAAAAATGGACTTGAATGAGCAAGATGCAAAATTCAGACATTTAATGAGTTCATCACAAGTCCACAAGAAAATCACCATGAAGTAGCTACACCCCAGCGCTTCAACTTAACAGGCTTTATCAGGTGGTCTTCATGCTTGAGAGCACTTGTTTTGTAATCTTTGTAGCATAGACTTTGTTGGCGGATAAGGACTGCTTGGCCCACCCAGTCTGCCCATTTCCCTACCTGTTAGATAAGCTGTAGATCCTAATTAACCAACAGCCTACTTCCTCTTACCCCACACTGTAATTGCCTTATGTCTGTCCCATGAAGTCATGAATTCCCCCACTGTTTTTGATCCCACAACTTCCTCAGAAAGGCCGTTCCATGTGTCCACCACCTTCTCTGTGAAAAAATACTTTGTCACATTGCCCCTGAGCCTTCCCCCTCTATTTTCAAACTGTGCCCCCTTGTTCTTGCACATTTCTTTTTCTGAAAGATGCTACCCTCTAGGACTTTGTTGATTCCCTTGAGGTACTTGAAAGTTTCTGTCATGCCCCCCCTTTCCTCGAGGGTATACATAATAAGCTCTTTTAGTCTCTCTCTCAGTATGGTTTCTGGTGCAGACCCACACCATTTTAGTTGCCCTCCTCTGGATTGCTTCCATCCTGTCAATGTCCTTGTGGAGATAGGGTCTCCAGAACTGCACCCAGTACTCCAGATGGGGTCTCACCAACTGTCTGTACTGGTGATGCCCCTCCCTATGCATCTCCGTATCCCCAGCCTTCCTTACTGCCTTTTCACATTGCTTGTCTACCTTTAGGTCGTCTATAGGTTCTCCAGACAGAAGCTGCATGCTCAGGGAAAGACTTTGGGAATATATTGGGAAGATCTTAACTTTAAACTGAATGGGGTGGGGGACCAGCAAAGGTTGCAGCCCCCAGGGGTTCCAGGAGGTGGGGGCGGACAGGTCCCTGCATAGAAAACAGAGAAAGGTTAGAAAAGGAAAGGAATAGGGTGAAAGGAAGGGGTATCAGGGTGGGGCTTTCGGAAGGAAGTGGCGATCGACCACTCCCATTAGGTGAGAAGCACAGAGGGTTCAGTTAAAGGGGAGTGGAAGGGATAGGATTGGGCTAGAGGAGAACAAAAGCAGGGGGTAGTAGATAGAAAAGTTGTTGGCAGAAAATGACCTCTTGGCCCATGTAGTCTGCCTTAAAAAAATTTGTACCTACAGTGTTACTGCAGACCCTGCTTGATCTGCAGCCTTACCCCTCCAGCCCTGTTACTTAGGTCCCCCTGTGTCTGTCCCATGCATTCTTGAATCCTGCTACCATTTTGGAACCTACCACCTCCGTTGGTAGTCTGTTCCAGGTGCCCACCACCCTCCCCGTAAAGAAGTACTTCCTCACATCCCCTCTGAGCCTCCACCCTTCCAGTTTCGTATCATTCCCCCTTGTGCTTGTGTATCTCTCCTTAAGTAAAATGCCAGCCTCCTGTACCTTATTTATACCATTGAGGTATTTGAATGTTTCTATCATGACTCCCCTTTCCCTTCTATCCTCTAGAGAGTACAAATTTAATTCCTTGAGTCTTTCCTTGCAGGGCTTCTGTTACAGGCCATGCACCATTTTGGTTGCCCTCCACTGTACCGCCTCCACCCAATCTATGTCCTTCCTCAGATGGGGCCTTCAGAACTGGACACAGTACTCTAGGTGTGGCCTCACTGTCCGTCTATACAGGGGCAACACCACCTCCCTCTTTGTGCTTGTGATACCCCTCCCTATGCACCCCAGCATTCTGCTAACCTTTCCTACTGCCTTATCACATTGCCTTGCCACCTTCATGTCATCAGATATGATGACCCCAGGTCCTTTTCCTGTTTTGTTGTTGTCACATCCTCCCCCCTCCCATTTGGTACCTTGCCCTTCGGTTCCAGTGCTCTTTATGCATAATGTTACACTTTTTGGTAGTGTAAGGGTTGTGGGATAACAGATGGACCAGAAACAGAACTTCAAGTTCAACACACAATATCTGTGAGATGGTTATTTAAAATATAGGAGATTGCCTTCAGCAATGGCATATTTTTTCTGCAATACATCAGTTTGTAGCAACAGACTATGCAAGTCTTTCCTCTGCACTTAGCCAGCACCTACTGACTCACTGATCTAACTTTTCAGTTGAGATTCCGCCTCCTCTATGTGGGCCTTGTTTGCTTGGGTGGTGGGGGCGCAAATAAAAAAAACAAAAAAAAAAACAACAAAAGAAGCTAAAGACAAAGAACCTCAGTGCAGAAGCACTGAAACAAGGGTTACCGCAAAGGTCACTGACAATAAGCCAAGTTTCAAAGAAACGCAACATCACACATGCTTCCATAATGCAAAGCATCTTGGGGTATATGCAAATCACCATGACATTTCAGACTTGTTCAGTTTATAGCAATTTACATGCATTTTAAATAGCACAACTAACTTAATTTTTATCATACAGTCCCCTAGTAACGTTTTACCTTTATTAAAAATAGCTAATGCCATGGTATTTTCAACATTTACAGGTTTTATACACACAAGGTTATACATTAAAGTATTTTATGACATAGTGCCATTGCATACTAAATCCAACAATGATAAACACACAGCCTGTTGTTTTTTTACATCAGCTCGGGGGTAACCACAATAATCTCCCTGTACGAGGACATGAGAGGGAAAAGGAAAATTAAAGAGGACACTATAGCATAGCCAAGAAAGGGAAGGGGTTGCCCATAGGTGGCCAACCTTATGGACTAGAAATTGTAAAGAAGATTAGGCTAAGAAATGGAAAAACTGTTGTAACAGATTTAAGAAAAGGTCGGTCCTCAAGAGTGGCAGGACCTCCCTGTCACATATCCCCCACCTTAAGAGGGAAGCAGTTATTGCAGACTGCTTACCACCTTCCTGTCCCAGGAAGGGATGGAACTTCCACCCATCCATCTTAAGAAGCTCTGTCTCAGGATCCTTATTAATGATAAACATCTATCATAAACATGGTGGATATTATCATTCTTTACCCTGAGGCATTAACACATTTCTCAACAGAGACAAACGGTACCTTCCCTGACCTATCTCCTTTTAAGGAAAGTACATTATATTTTACTGACCGAAAATCTGGATAACTGTAAAGTCCAGTACCATAGAAAGACTTTTCTTTGGGGTGAGTAATTGCCTGCTCCAACCCTCCTAGACAAATCGGTTTTAAGCAGGGGCCCAGTCCTAGGTTCAACCACCACTACATAAACCCACTATGTCTCTTGATTCATTCATTTTATTTGCTACTGATACAGACACCTGAGGGTAGACACTCTAGTGTTACCCCAATGCAGGTTCCTATCCATTTTCCACTCACCTCCTCCTTTGTAGGTTTTTCATCAAAAAAATAAAACACATGTACCACCTCCTTGATCTTAACATATTGTAACATTTTGGTAATATTAGCATCTTTAGCCTGCAGTATACCCCAGTCAATACTGTTAATAGATTTAACTGCTTCAATACAAGGAAAAGTTCATTCAGCCTCATAGGCTTCATCTTGTTTGCTTGGAGTCTTCAACCCCAGTAGAGTATCACTAGGCACAGTCTTACCTGGGGTCTCACATTCAAGTTCCATACTTGCATCTCCAACCTCCAACAGGTAACATCCTGGGAACACAGGCAACAAAGGAATATCCTGCTCAGTAGGTGGGTCCTCCTCCAGCTGAGCCCACAAAAAAATCCTCCTCCGATTCTTTATCCATACTCTCTGGCAGGGACCTCTCGAGCACCTGGAACTGGTGTTCCACCTCTCTGTGCAGTTGGTCTGCCTCCAGTCATTGCCCACTCATCCACAATATTAGCCTCATCAGGTTTTCCACCATCGGGGTGTTGTCTTGCATCTCTGGTCTGCCTCAACCCCACGGTAGCTGTTCGTCCCCTTTGCATCTCTTCATCATCTTCACTCAGGCTAGGTCATCCTCCGAACTCCCAGGTCTAGTCCAGGCAGCAGCTTCTCTCCTAGTCTGTCGGCCAAGGTTCTGGTCAGAACTCCATGGACTTTCTTCTCCGGGTTCTCCTCTGATAAACCCTGGTGCATCGGTCCACCTGGGATATCTGGGCGATATTCACCAGAAAACGTTCCCTCTTTGTCCAGTCCAGACACTTCCAACAAGTTATCCCACTTTTGACACCAAGTCTGTGGATGGGTTGTGGGATGACAGATGGGCCAGATGCAGAACTTCAGGTTCAACACACAATTTCTGTGTGATGTTTATTCAAAATGCAGAGATAACCTTCAGCAATGGCATATCCCTTCTTCAGTACATCAGTTTGTAACGACAGACTATGCAAGTCTTTCCTCTACACTTAGCCAGCACCTACTGACTCACTGATCTCTGATATAACTTATTAGTTGAGATTTAGCCTCCCCTATGCAGGCCTTGTTTGCTTGGGTGGTGGGGGCACAAATAAAAAAAAGAGAAGCTAAAGACAAAGAACCTCAGTGCAGAAGCACTGAAATAAGGGTTACCCCAAAGGGCACTGACAATAAGCCAAGTTTCAAAGAAACACAGCATCACACATACTTCCATAATGCAAAGCATCATGGGATGTATGCAAACCACCATGCAATTTCAGACTTGTTCAGTTTACAGCAATTTACATGCATTTTAAATAGCACAACTAACTTAATTTTTGTCATAAGTCCCCTAGTAACTTTTGACATTTATTAAAAACACCTAGTGCCATGGTATTTGCAACATTTACAGGTTTTATTCACATAGGGTATATACATTAAAGTATTTTATGACATAGTGCCATTGTATACTAAATCCAACAATGATAAACACAGTGTGTTGTTTTTTACAACAGCTTAGAGGTCACCACAATAACCTCCTTGAATGAGGACCTGAGAGGGAAAAGGAAATTTAAAGAGGACACTATAGCATAGTCAAGAAAGGGAAGGGGTTCCCCATAGGTGGCCAACCTTATGGACTAGAAATTGTAAAGGATAGATTAGGCTAAGAAATAGAAGAACTGTTGCAACAGATTTAAGAAAACGTTGGTCCTCAAGAGTGGCAGGAGCTCCCTGTCACAGTGGCACTGAAGTCTAGCTGCCATGCCCTTGACCATTCTTCCAGTTTTTTCAGGTCATTCCTCATTCTGTCTACCCCCTCAAGTGTGTCAACTATGTTGCAGATTTTTGTGTCATCTGTGAACAGGCATACTTTCCCTTCCAGCCCTTCTATGATGTCACTAATAAAGACATTGAAGAGGACTGGTCCTAGAACTGACCCTGTGGCACCCTACTGGTTACCTCTTCTTCTGCCGAGTGTACCCCATTTACCACCACCCTCTGGCTTCTGTTACTCAGACACTTTTGTACCCATTTTACTACCTTTGGACCCACTCCCAGGCTGCCTGTCTTGTTTACCAGTCTTCTGTGCAAAACAGAGTCAGAGGCCTTACTGAAATCTAGGTAGGCCACATCCATCGCCTCTCCCTGGTCACCCAGTCGAAATGAATCACATTTGTCTGGCAATAACCCCCCCCCCCCGTGAACCCATGCTGCTTTGGATCCTGTAATCCATTGGCCACAAGGTATTCCACACCTTTTTTTCGAGTGGTGTTTCCATACGTTTTTGCACCACTGACGTCAGGCTTATAGATCTATAGTTTCCTGCCTCCTTCCTATTCCCACATTTGTGAAGCAGGACCACATCAGCCTTCCTCCAGTCCCTCATAACTACTCCTGTAACCAATGATTGGTTGAACAGGGCTGTCAGAGGTGCAGTGAGCTCCTTCCTAAGGTCCCTCAGTATCATAGTCTGTTGCTGCTTTGCTGCTGCTGCCCTCTAACATCTGGCCCTGCTCACTCCCCAACTCAGCTGAGTGCAAATATGTGTATGTGTATATATATATATATATATATATATATGTATGTGAGAGAGTTAGAAGCTGTGCCTTCCCTGCTTCCTGTAAAAGAAAACCAAAAGCAGCAATCAGCTTTTCTGCTGTTAGTCTGTGCTTGCTTCCCTGGTCGACTTTACCAACGCCCACTCAGCCTCCCAGGTTAAACGTTGCTTCTCTAGCACCAAAAGAAATCCCACAGAAAACAAAGTTGAGATTTCTTTTGGTGCACAGAGAAACAACGTTAAACCTGAGAGGCTGTGTGGGCGTTTGGTAAATCTGATCATGGAAGGCTTTACTAATGCCCACTCAGCCTCTTAGTGGGCTGGGGGAGGGTGCAAAATGAGGGAGGGACAAGCCACTTGGTCAAAGAGAAGGGGAGGGAATCAGGAGTGGTGGAGGTAGTGTCTCTCAATGCTAGAAGTCTCAGAAACAAAATGGATAACCTACAGGCCATGATGGCACACAGGGAATGGTGGATCTGGTAGCTTTCACTGAGACCTGGGCTACCGTAAGTCATGAATGGAACCTCTTCAGTCCAGGGCGTGCCCTTTCTCAGTGGAACAGGGTGAAGGGGGAAGGGTGGCACTCTGCATCAGAGAAGGCATTACTGCTACTAGGGAGGAAATGGGAAAGGGAAAATAGAGGTGCTGTGGGTACAGATCCAAATGGCAGCTATAAGGAAATTGAGGTTGGGGTGTTGTATAGGCCACCTAACCAGGACAAGGCTAGGGAGTTGGGTATCACGATCAGGATGGTGGCTGAAAAGGGTGAAGTGGTGGTAATGGGTGACTTCAGTTTGCCTGAGGTGGATTGGAATATCCTGTCCACTGCTTGTGCCAGAAGCCAATTGATTCTGGACTCAATCCGGGATGGGTTCCTAGTTCAGTGGGTGACTGAGCCAACATGGGAGGGAGCCATCCTGGACCTGGTATTAACTAAGAGCGATTACGTCTGTGACATCACGATGGAGGAGCCCATGGGGAATAGTGGCCTCCGAACATTATGATTGAGTTACCATGGCGAAGGAAGCTCCAAGTACAAAGACAAAAGTGCTGAACTTCAGGAAGGCTGACTGTGTTAAGATAGTTGAGACACTGAGGGGGCAACAAACTAGCCTTAAGGAGGACATGAGTGTGGATCAGAAGTGGACACAGATCAGGTGAAGGGATAGCGGAAGACACTAAAACCTTCCTGAAGCAGAAGGGAAAGAAATCCAGAGCTAGGAGACCAGGTTGGTTTGGTAGGGAGGTGTGCCAAGCAATGGCGGATGAGAGGGCTGCACACAGGAAGTACAGGAGGTCCCAGAAGGACAAAGATGAGGGGGCCTACTTCAAAAGAGCTAGGGAGGCCAGAAGGAAGCCCAGCAGGCCAAGGCAAGAAAGGAGCGGCAAACTGCAAAAGGGATCAAGGAAATGGAGAAAGCCTTCTTCAGGTATATTAGTGAAAAAAAGACATGAAAGTAGACACAGTGAAGCTATAAAAGGAAGCGGGCTGGGTGGAAGGCAGTAAATAGAAAGCAGAGGTGCTGAATGACTACTTCTGCTCTGTCTTTACCAAAGCCGAAACAAAAACCTCGGGCACTAAGGAGAAGGCAGTTTGCTGAAGCCACAAATAACAGAACTACACAAAACAAAAAAAAAGTACACAGATGTAAGGAAGCATGCCAGTGCACAGTCAAGTTAGCTGCAAGTGCTGTTTATTGGGAGCTGGAAAAAAATCAGAACATATACTAGTACCCCAGTGCTTAGAATCACTCCCGATTCTTCCTCAGGTATTACTCTGAGAGGTGCTGGCAGTATGATCTGCATGGCTGAAGGGACCTTCAAGGCATGGGCCCTACCCTTAATGTGCAGGAGATGACATAAAACGATGTGAGATGTGCTGCTCAGTCGATCTTCATAGCTAAAAGGACACTAAAATAGAGAGGGTTCCACCCTTAAGAGGTAGTAAGTTATAAATACTACATCGCAAGGTGCCACTGAGTCGATCGGTATGGCAAAGAGGGATCCCTGTGGCAAGAGTCCTACGCTAAAGGCGGAGCAAAAGGGATAGGTTTGCTGAGAAATGCCGCTTAGTTGAGCAGCACAAGTTAAAGGAACCCTGCTTGGTGAGGGCCCCGCCCTTCAAATGCAGATGTCATAAAAGCAGTGGGAGCACTTTGACCTCCTTGGCACAGCCCTTCAGGCGCTGGAGGTAAATAGGTTATACTGTTGACCTAGGAAAGCAAGGGTGGTTGAGCGTAGGCTGGCTGACTTGTAAGGAGGGCAACGGACAAGTGGATTAAGGAGGGAACACATAGTTGGTAGCATGATCATGATGAGGGAGAATGTCCAGTTATGTAGTATGATGTGTGGTGCGGGAGGGTGAATGCCTGGGTAGTTAAGATGATAAGGAGGGCCCAAAAGAACAACAAAGGAATGGAGGCAGTATGATGGGAAGGCAGAGAATGTGGCAGAAGGCAGGGGGGTGGCGCAAAGGATGGAACACAAGAAGGGACAAGACAGCCAGACAGGGGAGCAGGAGGGTAGCAGAGATTAAATACTGTAGGACAAGGAGGTGTGTGTGTGTGTGTGTGTGTGTGTGTGTGTGGAATCAAACAGTGGGTGGGTGGGGCACAGCCAGGAAGCAGAAGTAGAGAGGAGGAGTCACGTGATGCGTCAGAGCTAGCAGCAGCACTCTGGATCGGCTCTATCTCCAACTAATATCAAAAACAAATTACTGCAGTCCTGCAATCTTCTGTCTTATAAAGCAACCAGTGCTACTTAACCCACATCTGACAGCGACTGGGGAAAAATGATGGAGGAGGCGGAAATGGGAGTTGAGATATCGACAGTTATATGCATGGTGCCACCCCTTCTAGAGAGACAACAGGGACCCAAACACCACAAGCTAGATGACTCCCTACTCTTAGCGGGAGGCCCAGTGACAGAAATGCTTACTTGGAGCCAGCACAGTAGCGTAGAGGGCTGAGGCCCCTAGCTCTTTACCTCTTCCCACACCAGTGACTCGAGATTGGGAGCAGGCTCGGGTCGACAGGAGTTTTTTTTTTTTTTTTTATTAAGTTGTTTAACCAGGTATAGCACACTAAGCTAAAAGCTTTTTTACAGGAGCGACCTGGGAGCACAAGGAGGTTAAGTGACTTGCTCAGGGTCACACAGTATGCAAGTAGAAGCTGTGGGATTCAAACCCAGGTCTGGTCTGCTGGATGTCACCAGATTTGCAGCTCAGAGCCTTAGACCACTGCGCTATACTGCCTCCTCCAGTTTGCTGGTGGGGGGAAGGGGTGGAGAGGATTGAGCGTCTGGAGGACAGCTTTCCTCTGCAGGGGTGGGGAGGTTTGTCAGCTCTGCCCTTGGCTGCCCCTGGTGGAGGCTCAGAGGTAGTGCTAGCAGCTTGAGTGGCACAGATGGGAGGGGCCTTGGTTATGCAGCACGTGCGCGCCTCCATGTGCACCGACTTGTGTGATGGTGCGGCAGGGGAGAAAACAGGAAATGGCGGTTGCAGGCTCCATGAAGTCCTGCATGTCTGCCCTGGCTTCGCATTACCACTGGCTCACCGACCCATGAATCTGGACGCTGGGTCTCCAGGTGGGGGAAGAACAGTCCTCCCCATCCCAGTCCTGCCACGGGGAGCAATCTGTGGTGGATATAGGGGCTTGGTGAGTCGGAGGTGGGGGAGACAGGGACAGGATGGAGCAGCCACCTGCAGTGTGCCCTGGTAGAAAAATCTCTCTGGAAGAAAAAATAAATGCTTACTCTGTAGTGTTTCTTAAAGGAACTCCACTCTCTGCAAGGAACCATGCTAGATCTTGCCAGTGATGTTAAAGCAGTCAGACCAGCCTTGGAGGATTAATCACAGAGGGTACGTAGGGGGTAGTGAAGCCTAAATGAATTCCATGGAGGACAGGTGCGAGCAGATGGAGCCTGCGGTAGTGACACTTTGAAGAAATAACCCCCCCACCCCAAGGAGTGCTCAAGGATCAAGAGGAAAGGAGCAGTTGAAATAACATAGTCATCATAGGACTGCCTGAGCGTTCGGAAGAGTTGGACACAGTTAGCTTTATTCAAAAGTTTTGCAAAAAAAAAAAAAGCTGGTCCATCGCTAAATAGTCCAGTGTACAGAATAGAACAGGCAGATAGGGCGCGTGGGCCGATGCCACCACTGGGAGGCAAGCCAAGACCTATGATCTTCCATTTATTGAACTACTCAGACAAAGTGCACACATTTTAAATAAGGCCCAGAAGACTAAAGATATCCTCGGTGAATGGAAAAAGCTCTTTGTGTTCCAGGAACTAAGTCTCGAAGTACTAGAGCAGCAAGCCACTTACAGGGATGTTAAATCAAAGTTATATGCAGCACATATTAAGTTCCAAATGCAGTACTCAGCTAAGCCTATTGCAACAAGGGATGGGGGACAGAAACAGTTCCAGATGGCAGAGCAGGCAAAGAAGGAGCTCCTGCTAATATTCCCAGACCCATTTAAAACCCCCTGAATGCAGCATGGCCAGTTAACGGGAGGAAGATTGAGGACAGGTTAGTACTAGACCCAAACCAGTTCTGAAACATTGTTGTGTGTTACTAAAGGAAACTTCTGAAAGCAGTTAGTTTTGACATGTCACTACTCCTTTTTTCTTGGGTTTTCATTATTAACTTCAGTGACCTAGACCAGTACAAGCCCAGTGCCTCTCCTACCCTGCTTACCCTCGCCCCCTCCCAGTCTCCCACCCCAGGTTTCATTTCAGATACGTAACCCCTGCTGAAGTAGTCAAGCTAATCAGAACGACCCTAGACCATCCAAGGGCGCCGACAACATTGACTATAGAGTTCTCCGTCTTGTCTGTGACTCTCTGGCCATCCCACTAACTAACATCCTCAACCATTCCCTTTGCACAGGATCCCTCCCCAAAGCATGGAAGTGCACTATTATTAAAACTCTACACAAACCTGATCCCAAGGATCTAGTATCCAACTACTGGCCTATCTCCCTCCTCTCTCCACTCTCCAGAATCCTAGAGAAAGTGGTCTACAGGCAAACCATGGAATTCCTCTCCAAGTACAACCTACTCATGGATGCCCAGCATGGGTTCTGTGCTTGCCACAGTACTGAAACAGCCCTCATCAAGTTCACCCACTCCATAGGCAAAGCCAACAATGAGGGCCTCTATACCGGCACTGCATTCGTGGATCTCACCAAAGCCTTCGATCTTGTTGATCATAATGTTCTCCTTCAGACCATGGCTGGCCTACATTTCTCATCTGAGGTTTGCCTCTAGTTCAAGAATTACCTGATGGGTAGATCCCATCACACCTTGATTAGTGGTGTTCTCTCCAAATTCTGCCCCAGCATTCCCCAAGGGTTCATCCTGGGCCCTCTTCTTTTCTCTCTAGTCATCAACTCCCTGCCTGACATCTGCACCTCTACTGAACTCATTCTCTCTGCTGATGATGCAGCCCTATTTTGTCAGGACAAAAACCCCACCACTTTCATTAACAAACTTCAATTCAATTACAGCAGACTTCATGCCTGGTTCACGTCCAAAGGTCTAGTACTCATCTGAAAAAAAACTAAGTTCATGGTTTTCTCCAGCCCCCACAACACCTAGGCCTTGACCTCTCCCTTTATGACAACCTTGGCAACTCCACAGAAAGAGTCAATGAATTCAAGTACCTTGGCTTACTCCTGGACAGCCACCTGAATTTTGATGCCCACACAAACCTCACAATCAAAAAAGCCCACCAATGCCTCGGTATCCTCCACAGAACTAAGCAGTACCTTAACAGGGAATCCAAATCTCCCCTTGTTTCCAGCTTCCTCCATCCTGTTTTCAACTATGGTTCCCTTGTCTCCCTCACCCGCCTCGCCATCAAAAATTTCTCCAGACTCAGGAGCTCCTACCACAACGCTATCCGCTTTGCCTTTGGTCTCCCTAAACTCACCACTGTGACCTTTATAAGTTTACTTGTAGGCCCTCCTTTGAGGCTCGCCTCAACTGTAAGATGGCCACCTTCTTCTTCAAACTCTCTCGTGAGCTGCTTCCTGTTTGCCTCACCTCCCTCTTCCAGTCAGTCGCCTCCACCAGGACCACTACACTGTCCTCCACTCTCACATTCACTGTTCCTTTCTGCCGCACCACTCAAGGCCAGAAAACGCTCTCCTATATGGGACCCAAATTCTTCAACTCTCTCCCTCCAGAACTAAAACTCTGTCCCTCCACTAATGCCTTCAAACACAACATCAGGAGACATTTCTCCCACACCTACTCCTGCACGCTGCCCTAAACTAGCTCCCCTAACACCCTCTTTTCCCCTTATCCTCTGGTTTTCTCCTTTGGCACTTACTCTCCCTCTTGTTCAGCACTTGTGGAATTGTTTAGTCACCTAGGCTAGTCCTGATTGCACTTAATGCCATAGGTCCCAATGTTACATTGTGTAAATTTGTTGAAACCCTCATTGTATGCATTATGTCACCTGTTGTGTTATTAATTCACCTAGGCCAGTTTTCTAGATTTCCCTGCAGTCTGTATTGTATGGATTTTATTGTACATTTGCTTTAATCCTCGCTGAATGTTGATTGTTCCTTGGCTCATGTAATGTCACGTGATTGTTGTATGTAACTTAGCGCTTGTGTAAAAGGGCAGCAATGCTCACAAGCTTTTCCAGTATAACCAATAAAATAAAATAAATATCATAAAACTTGTTTGAGCACTGTAAGTTATGAAGGATTCGAGGAAGATGTTTAGAATGCCAGTGCATGGCAAGGCTGCAGCTTACGACCCCATAGCAGCTCCAGGAGTCCCAGAGGCAATTAACAGCATGTGCAGCAAATGAAACAGCCATGCATAAGGAAAAGAACTGTCTGCTGCCATCAGCATTGAGCTAGACCATGGAGCCTTGGCAGGATGGTACTGGAGGCCTGGCCACATGGAGGAACAATGTGGGTGCGAAATATCAACATGACAGCAGCACACATGGTGTAGAGCTCTGAATACCGTAACTGAGTGAGGGTCAGTGCAGGCACAGTGGAATCAATCTGGCCAACTAGAGACTCAGTCAGGAGGTGTGCAGCAAAGCCCTCAGTGTGGAGGGGACAGGGTAAGTCCTTTATCCTTGTCCCTGATGAACTTTGTAACTGCGATCACCACTCAACAGTCTACTGTGACCAAATGATTTGCTCTGCAGCCTCGTAACAGCAGCATTAGGTTTGACAGACCCTTGGAGATTATTACCCCTTCACGACAGGAGCTATATATTTCACTCGGTCGCATGACTCCTTCTCGAGAATAGATTATTTTGTGATTACTCAAGAGAGAGTTCAACAAATCCTTTCCAGTGAAATGTCAGCAGTGGTACTCTCAGATCATGTCCCAATATGTATGAAGCACAGTATCGGGGGACAGATAAGGTGTGGCTACCTAAACACCCAGATGTTGAAGGACAATGTGATACATGACAAAATTAAATGGTGTACTCAGGCCATTGTGGTGGAAAACTCAGGTACCATACAGAACCTGGATGTGCTGGGGGGAACGGCAAAATGCACCATTAAAGGGGAATGTTATCAGGTTGGTAGCTAGGTGGAAAAAAGGAGCACAACAAACAGGCCAAGGAACTTTTGCAGCAGATTAGGGAGATAGAAGAACCCCTTAAGCCAGATATGCCATAACATACTTGGCTGGCACTTAACTCTATCAGAGCCAGATATGCAGAGTTCATGAGAGAAAAGGCAGAGCTTGCAATCTTCAGGGCAAGGGTTAAATACACAGACCAGGGACAGAATGCCAGAAAACTTATGGTGCTTAGATTGTGCTGTCAAGAGGCCCTAAGAATAGTTTGAGGATTTGGGGGTGTGGGGGGCTACACTTATCAGTAAACCTAGGAAATTTGCTGCAGTGTTTCAGTGGTTCTGTCAGGAACTGTACCACGATGACCAACAGAAACCCCAAAAGGACCAAGATATAACTGAATACTTGCAGTCAGTAAAGCTACCCCAGCTAACAGAAAGCCAACAGGCAGTAACAACATGCTGATAAGGGAGCAGAAATTATCGGAGGCAATAAAGCAACTGAGTCTGGACAAAGCCCCAGGAATGAACAGCTTTCCAGCCAACTTTTATGAAACGTTCAGCCCAGATCTCCTCCCCCTGCTCCCTGATCTTTACTCAGAGGGGCTAATGGATAGCAATGTTACTAAAGCACATATTTCTCAGATCCTGAAACCCAGGAAAGATGATAAACTGGCTAGCAGTTACAAACCAATTTCTCTAATTAATTTAGACCTTAAAACCCTGGCCAAAGTCCTAGACATTAGATTGGGGGGAGTGTGGAGCTGCTTTATTGGCCCAGAGCAGGTGGATTTTGTGGCAGGGGGTCTCAGTGATCACTTAAGAAATCTGCACCACTTGGTCTCTACATCTTGGGGGGCAGGGTCCCTGCAGCCCTAATCTCCCTAGATGCAGGGAGTGCTTTGATAGGGTCTCCTGGCCTTACCTTTTTACAGTATTGAGGAAGTACAACATACCAGAGGACTACAGCAGGTGGGTGAAAGTACTATACCAGACTCCATCAGTGCAAAACCAGTGCAATGGGGTGCTGTCTGAGTGGTTGAGGCTGGAGAGGAGCATAAAGCAGGGGGGGCCCGCTGTCCCCTATACTTTTTAATTTATACTTGGAGTCTTTAGCCCATCAGCTGCAGATGAAAACCTTCATCAAAGGCATCAAGGTAGGACAAGAGGAGTACAAATTTTCCACCTGTGCAGACAACATATTACTGCACGTAGAGGAAACGACCATCTCAATACCGGCAGCTCGTAGTGAGACAGAAATGATCAGCAGAATATCTGCTTATAAACTTTATGTGGGCAAGACCAGCTTGTTGCCCCTGAATTCAGGAGTGTTAAAACAAGGAATACTAGGCATGGGACTTTGACAGTTTTAGGTAACTTCAGTGAGAACCTAAAGTACTGACCTACCTAGGTTTTAAGGTCTCCAGACGTTTACATGACCTTCAGAGGACTTCTGGTGACATCTCGGTCTGACTAGTTGCCTAAGGATAGGGCTCTCTTCCCTGTTGAAACAACAGACTTCACAAAACAACACGCAATTGTTTAAAAATTGCTAAGTATGCCTTCAGGATCAGAAAGTAAAGACAGACAGACATGTTCTCGGACCCTGAAATCTCAACAGAGGCGAGGTACAGACAGATTGTGAGAGGGAGCCCAGATCGGAACCACAGCGTGTCTCCTGCAAGTTCCGAGGCCCTTAGTTATTATACCGACCATGATGGACTGAAACTTCTTCGAAACCATTTTGAGCTACTGATGAAGGCGATAAAGGCTTCTTGGAAGGAGAACCAATATGAATTTAGAAACTTAAATGATCGCTTGGACAAGCTGGAGAGGTGGACAGAAGAAGTGGAGGAGAGGGTTGCAGTGGTTGAAGATGGAACTTTGCAGCTGGGGGCTACACTGGAACCTGTGTTGCAATACACCGAAGCCCTCCAAGAGAAATGTACAGATCTAGAAGTGAGATCATATACAGATAATCTTCACATCTCTGGATTCCCTGAGGTCTCAGAGGTGGGTCACATGTGATTTTTTTTTTTTTTTTTTTGGGGGTGACCTCCTTTGTGATGTTCTGACCCTTCCATCAACTGTGGATCTCGGAACAGAAAGCGTGCAACGTGCTCTTCCTCCAAAACCAACTGACCCTACCGCTAGACCACGGCTTAAGGAAGGAGTGCTCAGAGTGGCATGGCAACAGTGTGAGATAAAATACAATGAGGTTCATGTGTATATTGATAATGACTACCCTCCTAAAATCCAAAAACAGTGGTAGCAATACATGGACAGACATAATCCAGGCTTTGTAGAGGAAACATAATTTCCAACTCCTTACGTGGCCTGCATTAGAATCTTCTGGGAAGACAGAGTTCGATTGAACCACATCCCACAAGATGCCTGACAGGCCCTGCAAGACCACAAGGTAACCACAGAGGCATGTCCAGAGAAGTAGCTGGAAGTTCCTAGAGTGCCATGTGGAGAATAGAGGTGGACGAGGCTGGCTAAATTCGCTCCGTGAATAATCCGTATATTTAGCACAATTCATGAAGTATGGATTGATCCATGAAGAGTGGAATTTTGCTGCGAATGGCAGAATTCCACCTGTGAAGTGAGGAACTCTGCCATTCGCATGGAAAACTTTGTGATTTCAGGCAAAGTCGAAGTTGCCAAGGCTATGGAAAACTTAGTGAAACTCCGCAGATGGGAATTTCGGCCACTTCGCAGCAACTTCGCCAGCGAATTAAAACATTGGCACATCTCTAGTGGATAATGGCAGATAGTATGTAGAAATTGAATCAGAGTAATGGGACAGAAAGCAGTCCTGCACGCCATGGATGAAATTGCTCGCTTCTCAGTCAGATGCATGGCAAATCCCTGAGAGGAAGAAAGGAAATGGGTAAGCAGCAAACTGTTGTGAATAGTGACCCAGAGAGAGACGTACTGCTTGATTAAATAGGTATTTGCAAACTGGGAAGAGACAGATTGGTTGTTTTTTGCTTGATTTTGTTTTTTTCAGGGGCTAAAACGAATCGGACACACAGGGTTGTTTCTGCTTGTTATTTCAGGGGCTACAACTAATCGGACACACAAGGTTGTTTTTGCTTGATTTTTTTTTCCAGTGGCTGTGACGAATCGGGCATACAGGGCCAACTGTTGTACTACTTGTTATTGTGAAATAGGCTACTTACATCCTTATATCTGAACCGTACAGCAGTAGCTGATTGTTTCTCACTGGAGCATCCAGAGGATTAGGCCCACCCTGCCCATCCCCATCCCTTCCACCCTGGGCTAATCCACCTTTATAGGTAGGCTCTCGGAACACTGACTACTTAGTTCTAATTGGAGACAGGTCAGGAGGGATAACAGCCACACCACAAACAGTGGTATTGCAGTCTTGCACAGCGGCAGTGTATAAAGGAGGGGAATCCAAAGCAACAGAGAAGGACTAAACAGAAACAAGACAACAAGGAGAAGGAAGGGCGAAGAAAAAGAGAAAAAAAAAACTTTCACAGGGCTAAAACAAGTAAAACTGGGAGTCTCACATTAGGAGGATTTAGATAGCATTAAAGAAGGGGATACAGACATATAAATAGGAGAAAATGCAGGGAGTGGTGCAGTGCACTGGGTGTGGAGCAGCAGTCTTCAGGAGGTCTTTCTGGGTACTGCGGTGCTGCCCCATATACAGGCACCTCTCTGGGCCGAGGACGGAAGTAGCCAGTCTCCGGGCCAAGCTGGCAGGAGTACTAGAGACCTTCATCCCTACCCAGAGGCCACCAAGTCACCAGCCACAGTGACTGCCAAGACAGAAGGCATAATGGACTACAGTGGGCTCAGGGAGGAGGGGCAGAGACACATCCCCCATCCAGTCCAGGTTAAGAACTCCTACACTGTCTTGCAGGAGCGGGAGAGTCCTGCAAAGGAACCCAAGGCTGTGACCAGGGAGGATGTGAGAGTCCTCCAGAAGGGAGACCCAATGGGGGAGGAAGAGGACCCCATTGGAAGAAGAAGTTACTCCTGATGGGGGACTCGATTGCCAGGGGAATGGATCTAGGCATGGACAGCATGGAGGAAAGGGAGGTAAAGTGCCTCCCAGGATGTACAGCTCAGAGGGAAGGGGAGCAGATCCAGAGGATCACTAAGGCAGTGGCAAAGAGAGAGGAACTGGAGGTCATTGTCCACCTGAGGATGAATGACCTATCCAAGGACAGGGAAAGTGTGGAGCAGGTGCAGGAGGATTTCAGAGAATTGGGAGGGCAGCTGGGGAAGATAGCAAGCTCCGTGACATTTTCGGAGGTCCTGCCAGTCCACAGCAGGGGGAAGATGGGAATCTCCATATCAGAATCTTCAACTCTCCTCTCCCTCTTCCTACATAATCCTCCCCCTCTCCCCGCTTACATCCCTATTATCCTTATATCATTCCCTTGTGCTCCCCACTCACTACCAAACTCCCCACTCACCAATCTGCCAGTGTTTGACAATGTCTCTAAGGCAGCTACACATCTATGTCCTATGTTTATGATTTATTTTATACAATATAAACATATCCCTCCCTCTCATTCCCTTGCTCACTCCTTCATACTCCAGTCTCCCTACCTAACTTCACATGCGCTTACCTGACGGTGCTTGACATTGCCTCCTTGACTGCTTCACATTGTCTGTCATTAAGTGTATGTTCTATTATATTCATTGTAAAGTTATTTCCAGGCCTACATTGTACAGTGCCTACTACTTTTTGTTTGCTTGTTCCTGTTTTCTCTGATGCATCATTTATTTCTTTGTTCTTCTTTTATAACCTTTGTTTAATCTGTTGACGTGGAACCTTTGTAAAAGAGCTTCTAGCTCAAAGGTGTTAATCCGAGATCAAAATAAATAAATGGCTGAAGGGCTGGTGCAGTGAGAAGCGGTATAGCTTCACTAGGGACTGGGGACTCACCTGGAACAATGTGGCCCTATACTCGAGTGATGCACTGCATCTGTCTTGTAAGGGACAACCAAATCAAGCCCACAGGCTCCTGGAGGGTCGTGAGGGCTGGAGGAACCGCTGCCCGCCCTCCCCACAGACCGCAAGAATCGGGACTCGCCCCCCCCCCCCAGACAACCAAATGAAGCCCACAGGCTCCTGGAGGATTGTGAGGGTTGGAGGAACTGCTGCCCGCCCTCCCCACAGACCGCAAGAATCGGGACTTGCCCCCCCCCGGACAACCAAATCAAGGTATGGCAAACAGCGCGGCTGCAGGAGCAGCTCAAACCAGCAGCAACTCTAGGCGCATTGTTGGACTTGGCGCCAAAACTTTTTAAAAATTGGACTAACTGCCTCATAGAAGATTAAGCTGCCTTTAAAATCCTAAAGTCGGTGCAGCACTCCAGACTGTTTTATTTATTTTATTTAATTGTGCTGCTGTAGAATAGTAGCTTCAGAAAGTTTACCATTCACCTTAGAGCCAATATAAGTGTAGTTGCTAGAGAGTAAAGCTGTTTCTCTGTTCTTACCTTGCCACGCCTTGTTGAGCACTATTATAAAATCTCCCCTCTCTCTCCCTTAGCCCACAGGCTCCTGGAGGGTCATGAGGGCTGGAGGAACCGCTGCCCGCCCTCCCCACAGACTGCAAGAATCAAGACTTGCCCCCCCCCCGACAACCAAATCAAGGTACGGCAAACAGCGCGGCTGCAGGAGCAGCTCCAACCAGCAGCAACTCTAGGCGAATTGTTGGACCCCGCCGGCACTGTGTCCGGCTCCCCACTGCCCCCACCACCACCCTTGGTCGGCTTTGTATTATATAGGTGGTGTCACTTGAGGCTGCAGAACCAATCAGCCCACTTTTCCACCTGCAGGTTATACCCGCTGAACACTAGGGGAATCCTGCCTGCTAACACCTATTCCCCTCCATTTATATCTTATAGCAATATGTCTCAGCATAAGTCTCTGTATACTCACATTGCTCCTCACTCTCCTATCCCCCCAGCACCCCTACCAAAAATCTCTCTGTCACCCCTGCATACACATCTGCCAGCATCACAGCCACCCATAGCTCATCCCCCACCACTCCTAGCCCTAGCCTCCCATCTCCCTTTCCGCTCACCACTAGCGCACCTCACACACTGGACCACCCTATCCTCCCACCCACCCACCACCAGTGCCCACCCCCAATACACAACTGTCGGTGGTCTCCCTCTGTCCTAGCCCTACCCCTCCTTAACTCCATACCCATCCCTACTGCCCCAAATTCTCACACCTGCCCAGGTACCCCTACCACTACCGCCCGTAGTCCTTTTCTCCGACTCATCATCCTACTCCTCCTGCTCTCTGGGAATGTCCACCTAACCCCGGACCAGGACCACCTGCAACGCCCCCTGCAGGTCATGGACTCAAGATTGCTTCTATGTAACCCCTGCAAATGGGGTTCCAAA
Source organism: Neoceratodus forsteri (assembly GCA_016271365.2). Taxonomy (NCBI): domain Eukaryota; kingdom Metazoa; phylum Chordata; order Ceratodontiformes; family Ceratodontidae; genus Neoceratodus; species Neoceratodus forsteri. Next base: position 926,039,149 of record CM028137.1, read on the forward strand.
AGACTTCAGGAGCTTGCTTGAATGCTCCAAGCCTGAATGGTGTTTGGCATTTAAGCCATTTATCAGTGAGTGTTTTAGAACCTCTGGTACTGTCTCTTTAAGAGCTGTCTGCTTGCAGACATAATTAGTTTGTATGGGGACTGTGTGTTTCTTTGATTGAGTACCACTCAAGCTGCTGCCAATTCACTTCATTTTGTAGTCACTAGGAGTGCAAAGGGAACCTATCTGAAAGATGTAACTGTTTGCCAGAAATTATTTAGAGTAATAATGAAATTACAGTTTGTCTAACCTGCTTTCTTTGCAGTCAGAACTGTGTCTGCTAGTTCCCATTCTAGTTTTGAACTGCTGAACTGGACCAATCAGTGTGGGGTAAGCTAGCTCTAAAATGGTGCCTTGGACGAATCAGAACTTGGACTCATAATCTGAGCCAGCCACAAGAGGATTGTATAGGGCAGTGACTCTGGGAGATGTAGTTTAGACTTCAGCACCTTTTGGACCAACAGCAGCAGTCTATTGTGAGTGACAGCCAATCCAGTCAAGAACTGGGAGGAACTCAAAGGAAGTGCCGTTTTGTCGGGTTGGAGTTTCAGTTGAGCTTTGGCAGTGAAGAAGGAAGGAGCCCTGTGCTTTTCAGTGTGCAGTTTTAGTCAAAAACGTGTGTAAGGCCCAGAGTTCCGGTCTGCAGCTTGTGTAACAGCTTGTTAGGACTGAATCCGTCCTGTGAAAAGAATCAAAGGATCTCTGAAGAGTAGAAACCAGGCTCACCCTGTAGAAGACTGGAGAAATTGTTGAATTACACTCGGTCTGTCAGGAACTGAATCTGCTGTGTGTTCTCCGGGTATTGTGCAGTATTATTGCGTCAGGGATACAGATGCAGCCTGCCTGGTATAGTGCTTTCTTTAATATGGATGTGTGAAGAGTTTGTGTACCTCAAGTGAGCCCTGCTGACATTGAAGGACCCTATCTTATTTGGAGGTCGTGAGTACTAATTCAGGGTCGCTCCCTGTTGAATTGCCAATTAAATCCAAATGGAATTACTGTACTGCTGACTGTTTAATTCTCCTTTTCTCTGTGTGAAAGGGCCCCTACCAGCTGCCACGGTTTGGACTAGCCACTAGGGCTTGGGTACCCAGGGACAGTAACTGATAGGGATAGGCCTGTGCACAGAGCCATAGGTAGATTATTAGAGTGATAAGCTAATTAACCTGATTTCCCCCTGTCCTTGTTATATCCCCCTAAATAAATCAGAGCTGCTTGTTTCAGCAAAGTTATACTGCCTGAGGTATTTGTCTATGTTAAAGTACTGTACTGTGATTGTTGCACTGTATCTCATTTCACAGGAGGTCCCAGTGCCGGAACCAGACCTGGGGGTAAGTGTATACTGTGAAGGTAATTCTGATATATTGTGTGGGCCACTAGTGGGAAGAAAGGGGGGTTGCAGTGTCCCAGAGGGCTGTGACCAAGTTAGTTTAACTATTGCAAACCCTGACCTCTGGGTGGAGGCACCCGCCATTGGATCCAGGCCCCTCAACCTGTTAGTGGCAAATCAGGCAGGGGTAGTAGCCCCTGGGATAGCGCCATCTAGGGGTTACATTTTGGAGGCTCACCGCTGGGATTGTATGTCCTCTAGTGGCCATATTTACGAACCACTGTTAAGAAAAAAAATGGGTACCCCGACAGAAGTGGCTGTGCACCGGCTGGTGGAGTGGTGTACTGGGGAGGAGATCGACCCCCAAAATGCTATGCTTATCCTGGACATCCCCCTGGGTATCAATACGGACACTGTGCAGGGAGTACTTTCCAAGGTGGAAGGTTTACAAAACCCTGTGGTGGTGGGTCGGCATGCTAATCTGCTCACCCACACTTTCCTGGCCCTAGTAGAGTTTAAGGATCCCATAGATAGCTCCAAAGTGCCACAGACCATTACCCCAGAGGGAGCCCTCACTGCTTGGAGAGTGATAACTAAGGACAGTAAAGACCCGGGGGGGAATCAGCCCCCACCACTATCTGAAACTTTTGAGGAGAAATTTGCTGAATGGTTGCTGGGAGAGGGGAAAACTGTGGAGGACTTGAAGAAACTATTCTTGCCACCTGGGGGTGTTCCTCCCCCAACACCCTCTCCTGCTCCAGTGCCCGTAATGGTGGCTGAACCAATGCAGACTCCTATTTCTGCACCTGCCATTAGTCATGACTCTTACCGAAGGTTGAGGATCTTCTCTGGCACCCTCCCACCCCCCAAAGGGAGGATGACTGGGAGACCTGGATAGACTATGTTGCCCTCAGGTGCTAGAATGGCAATGCTCGGGAAGGCGAAAAGCGAAAGAGGGTTAGTGAGGCCTCGAGGGTCCTGCCTGGCTACCATCCGTGCTAACAGACCCAGTAACCCTGAAGCGACTGCACAGGCCTCTCTTGAGGCCTTGGAGAATGTGTATGGGAGCCCAGATTCTGATGAGGACCTATGGTGGAGAGTAAGAAATGCACAACAGTACCAAGGAGTTGTTGTCTGTGTATGTCTCTGGCTGGAAAAATTGTTGCAAGAATGCCTCAGAAAGGGTAGTTTGCCAGCGATTGAACTGGACCAACCAGACTGGACAGAATCCTTAAGTCTGCCCCTCTCCAGAACTGCTGTTTGCTTCAGTTACGCCTGGCAAATCGACTGGAATCCCCACCCTCCTATGATGAGTTAATGAGAGAATTCGAGGAGTTGAGAAAAGGCGACCTCGGGAGGTACCTGCACCAACAGCTGTGGCTACGACCCAGTGACTGAGGGTGACCCATCAAGTGAAGTTCAGGGCAGAGGTTGACAGTCAATGAGTGCTCTGACAAGGAAAAAGATATGCCACAATGGGGCGAACTGTTGAGACAGATCCGAGAATTCAAAAACAGTCCCTTTATGAAGGCCACGCCTGCAAGTCGGGCCCTGACCTATATCGACTGCATCTGCTATGGGGTGGGGTACCCACCCATGTATCTCCTGTGATAACAGCTCCAAACTCAATTCCTTGACCATGGAAGTGGAGAAACTGACGAGATGTCTCCAAATGCTTATCACGTCGCAGACAGAGATGGCACCCAGGTTTCCAGTTAGTAACACCCCGCCCTGGCTCCCAGTGTGGCGCCTCAGCCAGCTCAAACTCCAGAAAGTATGTTTTGCTATAATTGTGGGAAAGATGGGCACATGAGAAGGGAATGCCAGTCCCCAAAAGACACTGACAAAGTTGCATATAGGCTACAAGGAGAGCTTCGGAGAAGAAATCAGTGGTTAAGAGGTGCACGACATGATCCCAGTGAGGGCACCAAAAATGGTAATTCACGTCCTTTTGTGGCAAGGTCAGTTGCCCAGGCCCCCACTACCGCCTCTCCAGACTGGTCCAGAATAGTGGGTCCCTCCATGGAGACCACTGTAAAGGTGAATGGAGTGTCTACAAGAGCTGTATAGACAGTGGCTCCCCAGTGACAATTATGTTCCAGGATTGGTATCAGAAGCATTTGTCAGACGTACCCTTACAACCATTAGAAGGACTGCATGTATGGGGTTAAGTGAGAAGGCCTACCCCTATTCCGGTATATCCGAATTTGGCTGTCTTTCCCCACCTCCGTGGCTGGAGTGGCTGAACAAGTAGAGACCCTAGTCTTAGTGTGTCCCCCACTGGACTGTATGATGGTGTCCCTTTGTTGATTGGAACAAATGCTCATATGTTCGGAAGGCTGGCACAGTTGTGTTATGAAAACAGGGGTCAAAGACTAGTAGAGCTTTAAGAGTTCCGGCTTTAATTAAGAAGGCCTATGAGGCACAGAGAGATGCTGAAAAACAGAACCAGAGGAACCGGTCGAATTGTATGGAAGAAGGATCCTGAGTCTCTGATCCTGGCGCCAAATGCCCAGTGTACCTTACAGGGGAGGTCCGTATCAGAAAGGATGTTAAGAATAAAATATTAATGTTGGATGCACCAGGCGATGGAAAATTGCCAGAGGACTGCTGGTCAAGCCTAGTATTTTGCCGCTAGAGCCCATGCTTATGCCAGAAGGGTAATGGTCCAAGTTCATAAGTGTCTGAAAAGAGACATTCGAGTAAACAGAGGTTGCATCCTGGCTAATGTGCATTGTGCAGACACTGCAGTGCTACCCAGCAGCAAGAGTTCAAGGAAGAATGACAGAGTAACGCCTGACTTGTTTGATTTCGGCGACTCCCGCTGCCAGCTGAATGGAAAGTGAGGATCAGTGAAAGCTTGCCCAGAGAGACCAGGTGTTTTCTTTAAAGGAATGGGATGTAGGATGCGTGCAAGGAGCTGAGCACAATATCCGGCTGCATGACGAAAGACCATTTCGTGAGAGGTCTCGGCGCCTGGCACCTGCTGACATAGATGATGTGAGCCGGCATCTGCAAGAGATGTTAGCTGCTGGTGTAATACAAGAATCCAGAAGCCCTTATGCTTCCCCCATTGTGGTAGTGAGAAAAAAGAATGGAACAGTAAGGATGTGTGGATTCTCGCTTTTTAAACCCCGGACTATCCCTGATCAGTACACAATGCCCCGCATTCAGGATGCTTTGGACTGCCTAAGCAGGGAGCAAGTGGTTCTCTGTGCTGGATCTCGCAGTGGGTACTACCAGATCCCGATGGCCCCAGAGGACCGTGAGAGAGCGGCCTTTATCTGTCCATGGCTTCTATACAAGATTCATGAGGATGCCTCAAAGAGTTCAGGTGCCCCAGCACACTTTTCAATGATTGATGGAGCGTGCAGTGGGGACATGAACTCTACTAGGTGCCTGGTATACCTAGATGATGTTATTGTGTTTGGCAGCTCACTGGAGGAACATGAGAGCAGATTATTTAAGATATTGGACCGACTGGAGGACTTTGGCCTTAAACTGTCCATTGATAAGTGTCAATTCTTTCAAACATCAGTAAAGTATGTGGGACACATAGTATCCACCGAGGAATAGACCGACCCATAGTAAAGTTGAGCCTTGACCACCTGGCCACAGCCCAAAAATCTAAAAGAACTGCAAAGATTCCTGGGATTCTGTAGTTATTATCGGTGCTTCATCAAGGACTATTCAAGAGTGATCCGCCCTTTACTTAACCTTACTCAAGGTATCCCCAACCCACAAAAATACCAAAGTCAGCGTCCCTCAAGACTGAAAGAGTGTATTTTCATCCGAGTGAAGTATTTGGGGCCGCTGGACTCCTGATGTGAGACTGCTTTTCATGAGATCATATATCAACTTACCCATGCTCCAGTGCTGGCCTATGCCGATCAAGAAAACCACGTCCTGCACACTGATGCTAGCTTGCAAGGGTTGGGGGCTGTGTTGTACCAAAACACGAGAATGGCCTGAGACCAGTGGCCTTTGCCAGTAGAAGCCTGACCCCATCCGAAAAGAACTATCCTGTACATAAGTTAGAGTTCTAGCTTTGAAGTGGGCTATGTTGACCAATTCCATGAGTACTTGTATGGGGCTAAATACTAGTAAAACTGACAATAATCCTTTGACCTATGTGCAGACCTCAGCTAAGTTGGATGCCACTGGCCATAGGTGGCTTTCTGCATTATCTACATATGACTATGCTCTCGAATACCGGGCAGGTCTGAACCACATAGATGCTGATGCTCTCTCCCGGAGGCCTGTTCCCCAGAATGATTGGGTCCGATTGGCAGAACCTGACATTCGGGCACTCTGCCGGAAGTTTGACAGGGAGGAACAAATGTCCACGGACGCAGTGGACTGCATGGTGGATTGCTTGGGACCCTCTGAGAATTGCATACCTGCTGCTTATTGCCACTTTTCTGCAATCAGACATTGGTGCACTGCCTCAGCCTGGACAATGACAGTATTGACGGGCTCAAGTCATGATCCCATGATCAAAGCAGCTTTAGAAGCCCTCTATGCAGGAAAAGATGTGTCCAAATTACGCCCACTGATTTGAGAACTGCACTGTTATACAAGAAGGTCCTAAGTTGAAACTGATCAATAAACTGTTATACAGAGAAACAGTAGACAGAGGGACAAGTAGACAAACAACAACTAGTGCTGCCCACTGCCTTTCGAGACTCAGTACTGAGGTCCTTGCACAACCCATGGGGCACCTTGGTATAGACAGAACACTTGACTTGGTGAGATCCAGATTCTATTGGCCTAAAGATGGGGGCTGATGTGGAGCAACACATTCAGACTTGTAGTCACTGCTTACAGAGGAAAGCTTTGCCCAGAGGGCTGCCCCTTGTTAACATCACCACCAGTGCACCCATGGAGCTGGTCTGTATTATTTTTCTGAGTTTGGAGTCTGATCAAAGAAATATCAGTAATGTGCTGGTGGTCACTGACCATTTCACGAGATATGCCCAAGCTTTCCCCACCAAAGACCAGAAAGCATCCACTGTAGCCAAAGTAATTGTAGAAACTTTTTGTTCACTATGGGGCTCCACAAAGAATCCATTCTGATCAAGGGAGACTTTGAGTCGTCTGATCAAAGAGATGCTTTCTCTGTGGGGAGTGCGAAGTCCAGAACCACTCCTTACCACCCCAGGGGACCCACAGCCTGAGCGTTTCAACGCACTTTGCTAGATATGCTGGGCACCCTGCACCCAAAGGACAAGCCTAGATGGAGCCAACAAATTAGCACCCTGGTACATGCTTATAACTGCACCAAAGTGATGCCACTGGATTCTCCCCTACCGCCTGATGTTTGGAAGAGAAGCTCGACTACCAGTAGATGTGTGTTTGGGTCTCTCCTGATGGGGTTCAAGCTGACAACTATTTACAGTATGTGCAAAGTTAAAGGCCCAGCTAACTCATGCGTACCAACTGGCTCAAACCATGGCTGCCAAAAGAAATCTGGCCAACAAAGAAAGGTATGATAAAAGGTGAAAGCACAGGAACTCCAGGAGGGAGATCGGTGTTGCTAAGAAATCTGGGACTGCATGGCAAGCACAAGATTGCTGACAGATGGCACCATCTCCCTCACATTGTAGTGGGCAAACTAGATGATCTGCCAGTGTACAAAGTAAGGCCTGAGAATAATTCAAAAGATGTAAAACAATGCATAGAAATCATTTACTGCCCATTGGACAAATCTTAATTGAGTCTGAGTCCCTAGAAGATGCCCCCACTGGACCAGTGACTAGAGCTGCTGCTAAGAAAAGATCAAGAAAGTCTGCAACTACAGAAGCAAAGTTAAAGTGTTCCCCTCCACAAGTCCCAGTTGAGCATGACTGTCAGTCCATATCGGAAGAAAGTGAGAGTGACTTTGAATACTATCCTTCTTACGAACTGAGTCAATTGTTTCGGGCAATCCCTAGTCAATACTGGAGACAAAGCTGGGCCTTCTGGACTGTCTAAGCCCCAGCTTCATCCCTGGAGCCAATGCTCCCAGAAAGTGAAGTGCAAAGCATCAGATCAGATGAAATGGAATCTTTGTGCATGGTTGAACTGTTTGAGCTTTCAGGGAGGAAAATGATAGATTGGGGCAGACTGGTGATACCGAACAAGAAGAGTATTTTGAGTGCCCTGACAGTCCACTGCCAGTGTCCGAAAGCTCTCATGTGAGCCAAATGTTGTGGACTCAGAAACTGTAACTCCTGGAGCTGAAAGTGCCCCAAGTTCTAGCCTCTCTACCCCCATGGAGACTCCCCTGACAAGTGAGGACAATGCTGAAAATGAGGCTCAGAGTGCAGAGACTGTAACAGTTCCCCCTAGAAAGACTGGTCGAGCTGTAAAGCCTGTGGTGCACCTCAGTTATGATTCACTTGGGAGGCCTGTGGACTTGCCTCTCAATGTTGTCCATAAAGGAGTGTATGTCTCCCGAGCTCATTGCCCAAACTGAGCATCAGTGCTAACTCAAGTTACTTGTGTTGCCCTCTAAGTATGGTGCCCTTGCCCCATCCAGCCCCAAAGTAACTGATAAGGAAGGGCCCCCTCTCTTCAGGTTTCATGTACAAGAGGTAATAACTTGAGTTATGGTACAATGTGTATGTAATACTGTGTAAAGAGTGACGTACTGCAATGTTTCAGAAATGTGTTCTTGGTAAAATGATATATTGACTGATGATTACATGTGCGAGCCTAATGCAAATGTATATGGTTGCAGTTGAAACTTATGGTACTTGCTTGACGGACGTCAAGCTTTCCCAGACCAGGAAGGTGTAACCCCCTGCAAATGGGGTTCCCAAAAGACTTCAGGAGCTTGCTTGAATGCTCCAAGCCTGAATGGTGTTTGGCATTTAAGCCATTTATCAGTGAGTGTTTTAGAACCTCTGGTACTGTCTCTTTAAGAGCTGTCTGCTTGCAGACATAATTAGTTTGTATGGGGACTGTGTGTTTCTTTGATTGAGTACCACTCGAGCTGCTGCCAATTCACTTCATTTTTTGTAGTCACTAGGGTGCAAAGGAACCTATCTGAAAGATGTAACTGTTTGCCAGAAATTATTTAGAGTAATAATGAAATTACAGTTTGTCTAACCTGCTTTCTTTGCAGTCAGAACTGTGTCTGCTAGTTCCCCATTCTAGTTTTGAACTGCTGAACTGGACCAATCAGTGTGGGGTAAGCTAGCTCTAAAATGGTGCCTTGGACGAATCAGAACTTGGACTCATAATCTGAGCCAGCCACAAGAGGATTGTATGGGCAGTGACTCTGGGAGATGTAGTTTAGACTTCAGCACCTTTTGGACCAACAGCAGCAGTCTATTGTGAGTGACAGCCAATCCAGTCAAGAACTGGGAGGAACTCAAAGAGTGCCGGTTTTGTCGGTTGGAGTTTCAGTTGAGCTTTGGCAGTGAAGAAGGAAGAGCCCTGTGCTTTTCAGTGTGCAGTTTTAGTCAAAAACGTGTGTAAGGCCCAGAGTTCGGTCTGCAGCTTGTGTAACAGCTTGTTAGGACTGAATCCGTCCTGTGAAAGAATCAAAGGATCTCTGAAGAGTAGAAACCAGGCTCACCCTGTAGAAGACTGGAGAATTGTTGAATTACACTCGGTCTGTCAGGAACTGAATCTGCTGTGTGTTCTCCGGTATTGTGCAGTAATTGCGATCGGGATACAGATGCGCCTGCCTGGTATAGTGCTTTCTTTAATATGGATGTGTGAAGAGGTTTGTGTACCTCAAGTGAGCCCTGCTGACATTGAAGGACCCTATCTTATTTGGAGGTTGTGAGTACTAATTCAGGGTCGCTCCTGTTGAATTGCCACATTAAATCCAAATGGAATTACTGTACTGCTGACTGTTTAATTCTCCTTTCTCTGTGTGAAAGGGCCCTACCAGCTGCCACAGTTTGGACTAGCCACTAGGGCTTGGGTACCCAGGGACAGTAACTGATAGGGATGAGCCTGTGCACAGAGCCATAAATGAATTATTAGGTGATAGCTAATTAACCTGATTTCCCCTGTCCTTGTTATATCCCCCTAAATAAATCAGAGCTGCTTGTTTCAGCAAAGTTATACTGCCTGAGGTATTTGTCTATGTTAAAGTACTGTACTGTGATTGTTGCACTGTATCTCATTTCACAGGAGGTCCCAGTGCGGAACCAGACCTGGGGGTAAGTGTATACTGTGAAGGTAATTCTGATATATTGTGTGGGCCACTAGTGGGAAGAAAGGGGGGCTGCAGTGTCCCAGAGGGCTGTGACCAAGTTAGTTTAACTATTGCAAACCCTGACCTCTGGGTGGAGGCACCCGCCATTGGATCCAGGCCCCTCAACCTGTTAGTGGCAAATCAGGCAGGGGTAGTAGCCCCTGGGATAGCGCCATCTAGGGATTACACATGAATATCCGCAGTCTCCCAAGGAAGACTGCTGCACTCCAGTGTTGGATCTCTCAACACAAGCCCGACATTCTTGCAGTAGTGGAGACCTGGATCTCTCAATCGACTCTAGACTCTGCTGTCTCCCTTCCTGGCTTCACCCTCTTCAGAGAAGATTGTGTGGGTAAGCGTGGCGGCGGATGCGCAGTCTACCTAAGTAACTCCCTCCTTGGTCACGCACTACTGACCCCCAAGCTTGACCACAGGGCACAAGCCATCATACTAAAAATCACCCCCGACCCAGGCCGTGGCCCTCTGTACCTCACAACCGCCTATGTACCCCCACGTGTACAAAATCTAGCTGTCCGCTCCCTCACCGACTATATCTCTACCCTGCCACACAAGGCTGATCAGCTTGTCCTTGGAGACCTCAACATCAATTGACTTAGCTCCACTTCAGCACAAATTAAGGACAATTTCTCAGCCCTTGACCTATCCCAATTAGTGACTCGGCCCACTAGATTTAACCAATCAAGTGGGACCAGCTCCCTACTAGACACTGTGCTCTCAAACTGCCCACACAAAGTAAAGGCAGTAAGTGTCCTAGCCAACGCCCTTAGTGACCACTCACCTATTCTCTGCTTCTGGTCCTCCCCCACACGTACTCCTGCGTACAAAGCAACCCCCCGTCAATGCTTCCGCCCCGGGGGCCTTAACAAGCTAAAGCAGTACCTTGCCCAGGTCGACTGGTCCCCGATCTCCCTTACAACAAACATAGATACTGCCCTAGCCTTCCTCACCAGTGCCTTCTGTAAGGCCTGTGACATCTTTGCCCCTGTCACCAACACCCACCCCAAGAGACACACTGCTGCCTGGATTTCCCCCTTCCTGATCCAACAACTAAAGCAGCGTGATAACCTATGGCACATTGCTGTCGAGACCGGCAGGTCAGCAGACAGGCAAGCCTACAATGCAGCTCGCAGCCAGTGCACCTGGGCCATAAGACAAGCCAAAGCCAACTACTATCAAACCGCCTTAACCTCCTCCTGGGGCTCTGCCCGAGCCTTCTGGGATAACATTATGGAGTTAAACAGGAAGACCCGCTCCCCTCCTCCCTCGCAGATGGTTATTAATGGCGCAATTAATACTGACCTATCTCGTGTTGCTGACTGCCTCAACACAACTTTCTCTGACCTTAATGCAGTCCTCCCTGCCTCCTTCTTTGACCCCGTCCCTATGACCAACCTCCCAGCTGCTTCTCATCCGCCTTTTCTCTTCAGGGCTATCTCCCCAAGATGCTAAGCCACTCCTCCTAAAAACCCTCACCTCCCACAACCCGAGCTGTGACCCCCTTGACTCCAGGATACTCCACCTGACACTGGATGTCATGCTAGCCCCCCCTTACTGACCTACTTAATCGCTCCCTGTGCCTCGGCCAGTTCCCGAGTGCTTGGAAATAGGCTGAAATCACCCCCATCCATTAAAATGGAGACCGCACAATACCAAACAACTACAGACCTATCTCCATCCTCCCCCAAAAAAACTCTGGAGAAAATAGTATCCACACAACTCGTGGATTACCTATCCAACTACAATGTACTTTGCCCTGAGCAACATGGCTTCCACGCCGGTCATAGCACCACCACAGCCCTATTGGAATTTTCCCACCAAATACGCTCTGCACTTGATGTAGGGGAGATTGCTGGGGCAGTGTTCATTGACCTATCTAAGGCCTTCGACACTGTGAGTCACCCACTAATGATTGACACCCTCAGCCATCTGGGTCTCTCATCTGGCCCTCTGGCCTGGTTCTCCAGTTACCTTAGGGATAGATCCCAATGGGTTAAATTAAATGGAATCCTATTTACTGCTCTGCCTGTACGCTCCGGGGTCCCACAAGGCTCCATCCTGGGCCCTACATTGTTCAGTCTCTTTTTAAACACCCTTCCCAGCTCCTGTACAGGCAAACTGCTTCTTTATGCAGACGATGCAGTCCTAGTCGCCTCGCACCCCGACCCACTCACCCTCCAGAGCTCCCTACAACTCTCCTTCAGCCAAGCTGAAAAATGGTTCCTCAACCATCGCCTGGTTCTGAATCTCAAAAAGACAAAATCAGTGATCTTTGCACACAGACAGAGTAACTCCAAAAATGCTCCCCTTTGCATCATTCCCAACACCCTCCACCCCATTGAGCAGGTATCAACATACAAATACCTGGGCATCACCTTTGACTCGGCTCTCTCCTACCATGCCCATGTCAGTGCGTTGTCCTCTGCCATGAATGCCCAGATTGGACTCCTATACCGTCACAAAGACTGCCTCCCCGAGTTTGCCCTACGGCTGGCTATCTCTTCCTCCATCCTGTCTTTGGTTGACTACGGACTCCCCATCTGTGCAGCCGCTGACCCTACTGCTCTCACCAAAATACAGACCTCCATCAACAAAGCCTGCAGGCTCCTGACTGGTGCCCCCAGCAGAACTCACACATGCCAGCTCTACGCCACCTCAAACATACTCAATTTTGAAGAACGCCTGCAATACCACACCTGTATACTGGCAAAAAAGGCTCTACTTGGGTTATGCCCCACAGGAGTCGCCACACCCCTTCTACGGGCCTCCCACTCGATCGCCACTCGTAATACCAACAAAACCACCTTCCAGGTGCCTAGAGCCAGGACATCACTTGCACAAAGGTCCTTCCACCACGGAGCACCATCCTGGTACAACTCCCTCCCCATGCACATCACAAACATCCCCAAAATTGGCCCCTTCAAAACCGCCCTACGCAAACACCTCACGAGCACTCGCAGCTGTATTTGCCTGTCATAGGGCTATCCGAGAGTCCCTCTTACCCAACCTGTCCCTGTATGATTTGTTTTTATTTACCTACTCTTGAAATGCCTATTATATATGCTGTATGTGTCTCACCTGTGCTGTTCCCACTGTCTTGCTTCACAATTATATTGTCTCCCCTCCCTACGACGAGGTGCCTTTGTAAATGAGTCTCTGACTCAAAGGTTTGTAAATCCGATATATGAATAAATAAATAAATAAAATAAATAAATAAAGGGAAAACAGTCCTAAATTAACGGTTTAATTGCTTCCTTGCCGAGCTTTTTAAAGTTGCGGGGGAGGTCAACAGGAACAGGGAGACTCTAGCAGCTGACTCCCACAAGATAGAGAAGCCAGAAGTAAGGAGCAAGAAGGCAAGATGCTGACAGCAACACCTAAACCAGACATAGAGGGAAAGGCAGAAAGAAGTAAGGTAGTATAAATAGGAAATCTGGGGGGGAGGGAAAGAAACAGTGGAGCAAAGGCATGGGTAGAGTGCAGATAGGAAGCAGAACACAGAAGGCCATGGTTACAAATGCTTGCAGCCTGGGGAATAAAATCTGAGACCTGGAGACATTGTTAGTAGAGGCAGACTTGGACATAGCAGCAATAACAGAGACTTGGTACACTGCTAATCATGACTGGGACATTAATGTATCAGGCTATGCTCTATTCAGGAGGGATAGGGATAGGGGGAGTAAAAAAAAAAGGGTGGGTGACCATGTACGTCAGGGAGGATATCAAGACAGTGGAAGTACTGGGTAGACAAGGGAAGGCTGATGCACTCTGGGTCATCCTTGAGCCAGGTAGTGGCACAGCAGTCCACGCAAGGGTGATCTACAGGCCTCCAGCACAGGGGAAGGAGGTGGTAAGGAGCTAGGGGATCAGATTTATGAGATGGCAACAAAAGATGAGGCATTACTGCTGGATGATTTTAATATCCCAGATGTGGACTGGACCATCCCAGCAGCTGCTTCAACCAGGAGCTGCGACATCCTGGATTCCTACAGGGGGCAGGTCTCAGACAGCTATTGACTGATCCCACCAGAGACAGAGTGATTCTGGACCTAGTACTAACCAGTGAGGACAGAATCACAGATGTCCAGGTGGAAGGTCATCTGGGATCCAGTGACCACCACATAGTCAAATTTAGCATAGGGAAAAAGACACAGTCTAGCCACACAAAGGCAAAGGTCTTAGATTTTAGGAGGGTGGATTTTGCTAAAATGGGGAGTTCTATCAAAGAGGCCACGATGAGGACATAGATAGCAGGGGCAGTTGAGGAGTAGTGGGAACACCTGAAGGGAGCCATATGGTTCTCGAGAGAGGTGGCAGACAAGGTAAGGGCCAAAAGAGCGTGTTTCAGGAAATATAAGGCGACTCAAAGGGAGGAAGACAGGGAAGTGTACTTTAGGAATCTAGGAAGGCTGTAAGGAGCGCAAAGGCACAGACTGAGGAAAGATTAGTGCAGATGGTAAAAAATGGGGACAAGACATTTTATAGGTACATCAGTGAAAGAAGTAAAGCAGGGGGCAGGATTGTAAGGTTCAAAGGGGATACAAGGGAGTGTAAGGAGGGAGACCTGGAGAAGGCGGAAATACTGAAAAAATACTTCTGTTCAGTATTCAATAAAAAGTGGGAGGGTCAGGGACCACAGTTGGATAACAGACACTAAGGGGGGGGGTAACACAAGTCCATTCACAGTGGTGAGAATCCTGGTGGAGCTCACAAAACTGAAGGTGGACAAAGTAATGGGGTCAGATGGTATACACCCGAGGATATTAAGGGATCTGCGAAGAGAGCTAGCAGTGCCTCTGGCAGCCACGTTCGCTGAGCCACTCAACACAGGTGTGGTTCCAGAGGACTGGAAGAGTGCACATGTAGTCCCTCTACACAAAAGTAGTAAGGAGGAGGTAGGGAACTATAGACAAGTCAGCCTCCCCTCAGTAGTGGGGAAGATCATTGAGGCACTGCTTAAAGAAAGAATAGTGGCACACTTGGAATCCAACGGTGCCCAGGATCCAAGGCAACATGCTTTCACAGCAGAAAGGTCGTGTCAGATGAATCTGATAGATTTTTTGACTGGGTGACGAAGGAGGTAAATCAGGGATGGGGGGGGCAGTGGAGGTCGCCTACCTCGATTTCAGCAAGGCTTTTGACGCTGCCCCACATAAAAGGCTGGCTAGTCTGGGCATGGGGCTTAAAGTGGAAAACTGGGTTAGGAACTGGCTAATGGACAGGAAGCAGAGGGCGGTGGTAAATGGCATCCATTCCGGGCAGAGGAGGGTGACCAGTGGGGTACCTCGGGGATCAGTCCGGTTTAAGGTCTTCATTAGTGACGCTGCAGTAAGGCTGGAGGGAAAGATCTGCCTGTTTGCAGATTACACCAAGATCTGCAACAGGGTGGATACTCCAGACAGGGTGGAGAGAATGAGGAGGGACCTAGGGAAGCTTGAAAAATGGTAAGAAGTGTGGCAAATGAGGTTCAATTCAAAGAAGTGCAAAATAATGCACTTGGGATGAGGGAACCCTGGGGAGAACTACAGGACTGGGGGGGGGGAGTTGCTGACGATCACCAAGGAAGAAATGGGCCTAGTGGTTATCATTTCAGATGACCTAAAGGTGTCTAAGCAGAGTACAAAGGCTGCAGGGAGGGCCAGTGGCATGCTGTGGTGCATAGGCAGGGATATCAGTAACAGAAGGTGGGAGGTAGTTATGCCATTGTATAAAACCTAGAGTACTGTGTGCAGTTCTGGAGGCTGCGCCTTCAAAAGGACATTGATAGGGTGGAGGCAGTCCAGAGAATGGTGAATAAGATGGTACAGGGCTTGCACCGGAAGACATATGAGGAGAGATTAAAGGACTTCAGTATGTACTCGCTGGAGGAGAGGAGGGATCAGGGGGGCATGATAGAAACATTCAAGGACCTTAAGGGCATTAACATGGTGCAGGGGGGAGACATCTTCCAATATAGGAGTACAAGAACAAGGGGGCATGATATGAGGTTGGAAGGTGGCAGGCTGAGGGGAAATGTGAGGAAGTTTTTCTTCACAAAGAGGGTGGTGGATATATGGAATAGTCTGCCACAAGAGGTGGTAGGAGCGAGCACCATGGATAGATTTAAACATGCCTGGGACAGACACAGGGGAACCTTAGAGGTGGGAAGGAGGGGTGAGAAGCCATTGATCAGTTAGGGTCAGGGACCACAAACTAGTGTAGGGCTTACGGGCAGACTGGATGGGCCTGACGGTCCTTATCTGCTGACAGTTTCTGTGTTTCTATGACTCTGCACACACTTGAGGGACAGAGAACGTGGGGTGTTGATCTCCTTTTTTTCATCATTCTTACCAGCTTTAGGTAAGATCTTTGTACTTCCTATACCTCAGCCCCACACACTTTATAGACTGATTTTGAGACTGCCTTCTGACCACCTCCCCCTCTCAGAGTATGATATGAGGGGTTTGTTTGACTTTGCTGTATAGTTTCCATGGGCACAATTTATTTTTATTCCCTATCTCCCACCTCACAGACCTAGGGCATTTGATTACAATGGACAGTTTGTATCCTGAGGTCAGTGACTTTTATTGCCTTGAGGTGTGCTGCACCATACCTGACTCCCTGTATACTGTAAATGTCTCAGGAATGTATTATTTACTTATTATGTCTGAGATAGCGGGGGGGGGGGGGATTGATGTCTATTAATTTGTTTGAGTGGCAGTTGAAAGGTGTATTTCTGTAAGGTCACCATTGTGAATGAGTTTATACTCAATGGTTTCAACCTTGAACAAAAGGACAAGAACATACAATTGGCAGATCAGCCTCTTTTTGGTTTTGTTGTTCCGAACTGAGGTGGGGAGGAATGCTATATATGTTGCCTTGTGGGAGTGTCTAAACATTTTACAGCCTGGGCTGCATCACTGTCTATATCTTGGCACTGCCTATCATCACTGCTGGTTTCAGTGGAATAAGAGCTGCACCGCTGTGGCTCTAGGTAGTTTTCATTAGTTGTCCTTTGTACCTCCTTCCTACAAACTGACCGAAGCTTCAGTCGGAACCTGGATCAGGTGACTCTAGTAGTGGACAAAGATTATATTGTACAAAATACCGAGTGTGATTCACACCCTCTTACATCAATTGTGGCATGAAATGGGGGTGTTTGGGGTTGGTGGGGCTTCGGGAGGAGGCCGCATGGACCCAGTCTCCAAGGCTGGGGGTCCAGGATGCCTTTCTGCCGGGCTGCCTTCTCGGGGCTCTACTGACGCTTCTCCCTTATGGAATGGCTCATTCCCGTCAGTAAGAGGGCAATAGAGCTGTGGCACATGGGCGATACCCTAAGTGCTGTATAGCAGGGGCCCCCCTCTGGGGGGCTGATTTATTTATTTATTTTTTTTGCATGCAGCCTGGATGGCTGCCCAGATTCATGTACATGTGTGACATGCCATGATGTGCAGAATCCCTGTGGTTTCCTATGTCTGTAGTTTCACTACCTCTTTAGGACATCTGGGGGACCTTCCCGATAACTAAAAACAGTATCACTAGGAAACGCTTTTGTCTGAAGGAGAGGCACATTACAGTAGAATAGAGGGTATGATATAAACCTTTGGGGACACACTATTTTCTTTTCTGTCTTAATTCTTCATTGAGCAGAAGCAGGGGACGGGGGCCAAAGACAGAGTCAGCCCCTTTATGTTTTTAAGGGGGAGGGGAGGATGGCGAAAGAATGAGATGTCGGGTCTGTGGTGTATTTTTCCATTCCTTATTTTCATGTCGGACTGTCCTTGAAGTGGAGTAGCTTGAATAGTGGTCTTCTATTTCAGGAGCTGTGTTACCAATACTGAGCCTTTTCTGGCTGCTAGGAGTTTGTGGATGAAAGACACAGACAGTCACAAGGAATATCTGTGTATATTCCCCTGCATTTGAAGAGTTTTGTTATACTTCTGTTTTATTAGACTAGTTCAGTTGGCTCAGGTTTGGTTACTGTTTTTGTACTGGAGGGTATGATTGTACTTCATGCAGTGAGTCTCAGTTTGGGGGGCGGGGATGAGGATTCCTTAAAGAGCCCTGGCTTACTAGAGACACTCATATATTTTTCTCTATGGCTACACCGCTGCTTAAAATTCAGACATATAATGTCAGTGGGTTGACCCACACCATCAAGCAAAAGAAAATCCTTGCATACAGTCGACATCAGAAGGCTGGTAAATAAGTTGGGTAGCATGGGGGTGGGCAGTAAGGTGGTAACCTGGGTACGAAACTGGTTAGGGGATAGGAGTCAGAGTGTGGTGGTAAATGAAGTTCACTCTGAGGGGGGGGGAGAGTGACCAGCGGGGTACTGCAGGGGTCAGTAATGGGGCCAGTCCTCTTTAATGTCTCCATTAGTAACATAGCAGAGGAACTGGAAGGGAAGGTCCGCCTCTTTGTGAATGACACCAAGATCTGCAACAGGATGGACACTCTGATCCTTTAGGTCATCTGATATAATCACTCCCAGATCCCTTTCCTGTTTGGTGACAGTCAGCATCCCTCCCCACTGAGTACTCCTCTCCTGCGTTCCCGTGTCCCAGGTGCATAATTCTGCTCTTCTTGGCACTGAATCTCAGCTGCCATACTCGTATTTTTTAACTCATAAGCTACGGCAAGAACGTAGACAGGCACAAGGGCAGGAAAATCCCAGGCTGTCTTTTATCACACTGGTAAGGATGATTCAGCAAAAGGGAGCCATCTTCCTTATCTATCAGTTTATGGCACAAGACAGGGTAGCTGCAGCTTTGCACCTCAGTACAAAATGGCAGGCAGAAGCTAAATTTGAACTTACTCAGAAAGAGTGGAAACAGGTTTGGAAAGGAGCAATTCGTACATTATCATCCTCCCTCTGGCAGGAATTCTCCTGGAAAGTACGAACTAGATATTTCATAACTCCAGTTAGCACAGTGAAATGGGACCCAACCTCTACAGCTGCTTGTTGGATGCTTTTTGAGACCAATGTGGAACCCACAGCCACATCTTTTGGTCCTGTCCAAGTCTCGGACCATACTAGGAGGGGGTGAGTAAACTTTTCTAGGAAATCTTTGGCCTGGGCACACCAATAGAGTGCAGTAATCTGGTGTTGGGCTTGAAGCCAAGGTCTGAGAAGGGGAAAGAGACCATTTATATTTGGCATATTTGTGTGGCAGCAGCAGCAAAGGCCATGACATGTAAGTGGCTGTGGGCTGACCCCCTTGCTATCCAAAGACAGACGACCATCGTGAGTGAAATAGCGGATTTGTAACGATTAACATTTAAGGTACTGTACAAGACAGGGAGGAAAAATGTACTAATAGATTGACCAGATGGGAAATGGTGCAAATAGAAGTTGGGGCCCAAGATGGAGAAGAAGCAAAGGGCCCTGGCCCTGGCACTGGGGCAGATGCACTCCAGACAGAAGACAGTGCCATGGGATAGACTTAGTTTACTGTATAATGTTAGGTAACACAGCATTAAGGATTTGGGGATATCGTTTTTGCTGCAAGATACAGTAAATCATCTCCCCTTAAAATGTATCTGCTCCTGTTAGAATATGTGTAATAGTAATTGTAGGAACATGGATATGGTGTGCTATCCACACTTCTGGCGGAGTTCCTTTCCCCATTAAATCTGTCTGCAAGATCTTCAGCTGGCTCCTCCCACCTACTAGGGTGGTATCCTCTTCGGCACCGCCCCGTGATGTCAGATCTTCCTTTCTGCTGGAAGGATCATATTCCTTCCATTGCAGCTCCGCACTAGGTGTAGTCCCTAACTTTTCCAAAACATTTACATCTTCAAGTTTCAAGCCTTTTGACTTCACTACTTGTACTATGGAATTGGGTGACTCAAAATCCAGACCCGGTTTTAAGCTATGCTCTTACAGTCAAAAAATATCATGCATCGACCCACACACTACGTCCATCTACTACCTGGGTTCGCACCACGACCTGTAGGCTTGCGGTCTGTGCTGTACCCTTCATCACTCCACTTTGGAGGATCACTACACTCACCTCCTCCTGGGCTGTCTGGATGAACAGGACCCTCCCATTAAATCCAAGGATGCCCGTAATGCGGTTTCCACGGCTGTGGGCTCGGCTGAGCAACTTGCCGCTTTCGAATAGGCCACGGTCGAGGCCGCAGTGGGTGCTTCGTCCGTGTACATCCTGGTTCCAGTGGGCATGGGCACCTTGTTTACCAGGGCATTCCAAGACTTGTGTCAGTCCCTTGTGACTCTTGGGGAGGGCCCTTCCTGGGGGTCAACATCTTCTAAATGGGACTCCAAAAGTAAGAAGTCCGTCACAGGTCGTGGGACCATGAACTGTCTCAGGCCTCTGGTTCCTGCGCTTCTGCTAGCTCCATGGCTGTTAAACCATCAACTTTGGCCAACACTTCTGTCCAGACTGCTGGCTCCATGGAGTCCCTGTTGGACTTGCTGACCGAGACGCATACTGACCAGTCGGTCGAGATTTTTCTCACCCAGTCAACCCATTATCGCCGGACGAGGGAGAGGATTCCCTGTCCAGGACCCCAGTCCTGCCTGATCTCTCGCAGGGTGGGCCAGATCAGCACACTGAGCTGGACCCTTCTCTCCAGGAGTCTGACTTTTCAGGGGATCCCAGGCATCCTTCGCCCGTCCCTGCTTCCCCTCACCATCCAGATCACCGGTGGTCGAGGTCCCAGTCGAGGTCTCTTAGCTTGAGATTGAATATCTCCCTACGCGGCCATCAGTCCCACATTCGATATTCAGCTAAGAGATGCTGCTGGTACTCCTCTTCTTCCTCCTTGGAGGAGGATTGGCTCTGCCATATGATGCAGCACCATTATGAGGCATTCATGTGGCAACAGTTGCTTCTTGGCGCCGGCAACAGGCTGCTGTCTGTGCCTCAGCCTCCTCTGGTACTCTCGTGGCTAGCGCAACCCCACCTGAGCTGGCTCCACCCCAGCTAGGCCAGCACCGGCCTGTCCGCCCATTAGGGTGGAGCCCTGGCCACTGAAGCCCATGGAGGGGCCTCCTCCTACTAAGTCTGTGCACTCTGCCACTGGGCTTTCCCATTGACTGTCGATCACAGTGACTCAAACCAACAAATCTCTCTTTGTCAGTGGGGATACAGGGGCTCAGCTGGTGTTCAGGGAGTCTCAGACTCAGAGGATTCCTTGATGGATTCGCACTGGACCCCAGGCTTCGACCATGAGTCCAGGGAGGATCTTTCTGTGGAACAGAGGCCTACTTCCTTCATTGCCCTGCTCCGCTTGACCTCTGAATCTATGGGGATCCCACTGGAGCCTGTCCAAAAGTGGGCAGTGTAGCCCTTGACAGAGATACTCAACAGGGATGACTCCCCTGGAGTCCCCTTCCCTGTTGCGGTGGCCATTCTTGGCCCCCCCACTAAAACTGTGGCAGCATCATGCCTCCTGCTATATGCCTTTGGCCCATATGGTTCACAAATACATGGTCCCCACTGGGTCTCTGTCTGGCTTTGGCCAAAGGGTTGATTGCCGATTCAGTCTTTTGGTGCATGGGTAATGTCAGGGACATCAACAAACCTCCCAACAAGGATTCTAAGAAATTGGACCATGCAGCCAAGAAGGTCTATGCAGCCTTGTTACTCGGCCTTCGGCAGGCTAGTTCGGCCATTATGATGGCCAACTTTGCCCACGCCTTATTGGGTACCCTGGATCAGGTTATCCCTTGGCTTCTGGCTGACTTGCAGCTGCCGGTCAAGTTGGTCAATGATCAAGGCTGCAGTGTTGCTAAACAGCAGCTCCAAATGGCCCTGGGCATTGATGACTCATGTGTCAGGTCAGTGGCCTTAGGAGTGGCTATGCGCAGCAGGGCGTGGCTATGGATTTTGACTTTTACAGCTGATACCCAGCAAAACAAAAATGGCTTAAGCCCCCCTTTTGGGCACAGACTTGTTCGGCCCCAGCATAGATGGCTATCTCACCCGCATTGAGTAGTCCTGCACCACCCTGGACTCTGTCACATCTGCGCAGAAGGATGTTAAGGGCCAGAAAACTAAGAAAAAGCCTTTCAGTTTTGGCCCTACTCTGACCCTGTGGCCAGAGCACCTCAGCCACCTGAGGGGCACCAGCAGGCCTGGTGACCTCGCCCAAAGCAAATCTCTTCCACTGCCAAGAAGTCCAGAGGGCAAGGGTCTACTGCTTCCTCAGCTAGCCCTGCCGCTGCTTCCAAGCCTGAACAGTGATGGGTTGGGGGTGCCTTCTTCCCACTCGTTCTGTTCTCCCTGGGACTTCCTGTGGTGGGCTGGCTCCACCACTTTGCTTCCGCCTGGTCCCTTATTACCTCAGACAGATGGGTGCTTGAGGTGGTTGGCTGGGGTCTGCCTCTAAAGTTTGAGGCTCTCCTGCCCAATTGAGCCCCTGCCCCATGGGAGGACGTGGTGTTCATAGACATGTTCTCCACCCTTTGGGAAGACATCGCCCAGCTCCTGCAGAAGGAGGCAGTTGTTTGTTTCCAGGACCCTACGGCCAGTCTGGGGTTTGTCTCTAGATATTTTCTGGTTCCAAAGCAGATAGGGGTGTGGATCTGTACAACCTCAACAATTTCTTCAGTTGCGCAAATTCCGGATGGTCACTGTGAATCAGATCATTCCATCCCTGGAGCAGGACATGTGAAGTTGCTCCTTGGACCTTCAGGATGCCTTCTTTCATGTCCCAATCCATCCGTCCCACTGGTGGTTCCTGTGGTTTCGCTCAGAGGGGATTCTGTATGAGTTCCAGGCCATGCCCTTTGCCTGTCCTCAGGGTCTTCACGAAGAGCATTGCAGTGGTGGCAGCATTCCTGCAGTGCCAAAGAATCCAAATGTACCCATACCTGGATGACTGGCTCATCTCCAGTTGTTCCAGAGCGAAGGTCGAGTGGCCCAGGGATCTGGCCCTCCAGACCTGCTCAGCCATCGGCCTCCTTGTCAGTGATGCCAAGTTGCAACTTAGTCCTTGGCAGGTGATTCAGTTCATCTGGGCAGAGCTAGACTCCTGGCAGACAGGGCGGATGATCTTACCTCCCTTGCCCAGTCATTTTGGGTTGGGCAGTTACACTCTGCCTGGGACTTCCTGCACCTCCTGGGATACATGGGGATTTCATCAGCGTGGTGCATTGGGCCTGCTGAAGAATGCACTCCCAGCAGTGGGGGCTGGCCTGGCAGTGGTCTGAACTCTGCGGTCACCTCAACCAGCCAGTCACGGTGACACAGCAGTTGTGGGATGCCATCCAGTGATGACTAGTCCAAGACCATCTCCAGGAAGAAGTCCCATTTGTCTCCCTGGAACCAATGGTCACTCTGATGATGGACACATCTCTGCTGGGCTGGTATGCCCAACTGGGGGACCAGAGAGTCCATGGGCTCTGGACCCCTGAGGAGTCCTGATGTCACATCAGCCTGCTGGAGCTCCATGCAGTGCATCTTGCTCTGATGGCATTTGCTCCACATGTTCGTGATCAGATCGTCCAGGTTAAGATGGACAACATGGTGACCATGTACTGCCTCAACAAGCAGAGCGGGGTGCATTCCCTCCCATTGTGCCAGGAAGCTCTCCATATCTGGACCCTCGTTCACCACCTGAACGCCGACCTTCTTGTGATTCGTTTGACCGGTGTGTCCAACCAGCTGGCAGATATCCTCAGCTGAGTAGATGAGACATCTCATGACTGGTCCTTCACCAGGAGATAGTTGACCATCTGTTCTCCCAGTGGGGCACTCCCCAGGTCAGCCTGTTTGCCTCCCAGGAGAACGCGAAGCTGAGGCTGTTTTGTGCCCACCCCTGTCAGTCCAGGACACTGCTGAGGGATGCCTTTGCAAGTCCCTGCACTCCGGGCCTCATCAACACCTTCCCTCCCTTTCCCCTCATCCACAGGGTGCTGATCAAGGTGCGGGGGGGACAAGGCTCGGATGATCCTGGTGGCTCTGAACTGGCCGTGCCAGTTCTGGTACCTCAATCTCCTCAGCCTCAGCAGCAGGCTTCCATGGCGTCTGCCTCTCCACCCGGACCTGCTCTCAGGGGAAGGGCCTCCATCTGGACCTTCAGTCCCTTCACCTGACAGCCTAGTTCCTGAACGGCTAGAATTCGAGGCTTTGGGTCTCTCTGATGAGGTCCCCCATGTTGTCGAGGCCTCTTGGAAGGAGTCAACCTGCCAGTGCTACACCTTCAAATGAAAGAGATTTTCCATTTGGTGTCAGGGCAAGGAGCTAGACCCCTTGTCCTGCCTGGTGGTGAGTATTCTGGGCTACCTGTGGTCCCTCTCTGTCAGGCCTCTGGTCAGCGACCCTCAAGATGCATCTGGCAGCCATTTCTGCATACCAGCTGCATGCTGGTATGCCGATGGTGGCACAGAAAAAGGTGATTGGGTGCTTTTTCAAAGGCTTTGACCACTTGTCCCTGTTGGTGCGTGAGCCACCACCACCTTGGGACTTGCTGCTGGTGTTGGCAGTGCTCATGGGCAAACCATTTGAACCAGTGCACAGGTGTGACATCCCGAACCTGTTGTGGTAGACTGCCTTTTTGGTGGCAGTCACCTCTGCCAGAAGGATCAGTGAGCTCCAGGCATGCTCAGTGGAGTCTCCTTATTTAGTCTTCCACAAGGACAAGGTTGTCCTAGGTTTAGTAGGTAGAAAAGACAAAAGTAGGCAAATTGCCAATCGGGATTGTCTCCCACTCTCAGTGGGTAAATTATACTAAGGACTGATTGGATTTGAAGCAATAGCTTGGTTTTAAATCCCAGGAAGGTTGTTTGGTTAACTGTCTCTTTGGGCAAATGATTCCAAGCTCTTGTTGACCTAATAATGAAGTAGTGATTTCTCCTGTTGGTATTTACCCTTGGCAGAAAAAGCTGCTTATCGTGAGACCTTAGGTTAGGTATTCTAGTGCAGAACTTCAACCAACACTGCAACATTAATTCTGGGGAGTGGAGGATTTTTAAATAACAGTAGTAGATCACTCCTTAATCTTCTACTTTGCAGATCGAATAATCCAGTCTTTCCTAAGTCTATCATTGTAGGTTTTATTTTTTAACCAGGGAACCATTTTGGATACCCTCCTCTGTACTGTATTCACCAATTCCACATCCCACTTCAAGTACGGGCTTCAAAATGGAGATGCATAATCCAAATATGGTCAAACATAAGTTCAATACAAAGGAATCCGGTGTTGCTCGTTTCTAGAAACAGAGGTGCATCTGATCATTTTGCAGTGGTCAGAAGACGATAAACTATCATTAACAATATCTCCCAAGCCCCTTTCCTTGTTGATTGACTGAATCTGGATACTATTTAGTAAGTGCACAAAGGATTATTCCTTCCAAAGTGCAAAACATAACATTTTCCATGATTGAAAAACATCATATTTTTTTCTGCCCAGTGTTCGGTTGAACCAGGGTCCCTAGTCATGGTTTCATATTTTTCAAAGGTGTCCACCTCTCCACCCAACTTGATGTCATCGGTGAATTTTGAAATAAAATTCCCCGAACTAGTGGGAATATCACTAATAAAAATGCTAAACAGAGTTGGACACAGGACTGAGCCCTGGGGCACCCCACTATTTACACTTCCTTTCCTTGATAGATGGCCATTGACTTGTACGCATGGTGTTTTTAGTAGTAACCAGCTTTCCACCCATCTGGCTTGGCTTAAACTGAAACCCATACTATTTAATTTTTCAACCAAAATGCCATGGGGAACGGTGTCAAATGCTTTTTTTTTTTTTTTAAATCTAGCAGAACCACGTCCACTGCAATGCCCAAATCAAGACATTGACTCACTCTATTATAGGATACCAAGTTAGTAGTACAAGAAAAAACCTGTTTGAATCCATGTAGGCTCACGTCGGTTAACCACAGTGTTCATAATTCAGCTTCAAGAAGATTTTTGTAAGTTTTTTCATAATTTTACTACAGAGGGAGGTGAGGCTAATGGGCCCGTAGTTTCCAACAGTACTCTTATTCCCTTTTTAGGGCTGCAGTAGGTGTAGCCCTGCAGACCTTTTGCTACAGAAAAAGGACTCGGCACATTCCTTCCAACCGAACATGTTGGAAATGGAGCACAGTTACCTCCACGTCTGTGGTGTCCCAGTAGCACTCCACTCCTTGTCTCCAGGGACACTGCATTATTTTTGTGAAACACAGCGCTGTCCTGATTGGGACACTGGGGGATTGGGCACCCCCCCCCGTGTCACTCTTATGTTTCTTGGGGGGGGGTTGGGGTAGTGGGTGCTGAGAGGGACGGTCGGATGGGGGGGATATCTATAATTTAAAAGAAAACAAAAATTGGCAGCCATGGCACGCTTCGCTGTTTCCAAGAAGGCCACCACAGTTTGCTATGTCTGAGTGACTACTAGCACATGCACAGTAGCCTGTGGCAGCCATCTTGGAAGTGGCAGAGTGTGCTATGACCACCTAGTCTTGTCTTGTCCATCTTTTGTAAAGTGATCTGTTTCCATCCTATTCTGTGCTTCAGGTTCGGTTACAGCATTTGATATACTTTTATCTGTCCTCCGCTCCAACCTGAAGTTCCTCCTGAAAGTTGTGTCAGAGTTCCATCTTAACTAGGTGATTAACCTCCCGGTGTTCTTCACCAATCCAGCCTTGATCGCCGAAAACTGGCTCCATTTGTTGGACCCGAGGCAAGCGCTCGCTTATTACAGAGAGCGCACAGCTGGAGTTTGGGGAGAGGTTCACCAGCTGTTTGTCATCTACGCTGAAGTCGCACCTGGCAGACCAGCAGCTAAGTGGACAGTTGGCAGCAGGATACTCTCCTGCATTGACCTCTGCTGTAGGTTAGCTGGTAGGGAGCCTCCTGCTGGGCTTAGGGCTCATTCCACCAGACATACCGCTGCCTCGGTGGCTGCTTCCAGGGACGTCCCTATCCAGGAGATCTGCAGGGCTGCTACCTAGATGTTAGCACACCCCTTCATGTCCCATTACCACATCGACCTTGAGTTATGCTAGGACACTGGTTTTGGGGCCTTGGTTCTCCAGTCTCTTTTCCCTAGATAGGGGGTGTGCACCTTGCTTCCTCCCAGAGAACTGCTAGGAGTCTGCTAGAAGTGTGGATAATACACATATCCACGTCCCTACAAATGAGGGTTACTCACCTGTAAGCATAGTTGTAGGAATGGTATATGGTGTACATCCACACAACCCACCCAACCTCCCCAGGCAAGTGGCACACCAGTCTTGCTTCCAGCATGTAAGATCTGATGTCACAGGGTGGTACGGAGGAGGATACCACCTGGGTGGGTGGGAGGAGCCAGCTTGAAGATCTTCAGGACAGATGTAAAGGGGAAAGGAATTCTGCCAGAAGTGTGGATGTACGTGTTATACCACTCCTGCAACTACAGTTACAGGTGAGTAACCCTCATCTACTCCCTATCTCACTCACTTATGAAGTATGCACAAGGTATCTGATTGCCTTCATATCTCCAAAGTTCTGTTTTTTGGAGGTTTAGGTTTTTTATTACTTGAAAATATAAAAAGGATGTACTGTCAGTCTATGTATACAATCCAGACGGTTTGTTTAAAACAATGTACCTTGCACCAGTTGCAATTATAGTATTAGCTTGTCTGTTTTGTCGTTGCTGCACATGTTCAATAAAGTAAGTAAAAAAAAAAAAAAATACATGACCTTCAGAAAAACAACTTGGACCCACTGATAACATTAATATGGCAAGAGTTACAGATGTGGAAAACCCTCCCCCTTACACCATTGGGTAGGGTGAATGTTATTAAAATGAATGTTTCGCTGTGAGTAGCATACCCCTTAATAGTGCTAAATGTACTTCCACTGAAATGGTTCAGACATATTCATAGAATGGAAGAGGATTTTCTGTGGCTGGGGAAAATTTGCCAGGAGGACATACTTTAAATTCACAAATCCCAAACAAGTGGGAGGCCTTCGACTCTCTAATTTTTTCTGCACTATTTGGTGCTTCATGGTTGCAAATACTTACAATGGGGTAAGCCTTCTTTAACAAGGGAAATTGGAGGATATGAGCCACAGTTGGTTCATATTGAAAGGGACATATATAAAATGAATGCAGTAGACACTAGGGGTCTTTTCTACATATCAGCAGCTAGAATACCCAGAGGACTAAAAGGAACCCCAGACTATTGGTTGGTCAGAGCACATTATCAGATGTGTAACCACTTGCAAGTAACCTTAATTAGAGATACTACACAGGGCTGTACTGTATAATCCTTATCGCTCCAAGGGCCAGGCACTATATTTTCAAAGAAAAGTCTTTACAAGTTTTTTTCAAATTTTCATCATGCTTTCATTGTGCCAACCAATTATCTCGCCAACATGCTTAAAGTAGCCATGAATTTTAAACTGTTACTCAAGAGTTGATGGTACTGTTGCCCACCCCCCAACGTAAACAAATGAAAAGATTTGCTGTCCCATGGCACAAACTCAGTCCCCCCATTTCAGTGAACAATGTGTAGTAAGACAACAATCCTAGTAGATTCAAAACATTTAGTTTTTTTTCTTAATTTAATGTCCTTCTATACCCAGGCCTTGGGAAGGGACCAAGCCTAAGGAATCCGGCCTCTGCCAAAAGCCCCCCAGTCTGCTAGACACACTTAAATTAACTGTTAAACTATGTACTCTTCATGTACCTTCTCTAGGGTGATGTGCACATCCCCCCATGATATGAACACGTATTTGAATGTGAGGTACTTGTTTTCCTGGTATAAGGTGGGTGCTACTCTGAAGAGTATGCCACCATATACTCCTAGACACAGGGGGTGCCTAACCCTTACAAGTACTTACGCTACTTCAAGACCTCAACATAGACATGGGCCAGGCTTATTTGGTCCTGGGCCCTAAACCAGCAGAGCCAAATGTATGGCTGTGTCCTCTTTAAAGAACTGATCCTCCACATTACATTGCAACAGAAGGAATTAAAAGACCAAACAAGTAGTCAACCATGATTGCACTGCTGTGGTGCAAGAGAAACCAGAATTGATGTGGAAGTCATAAAGCAGCTATGGGAAAAGAAACAGAAGGCACAGATAGGCTTTCTTCAAAAACATAACATACAGATACCATCACTGGAGAAATACATTTTTTTAACAGAAACTCCTTAGCACAGCATGGACAGTAGCCAGTGGGTCATGATCCAATGGGACAGCAGTGGTGCAAAATACAACATTATGCAAGTGTAAGGGCAGAGACCCCCCCCCCGTGTCTAGGGGTATATGTGGGCAGCCCTGGGAGCTCTGCAAAATATGGGACATATTCCCTCATGGAGCTGTCAAATGGGATAATTCTTGATGTGCAGTTGGTTCAGGTATCTTATGTTTCCGCGTATTTTTATTTATTTTATTTTTTTAATGAAATGTTTCACCAGGAGGGCACACTGAACAAGTTGCTCATCTCACGGTGCGACCTGGGGGAAGGGGGTTACATAGGGTTGTGAAGGATGATCATTTACAATAGTATGTGGGTAGTACAAACAATACAACGTTGTAAGATTGTGCAACAGTTGGAACACAAGGTATTGTACAATAAACAGTAGTGGAACATTGGGTAAATTACAATACATGTCCAAAATAATACAAAAGAACATATAAACGTACAAAACAGTAATAATGCGATAGAACCATTTATAGTGCATGAGTGTACCAGGAGCCAGGCTCGAGGTAGTACGCAAGTGCTGTTGGAGTAAAAAGGATGGGGTTAGGTTGTACACACTGGTGACCCAGAAGGGCAGGTGGAGAAGACAGGGGGAGATGCAAGAACTGAATATGAGGAGAAGGGGTAGCCATTTCCTGATTTCCCCCTTTAGGAGGTTGAGAACCCTGCTGGGGAGGTCATGGTAGGAAGGCAGAAGCTGCGGATAGGTATTAAGGAGGGTTAAGCAACGTATGGAGTAAGCAATGTTGACATAACAGTAATAAAGTATAGAAAATACAAAATCACACATGCCCCCACAATGCAAAGCATCATGGGCTGCATATGCAAATCACCACAGAATGTTATGCTGGTCCAACTTTAAGCAGAATTGCATGGTGCCGGAAGCCCTCTCACACAGTTTGCAAAGGGTGCTAACAGAAAACATAGACATGTGTTTCATCCTACCAGGACTCATCAGTATGCCTCGTCTGTTTGACATCCTAGTGGAATGGACCAGCTACCCCTAAGGCAGTGTGCCTGGGATATATTGTGGTGAACCCATTAAAATAAAAAAATATTTAAAAGACAAAGAACCTCTGTGCGTAAACACTGAGGCAAGGGTTACCCCAAAGGGCATTTGGCTGGGAAGCCAAGTTTCAAGAAAATACAAAATCACACATGCCCCCACAATGCAAAGCATCATGGGCTGCATATGCAAATCACCACAGAATGTTATGGTATAGTATGTGTTTAGAAATTTTGGTTGTGTGTTTTTAAAAATGTTGATCATACTGTGTTTTAAATCTGTTGATTATACTACGTAAAACACTATGACCTATGTGGAATAGCATTTCAGCAATAAGATTTGGTTTGGTTTACCACCACGGGTCAGAGGCAATGGGGATCAGAAGCACCTTAACACATACATTGGGGGCACCATTAATGTGAAACCACACACAAACGCCAGTGTCCATACCAGGAGATGGAATCAAGCAGGTTGCATATTTGTTAAACTGCCTAATCCCTCCCGAGCCTCTGAATGTCAGATTTGCCTAGTCAACTGGAATAATAGGGGTCTGCAGTCTGCAGTGGGAACCTTAACATTATGATGCCCCCCCCAATTAAACTACCTCAGAGTCCCTCTCAACCCCCTGCTTCTTAATTTCACTGAGTCAAAGCTCTTTTCTTGGTGTGACCTGGAGAGAATTAAGCACAGGGAGTATGCAAGCGATAGCTGAGGATTCGGATTCAAACCTGGATCTGCTGGCTTACAGCTCTGTGTGCTTACCACCAAGCTATACTGCTTCAGTACGGGATAATAAACTCGTAATAAACACAGGGACAGATTAAGGGACCCTTAAGGTCCCACTAGATCCAGGCACAGGGAAAATGTGTAGGTGTTTGAAACCATCAAATACTTATTCATATATTTATTTATAAACACGTGACTTTGACAGAATCATAAATTCTGATCATTTGAATTTTGAACCCCTTCACGTTCATGAAGACTACAGTAGAAAGAGGTTTGGATATTATAGTAAGCAAGTAAAAGACATCTCCTATCTGTCTTTTTTCCATTAAGGATTTTATTAGTTTTTAGTAAAACAATATACAACAAGGTGAGCACATGAATGAAAACATGTTATAACTTTAGAAAAAGAAAGAAAAAATCTTTTACATAAATAACTATTATATCTGACACTTAAAATACATTCTAAAATAACATTGTTAATAAAATTAAATACTTTAAAATTTGATAAGTTAACATTTGATCATGAAGTATCAAGATAACTAAGAAAGGGCGCACAAGCTTTCTCAAAAAGATCTTTTTTATCTACAATCTGGTGCGCTAATCTTTCATTATTGATGACTTCACTTATTCTAGATGTCCATTCCACATTGGAGGGAGGGGTAGGAGATTTCCAATGTGAGAATAGAATCCTTTTAAGCGTTAAAGCAGCTGACCATACTACAGAATTTTGATGTCTGTTCAGACTCCCACCACTGTCACTAATCCACAAAATAAGAAATTTAGGATGCAACTGTACTATTTTTGTCTATTGTATGCTTTTGTGTCTCTTATCTGTAATTAATTCCGGGTCGCCCCTGAAAAAGGGACTTTGTTGTCTCAGTGGGCCTACCCGGTCAACAAATTTCAATAAATAAATAAATAAAAGGGATCATTGTTCCCAGTGCACATTCACAGACTTTCTGTACCTTGCCCCAAATTTCCATGATGGAAGGGTCAAAATCCAGCCTGAATAAAGCTGCATAACAATGAAATGGTCAAAGTGAATGGAAAAGCTAGCCTGTAATGTAGAGGGAGAGAGAGCAGCTTCTCCATGAAATGTCTGTAATGGAAATCCAATCCATCCATCAGGTTCCTCTCAGATCAATAAGGAAAGGACCTTTTCACATTTGTGCGGTGACGCGGACCGTCTCTGGAAAATGGTATTGTCTCCTACATCTCTTACATCCTCCGAATTTGAACCAACTAGAATTACAAAAACAAAATCAGAGAAAAAGACAGGGTATTAGGAAGCAACAATAACTCACTGACTGCCCAGTGCTGCCGCAGTCCCACAAGGGTATGTTTTTTGGTGCTGTTGGTGTGGTGGGTACGCTCTCTCAGAAGACCATTTCTCGGTATGCTCAGCTGCGAACACCGCCTTTGTTTGGGAGTTTGACTTCACTCACTCGGTTGGTCTGTCTCCAGCTCTGCTGCCAGCTGCTGCTACTGAAATCCAGTGGCTGGGGGTTCCAAGTTGGGTGTCCTTCTGTTCTCTCCTGTGTCATGACTCACCGACAGCAAATTCCCGCTGCTGCTTCTAACTCACTTCCTGGATTGCTCAGTGATCGGCTCTGCTCTGTGCTTCCAAGTCCAGCATCGTTATTCATGGTCTCCGGCTCCAGATGTCTATTCTGAAAGAAAGTGGTGCAATGAGGGACGTGCAGGCGATTTAAACCTCCTGCTGGCTGACTTGTTCCACAGAAAACTTCTAAGCAGCAGAGAGGTAACCTCCCCTTTCTTCAGGCACCAATAACGCTGTGCTAAAGCCTGCTGTTACCAATACACATCTTCCTCTCGGTGGATCAGGTTATGTTTAAACAGCATTATAGAACAAAGGAACCACTGCATGGTTCATGGCGACTGCTGCCGCCCCCACCGGTGCTGATTGGGCTCACGGAACTTAAGTTAGTTCTGTGCTAAAAAAAACTTCTGCTTAGTAAGTTTTTTGTAACATTTTGTTCTAAATTCTTGTCCCCTCTAATTTTATAGTACGCTCAGTCATACTGAGCATATGCCTGTCGACATCCTTGCTTCCCTTGCATCTTGCCACTTGCTCTTCTGTCCAGCCTTGTCATCTACCAGCACAGAATTCAGGCAATCTGCTCCAGAGCTTGCCCCCTCTGGCAGGGCACCATAGGGCTAACCCAGGGTGGAATACACACTTACTGGCAGAGGAGGAGAGGCACGCAGCAGTGGGGGATCAGAGCAGCATGGGAAACCAGCCACCATAACAGCTAGTCAGGGGATTTGCCCTGAAGTTAGCCCCTCCCACCTTCCCTGTGATGCTGTGTGTTTATTGCGTGGTTTTGCCTGGCATATGGGGGGTATCTGGTATCACATGGTCAGTGCTCCCCACGATCCAGAGTGTGTGCTGTTGAGCAAGCTGTCTCAACCCTCCCACCCCAGGGTGTGTGTACACACTGTCTTCACAGTGTGCCAGAGACCACACCAGCCTGGAGTGAGGGAGCTGGGATTAAGAATTGATCCCGGGGCTCTCCTCATGGCAGTGTAGCACATTACCAGCCTGTGCCACGATGCCGCCCATGTTCATCTTTCTGACATTAACTACCATAACATCACACAGCGGTAGGGGGTGATCATTCCAGTGAGGGAGATGAACCACTTTTACCAAGCGAAACCCAATATTCAAATAAAAAACCGAAAACATAAAAAAAAAAAAAAAACACAGAAAAACTACTCCGTGCTCTATACTTTCGTAATATCAATAAAGCAACCTCAGCTTGCGTGGTTATCATGAAACCATCATGCGTGATGGGGAGTTGGGTTGCGAGTAAACTGTGCTCCACATAGTCATCTCCCCCCTCCTGTGGTGTGGAATATCATGATAAGCACCTCCATTTTATCTTCTTACAATCTAGCTTAAAGATGCTTTACCCCACGTCTTGTCTAAGTTTTGGTTTCCCTAATCATGTGATCATTTGCTTCTTCTAGTATAACTAATCCTATGTATTTGGAAAAAAGTTAAAAAATTTAGTAACATGGGAAGCAATTGCCACAAGAGAATTATGTATTTATTCATTGAAAAGTTTCACCAGAAACGTACACTGAGCAATCGAAATTGCTCATCTCACGGTACATCCTGTGGGAGGGGGGGTACATGTGGGGAAAGGATACATACACATAACGGGTACAAAATACATATATGAATGCTGGATATATAATATTGATAAAATAGGTTACAGAGCCAATACAACAGTTAATCACACATATGTAAAACAGTTAAAATTAAGGTACAGTAAGTCGATACAATAAATTTGTCACAGATACAGTCAAAGAGAGCAAGGGACTGTACAATCGGTCAGTCATAAGAGTTAATACATAAGGAGCTGTTAAATGCTTTGGAGTTGTTGACTGGGTGGTGGTGGGATACAGAATAGGGATGGCGGGGTTATGTACAGGTGCAGGTAGTGGAGTAGAAGTTAAGTAGGGTGGATGAAATGGATGCAGGGGATGAGGAATGGCGAATTTGGGCGGGAAGCATATTCCAGATTTTAGGGAGGTGGTGCGAGAACCCAGATTGACCTATGGATTATCCAGCTTGACAGAAGAATGTGATTTGTACAAAAAAAAAATGGAAACTAAAAATAATGTTTATTCTTAAGCAGGGCAACCACTAATACAACCATTTCCAAAAATAAGTTATGCTATTGTATAATACTTGAAATTGTATTTTGACAGCTGTAACCTTTGAACTGCTAAGTTAAAAATGTAAGTTTTTTGGGTTAAATGAAAGCTTGGCATCTGATCAACATGAATAGATGAGCACTGGGGGGGGGGGGTTACACACAAGGCCATTAACAGAGAAGAGAGCCCTGATGGGACTTGCACAACTAAAAGTGGACAAGGCTATGGGGCCAGACAGGGTACACCCAAGGGTATTGAGGGAGTTCAGGGAGCTACTGGCTGAACCTCGGACAGCCCTATTCAACAACTGAACTGGAAAAAGGAGTGGTTCCAGAGGACTAGAGGAGGGCAGATGTAATCCTACTTTATAAAAGCAATAGCAGAGAGGAGACTGCCAATTACAGGCCGGTCAGTCTGACATCAGTGGTGGGGAAGTTAATGGAGTCGCTGCCAAGGAAAATATTTTGGCGTATCTTGAATCCAGTGGGTTACAGGGCCCAAGGCAGCATGGATTTTCAGGGAAGAGGTCATGTCAGACAAATCTGATAAATTTCTTTGACTGGGTGACCAAGGATAAAGATCAGGGTGAGGTGGTAGACTTAGACTTTAGTAAGGCAGTCAACACTGTACCACATAGGTGACTCATAAAGAAATTGGGAAGTTTAGGGGTGGATCCTAAGATAGTAAAGTGGGTAAGAAATTGGTTAATGGATAGGCAACAAAGGGTGGTGGTGAACAGAGTTCACTCCAGGAAGGGGAGGGTGACCAGCAGGGTGCCTCAGGGCTCAGTTCTGGGACCATTCCTCTGTAATGTCTTTATAAGTGACATTGCAGATGAACTGGAAGTGACGGTATGGTTCTTTGCAGATGAAACTAAAATCTGCAGTAGGGTAGACACTCCAGAGTGGTTGGAAAGAATGAGCAGGGATCTGAGAAAACTCGAGGAGTGGTCAAGGGCATGGCAGCTGGGTTTCAGTGCAAAAAAGTGCAAAATCATGCACCGAGGGCACAGAAACCCAACAGTGGAGCACACAGTGGTAGAAGAGGTATCGGTGGTCACCAAACAAGAAAAAGACATGGGGTAATCATTTCTGATGACCTCAAGGTGGTGAGATAGTACAATAAGGCAGTGGGTAGGGCTAGTGAGGTGCTGGTGTGCATAGGGAGGGTTATTGCTAGCAGAAGGAGGGAAGTGTTTTTGTCACTGTATAGATTACTGGTGAGACCAAAGCTGGAATTCTGTGTCCAGTTCTGGAGACTGCATCTCAGGAAGGACATAGACAGGATGAAGGCTGTCCAGAGGAGGACAACTAAAATGGCACAGGGGCTACATCAGAAGCCCTACGAGGAGAGAATAAAGGACCTGAATATGTACACCCTGGAAGAGAGAAGGGAGAGGGGGGACATGATAGAGACCTATAAATAACTTAAGGGGTTAAATAAGGTACAGGAGGGGAGTAATTAGAGGAAAAGATGCACAAAAACAAGTGAAGCTGGAAGAGGGAAATTTGAGAGATGCGATGAAGTAATTCTCTGCATGAGTGGTGGATACCTGGAATAGTCTTCCAGTGGAGGTGGTGAGGGCAAAAACAGTGGTGGGCTTCAAGCATGCATGGGATAGGCACAAGGGAATTTTAGTTGGGAAGCAAGGGTGGGGGGGCTGGAGATCAAGTAGAGTCTGCAGTGACATGATAGGATAGGCAGGGAACAATGGGCAAACTGGGTGGGCCAAGTGGTCTTTATCTGGCATCGAATTCTATTTTTCCATACCAGTACAGTTCATATGTGGTGATACACAAATATGGAAATGTATATTGTTAGTAAAACAGGATTAAAAACATTTTTTAACTATTTCATGTTTTTATATATTGATATATTGAAGATATAGCAACATCATATATTGATATAGTGACTTGACTTCAAGCTTGCATTAAAAAAATTACTTTGTCGCCCTAACTGTTTCATAGTTGTTAAATTTTAAAGAAATTATCTGTGAAAGGTCTAATTTTATAACCATTGGGGCTAGAAATGTATATCAACTGACTGTATCGATACTATCTTTTTGTACTGATACATAAAATTGCATGACTGTTAACATTTTTTATAGTAACGGGAACATTTTCTCCATAGGGAAACCTGGTTCTAATTCGACGTTACAACCAGTTGGTTATAACAGTGCATTTGTGCTAGGTTTTCCTTGCTCCATATGTGCTCACACTGCCTTCCTTGTGTATACACTAGGCTTCAGCCCAACTGCGCTGTCGAACTAGCACTACTATTAAAAAATCAGTTAAACACAGGGATAAGGCAGTTATAATACTACTATATACAGTAGGGCCTACATCCAGCTACGTTTGGGCTATGGCACCTAGCTGTTGACCTCCTATAAGAACAAACTTTGGCCAGAGCCGATAGGGCTGCAGCTGAGGAATTTGGGGTAAAAATATTGTAAATTTGTTTTTTAATATTTTTACACCAAATTTTCAGCATAGCCTTGTTATGACCCTACCTCATGAAGACAGGCAGAGAAAATGTTCAACTCATCGCTTAAAGGTGATTTTGCACTGGGATTGCAAAATCAACTTTCAGGATGCTAAAACACATTTTGGGCAGGAGGCGAAAAATGACAGCTGGGCACATTCACGAAGTGCTGTAAAGAAATGGCTATGTTGAAAATTTGGGGTAAAAATATTGAATACTACCAAATGTACATGCCCGCTTTCAGAATTCAGCTTAGGCTCATAACTTTGAGTTTTAATATTTTTACACCAAATTTCCAACATAGCCTTCTTATGACTCCACCTCGTGAACAAGGGCAGAGAAAATTTTCAACTCCTTGCCGAAAGGTGATTTTGCATAGGTGCCATGAAAGCACTTTTCGGGATGAAAAAAAAAATTTGGCCAAGGTTTAAAAAATGACAGTTGTCACCTTCGTGAGGTGTTGTAAAGATATGGCTATGTTGTAAATTTGGGGTAAAAGTATTGACAGTTGGCAAAGGTATGAGACTGCATTCACAAAATTCTATGTAGGCTCAGAACTTTGTTGTTTTTTAATATTTTTATACCAAATTTTCAACATAGCCTTCTTATGACCCCATCCCTTGAGCGGGGCAGACAAAATGTTCAACTCCTGCCCGAGAGGTGATTTTGTGCAGGGACCGAAAAATCACCTTTCGGGACAGATTTGCCTAACAACAGTGACATTGTTCAGGAGCTGGGGTCCCAAAGAAGGCGTGTTGAAAATATGGGTCAAAAATATGCAAATAATGGCCAAGTTATGCCTCAAGTTAGAAACTCCATCGAAATACATTGAACGGCATACCAGTTTCTTCAGTTCACGGTTTGGCTTTGAAGAGTGAAGACACGTCTGCGGTCCAGAGAGAATGATGGTGTTGGACCCCAGATGGTTAAGTAAGGGTTGGGGAAGGGGGTGGTGTGGTGGTTGCTGAGTGGGAGGGTCAGGCGGGGGTCTGAAATGGCGCAAAAGACATTGATGGACATTTTCCTTGTTACTGATTAAAACGAACAAAAAAAAGGATCGAGATGCCGATCGTGACAATGGGGATTGGGCGCCCCATTGTCACTGTTGTATTCTAGGGGTGGGTGCTGTGAGGGTGGGTGGGGTGGGGAGTAAAGTAAAAAGCAGAAAAAATTCCTGCACTGGGGATTGGGTACCCCCAGTGCCGCCTATATTTCTGGAGGGAGACTGAGGTGGTGGTTGCTGAGAGGGAGGCGTGGTGGGGGAGAAACTATAAAATGTATGTTTTCAAAAAAAAAAAAAGGCACGACTGCATGCGGTAGTAGAGCGGGCGGGAGGAATTTGTGTTCAGGATACTTGGGGATTGGACACCCCCAGTGTCACTATTATGTTTCTGGGGAGGGTGCTAAGAGGGTGGATTGGTGGGTGGGGTTATGTATTTGAGTGATCATGGACTGACCAAAAAAAAGAAAAAAATAAGTTGTGCGAGCGCGGAGTGTTGTACGTGTAGGCGACTTTTTTGTTACTCCAACGTGTTGTTCGTTTTGCAAGGAATGTGGGAACCCTTTCTTCTCCTAGCAAGAGGTCTGCAGGGCTCTGCCCACTGCAGCCCTAGAAAGGGCATATTAGTCATTGAAAGAGTACTAAAGAAAATAGCAAAAGCCATTACAGGTTCAACAGATTTGACATATATGACAGACTGTGGCAGACAAAACTTCAGTCCCTAGAACATAGACAACTAAGATGGGACTTGCTATTCATATTTGAAGTCATGAATGACCCTGTTGTGATTATGGATTTGGATCTAGATTTCAAGCAAGACATCATGACCACTAGAGGTCATCCCCTCCAGATAAAGACTAAAAAGTTCACAAGTGATAAAAGGAAACATTTTTACTTAGAGGGGAAGTAGTAGGTATGTGCCGACCTGGTGGCTGAGGGCTGAAGGCTGGATGCCTTTGCCTCAGCGCCATGCTGGCGAACCGTGTTGGGAATGGACATGGGGCACGGGGTTGGCAGGGAGGAGAAGGATTGAGCGTCCTAGGACTGCTCTCCTTCTCTGGGGAGGGATTGCAGGACTTAGCGTTGCATGCACCTATAGCGGAGGCTGGGAGGTGGCACGTCACGCCTGCACAAGTAGGGCGAGTGCAGCAGATGCTTGGAGGGATGTGCATGGGAGGCATGCATGCTACCGCCGCTGGCATGCCGATTGCATGCCGCACTCCTCGAGGGAACAGAGTAAATACAAGAAAACACGGAGTCCTCTGCGAATGACGATGGTCCCCTTCTGTGTTGGCCCGGGAAGGCACCTCCTGAAATGCTCATCTGGTTCGGTGGGTTGAGTCGCTCCCCAACCCCTGCCACGAAGGGTAAGTCGTGGGGTTATGGGAAGGGGGTCTGATACCCAGAGCCTACACAGGGGGGATGTCAGATGCTGGCAGAGGACTCCAAGGGAGGAAAAACTAAGTAGCTGCAAAAAAAAAAAAGAGTAGTAGGTATCTGGAATGGACTCCCAACCGATGTAGTTATAAGTGAAAAAAAAGATCTTTAAAAGAAGGCTGGGTGCCTAAATGGAAACAACTATTTTAAAATACTTCCACTGTAGTAGTGGGGGAATAGTTTACATGGGTCTTCGGCCTTTATCTACTTCTGCAAACCATAGTATAAACCTTAGTATGGGAAGGTGTGGAAAACTTGAATTTAACATACATCTTCTTTATGGGATGGTTTTATAAACCCCTTGAGCTTTGGTCTTGCCCAGGGCTTATGTAGCATCCCACACCTTGGGTGTGGGTAAAATTCTCATTATACACACCTCCCCATGTATTATTCTGTATATGTTTTTTTTTTTTTTTGGTGGCGTCTGTTATTGCGATTTGAAATCTGCCACAAAATATTTAATAAAGTACAACCAATTGTAATATTTCAGAGTCCTGTACATTTTGAATGTTTCTAGGCAGTGATTGCAAGATAATGCCCCCCCCAAATTGTTTAATAGCGTTAGACCTTCACTGCAGTGCGGTATGTAGTTCATAGTCTCCGACTCCTTCCTACATGGCAGAGTACCGCTGCATGACAACACAGTATATACTTTTACATAATTTCTTTGAGTAGCATTTTGAGAAAAAAAAAAGATGGAATATGAATTTTCCAGTCAATAAAATGAATGTTCCTTTCTGTTTTGGTTTATTTCCTTTCCAGGTGACCATAGCTTGTGATGCAGTCCTTTGTGCAAAGTCTCCGTATAGAAAACAAGACCCTGATTCCTGGGAAGAAGAACTGCAGCAATCCAAACACGCCAACAACCTCACTCAGCTAGACAACGGAGTCAAGATTCCTCCTAGGTGAGAGGCACATGCTGTAGCAGATTACAGAAGGGAAAATAATACTATAAACAAAGGAGGGGCAGGAAGGAGTAACACTGATAGGATAAGGAGATGGTGATATGTACTTATAACCTGGTGCAGAGGGTAGTAGCATAGTAAATTCCCAAAAAGCCTGGGTGCAAGGTGATGTTACAGGGCCCCTCCCCAGTTTTGAATAAACATCAAAATTATGATTTGGGCCCCTCAAACCTCATGGGCCTGGGTGCCACTGCACGCCCTACACCCTTGTAGCTACGCCCCTGGCAGAGGGCCCTCCATATAAAGCTGGTATAGCAGTAAAGAAATAGTATTGTAAAAAATATATTTTTAGATAATAAAAGTCAGTAGTCAGCACAAACAGAAACACTTACAGGCCCGTTTATTCCAGTCCTGAAGCAGCTGCTATATGACTTTTGACATTTTGAAAGGTTCTGCTAGCTTGCCTTGCACACGGTGATAAAACTAAACAATTTGGTATGGTTCCACGCTGTTTGTCACCAGGAATCTGCGCTAGTCCATCCAGACATGACCGCAGTTAAGAATATAGTGTGCAGAAAAAGCAATAACAAAACTAGCAAAAAAAAAAAAAAAAGAATAAAGACGTCTGAAGGAATTTAAAATAAACTGATGAATCTAATAATGAAGAAAAGGAAAAAATGTGCTCTCTTTAATTGTATCCATAAGTGGGCTAGCTGTCAGGAGAAAATCCATACAGTTGCCAACTTAAGCCCCTTATGGGGCAGTACACACTTCAACATTTCTTTAACAATCTTTATTCATGTCAGTAATGTCTCACAGTGGATCCAGACTCCTGAGAAACATTTGACTTTGATCACCTGAGTCAACTTCCTTGTGGCTACTTGCTCTTGCGGTGCTGAACATTTTAGAATCTGCTTACACATGTACGCATTTATGCAGTTGGAAATGAAAAAAAAAAAATCTGTGAAAGTTGGAGCATCATTGTCTCTCTTTAAAAATGTTTTTCTCATTTATAACTGTGACAGCCCGCTGACATAGAAAAGGATTGTTAAAAAAAATGGTGTGTGCCACCTCTTTGCCTTTATAAGGGCTTTACATGTTTGATGAGCCTTAAGGTTGTCAGGAATATACAGTATTACTCTTAAAAAATCCATGAAGATAATATACTGCTGTGTTATTTCTGGGAAAAAAAGATGCTATACTCTGGCATTCACTTCATGGAAGCCTGTTAGTGTTTTTGTTGGACCAGAGATTCGTTTTGTCCCCCAGAACCTCCTGTCCTAATCCCCAGCAGTCTTAGTCATGGCACATAAGCCCAGCTGTGAGGGTCTGGCACAGTTTGTTTTTTCACGTCAAGTCCTCTCCAAGTCCTGCTTGTAGGTCTGCTGCGAGGGGGGTGGGGTGTTATAGAGCAATGTACGTAAGCCACACCTACCCTAAGGCGACAGAGTCCATTACCGCTGGCCCAATGCACGAGAGACCAAAGGCTGTACCCGAAGCAGAGTCTCCCACATGGAGGGACTGGAGCATATTATAATCACCTTTGCTGTAAACACACTTATTTATAATGCACAGATTGCTTAGTGCCCAAGAGCAGTATTATGTGCTAGACTAGAGTTTTAAGGTCATCTCAATTCCTTAGATTATCTGAGGCTTCTATCTATGAAGACTTGGTTAGCGGAATGTGGTTTTCTCTTTTTACTGCCCTGAATTGTTCAACACTTACAATGTAATCTTCTTGCCTGAGCTGGAAATGAATGCTTTAAAGAAAAATCAGTTATGGCAAATAGTAATAGACCCAAATTGTAAGTGTTTGATTAATTTGCTAGGTCTGTTTGTGTTAAATGGTGTTTGGCTGTAAATGGATCTTGATCCAGTTTAGTTTCTGGATAAACAAATTAAATAACAAATAAATATGGATTTATGAATGGGCCACTGTATTCCCGTTAAGCAACACTGAAAGTTTCCTTCCTTCCTTCCTTCCTTCCTTCCTTCCTTCCTTCCTTCCTCCTTCCCACCCTCCCTCCTTTCTTTCTTTCTTTCTTTCTTTCCAGTCGGTCAAAGGTGCACTGCAGTTTCTATTGTTAGTAAAAACCTTCCACTACATGAGCAATGCTTAGGCTGCTTAAGAATGCCCACCCTGCTGTTTGGGCCTCCCACCGGGAGGAAACGGCTCTATGAAGGGTCCACCTTGACACAATCTGTATCCGCAAACCCATTTCTTTTAGTGCGGAGGATTCTGACTTGCAAGCGTGGACCCTGGTATATGATATTCACTGGGGAAAATGGTTAAAATCTTGGAATGGAATTTTATATTTTATACTGGAGCACTACATATACAGTACATGCATTTTGCTGTAAATTGTTTGCTGTACTGCTGGATCTTAAATTGGCATTATCTGATTTGCTGTTTGTGACAAAAGGGATTAACTTTATTAAGATTATTATGTTTCCTGCAGTAATGCTGCTACAGATTGCTGCAGTATTTTGTTGCATGCTGACAGACTGCTCTATACAGTGTGTGTATATGTATGTATGTGTAACCCCTAGTTGGCGCTATCCCAAGGGCTACTACCCCTGCCTGTTTGACTACGGACAGGTTGAGGGGCCTAGGCTCTAGGGCGGGTGCCTCCACCCAGAGGTCAGGGTTTGTAGTGGTTAGATTAACTTGGTCACAGCCCTCTGGGACACTGAGACCCCCTTTTATTCCCTCTAGTGGCTCACACAGTACACCAGAGTTACAGCCCCAATACCCCACATATACACACTGTTCACTCATATAAATACCACTTACCCTCGAGACTGATTCTGCAGCATGTCTCTGAGGACCCCCTGTAAAGTAAGGTTAAACAACATACACAGCAAAACAAAATACTGTTTC
The DNA here is from genome assembly GCA_016271365.2 of Neoceratodus forsteri. Taxonomy (NCBI): domain Eukaryota; kingdom Metazoa; phylum Chordata; order Ceratodontiformes; family Ceratodontidae; genus Neoceratodus; species Neoceratodus forsteri. The sequence continues at coordinate 926,081,983 of CM028137.1, forward strand.
CATAAGTACCAACACCACAGACAGTATATAGTATAACAACAACAAATCTGGTTTATTTAGGGGACAGTAACACAGGAGGGGGAAATCAGGTTACTTAGTGGCATTAAATCACAGTACTGTGCACACATACAGTTACTGGAAAGTCACACTCTGGGTACCCAGGTTGGAGGGGGGGCTAGCCAGGTCCGTTGCCTGGGGTTGGCCGGCAGGTGCAGATGGATAGGGCCCTGTAGAAGAAAATATATGCACAACGCCCAATTGTAATCCGGAGCCAGAGGGCTCAGTTCAAAAAAACAGTGAAACAAGAAGAATTAGATGATACACTCGTGATTGAAAATCAAGCTGCAGGGAAATACCCTGATTTGTACTCACAACACCCAAGCTGAGGATCAGATGGAGAATGTCCCTCTGGATTGCCAGAAGAACAGGGCATGAGGACAAGGTCCTTGTGACTGGACCCCACTGCAGTTGATAACAAACGGATGTAGTCTGAATTAAGCTAGGGGTTTACTTCCAGCTTCAGCACACAATTCACTGTAAAGGAGGTTTGAAATAGCGATTCCTCACAAACACTATGCACATTTATATGTAAAAGGAAAGTACTGTACCAGGCAGGCTGCTCCTTGATCACGACTGCAATTACTGCAGGGTACCTGGGAGAAGACACAGCAGCTTCAGTTCCTGACAGACTGTGCACGATTCAGCAATTTCTCCAGTCTTCTACAAGGTGAGCCTGGTTTCCACACTTCTGGTGCTTCTTTCTCCTCACAACTTGGATTCAGTTCCAACTGGCACTCACAAAGTCTGCAGACCGAAACTCAGGGCCTCACACGCGCTTCCCTGGTGAAACTATACACCACAGAAGCACATAGCTCCTTCTTTCTTCACTGCCACGACTGATCTGACCTTTCCAGTCACAGAGCAGGGCATTTCCTTTAGCTCCACACTATTCTGTTGGCTGGTTCAGCTGCCACTCACAATAAGACTCCCTCTGTTGGTAGAAAAAGGCACCAAGGTCAGAACTGCATTTCTCAGAGTCACTGCCCATACAATCCCCTTGTGGCTGGCTCAAATTAAGAGTCCAAGTTCTGATTCGTCCACAGGCTCCATTTTAGGGCTCCCTTAACCCAATTGGCCCAGCACAGCAGTTTAGGTCCAGAATGGAGGGGTAACACACACAGAGTCCCAGCTGCAATAAAGGCAGGTTAGACAAACTATTTTGCTAATGCTTTAAATGATTACAGTCAAATAGTTACAACTTTCAGATGAGCTCCTTTTGCACCTTCAGCGACCGCAAAATGGAGCGATTACTCCGCAGCTCGGGCAGGATTTGAGCATTAAATACACAGTCCCCCCATACAAACTCATTAAGTCTGCAAGCAGACAGCTCTTAGACAGTACGTGGAGGCTCAAATAGCACTCACTTGCAACCACAGTTAAGCAGCTCAGATGCCGAACACCACCCAGGCTTAGAACATTCAGGCAAGCTCCTGGAATACTTTTGGGAACCCCTATTTGCAGGGGGGGTTACATGTGTGTGTGTGTGTGTATGTGTATGTGTGTGTGTGTGTGTGTATGTGTATATATATATATATATATAAATTTATATGGCGCCTTTCCATTGCCAAGGTGCCTAATAATATAAAAAGAGTAAAATCATATAACAGTTCAGTTCAGTTAAAATCACATAACAGTAAATCAATTACAAACTATATATATAAATATATATATCTATCTATATATATATAAGGCAGTATAGCGCAGTGGTTTAAGGCTCTGAGCTGCAAATCTGAAGACCTCGGTTTGAATCCCACAGCCCCCACTTGCATACTGTGTGACCCTGAGCAAGTCACTTAACTTCCTTGTGCTCCCAGGTTGCTCCTGTAAACAAGCTTCAGCCTAGTGCGTCTCTCCTGGTTAAAAGAAAAAAAATATATATATATATATATATATATACAGTCTGCCCATATACCCTGTCATACTCTGGAGATCTGTTGCCCCTGCTTACACTGTTCCTTCTTTTGTTATGTGTGTTTGCACCCCTACTTTCTACTGAGTAGCTAATATCCCCCTGCTTCTTTCCCAGTTGTGCTTGAAGCTATTTAAGGTTTTGGCACCTACCACGTCTGTCGGCAGACCATTCCATGACTCAGCCACTCGTTCTGTAAAATAATACTTCCTCACATCCTTTTTAAACCTTCTTCCATTAACTATCACTTGTGACCCCTTGTCCTGTTTTCTCGGAAAACAGTGTAGCTCCTCACAGAAAACCTTGTTAATTCCTCATGACCCCCTTGTCGTTATTTTCTCTGTTTTTGATGAATACTGTAGTTCTTCACAATCCACCCAGTTAATTCCTTTCAAGAACTTAAAGGTATCTAACATATCCCCCCCTTTCTTTTCTGGTTTTGAATGAATACATGTTCAGTGCCTTGAACCGATCCTCATAAGAATTGCCATCCTGTTCCTGAGTCTAGTAAGTCACCATACGTTGTTCCTTCTCTAGCTTGTCTGTATCCTTTTTTAGGTGGGATTTCCAGAACTGGGCACAGTATTACTGAAGTCTGTTTTTCTTCACATATTCCACTAGGCCTGCTTTGACTAGTGTCTCCATCAGGTTCCTTACCACGGTAAGGCTGATGGGTCTGTAGCTTCCCAGCTGCTCCTTATTCCCTCCCTTGTGTAGCAGAGCCACGTCCGCCATCCTCCAGTCCTTAGGGAACCACACCTTGCATGCCTATTGTGACAACTCTGTGCTGTCCTCTGGACTCTTTCCTCCCATCTGTTATTCTCAGAACACCTTACTCCATCCCCATAGGAGTTGTGTCTAGATTCTCCACTCCTCCCCCCACCACAGTGGATTCCCCAGTCCTAGCCTCCTCTACTACTAGTTTACCATCTGCCAATACAGACATCAAACTTCTGTTCTAAAACACTACTCCCCTCTTTTGTTAGGTGAAGTCCATCACCTTTGAAGAGTCTTCGGTCTCAGAAGCCCCCCAATCCCCTGCAAAGTGGTGTCCCTGTTCCTGACACCAACCCTTCAACCACCCATTGAACTCCTGTATCTCTACCTCCCTCACCTTGTTCTTCCCATTCTACCTCTTTGACAGTCCTTTCCTCTATCTGCACCTTTGCTCCCCTCACCACCTTGTCTGCTTCCTTCTGCTTTGCTAGATATGGCACCTTGTTCTTCTCACTATGTGTTTCCTTATACCACTTCACTGTAACCCTTTTTTCTACTACCGCCCTTGCCACTTACCTAGAGAACCGTAACAGTCTCTTTTTTTTCCTTCTGCTTTTGTTTGCTTCTTTCATGCATAGGTTGGTTGTTTTAGCTATGCCCTCCCTTGTTTTTTCCAGCACTGCTCCATCCCTAGTGGATTCTTTAACTAGCTGCCTGAGAAGAGCTCCTCGTAGGGAGTCAAGGATGGCCCTACCCCTTGACGAAGCCACAGTTGGTAGGCGCTAGTCCACATCTGGCAGATTAAAGTTGTCAGCTAGCATCACCTCCCCTTTACTTGCCTTTCTGATTGATGACTTCCCCAAGTGCATTATCCATCTCCTGGCTCTGTGCTGGTGGTCTGTACACAACCCCATACAGATAGTGGTCCCAGAGCTTGCCTCCAGGACAGGATCACCCACAGCACTTCTAGCCCCTCCTTTTCCTTTTGATGCCCCTGTATCTCAATTGCCGTGATTCACTCCTTCACATATAATAAAACTCCTCCTCCCCACCATGTCTTTCCTGAACAGACAGTAGCCTGGTATGACCATGTCCCAGTTGTGGTGCTCTGTGTACCATGACTCCATTATGGCCACTACATACAGGTTAGCCTCCACCTTGATGGCTTCCAGGTCTTGTTTCCAAAGCTCCTTGTGTTAGCACACATGGCACTCAACACCCCCCCCATTCTTGCTTGTGTTGTTCCCTGTAGCCACCCCCCGCTCCCATCTTCCATTTTTACTTTCTCCACTCCTGGTCTACTTCAAGCCACTGTCCTCCCTTGCCGGAATTATATTCCCCTGTTCTTTCTTCCCACACAAGTCTCGGCCTTTCTGTGCCTCTGCCCTAGAGGTGGTCTGTCCCATCTCACCCTCCCTCACTAACATTTTACCATCCAGGTAGGGGCAATTGTTGCCTTTCTTGGTTTCAACATCTTCCCTTCCTGAATAGTTTAAATGCTCATCTAGTTAGCATTTAAATCTGCCACCAAGTACCACAGTCCCCCTTCGTAGAAGAATACAGGACATCTCCTTTATGTAGGCCCATTTTCTCCCAGGTTGGTCCCCAGTCCCCCATGTATCCAAAGCCTTTCTCCATGTCCCATGCCTTTAACCATTTATTAAATGCCCTGGTGTGGCGTGTTCTTGCCTCTCCCCATTCGTACACAGGTGGCACCTCAGAAAAAAGCCACCATGGGTGCTGTTTGCTTGAGGCCCCTCTCCAGCTCCCTGAAGTTGCCCTGCACTGCTGCTACCTTCTCCTGTGCTTTGTCATTTGTTCCAGTATGGACATTGACTTCCAGTTCCCGCTGTCCTAGTGATCCTCAGGATCTGCTCTCCATCCCTCTCAGGTGAGGCACTCCCTTATACTCCTCACCTCCCTATCCTCCTTTCTCAGCTCCCAAGGTCTAGCTCCCTCACAGTTGAGTCACATACCAGAAGCTGTTTCCTTTATAGTTGTAGTCCTCACTTTCCCTCCATGTGTCCTCCACTTCTGAGGACTCCCCCCCCCCACCTCCTCCTGTGACTGGCACCTCCTCTCGGTTGCTCCATTTTGCCAGTAAGGCAAAAGTGTTTTACAGTGGTATAGGTGGAGAAGCATTCACCTCCCTGTCCCACCTACACCCTCCCAGAGCCACCATGGTCCATTTGCCCCGCAACCCAGATGGGTGATAACATATGGGCAGCACCTCATTTCCCAGATGATGTCCCAAAAGACTGCTGCACCACAACCATTGCATTGCACCACTCCCATGATCCTTACCTTCCTTTTGCTTAGTGTCTATGCAAGTCTGGTTTTCCCTACTACCTCCTTCCTACTGCCATGGTACTTTTTCCTCTCCATCTTGCTTGCAGTGTTTGGTGGTGCTCATTTATTGGGTGGCCCGCATTTGTACCCTGGTGAATAAACAGATGTCATTTGTGGTGTATTAAGCTTTTATCTTTCCATGTGTGTAAACAGGTCTTGGGTAGCAGTGCAACCCTGAGCTGACCCAAAACATTAATCATTAACATATTGCTTGTCTCATAACTATCCTTTGTGCTTTGCAGTGGCTGGAAGTGTGCCAAGTGTGATCTTCGAGAGAACCTGTGGTTGAACTTAACAGATGGATCCGTGTTATGTGGGAAATGGTTCTTTGATGGCAGTGGAGGGAATGGACATGCACTGGAACATTACAAAGACACAGGCTACCCTTTAGCAGTAAAACTCGGAACTATCACACCTGATGGAGCAGGTTAGTTCAGACACCATTTTGTCCTGACCTGTGGAGCAGGTTTGAATGGACAATATCCTGTCCTGACCTCATGGAGCAGATTATACAGATACCATCTTCTCTTGACCTCTTGGAGCAGGTTGGTAGAGATGCCATCTTGTCCTGGCCTCATGGAGAAGGTTAGTATAGATCACAGCCAGTCCTGACCTCCTGGAACAGGTTGGTATAGACCCCATTCTTTCCTAACCTCATGGATCAGTTTATGATGGACAGTATACTTTCCTGACCTTTCCTGTGTGTCCTTTAAAAAGTCTCATGACTTATTGCAAGCTGTGAATTCATCTGACAGAAAGGAAGCTGTATTAGACCTGATTTTTATCAATTTTGATAAATACTACTTATTCCAGAAGTTTTAGATAATGTAGGACTTCTGATCAGACATTGTTGATTTGGAAGCTTGAGAGAACAAATCAACCAACACTTAATAAGCCTTAGAAACATCATTTTAGTCCAATAAATCGAAAAGAGTGAAAGCAGATGTTGACTCCTGTAGAGTTAAATTCTAATGACTTAAAAGATCTCTGGACTTGTTATGGCAGAACTTGTGAACTAAAACTGACATTACTGTAAAGGAAAATTCTAAAATTGGAACAACTGTTACAAAAAAAAAATCTGTAAAACAGTGGGGAAGAAAACAGTATAGGGAGCTGATTAAAAGAGGTAAATAGCAAATAGGAAGGGAGCCAGAAGGAAATATAGGATGTACAGAAATATGGTTAATAGGGTGAGTAAAGTGTTACGGAAAGACTACTATTTAAAAAAAAAATGAACTGTTATTGACAATGGATCCAAGAAAGTGGTGGTTAGAGTGAAAAGATTTATAGTGAACGTTGAAAAAATAAAATTCGGTTTAGAGTTCAGCAAAGTAGGAAATCCTGAAGTCTTGGTTAATACCATTAATAATGCTTTGTGTAGCATTGCTGAAAATTTTCCATCTTACAGACTGCAACATTTTGGGTAAATAGATGTTCTTTTAAAATACCTGAAGGCAGAGGAGCAGATCATTAAGAAACTAAGTAAAGTATATGTAACAGTGGTAGCAGTACCAGATCAGATTCCTGGCTGGCTGATTAAAAATTATACAATATACCTTTTTAGGTACATAAGTGAAAAGAGGAAGATGAGGGGGGTCGTGAGGTTCTTTTGGGGGAAGACTGTTGCAGGGGAGGATGAGAAAAAGCAAATATCCTGAACAAATACTTATGTTCAGTCTTCACAGGGGAAGGGGATGGGCCACATAAAAGCAGAAGCACTTGGTGGAGGGAGTTAGACTCAAGTCCATTAACAGAGGAGAGAGTCCTAAAGGGACTAGCAAATCTGAAAGTATACAAAGCTATGGGGCCAGACGGGATACACCCAAGGGTATTGGGGAGTTCGGGGAGGTATTGGCTGCACCCTTGACAACCCTCTTCAACAACTCACTGGAAACAGGAATCGTTCCAGAGGGTTGGAGGAGGGTAGATGTAGTTCCACTTTATAAAAGTGGTTCTGGAGACCCTTACTGTGTCTCCCTTCAAGCCTACTGCTACTTGTGAGCTGCACTTCCTCTCTTAAGCTGAGGAGGCTGGCAATTATAGGCCAGTCTGCCTTCCCATCTTAGTGTTCTTGTGGTAGTGCCTTTCTTAAGCCATATTTTTCTTTCTACTTAATCTTTCTTTAGCAGGCACTCTGTTTTGGTTTGTAGTGGAGCGATGCGTGACCTCCAGCTTCTTCTCTGCAATGGAGGCTGGAGGTCACGCATCGATTAAGTAGGAAGAAAAAATGGCTTAAGAAAGGCACTGCTACAGTAACACTAAGTTGGGAAGAGAGATACCATAAATTTTACATATGAGGAGCGATTAGCCCCATTTTTTTGAATGATACAGTATAACACTGATGGAGTCTCATCCGAAACATCTGTACTGTATCTATTGTATCTGACATATATATTGTATGAGTATAAAGTGATATTATTTAAACACTTGTTGGGTGAGTGGGCTCTTCATTACCAATCTGCTTTGCAGCATGAGGTTTCTCACTAGTTCCTCAGAGATATTCTGCTTCTGCACCCCTCGGTCCGTGTTGTGGTTCCAGTGTGGGACTTTAATTCAGTTCTGGAGAACCTTACTGTGTCTCCCTTCAACCAATTGCAGGCTTTGGTTGCAGAATCTCCTTATCTTGTTTCCCACAAGGATCTGTTTACTTTGCATACTAGTCCTCGTTTTCTGCCGAAGGTCTTTTTTGAGCAAACGCTAAATCAGACTGTTGACCTTCTGGTTTATTTATTGACTCCCACAGATAGTGGTGAACATCGTTCAGACACGTTTGCAGTCCATCATACCTTGTGATGGTACTTCGGTCACACTAAGGATTGTAGAAAATCCTCTAAGCTCTTTGTGGCTTTTGGCCCCAAGGTGGTGGACTCCTCTATTTCAAAGCAGGGCCTTTCCAATTGGTTGGCTTGCTGCATCCGTTTTTGTTACTAGAAGCGTGGTAAGCAGCTTCCTGGTCCTGTCTGTGCTCCTTCCTTGGTTGGTTTATATAGTGTGTCTGCTGCTGCCACCTGGAGTACTATTCATGGATTCACTAAACATTACAGTCTGGGCATTGCCTCTTGTAGATAAGCTGGATTTGGCCTTACTGTCCTGCAAGGCCTCCTTACTCAGAGTAAAGATGATTCCTTCCTTCCTCCCTCGGTGCCTTGGTACTGCTGGGGAATTGTTTCGTGATGTGGCTCCGTGAGGCAGATATCCTTGATAAATATAGAGTAGTTTGTTACCATAACAGTTGATCTTCATGAAACTCTCCTCCATTGAGCCATAGCTCTCCCTCCCCTCTTTTCAAGAAATGAGTGGTTATCCTACCTGCTCTCGTAAGCTGGTTTTCCTCTTATTCCTGAATTCAGCATATTTGCTCAGGTTCTCGTATCCTCTCCTGTGTGCCTGGTTGCTTTGGTCCCTGCCAGTCCTACGATCCTCTAAGCTTGTTTCCGGTGGGGAACTAAGGCATGATAGGGCCACCCACATTATATAGGTGGTGGTGATGCATGTTGACATAGTCGGCCCAAACTTGTGTAAGTTTCTGGGTGGTCACCAGTGGCTTACAGTTTCATGACGTGGCTCAATGGAGGAGAGAATCTCGAAGATATACAGTTACAGTTACTATTCTTTTTACTACTTGCAGGCTGCTGAAGTTTGATGAGGACGCTAACTTGACAAGAACCGTGGACACAGCAGATGAAGGCCGTGCACCACAGGGGGACCTGCACACATTAGGGGCATGGGCTGAGAAATAGGGGTTTACATTATTATGGGGAAGTGCAGAGTAGTATACCTGTGGGTGAGTAATCTGGGTGGCACATACACCCACTGTGGGTTCAACAGTGGCTAGTACAACTGAGAAGAAGACTTAAGAAGTTATAGTGGACCGTAAGCTGAAACCAGACTGGTAGCATGCTGCTGCATGCAAGAAAGCAAATGAGATGCATTCGGAGGGGGTATGGAGCACGTCAAAGGAGGTGATCTTTCCCATGTATAAGGCATTGGATAGACCATGCCTGGAGTATAGCATCCAGTTCTTGTCACTATAGTATTGAAAGGACATTGAAGAGATCAGTAAGGCTCAGCAGTGGGCCACCAATCTGATTAGTGGCCTTGTGGGCAAGAAGTAAGAGGAGATATTGGTCATACTATGTTTGGTCAGTCAGGAGAAGAAAGCACTGGGAGGAGGCATGATCGCAGTGTTCCAAATACTAAAGGGGTTAGACTAAGTAGAGAATACGCAGATTTTTAAGCCAGCGAGTGCAAGTAAAACAAGAGGGCATGCCCTTAATCCAATAGGAGAACCAACTAAGAGGAGATACTATAAAGTGTTACTTCTCATAGAGGGTAGTTAACATGTGGAATGGCCCACTCAGTGCGGGGTGTGGAAACCTCCACTGTTTAGGCTTTCAAAGCAGGACTAGGCAGATTCCTGAGGGAGAATGGCATTGAGAGTCACACAACATACGTAAGGGTAACATTCTGACTTAGGTGTGTGTCCATATTCAAATTGGGTACAGTCACCAACCAGCCATGAAGCAACAAACACACAATGCTCTATTAAGGAATCCCTACCTAAGAACTAAAATCCCTGTCACACCTACACTGCAGAGTTTGCCTTTTTACAATATTGAACATACCAGGGAAGATCAGTCGGTGTAACTGTAGTCTGCAGCAACTGGTGATATGAATTTGTAAAGCCGTAGGATGTGGTGGTAAACAGACGGTGTAAACAACAGAATGGAAATTGACACAGATGCAGTCATAGTATCATAGTAATGTGTCAGCAGCAAAGGACCATCCTGGTCCATCTAGTCTGCCCATTTCCCACCCGCCCCTACTTGTCTCCACTTCCCAAGGATATTTTCCTCTGCCCACCACGCAGCCCCTTGTGGTGGTCCCATGCCCTCTTGAATTCCTCCACTGTTTCTGCACACATCACCTCATTGGGCAATCTGTTTCAATGTTCCACAACCCTCTCAGTGAAATAACATCTCCTTATATTGCTCTTAAATCTTCCCCCTTCCAATCTTAAATTATGACCCCTTGTTTTAACTCCTACTTTCCTTTTGAATAATCTACCTTCATTCATTCCCTTCATATACTTAAAAGTCTCTATCACGTCACCTCTAACCTCCAGCAGGTATAGATTTAATTCTCTCCATCTAGTCTCGTATGGCTTCTCTTGCATACCTTGCATCATCCTTGTTGCCCTTCTCTGAACCCTCTCCAACCCATCTATATCCTTTCTTAATTGAGGCCTCCAGAACTGTACCCCGTACTCCAGGTGCAGTCTGACCATGGTCTTATATAAAGGCATCAACACCTCCCTCTTCCTACTTGTTATACCCCTTCCTATGCATGCCGTCATTCTATTAGCTTTACCTACTGCCTTACTACATTGGTCTCCTACCTTAAGGTTGTTTGAGATTATAATCCCCAGGTCCCTTTCCTGTTCTGCTTACTTTATCAGTTCTCCCCCCAGTGAGTACTCAGCCAGTGGATCTTTACGCCCCACATGCATCACTGCAATGACAGTCATGTCGGTTATTTCTGAAACACTTTGAAAACATAAATTTAGAAAAGTGATGCTACTGCTAGTAAGGTGCACGTTAAACACGTACACCGATCAAGTACAGCAACTTTGACTGAACGTTCTTGTTACTGTAAAATACAGTGATCATGTCATACAATTAGTATTGCCGGGAGTGGTCCTGCACTGCGGTTTACAATTCGGTTCATGTTTAAGCCAGAATGCTCCAAAGTGTAAATTGTTACTGATGTTGTAGAAATACTGTGTTTTAAAAAAACTGAAGGTGCCCCATGGTCATTTTCTGACGACTGCTTCTATGTTTCAGAATATAATTCTGTTTTCAAAGCAGATGTGCGATTGATGAAAGGTACTGAAGCTAAACTACATGCATTTGAACAAACGGAAGCAAAGTTATGTCAGGCTTCAGTCTGTGCCCTGTGCTTTGCTGGGAGCTAACACATCAGCAACTTAAAAAATGGGAACCAGTGCCATATTCCTAGACCCCACCATTTGTTTATAGTGCTATCTGGAGGAGAAAAAAATTCTTTAGGCCAGACTTATTATAAGTTTATAAAATGGGTCAGAAAAGTCCAGTGATCTGATGCTGTCCAGACCTCTGCGGTAATTCATCAATAACCGCATGATTCTGTAAAGTGCCTTGCACGTCTTGGAACTTGTTTTCTTAGCTGACCTAACTGCATAACTGTATCTCTGCAATGCTTTGGAATTCTCAGTAACTCTGACAGTTGGGGGGTAATAAAAAGACTGAACACAAAGAATGATGTTATTGCTGGGGAGGTGGTGGTGGTGGTAATTACCCAGTAACTGCACACCCTGTTGTGTGTTTTTGCTGAGGGGTGGTGGCGGTAATTACCCAGTAACTGCACACCCTGTTGTGTGTTACTGCTTACATATCAGCAAGTGGATTTGGATGAAAAGTCTAAGCTGTATGTAAGCAGTATAAGACATGACAGACTGTGGCTTTCTTTTCCTGAACCACACACCCAGGTGTTGTGAGGCACAAGGCGCTTGTGCTGAGTGCCTTCAGCCACCTGGAACTGTGGTTCAAGAAAAGGAACCTACTCCCTGGAGTGTCTTCTTGCACTTAGAAAATGGGTCACTGATAACAATTTTGATAAAATTGGGATTTTAAGAAATTTGTGAAGAATAAAAAAAAATAAAAAAAAAAAAAGGTTGAAAAAATCCTTACTGAGACTGTGTTAACGTGTGCTGATTTCAATATGAGAACTAGCGGGAGTTGTGTGCTAAGGTAGGTGAGGTTTAAGACCCCCCCCCCCAAATCTCTTTCTCTGCAGCTGTGGTTTGTGGAACCAATCAGGCCCCCATAAATATTACATTGTTACTTATGTTACTTGGGCAGGATTACTGGAGGACCGTGTGTTTCTAGTGAGCTGGAGCAAGATTGGTACTGGTGGTGGGTAGATCGTGAGTGGGAATGCTCTCAGTTTTCTTTTGAAGTTTAGCAGTGCTGTGGTGGAACAGGAGCAGTCTCAGTACTGGGTTGGGACTGATGGGAGGTTAATCAAGAGAGGTGTAATGCTCTTCAGTTTTAGAGGAGCCGGCATGGCATTGCTGCAGTGGCAACCAGGAGAGCATTTGTTAGAAGCAGGTACCTGGCAAAAATCTGCTGCAGAGTGTTAGCCTCTGAGAACAAGGTAAAGAAGAAAAACAGACTGTGCTAAGGGTTTCAATAATAGCTTTAAATGTTAGTTGAGGGAAATGTGGGGGTTGGATTGATGAGCAAAAATAATTACCAGTACATTGTTATTTTAAAGCAAAACTACTATTGGAAGAACTTTACAAACATGACTGCCAGAAAGTATTTAAAACATTTCTAAGAGTTATTGATATGTGAATGTGCTGTGTCCTGCTTGCTGTAAGAAGTCCAAGTAGGGTTACCACCTTTTAGGAAGGCCAAAGTGGGACATTTCGTACCGAAACATGATTTTTCACAGGACAGTATGTAACCGCGACCAGTGCAATAGACTTGTTTTCTCTAAATAATCAGAATTAACACTAAATTACTTAATATTTTAGTTGTTTCTGTTGTTTGTTATCATTATAAGGTATTGCAGTCAAGGTATATTATTCTGCAACATTTAGAGGAAAATTAGAAATAATGTTTTCTACTGTAATGCCAGGACATGTAGTATTTTTCATGTTTTTTTGCAGGACACAGCTGCCCAAATCAGGACTGTCCTGCGAAAATCAGGACAGGTGGTAACCCTAAGTCCAAGGCCATCAGTTTCTTTTCCTAAACCACATGGCTTAAAAATCTTTTCGGCCAATCAGGATGCAGGAAAATCCCTACCCATTTTATAACTCACTATTAGCATGCAGAATGGCATGTTTCAGGTTAATCGGCTGGTCTATGGGGTAGCCAGTGCTCCAGCTGTGTTTCTCTGGACTAAGGACCCGTTATTACAGGGATTGACTAGTGTGATATGTGTTCTTGATGATATTGTGATCACTGTTGACATTTCGGAGTCACAGTTGCATAATCTAGAAGCTGCTTTTAGGAAACTGCAGGAAATGATTATGTGTTTAAAAAAAACGCAAAATGTGCCTTTTGTTAGGACAGTGTAACTTACTTGGGGCACAGAATTAATGCTGGCAGTGTGTATTCTATGGAGGAAAACACCAAAGGCCATCATGCAGGTCCTTAAGCCAACACATTTAACTGAGCTGAGATCATTTCTGGCATTGTGACATTATTGTGGGGCATTTGTACGAAACTTAGCAACTCTGATATAACCCATGACACAGCTGTGGGAGAAAGATCAGAAAATGTGTTTAGTCAGAGAAATGCCTTGAAACTTTTGAACTAGCAAAACAACTGCTGTCTACATTCCCCGTGTGCATGCTTTGTAATGCTGTGTTGCCTGCAGTTTTGGCCTGTGGGGCTTAATCAGTTGTTGGGGGCGCTGCACTTTCTCATAAATGCCAGATGGTAATGAAAAACCTATAGTATCTGTGTTTTATATCCTCTCCAACTAACAAGGGTATGCACAAATTGAAAAGGACGCTTTTGTAATACTTTTTGGGGTATGACATTTCATGAATATTTTCATGGTAGAAAATCTAGTTTGATTACAGACCATAAAACTCTATTTAAAATCCTATGACTCCTGATATAGGTATCTCAGGTACTGCCTTTATTGGCAGCTGCTAGATCACAGAGACAGTTACTGATTTTTATTGCCTATCAGTGTGATATTCAATACACAGCTTCAAACCAGCATCGTAATGTGGATATAATTACTTGCAAGCATTTTTTAACAGCTAAATAACTGTGTTGTAATTTCTGGTTATAACTGGTCATGTTTAACTTTGAGTTATCAGTTAAGCTTGTGCTGTTGAAACTGCACGCCCAGTAGCACAACTGTTACTCATTTAAGAGAAAGAGTGGTGGGATTTTCAAAAGGGTTGGATATGGATGCAGGAGCCTGCTGCATCTGCAGCAGTTTTCTTGCAGCCAGGCAGCCCTGCTGCGATCCTCAGAAGTTGCGTTGTTCACAATAAGAGGTCACAATTCGTGGCACAAAAAAGGACGCAGTTGTGTCTGTTTTTGGACGCAGACTTTGGATGCTGTTAGGCTATCTAATACATGGTCTAACAGGTTTGGACTCATTTCTGCTTTGAAAGTAGCAGCAAGCACAGCTTGGGCGGATCTCTTTGAAATCCCCCACTTAGTGTTCCGCACATAAAATGCTCTTTCCTGACAGAAAACCACAGCAAACGGGCTTTCAGTTTGCCTGCAGATGGAGTAACAGTGGGTCTGACCATGCTCCGAGCAAGCAATCATTTAAATGCCTCACATTTTGGTAATTTAGTAGCATTTGATCACTAGAACATGTCTAAGGGTACAAGAAGATGGGAGGATCAAAAAAACAAAAAGACCAACAAACCCTGCAATTAGAACTTACTTGTAACTTTGACATTTCTGGCAGCTCTTCTTCTCCGAACTCCAGCGTGATGTCGTCTACTCAGGCAGTTGCTTGATCTGATCCTTCAGATCCCTCCAATACCCAAATCTTGTAGGAGCTACACTCATTTAGGGCTGAAGTGAAGGACCAGCTCCGGACCTTCTGAACTGAACTTGGAAGCAACACCTGGTTCTGGTGGAGGTGACAGAAAAAAAAATGATAAAATAACTAACTTTGTTCTGGCCATACACCATAAGCACCTGGAACTAGAGGACAAGAACTATGACCTTGAGTGCAAAAATCTATGCATTTTTGGGTTGCCAGAAGGGGAAGAGGGGCAAGATATACTGTCCTGCGTCAACCACCTACTACATGTGGCACTTCATTTACCCCAGTACATGCTGTGTCCTCTGCTGCATGAAAAAAGGACACATTAATGTGGGGTACTTCATGGTTATTTTTTGACCAGGAATCTCCACGCACCACAAATGCAGGTGAGGCAGGTGGTCTGTGCCCCATACCTGAGGGCTCTGAAGCAGAAAGGAATCAAATTTCAAACTACATTCCACGCAAAACTTAGGGCGCACATTTTGTATGGAGCTGCAGTTTACCACTGGGCAGATGAAGCTAAAGCCAATTTTGAGAGACGAGGTATCAAAGTGGCTCCGCCTGAGGCAGAAGGGCTATGCAGCAATGATCGTCAGAGAGCACCATGCGAAGTCGGAGGAACCAAGAGGCCAATCTGCAGCCGGTGATGGAAAAAGCCAGAACAAGATAATCTCAAGTCCTGCAAGCCATTAAAGATATCCTTTCTCAGTTTTAAAAGCAAAAGAGATAACCCATGCACTGGCAGACTGTATAGACAACAGAGACCTTACTAGGACGGGGAAGTGATGTACCATGTCGCTGACTAAATGTTCTGCAGGTAGACTGGGCCCGGGGGAGAGTGGCTGTATGTGGTAGTCTGGGTCAGTCATGCTGTCTTCACTGCAGCGGTTTCCTTAATTGTCTGACAGTTCTTTTGAGCGCCTCACAGTTGCGCTTTGTACTCAGCGGGGTGAGGATTAGCTCTTCAGCCCTTCTGGGCCACGACTTCTTAACTGGGGTAGGCTATGATTCCCTTATGCAGCAGCAGGATAACAACGTTAAGGACAGCTGGGAGGTGTTCAGTGTGGGTGTCTGTGACAGCTGGTGTGGCCTGCACCATGCACTCTGAAATGGACCTCCGTTTTCTTTCTGGGCAACTACACAGTTTCTGTGCTGGGGGTCTTTTTCAGTGGGTGCAGCCTGCTCAGTCGCAGCTCACATGAGACAATTGGAACACAGCCCATGAGCACACTGTTCATAAACCATGCCTCTTGGGGAACTGCATGGCAGTTTTTGCTCTTTTACGAAAACCTAGGGATGGGTGGGTGCAGCATCATGGTACCAGAGTTGTTTATGGGACCATTTTGAATGGAGGGGATCATGTTATCCAGTGTAAGCTCGATTACTGGATTCAAGAATGCATGAGATAGGCATCAGGGGATCCTAGCAGTTGGGGGAAGGGGACAACCCAGTTCAAGAGAGGCTTGAAGAGACAAAATTACATGTGCAATTTGGCAGACTAGGTGGGCCAAAGACCCTTATCTGCCGTCAGTATCTATGTATCTCATTTCATTCTAATATTAGTGGTAGAAAGCATGGGTGGCTTGGACCTGTGGTAGCTCTCTGGGGCCAGGCCAACTCTAGTCCAAAAACTATCTCCATCAGTGGCTACAGCACATTGCATAGATGTTCCCTGACCCTGCCTTGCAAGGATTTCTTTTTCTTTTCTGTTGAATAGTTGCATTACAGATGCTGTGGAGAAGTTGCAGCTGATTAACTATTGTTTATATGCTGGAACACTGGGGTTTATCTCGGGCTTGATAAAGCCATTTGTTGACGGACTAAAATGATAGAACTCTCTCCCTGCCTGGAACATATCTTTAGGCTTGGGGCTTGTCCTCTCTCACTGCCAGTTTCTGACTTTTTCAGTTGGTGTTTCTGAATCCCACAGCCACCATGACTTAGCTGGGATCTTCCTATCCCAGCCTTGAGGGTATGGTATATTGGCCAGTACTCCCTCGCCATGCTTTACATCAGGAGATGATGCACATACCTCTCCCCACCTAGAATCTCAAATGTGTGTTCCCTATGTTTTTTCTGCTCTCATATTGTCTTTGATTTTATACATATTTGGTACACTTTCCGTACTTGTACATGGTTTTTATGTATTTGTTTGCCCAGTTGGCTTTGTCATTCCTGTTTATCAGCAGCACTACTAGCAACTAGCATGTTGGAACCTTGTGGGAGGTGGGGGCCTCATTTTGTGGGTCACCTTGTGGGGCTCCTCCTGCCATTTTTCCCCTGACAATCAGATACAATTTGATTATTCTCTGTATGTCCTCAAATAATGGAGGTGCCTACCTTTAATGTGAATGGAGTTCATGACCCAGTGAAGCACACTAGGCTGTTAGAGCTGTTTAAATGGGAAAACCCAGGAGTACTTCTGTTACAGGAGGCCCATTTATCTATATGCCCAAGCAGCTTCAATTCCTGAAATTTAGATATGATGTGGCATAGGCTTCCTCCCACAAGAGTGGATGGAGGAGAGGTATGGCAGTATTAATACCAAGGGGGGGTCAGCTTTACGTTAATTGACCGATCGACATGAGGGACTATTTGTAATTCTAGTGGGCTGGATTTTCAACACATTTGTCACTCTGGCTATTGTCTACTTCCTACAGTGCAGATAAGAGTGGTTAGTTTGTTTTTCAACAAGCTGATGTCTGTCCTCCAGGGTCAGTTAATACTGGGTGATGACCTCAATTTGGTCATGAATCCTTTTCAGGATACCTCATCAGGGAACCTCTCTTGGAGTACCACTAACCAAAAATATTTTAGAACCACAGTAGTTCACTTGGCCTGGTCAACATATGGTGGCATTTTTCCCCCACTGGTAGAGAGTACACCCCACTGGCATCAGACGTCATCCCATCCTGACTATATCTTTACATCTATAGACCATGTGGAAAAGATGCAGGACATTTCTCATGGTCCCCACCTTTTATCTGATCATTCTCCCGTAAGACATCTGGGTAATACTTTCTAGAGATTTAATATCTTCTTTTCAAGGGAGGAGGCCTTTCACAACTGGGTTACTGAGCCTCTAATGACCATGGTGGTGGATAACGCACAGGGTGATGTTAGTCCTCTCTTCTTTGGGACACCATGAAAACGGTGCTGTGAGGTTTCTTAGTGGCACATACATCAAAGAAAAAGAGGGAACGAGAGGGAAAACATTACAGTTCTAGCAGGAGAGGCGTCAAACTCTGGTAATGTTGTACTCCAAGGGAGATAGAGTAGTACAATTGAACAACAGCTGAGTTACCCTAGGCAGTATTACTATGAGGGAGGCTCCCATGGAGCCCAGCATCTGACCTGTGAGCTGAGGACCACAAAAAGCCAGCATGCATCCTCCCACTTCAAGACCCAGTAACAAGTAACTTGGTGAGAGATCATGACAGTCTCCGTCAAATCATGGCCTCCTGTGACAGGGTGACCCCTGTCTTAGGTTTAACCCCCCCCCACCCTGGTAAAAGAAGAGAACTAGGTAAAATTAGAAGCCTCTAAATTTAGAAAGTGTCTGCCCAGGGAGAAGGCAGGAGAGTTTGTTGTTGTGTGAGAGAATATGAAAAAGATAATCACACAAAATGGGACAAAATAAACAACAGCAGAGTATGTATTCTGCAGTTACTGAGTTAGCAGGAGAAGGGACAAGGAAGAAGAGGAGCACACCCTAATTCTTCCATTCCCCTTGCTATCCCAGAGACCACAGCAGGGCTACACAGTGCTACCTTATATGTATATAAAGGTTCCATTATCTGTGGTGTGCTGTATTGCATGCTGTTATTGAGCTGGTACTCAGTCTGGAATATTTATAATATTAACTGGGGACAAAACTCCAACAGAACACACCCAGCCAAACTAGAATCAGCTACTATATCTTGTCAGCATATTGTCATGTTGTATAAATAGGAACTTACCCTGCTGAATCAGTGGGTCTCTAGTGAATGGAAGGAGCCCTAATGTAGCAACTTTTTCCAAAGGCCCTAGTTCACAAACAAGTGCGGACTCTGCTCTTTCTAGGGGAAGCCTCCTGTGGAACTGAGCCCTATAGGGCAGCAGCAGCCCCTAGTGTAGGAATTTATAGTGATCCTAAGATTTGAGGTCACTCTCCAAGGGAGGGGCTCAACCCCATTATGAGGACACAGATCCTAATTAAGAAGTTAGCAAACTTCTGTGTAATATATGTCTAGAGAATATTATATGTCATAATGCAGTCTGTTAGTCCACAACAGATAGCAGATTGTAAAGGGACTTTAGTAAAGTATTAAAGAAGAAATTGCAGGGAGACAGACAATTACATGGTCACCTGATGGTGATGTCACTCTTAGAAATGTGTTTAATCCTGCCACTAGGGGCTAGTTTATTTTTTTTAGATAGGGCGGTCAGTTGCTGACAGACAAGAGAAGATGTAAGACCTTCAGGGTGTTCAGCAGGGAGGCTGAAGCCATGCCATGCTAAGCTGAGACATGCTAACCTTATGCTAACCTTTATTTTGTGTATTTTGCCTTATTATTTTTGAGTTCTAATAAACTGACCAATGCTTTCAAGCATTTTTTATGCATCTTATGATTTGTTTACCTGTTTATATGATTTAAAATCCCACACCCTATGACACCTCCTACTACATGGATATGTACACTGTAGCTGACCCCGTGACCTACATGCAGTTAGGACCTATTTAGTGAAACTAGGACTTCCCCAACTGATAGAGGCACAGCAGTAAGGTTACTTTTCTGGACAGCCCTGGAAGAAATCCAGGCTGTCATAAAACAAGCTAAACCTAGTAAATGCTCCAGGACATATGGCTACCCAGTTAGATTTTATAAAACATTTTCTGAAGCTTTTTGTCTCCTTTATTGCTCTGAACTTTTGTCAGTGTTCAGGAGGGTGAAGTCCCACCCCAATTGGAAATATGCCACAATATCGGCAATATTGAAACAGGGAAAAGACCCTGCTAATCCTTCCTCCTACTGTCCATCTGAGCATAAGTGTTTAGATCGTCCACCCTATCAGGGGGCAGAGATGCCCTGCCAACAGTGATATCAAATAGGGTAAGTATGAAACGGATAGCCTGACAGGGAACTGAGACTGAGGTGTTAACATTTCCTGTAATCCCCAACTCCTAAAATAAATGCAGTGCCTGGAAAAGTGCATACTGAGCCAGGTCTCTTGACTTGGCTTTCAGGAGCCAACCATTAAGATAAGGGAAAATGAAGAACCCATCCCTTCTAAGGGTAATTGGGAAAAGCATAGAGGAGTTCCCCTCATGGAATGGACAGTGCATCACACAAACATACTCCCAGGCAGGGAGTAAGGGAGCTGAATTGTGGCAGCTTAGTGTTCCTTGGGGAGGCAAAAAGATCCACATTAGGATGTACCCACCTTTGGAAGAGGTTATCAACCAAGGATGCCAGTAGTTCTCATTCATGTTCCCTGGGAAGTGACCAGTCAGGCAGCCCCTTGGGGTCACTAGGCACACCAGGAAGAAAATCAGTCAAGAGCACAAGCCCATGCAATAACATCCAGTTCCATACTTTCATGGGTTCCCTGCAGAAGGGGTAACAGTGAGTGCCCCCTTGCCTGTTGATATTTCAGATAATATTAACATTATCCATTTTGATCATCAGAGGGCCTGGGACAGACTGCGCCTCGAAGGCTCAATGCCTGAAGAGGACAGCTCTCATCTCTAGGACATTAATATACAATACTGGGCAAGGATCAATCAATGCTCTCTGGGCTGCATCATGCCCCAAATGAGCACCCCTTCCAGACTCCAAGGCTGCCGTGGACAGGATTTGCACCGGGGTTTGGGGGGGGGCACGCCTTGCAGGAGGTTTGATCGAAATCTCCGCCATTGCAGTGCTTAGCAGAGTGGCAGTGTAACCAATAAAATGTCATCTGGGAAGTTCTTGTGCTGATACCATTGGACACATGACATCCAGAGCGAGATGCACATATGTAACCTAGTAAGAGATACAGTAGAGATGGCAGCAGCTGTGAGCCTGAGGAGATGGAGTAGGGAGCAAGCACAGACAGATGGGCTGGGAATGGGTCTCAAGGACCATCTGGGCATAAGCGTTTAGATTGTCCACCTTGTCAGGGAACAGAAATACTCTGCCAACAGTGGTATCAAATAAGATATCCATGAAATGGATAGCCTGGCAGGGAGCTGAGACCAAGGTATTACCATTCACAGTGATCCACACAAGCAAAAAGACCGCACCCTCGCTGCTTGCAAAAAACACTTTTTATTAGTATAAAAGGGTGCTGCCAAACCACCACATCAAGGCAAAAATAAAACTAAAACTCCGACCAGTTTCGTACGCACGTAACCGGTTGGGGTTTTACTTTTGCCTTGATGTGCTGGTTTGACAGCACCATTTTATACTAATAAACAGCCTTTTTTGCAAGCAGCGAGAGTGTGGTCCTTTTGCTTGTGTGGATTTCAATCATGTACCACACCTCTGTTGAGTGGAGCTGGAATTGTTGGATTGTTTCATTCACAGTGATCCCCAACTCCTAAAAAAAATGCAGAGCCCAAGAAAGTGCATACTGAGCCAGGTCTCTTGACTTGGCTTTCAGGAACCAATCATCCAGATAAGGGAAGACAAAGAAATCTTCCCTTCTGAGGGTAGCAGCAGCCACTGCAAAACACCTGGTGAAAATATGAGGTGTGGACGATAGTCAAATGGGAGAACATGGAACTGAAAATATTCTCCTGCTAGAGTAGAGCGGAGATATTTTGCATTACAGTTCCTGACTTTAGCATGGAGAGAAGCATGCTGTAGACCAGTAGCACACAGCCAATCCCCAAGATGAGAGCCTGAATGGACATCATATGAAAATGTTGTTATTCAATGCATTTGTTCAGATCACGTAGATCCAAAACAGGCCATTGGTCCTCTGTCAGCTTAGGGATCAGAAGGTATTTGGAATATAAGTCACTGTTCTGCTCAGGACATGGAATGTGTTCAGTAGCATCTTTCACTAGTAGAGAGTGCACTTCTCTTGCAAAAAATAGGCACGAGCTCTGGGGAAAACAAGTACTTGGAGGAGGGGTTACTGGAGGGATGGATAGAAATTCCAATGCGTAACCATGATCAGTGACATCAAGGACCCGTTTGTCTGCAGTAAGTTCCTTTCATTTCAGTTAAGTGGAAGGATAACTTCCCTCCCACCAGTACTTCAAGGGAGGACAATGGAGATGGGCCAGTAAAAGGCCTGGGAAAGGGAAGGTCCCCGGACAGAAAGGCAGCAACATGTGGACCCTGAGGCGTACAAAAACATGCGTCCTGAAGGCTGACCCCCATCCCTGGCAGCACCAGGAACCAAAGATCTCTCGAAGATCTACTGTTACAGCAAGTAACTGTTCTTTTGCAAAGGTAAAACACTATTCACTTACTGGGTGGAATGAGTATGTATCAGATGTCGATTAAAATCCCTATGTAACTAGAAGATTTGAACTACCTGTAGATAATGATTATATATTATGGGATTGTATACCAATATTCACACCAATTTTCCAAAATTACTTGCTGGGCAAGCTGCATGAAAATCATCAGTGTGGTAAAAATGAAAGTTTTGCCCATTGTTATGTTTTCAGGAATTCAAAACCTAGAAACCGTAGTCAGCCAGTGTAAAATTTGAGGGAATAACATAAATATACTGAAAAATATCTGTGGTAGTTGGCTGCCAGACTGTGATAAAGAGTGCATAGAGTTTGCAGCAGAAGAAAGACAAATGTTTTTAGTACTAATTGATGCATACTGAAGATGTCTGGAAGTGGTACCGATGTGAAGCATGACAACAGAAGAACACAATAGAGGCTGTCAAAACGTATTTGCTACAGATGAACTTTCAAAGGGTGTAGTTTGTAATAAGAGCTCACAGTTTACTTCTGGGGAGTTTGATACATCTTTTTTGCAGCTAGATGCGGTCATGTATACAGAAATTTCCCTTGCAACATCCTAAATCTAATAATGCTGTTGAAAATGGGTATCAAATTTAATACAGGATTTAGAATCTTTGAAGTTGTACCTTTTTTGTTTCGTTAATTTCAGTTATCAAAATACTGCACATTCGACTATTGGGAAAAGTCCATCAGAATGGTCCTTAAACTAATAGGTTTTCACATATGGTACTTGTCTCTAGTCAAACCTGACTGTAATATTTTATGTTAAAGCAAGCCAGTCCAATGGAAGGAACATTCTTAGGCTAAGCATAAGGGTTGTTTCCACTGGGAGCTTTGTTCTGGAATAAGTTGTACTAGTTCAGAATTTCCAGGCAGGGGAACATGCGCGGATGTCAATCTC
This sequence comes from Neoceratodus forsteri, assembly GCA_016271365.2. Classification (NCBI taxonomy): domain Eukaryota; kingdom Metazoa; phylum Chordata; order Ceratodontiformes; family Ceratodontidae; genus Neoceratodus; species Neoceratodus forsteri. The sequence continues at coordinate 926,104,945 of CM028137.1, forward strand.
TAGTATTGTAAAAAGAGTATAGGGTCCTGTAACATACTTGATTTACTGCATGGGAAATGGTGGTTGACACATGTGTATCGTATGACTGAGAGTCCCATGGAGTCTGACTCTAATGCAGAAGAACGTGTATATAGTGATCGTGAAATGCAACATTTTCAGGTAGTGAAAATGTGGAGTTGGAGGACACACAGACTCCTTCCAAACTGTAGGCAACAAAGAAATGTTTAGACTGTACCAGAACCTGAGCCAGTTATTTGCTTAAGGACACAACAGGCCAGGAAGATCCATGGCAGTCTTAAATATTAAAGGAATACTACAGTCAAAATTTGCAAAAACATGTGCAAAATGATTTGATTTGTGTGGGTAGTCCTAGTGTGTCCTTCCTTTTGTTTGCCACTAGGAGTTTTTTTCGAACTTTGCTTACTAGTTACTGTATATGGCCCCTGGTAATTTCCATGTTCAAATTTTTTATTGCTCTTTTTTCCTACAGTGCCCCTGTCCCATGTGACAATGTTATGTGCAGGACCATTGAATCAGCAAGTACTGGTTCAGAGTGAATTTTACAGTAATATAATTGTGATTTCAAGTAATTTTCCTTATTCACAAAAGGCTACATTTATAGGTGGGCAAATACATGAGGGATAATTGAGTGGGCTATTCTGTATTATAAAATGGGTCTAAAACTCAAAGAACTTTAATTGGTTAAAATCGGTCAGGTGACCATTCAATATTAGAGCATAATGATAGTCATCCTGGTCCTAAACCACGTACACAATGAGCAAATCAGTTCTCCTACAACCAGAACTATCTTCCATCAGTCTCCCTACAACTAGAATTGATCTTCCATCACAAACATGGCTGCTACCTTTACACTGTAAAAAACCTTCAATTGGGCCCTATAATTAAAACTATCTTAAAAAATAAAACAAATTAATTAAATGTTGTTTCCCTGATCATCACACATTACTTACACACATAAACACATTAGAAACATTAAGTATTGTTTATAGTTTTCATTACAACTGTTTCTTTGCTGACAATGAAAAATACCCCTTCTATCTTTACCTGCTCATCAGGGAAATCTCTTCTGCTTTCCCTGACAATGAGATAATTGGGTCTGTGGCTGTAGAAGAGGCCTTTGTTGTCTGTGTGTACAGTATGTTGGGAGAGTAACATTCTGCCAGTGGAACTGAGCAGGATTTTGAATCCCTGTATTCCATGGAAAACATTCCATATCTTGAATGTGGGGAAAGACAGAGGGAAAAAACAGGATGCAGAAAGTAGGCAATAAAACTTCATAAACAAAAAGAAAGGGTGGGAAAACACAGTTACATAGGCAAAAGCGGACCCAAAGTGCTGAAATATATTTCTGAAGTTTACAAAAGCACATACATTTGAATCGTACATGGGTATTTTATCATCCCCCCCCCCCCACACACACAAAAGATAACCTGTCAGGTTTAAAGTTTTGAACACATTTCCATTAAGAAACAGGACTTGTATTGATTTAAATACATTGTAGCATTTTTCTTTTAAAACATGTGCCACACAGAGTTTTCATTATGTTTTATGTTTTTAGCTAACCCCTCAGTTACCAGAATAGGGACTATTTTTGTATTCAGAGTTAAAATCGAAGCATATTTCGATGAAAGGTCCAATTTTTTCTTTGTAAAATACTTTCCTCTTATTTTCATTCCTTTTAAGTCATATATTTAAATGCCATTTTATAAGAGCAATAAGACACTCCAAGGGTGTGCCATTATGAAGAAATAATCGCACTTCTCAGATGCATTTAATGGCACTCGGCTGCGCCTCATGCCTTACAATGCACCTGAGGCATGCGATTATTTCACCATAATGCATACCCTGTCTTATTGCTTTCAGGAAACAGCTATAGTCTTTACTAATTATAGCATTGATGACTTGGGGTGATTTGTATGCTTTTTATGGCTGTGTGTAGTTTGGTGAAATGAAAAGTTTTAAAAACAAAACATTTACTGCTGCTTGCTAGACCAAGACACATTCCTAGAAAACAAAAAAACTGAATTACAGAGAGTTATCGAAGGCAGTAACATCAGTCTCCTAGCAGCAGATTACTGTTGCAGTAGCTTTCACTCACTGAATCCATGGTCCTGGATGCATCACTGTCACATGAGACAGGAGGCATTGTAAGAAGAAGAAGAGCAGTAAAATATCTGAACACAGAGATTCCCAGGGGCCATAAAACTAGTAGACACATTTAGAAAAGTTCCTAGTAGCACACAAAAGGAAGGACACACTTAGGACAACACACATAAATCAAAACACACTGCTTAATATACGTTTTGCAGATTTTGACTATACTACTCCTTTAAAAGATGATTTAAAGGGGAAAAAAAGTTTAATTTACAATGGAGGGGAATTTTTTTTTGTTATTTTTGTAATTATTGTTTGGTAATTGGGTAAGGCCCACTAGGCACAAGTGCCTGTTTTCAGGGGTGACCTCTGAGCACTAGGGAGGCTAAATGACTTTCCCAGAGTTGCACAATATGCAATTCGAGGTTGTGAGAATCAAATCCAGGTCTACTGGATATACCATGCTCATTCATAGCTCATTACTCTTTTAGGCTGTGCTGCCTTTTAACAGATTTTAGAGGTTATAAAAAGGTAAATATGATGTTTATTAAAATTTTCTCTTCAACTTATTGATCTTCAGAACTTTGATATGTTCAGCTTCCTATATCTTGTCCAGCTGTCCGTGCCCATTGTGTTTCACAACCAAGGCATTAGGAGTCTTCGTATGAGTGGAGTGAAAGCAGTTATTACTTAAGATTCAGTTATTAGCTAAAAGTTCTATTGACTTATGAATATAATAAAATAATTCTGTTTAGTGAGAACAAACTGCAACTCTTCTTCATACGCAACACCATCCTATCTTGACCTCATGGAGCAGGTTAACCCATTACGTCTAGCAGCTCTGTAAGGTGTCTGAACCATCCATTGCTTAACCCGATACAAAATGGCAGTCCTGGTGAAAATGAGTTAATGACGAGCACAAACTCGGACACAGAAAAGACTGCACATCTGAAGGGAGGTGTTGCAAAGGGAATAGGATCCAGACAGGAAAATGAATGCATATAGAAGGCACACTGCAAAAGTCTCAACAAAATAAAGTAAAATACAAAAGTGCATATTTATTGTTCAAGCTGAATATGCCGCTTCGCCCTTTTGCCCCCAAGCTTCACTCACCACTGTTCACTCTACCACCCTTTAGGGTGGCTATCCCCCTCAGCATTATGATCCTTTGCTCTAGGCTGCCTTATGTATGAGCGGCTACAGTCCCCCTTCCCTGTTATTATTTTTCCACCCCTCACTAGCGTTAGTGCCGCCTACTCCCTCAGATCTCGCGATCCTACCTAACTTACCACACCCAAGTGCGTAACAAAATGGGCATATAGGCCTTTTCATCTTTTGTACCCAGACTCTGGAACTCTGTTCCTCAAACTGTATGCTGCTGCACCTCCACCCTGTCCTTCAAATCAGCCTTCAAAGCCCACCTCCTCCAATCCATGACCTGCAAATGCTTCCAACCCCCTTGACTTCTTTGACATCCAGATTTGCTACATTGCCTACACAATTTACTGCAGTGTACTTATAGCACTGTGCTAATACAAGGATGAGTTTTGGCCACTCACTGTCTCCATACCCCCTCGTGACCTGATGGCACCACTGTCTCCATTTTTATGCTTTATGCTGCTGGTGCTCTACTGCCCGTGTATTGTCACTACTGCATTACTGGTTATATATGTTTTACGTTTTCAAACCATTGTTATGTATATGTTTTTCTACAGAACTGCACTCCTCCTGACTCGCAATGCAGTACTGCTTGTAAGACCTTTTTCTGGTGCAAATGGACGCTCTCTCTAGGCCTCCTCCATCGTCTCCCTTGTTCTACCTAGTACAAACCCCTGTTTTTCTAAGTCACTCCTTATAACTGTACCCCTCCTGTTTTTCTAATGTACTACCGCTTGTAAAACAATTACCTGGATAATACCTGTATCCTCATGTTGAATTGTGCTTCTGTCGCCTCGATGTGCTTTTGTGAATTGTAATCTGTTATTGTGAAATATAATCTCCTGGATCGTATCTGAAAATAGACACTCTGTTTGTCTAGTGTACCTACCCAGTTACCAAAACCCAAATAAATAAAAGACTGGCTCTCCAGCACTTTGTGACACACTGCCTCTTTCTCAGGTGCATAAAGGCTGCTGATGGGGAATCCCAGAACTGATCCCAGAACTGAGGCAGAAGATGTTTAAAAGTGATAGGATCAGAAAAGGGCTAGCAGCCCTGAATCAAGGTTCATTAGTGACATAGGAGAGGGAGTTCAGGGCAAGATGCGTCTCTTCACAGATGACACTAAGCTCTGTGATAGGGTAGGCAGTGAGGAAAGGGTAAAGGAGTTATAGATAGATCTGCAAAAGTTGGAGTGGTGACCCAAGGTTTGGCAGTGGAAGTTCAATGCCAAAATGTACAAGGTGATACACATAGGAACAGGTATCCCAGGATGAAATACTGGATGGGAGAGGTTAAGCTGGTCATGACTACTGAGGTAAGGGACCTAGGAGTCATCATAAGTGACTCCTTTAAAAATCTTGCCAGTGTAACAAGGAACAGACACAAAAAAAGCATGCCACGCTGGGTTGGGGTGCTAGGGATACAACTAAAGCAATCACAACACAACGATCCAGCACTCACCACCTCACTATAAAATAGTGCTGCTCCTATGCAACATATAAAACTGTGCTGGTTTCATTAATCGGTGCCATACAAACAAAATGCCTTGATGCATTTTGTAGTGCTGTCCTTTGTCATAAGGCATTTAGACAACATCCTAACACCACTTATATACAGTACATCATCTTAACTTTATTCACCTGGTTCGACAAAAGATAACCGCTCATCCCCACACCCAGTTAGAAACAATAAATAGACATACCCAGATACAAACAAAAATGCCTATATACAGATATAAAAACCAAGTTGCCAAATGTGTCCTACAGACATGCAGATAAATACAGAATTACTAAACTTTATTGGAACCACATTTGAACCTTTATAGATTTCCCACTGATGATCATTGACACAAACAGTCCCATCAAACGACTTGGACAAAAAAACAGGTAGCCCAAATAAACACACAGAAGTGGAAATTCACAATAATCATATAAAAACACTGATAAACAATTATACTGTATATACACAGTATGTATCCAAACAGAACCAGCATACCAAATTATATAGGATATACATAAGAGAGAGAAATCACAGCTACAGTGAGCAGAACTATTTAATATAAGATCCTAGGTCAAAAGAATCATTCAGACCGGTGCACTTGCAGGCCCCTAATATAAAAATCCAAAATCCCTCCCACTTTAACAGCAAGTTATCATAATCTCCACCTCTCGGATTAGCACAAACTCTGTCAATGGCTCTAAATTTAAAGTCCTGCCCCGACCAATATTTCCACTCTGCATGGCTTCTTTAGCTGTTGCATACTTATTGCCTCTATTGAGAATTTCTGTGTAATGTTCTTCTATCCATATCTTAAATTGTCTCTTAGTTTTTCTAACATAAAATGCGCCGCATGAGCACATGGCAATATATATACAACTCCCACACTTTCACAGGGAACGTATTGTCTGATGTCAAAATTCTTCCCATGTGGGCACGTCTGTAGGACCCATTTGGCAACTTGCATTTATATCTGTATATTTGTACATATGCATTTTTTTTTATCTTGGTATGTCAATTTACTGTTTCTAATGGGGTGTGGGGATGGGCGGTTATTCATTGCCGACCTAGGTGAATCAAGTTAAGGTGGGGCTGGGATGTTGTCTGCATGTCTTTTGATAAAGTACAGCAGTCGGAAACACATTGAGGCATTTTTTTGTATGGCACTGATTAATAAAACCAGCACTGTTTGGTACGATACATAGGAGCAGTATTGTTTTTATAGTGAGGTGGCGAGTGCTAGATTGTTATGTTGTGATTGCTTCAGTTGAATCTTTAGCACCCCACCCCAGTGCAGAATTCTTTTTTTTGTCTGATCCTTGAGCTCTTAAATACACATGGGTTACAAGTGGCAAATTATTTTGTAAAATCTTGAGTATCAGATGCCTGGGACGCTCCTGTCGGGTTTTTCCATGCCATTGGGTTTTGATTGTATGTCAATGTAAAATGTCCTTAAAAAGAACACCCAATTCGAGCCTTACAAGTCCTGATCCATTTTTACATGTGAACAACCTTTTAGCCTCGGCAAGTGCTGCAAATTTCTTCCTACAAGAAACAGTAGTAGATAGGGTTGGTCCAATGAATGAAGAAGCCAGAACTCTGCTAGAGGCATTTAGAGAGCTTGAAAAAGCTATAACAAAAGCCCAAAAGATTTATTGGAACCAAGTTCATTTAAAAACCTACCTTCAAGTTAAATTGATACCTTGTGGTTTGAGGCTTCTTAAAAATCCTACACATGACTGTGAAGTTGCCTCTTTTATGAAAAGATGGAAGAGAGAGAGAGAGAGAGAGAGATTCTTAATGAGGCTTCAGAAAATGTAATGAGGTATATTATCGACTATGGCAACTATGGTAAAAAGGTCAATGAAAAACTGGCACAAAGAATTAAGCAGCGTGAGGAAATAGTATTGATCTTTCCTGCCACATTGATTTTGATTTGTACAATCAGAGACTGAAGGACTCCATAGAAAATCTAGACCAGGAGTGAAAGGTGACGAAGCAGAAATAATTTGAAGTGAAACTGCGAGGACTACAACCTGAATAAAGTATATAATTGGAAGAAGAGTAGTCGAGGTTGAGGAATTTTGAAACATGAGAGGACGGTCTTTCTTAATTTGAATACTGACTGCAGTGGTTCTGAAACAGAAGGATCTGACAACACTTCTGATTATTTTTTAGAGCAAGAGGGCCAGTACCTGAGCCACCAAAAAGGTCCAGGAGAAGTACCAGACAGAATCGGTATCAAGGTCATCAGTATGTACAAAGTTGAGGAAGAAGACAAGGAGGGGGTGTAAGGGGAGGGTCAAGGAGGTTGGGGAGGTCAAATGGATTTACCACATGTGCATCAAGAGCAACACAATCCACAATTTCAACAGAGATAACCATACAACAGATGGTAAGCTCTACAGAGATTGATAAATGTAAAGTGATTAATTTATCTAAGAGATAACTGACTGATGCAGAGATACGTAACACGGATTTACTAAGGGACATTCATGTCAGACAAATATGCTGGAAATTTATTACAACGCCAGCAAATGCCTGAACTTAGTCAAACCTGTGGAGATTATATTCTTAGACTTTACAAAAGCCTTTGATAAACTACCACATCCGGGAATAATAAGTACCTTGAATTCTGTGGGGGCCCATGGTAATGTAGTCTCTTGGATTCATTCATGGCTTACTGATAGGAAGCAGAGAGTGAGCATGAAAGGCACTTACTCAGACTGGACCAAAATAACAAGTGGGGTGCCACAAGGGTCGGTGCTGGGGCCCTGTCTTTTTAATATTTACGTCTCACAACTAAAGTGCGATCAAATGGGGATCTGGATTGCCAAGTTCGCAGATGACTGCAGGCTAGTGGGGGAGGTGGGTCTTCAGCAAACAAATTCTGGTATGCAGTTAGCCCTGGATCATGTAGAAAAATAGTGTAATAAATTTAACATTCTGCTTAATCCAGATAAATGCATGGTTATGCATCTAGGCAATCAAAACCCCAAACAGCCGTATCTGTTGTGAAAGATAACTTTGAAAGTTGTTACTGAAGAAAAAGATTTGGGAATTATCATTAATAATCATCTTCAATTCAAAACCCATCATGAAAAACTCATAAGAAGGGCAAACGGAGTGCTAAATTGCATATTGGTAACAGAGACAGAGGGGTTTTGATTCCACTGTTTGGAGCACTGGTGAGACCTATATTGGAGTACGGGGCACAGGTCTGGATCCCCCACCATAAAAACGAGATCGAAGGTATTGAAAAAATGCAGAGGAGAGCCACAAGAGCTATCAAAGGTATGGAAGGCAAATGTTATCAAAAAAGACTAAGGGAATTAGGGCTGTTCCCATTGGAATACAGAAGATGGAGAGTTAATATGTGCTTGATTTATATAGCTTGTTCAGATCAGGACCTCTGGGATAGGCTAGGTCTGCAACTTCAGCATAAACACTACTCTACTAGGACACACTCTCTTCAGCTGAAAAGTCAAAACTGTAGAACTTGGAGAAGGAAAAAATGGTTCAGTCAAAGAGTTGTGGCATCTTGGAATGCATTGCTACATAAAGTAGTAAACTGCATCTCTATGGATAGCTTAAAAAGAAATCTAGATCTTTTTACAGTCTCAGTTTCCCCTTAAGTCAGCAGGCGAGCACTATGGACGCAAGTCTCTTTTATGCTCTGTATATACCTATGAAACCTATGAAACACAGTTACATGATAAAGGCCTTTTCTTTGCCCCCACTTTTAACATTAATATGTTTGAGACATTTTTAGACATTCAAAAAGCATGCCACAATTTGAGGTGTTTTTATAATAAAAAAAAGCATGCATGCTAATCAGAGAGACACCATGAATACCAATATGAGTTTGGACATGGATCAAACATCAACATGTGATACATCATCAGATTTGAGGGACAAACTATTCAAAAATAAATCCACATTCACCCCCCCCCGGACTGCGGTTTTAACATTTAAAGAATTATGTGAGAGAGAGAGATACTCGGAGAACTTGTGCAATAATTTGCCTGAGTTATGTTTGAATAATTTGTCATGCAGTGAGTGGTTTGCTAGAAATTTACAAGAGGATTTAACGATCACTACCAAGCCTGCTGACAAAGGGGGTTGTATAGGTAGTTTGGATACGGAGGATTACAGTGGGAGGTGGTGGCCAGCTTCATAACACAGAATTCTATAAGCAATTGGATAAGGACCCTAGTATGTATTTGAAGTGGTGGATTGATGAACTGGTGGGTGAAGCATGATGACAGGGGTATCATTCACATTCAATCTTAGAGAATTTCGACTACAGAATTCCCAGTGTGCCCCATGATATATATCTAGATTTATATCTATAAGTATATATGTGTGTGTGTGTGTGTGTGTGTGTGTGTGTGTGTGTGTGTGTATATATATATATATATATATATATATATATACAGTATATATATATATATATGTATTACCTAAGATCCATGAATCTTTGCAGTCACCTCTAGGAAGACTCATTCTAAGTGGGATAGGTTCCATTTTGGAACCACTATCCCAATACATTAATTATTACTTTTGTTTCTTTGTTACGACTCTGGAATCGTATCTCAAAGACGCGAATAGTATTTTGCAGATCCTGGAGGATACTGAGGAGTGCAGGGACTCCTATCTTAATTATTATGGATACTGAGTCCTTGTACACCAGTATCTGCCAGAAGGAAACCTTAGACACACTGGCTTATCTTTTAAATAGCTGAGGGGAAGGTGCACTTCCACCAACAGATCTTCTGTTGAAACTTACTGAGTGTGTTCTTAAGTTTAGTACCTTAACCTTCCTTGATAGGTTTTATCTGCAAATTAAAGGACAACTATGGGGGCTACTTTTGCCCCAGCTTAGCAAACCTGTATGTTAGTTTGTGGGAGAACAAATAAGTCAGGGATAGTGATGTTAATCTATTTTTTGAGAAAATATCGTTATATAAACGTTTTAAAGATGACATTTTTATGATATGGAATGGTGAACTGTCCAAATTTGAATCTTTTGTCATGCTTACATTCCACCAATAGGAATCTCAGATTCACATACACAGCGAGCGAAACTAAGATTTGCAGATTAAGAAGGATGAGGTGGGGTGCATTTATACTGATATCTACAGAAAGAAGAGTGAAAGAAATACCCTTTTGTCAGCTTCGAGTTGTCACTCCAGGCATACAGTAGTTATTATTCCTAAAGGACATTTTTTAAGATTACATTGGAATTGCAGCTTCGATGAAGTTTATGATGTAGAAGCAGCAGCTCTTGAGATGCGACTTGGAGAGAAGGGTTACGATATGACATTGATTCGTAAGGCCAATGATTTTGCTAAAGCTCAAAACAGACGGATTTTAATACAGGGCAGTACAAGACAAGGTATTGATACTGAAAGATTTAACTTTGTCACTACGTATTCAGCACAGGCAGGGCATTTTGAAAAAAAAAATTACTAAACAGAACTGGTGTGTTCTGCGTGGTGATCCAGCTGTCCAGCTAACTCTCTTGAAGACACCTTGGTTCACAGCAGGCAGAGACTGGTTTCAGTCAACACATGGTTCATAGGAGGAAGGGATGTTCTACATGTAAGAAATTTTGCTACTGTAAATTGGTATCTCCAGGTAATAGCTTTATGAACCCCCACAGGGGAAGGAATTTTGATATCAGACAGTATATTACTTGTGAAACTGTGGGGTTCATACATATATATATATATTGCCACGTGTTCATGCGGCACATTTTATATTGGCAAAACTAAGAGGCAACTTAAGATATGGATAGGAGAACATTACAGAACAAATTCTCAATGGAGATAAGCATGCAGTAGCCAAACATGCCATGCAGAGTGAAAATATTGGTCAGGGGCATGACTTTAAATTTAGAGCCACTGACAGCGTTTGTGCTAATCCGAGAGGTGGACATTTGAATAACTTATTAAAGCAGGAGAAATTTTGGATCTTTACATTAGAGGCCTGCAAGTACCCTGGTCTGAATGATTCTTTTAACCTGGTACCTGATATTAAATAGTTCTGCTCGCTGTGGCTTAGATGTCCCTCTCTTATTTATAGCCTATATAATTTGGGATGGTGGTTCTGTTTGGATGCATGCTGTGTATGTACGGTTTAGTTGTTTATCAGTGTTTTTATATGATTATTGTGAATTTCCGCTTCTGTATGTTTATTTTGGCTACCTGTTCTTTTTTTGTCCAAGTTGTTGGATGGGTCCATTTATGTCGATGATTATCAGTGGGAAATCTATAAAGGTTCAAATGGGGTTCTAAGAAAGTTTAGCAATGCTGTATTTATTTGCACATCTGTAGTACCCATTTGGCAACTTGGTTTTTATACCTGTATGTTTGTACATATGCATTTTTGTTTTTAGCTTGGCATGTCTATATACTGTTTCTAATCAGGTGTGGGGATGTGTGGTTATCTATTGTCCACCCAGGTGAATTAAGTTAAGATTACGTATATAATTGATGTTGGGATGTTGTCTGCATGCCTTTTGATAAAGGCCAACAGTCTGAAATGCATCAAGGCAGTTTTTTTGTAGGGCACTGATTAATAAAACCATCACTGTTTTGTACGTTACATAGGAGTGGCTTTGTTTTATAGTGAGGTGGTGAGTGGTGGATTATTGTGTTGTAATTACTCCAGTGTAACAAGGACTACTGCAAGGCAACCAGGAAGTTGGGGCATACTGGGAGGGGATTTGATAGCAGGAGAATGGTGCTACCTCTGTATAGAACACTGGTAAAACCACACCTGGAGTACCATGCCTAGTTGTGGAACCCTCACTTGAGGAAAGTCGGGGACAAGCTGGAGATGGTGCAATGTAGAGTAACAAAAATGGTTCGTGGCCTTCAAGACAGAATCTGCGAGGATCAGCTTAGGGCACTGAACATGTATTCACTGGAGGCCAGAAGGGAGAGGGGCACTATGATAGAGACCTTCAAGTTCCTGAAAGGATTGAACAAGGTAAACTGTGAGGAACTGTTCAACTTGAAAAGTGCATCTAGAACTTGGAGACATGGGGAGAAATTCAGAACGGACGAGAGGAGGTTCTTTTTACAGAGATAGCGGTAGAGCCATGGAAAAGCCTGCCAGCAGAGGTGGTGGCCCACAGGAACATTAATGGCTTCAGACACATTTTGGACTGAGTTAGGGGATTAATAATCACCCAAAGGGGCAGCAGCATGGCAAGAAACTTAGTGGAGGGTAGCTTGGACATAAACCCTGGATAGACACTAGGTCTTGGAGGAAGGATAGGGTACTATGGGCAGACTAGATGGACCAATGGTCTTTTTTTTGCCATTAACTTATATGTTTATATATATGTATAGTGTAGTGCGTATCCTGTCCTGACCTGGCCTCATGGAACAGGTTAGTACAGACTTGACCACATCCTGTCCTGACCTCATGGTGCAGGTTTGTACAGACTGGACAGCATCCTGTCCTGATCTCAAGGAGCAGGTTAGTGCAGACACCTGCCTCTCCTTACCTCATGGAACCGGTTAGTTCAGACCCCATCCTGTACTCCCCTCATGGTGCTAGGTAATATATATGGATGGCATCCTGTTCTGGCCTTATGGAGCAGGTTAGTACAGACACCATCCTGTTTTGACCTCATGAAGCAGGTTAGTACAGACACCAGTGCAAGCATACTGGGAACATGCATTGAGATTTTCCAAGCTGGTGCTGACTTTCAACTGTCTGGACTAGTTTAGTATTACTTCTGAACAGAACATGGAGAAGTTGCATGCTGAAAGTTCATCATACTACCTTTTACTGTGAAAAATACAGATATTTAATTCATTGAGAGCTGTGGTGTCTGTCTGTGGGGCTTAGGCTCAGTATTGTAAAATATGTCTCCCTGGTATCAATCATTTAAATTCAGTTGCTGCTCGGTGAAAAGTAATTGTGGCTAAATAATTGGAATAATTCATGAAGAGGATATGGCTGTGAGTCTCTAACTGTTGCAGCTGTTGTTAGGCCAAGACTTCAGTGGTCCCTAAAATGGCAATCAGTACGAATACCAGGTGTGCAAGTTTTATACTGCTTTGTTTCCTTAGGACATCCATATCAGTGATACAGTATAATTAGGTATGGCTTTACAAAGTGAACTTGGGGAAATCAGATTTGTTTGGATTTTGTGAATGCCTGTACCCAGGAATGAAAATGTGTGTGACTTTTTATGCTGCATACCATTAGTCAATCTTTATGTAGTGGCTTTGGCCTTTACAAACATGAAACAAATGCATAGTCATATAGCATATAAGTAAATAATACATACATTACACATTACCTTTGATTTAGATTGAACAGTACAGTCCACTTTAAGTGTTAAAATGCTTTAAGTGCGAGTCTGTTTAATCCAAAACATGAACTTACATGTACAGGAAGGGAAAATATTAAATTGGGTTAAATGCAGTCTGTATAGTTACTTGATGTCTTTGTAGGTTTTAAATTAGAAAATCACGATTGGTGAGAGGAGCATTGTGTGACGAGTAAGTTGTGTATAATGATCTTTAGCAGATATACAGGTTATGGTTATCTTAACAAAAATAACAAGTCAGAGCACACCCTGAGGCCCCTCCCCCCAACAAAAGGGTAAATGTAACAATAAACATATGTTTTTTCAGCCTGGATTTGCAACTTATTAATTTGATTAGAATCTGGTGCTGAAATCCCGCGCATGCGCAATAGTGGTACATTCTCATGCATGTGCGGGATCTGTCCTCTGGGTGCTATTGCACATGTACGGGATTTTGGCACCAGATTCTAATACTATTTTGCTACTGAACAAGTGCTTGTTTTTTTGTTACAAATACCAGGAACCTCTTAAAATAACATATTGCACTGGATTATGTGGCTTTTGGGATGGGGATGATAAAATGTGAATGTCTAAATAGCGCTGTCGGTAGACGTGCGTTCTCAGCGCCTTCTCACCACCAATCTGCTTCTGGTTGGCAGGGGATTTTAATACTGGATGGATGAAATGGAAAGACTGCTAATTTATGAAAAAACAGGTACATAGATTGTGTTTTCTTTTATGCAGGGGTATTCTACTAAAGCATTTACACAGATATGTGCCTAGAGAGCCACTAGTATAAAATAAACGATAACGGAAGGGAAAAGCTGACAGTGCCTCTTTAACCAAGGATGTCCATCTTTTTATTTTCTTGGTCACCACAGCAGTGCATACGATGCCTATTCAGGCCCTCACCCAGAGGATAGTGGCAAACAAACTTCTGATGTTTCAACCAAGCTTGGTTTTTGACGAAGATTGCCCTGGAACTTATTCTGAATATCGTAAAGGCTCATGCGTTCCTCCAACCCTAGAGCTCTGCAGCAGAATACAATGATTGCAAGTTGATTTTTGCTAGATGAAGTTGTGTTGTGTTTTTGGAAGGAGGGAGGGTATTTCCCTCTAGTTATAATTAAATACAGAATACCACCAGATGCTTACCTTGCAAAATCTGTTCTCCGACCGTTGTGTTGTAAGCTTAGCAGACTTGTTGGAAAAAATGATACTTAAGTAGTTATACTTTGCCACTTTTCCCATTCTCTCAGAATTCAAAAAACACATGCATTTTAGCATTAGGGCACTGGCGATCCCAATCTTGTATTTTTCAGAGTTTATTTTAAGTTTTCACGGAGATGGTACTAGAGAGAGTTTGTTCAGCGTAGTCCAAAGGGGAAAATGAAAACAAGTATCCTAACGGAATAGTAAAGCAGAAACTTTACTCTTGATACTACTGGGGAATGAAGAGATGGCTCGTCCAACATCATAATAAGATTGTTAAAAAGATGAAAGACAGTGGGGGCTATAATACACTCCTGGATTACACCTTTATTGGAGTTCCGCAGGGCTTGGTGCTTGGGCCCATTCTCTTCTCCATCTTCCTAAATGACTTGCCCCCAGCATGCTCCCCCTCCTTCTCTATCCATATGTATGTATGCCGATGATACCATCCTGTTCTCTTCTAGCAAATGCCCCGCCGATGTAGCAGCCGCCCTTCAGCATGTCTTCTACCTGGTTCAGCAATGGTTTGCCTCACATCAACTATTCCTAAATGGCAAAAAAATTGTCTCCATGACCTTTGGCGCTAGGCAGAGAATCTCTAGACTCCACCCTTTACCTTCTTTCCATACCCTTGATGGGACAACCTTAAAGGACACCTCCTCATTCAGATACCTTGGGGTTTGGTTGGACCAACACCTCAACTTCTCTGGCCACATTGACACCATCCTGAAAAACTGTGCCCCAAGCTTGGTGCCTTATTCAGGAACTGCAGTTGTATCCCTCCTACGGTGTGGCGTGAACTAGTCCAGAAGATGATCCTCCCCATTTTTGACTACTGTGATGTAGTCTATGGTGCTTCTCCCAAATCCTCCCTAACCAGATTGGACACTCTCTTTAACTCCTTCAGTCGTTTTGCTCTTTATGCTCCATCACACACACATCACTGTGACCTCTACCATACCCTGTCCCTTCCCCCGCTTGCCAACAGGCGCCTCACTCATTGTGTTAAACTCATTTCTAAATTTTGGTTAGGAGAACTTCTCTCCTACGTCTCATGTTCACTTTCTTCCCCCCTCCCACTCCCTCAGATCCTGTGACACTCGCACTTTGTTGGTCCCCTGTCAAAGCACTCTCGGTCAGATTCTCAGCATCCTGGAAGGGTCCAGCACTGGGAGATGACTCTTCCTTCCCTCCCCTTCCCCCCTTCACCCTTTCTACATAATTTGTCCTCACCTGACTGTGCTGTCTGGCAGGATTCGCAGTATCCTGAAGAGGCCTAGTCTTAGGCAAGTTTCTCCCACCCCTTATTCTCCTTCCCTTTACCATCCCGTCTACTGTCTCTACCCAACTTGTCCTTGCCTACTCCTGCCCCTTATTCTAAGTCCTTGCCTCATTCCGCCACTGGCAGCAAACTCCACACTCTGAAGGGGTCAGTTCCAGGTATGGCTTGTCCTTCCCTACCCTATCCTTTACCCCCACCTCCCTCTTGCCCACCATTTCTACCTCCATGCACTTAAACAAAGGAATTGGTTCACTTGAGTGAATAACTTGCACTTTTTGTTCTGTTTGAGGTGCTCCCAGATTGCACTAGCTCTGTGTTAACTTGCCCCCTCGCAACTTATTTTATGCTCACTTGGCTCCGGTAATGTTCCACCATTGTTATCCTCTCCTTCCCCCAGCTATTTCCCTTGTCTACTCATCTACCCTCCTTGATGTCCCCCACTGCACCTCATTCATTCAATAATTGCTAAATGATCTACCTCTTAACTGTGATCCATTTCTGCAAGGAGTTGGCTCCACGGCTACATTAAATTTCTGTACTATGTTCCTCAGATATGCCACTTGTAATTAAATACATATTCCACAGGTATGATATATTTAACTGTATGTTATGTCACAAATGCGATTGTATGATTATTTATATTTTTTAACTATATGTCTCATTACAAATGTAATTGAATGTGTAATTTCTTGGATATGTTAAATGATGAACTGTATGTCTAATTCTTCATCCAATTGTAACCCCCCCCCCCAGGTCGCACTGGGAGCCGAGTAACTTGTTATTCAGTGTGCCTTGCTGGTGAAACATTTCAATAAATAAAATAACAGTTATTGGAGTTTATTGTATCCTAGCATTCACCATTTGTACATATGCACATTCTAACCCACATATTTCTATGATGCTCTTGAATGAGAGCTGGTAGGAATTTATCAGTGCCTATCCTTTTAAGTTTGCCTCATAAAATATATCTTACTACCAGTCAAAAGCTGACAAAATCTGGGAAGAAGATATACATTTTTTAAGCTACCTACAATACCTATTAATAAGATCGCAAAGGACAAATGTTAATCAGATGTTCTAAAACTAGCTCTGAACACTGCTTTGTCCTCCATGACAATGTTATAGTCATTAATTCATTCTTCCAGCATGGATAATAAAAAATTTACCCAAATACTTTGGCCATCACGTTTACTAAACTTATAGGCTGTCCGTTCATAGGGCTAGCTGTACTTCCTTCATTGTAGATATGAACTTTCAAGTTCCCCTTCTGACATGGGGTGGGGGGAGTTTTTCCAGTTATAAGGACAATATAAAAGATCACATTGATGAGCAGAAGCAGCCACAATAGGTCATATTGCTAAACTTCCATTGGTGCCCAGTCCTCTCCTGGGGATTTTCTTTTTGGTTGTTTTCTTACAGTATAATGCATCCTGTTTACTGACCATAAACCACCTAGGTTTGATTAGCAGAGAGAACAAATCCGGAACTGAAAGAACGTGATCCAGTTCTGTGTTATGAAACGTTGCACTAAAATGAGCTATCCAGCCCTTTGCCAAAATATTAGTAAGAGTCTAAATCAATCTGGCATATTTTCCTAATGTGACTTATGAATCTGTTGCTATATTAATTTTCCCCAAGTCTCCTTTCTGTGTTTTATTGAATGTTAATGTTCCTTTTTCTTATTTCTAAAATGATTTCTATTTCTTTGTCATTTTTTTGAGGAGCACATTTAACTTTTGGTTAGCGTATTTTACTGTTCTCATCAAACTAAGAGTTCCTAGTCCTGGGACCCTGTGGTACAGTTGTGTTGCCTTTAAAACAAATGATATGATACATCTCCTCATGCATTAGGGAGAAAGTGGTAGAAACGTAAATCGGCATCAGTATTTTCCCAAAATCTCTTCTCTGGCCCTGTTTAAAATGAGATCTTCCCTATCCTCTTCCACAGATTGGGGCCCTGCTGAATACATTACATGCCTACAGTATGTCATGTTGAGGCGTAGTTTGTAGGCACTTATTTAACCTTGCAGTATTAATAAAAAACAGAACTAGCTGTTTGCACTAATGCTACCTTGCCCCCCCCCCATGTGTACATTTTTATGGTACGTGAATAACACATGAGAAACTGGGAATTATAGTATGGCTAAGTGCTCAGCTAGGTGTTTATATGGCCAAGGGATGTAAACACCAGGAGTTACTATGAACTATTACTCCTTGTTTTCAATGTGTTATTCCACATAAATACTAGTCAGTTTTAGTGCTGTAGGTGTTGTATGGTACTTTGGTTTTTAAAAGTGTCTGAGAAGGGGGCATACCAAAGGGGTGCATTTCTTATTCTCTTTGAGGTGCTGAAGCAGAAACTGTGAGTAGGGGCAATAATGAGGTGGGGGTCTTTCTTTTTGAAGTACTATAGCCAGATAGAGACCATCTGCTCTGTGTTTGTTTGTTTTTTACAAAAGGTTAGCTTTCTTTCATTTCTAGTTATAAAAGTTTAATTTTTTTAATTTTCAGTTGTGAAGTGCTTTCTTTCTAGGGGTGTGGCTATGTTGTTCATCTGCACTGTTTGGCATGTCCCCTTCCTCTTTAAATCTTGCTGGAAGTCTTCAAGCTGGCTCCTCCCACCCACACGGGTGGTATATACCTTGGCTCTGCCCCATGATGCCAGATCTTCCTTTCCGCTGGAAGATACAGGTTCCCTTATGCTCTCAGGATTTTGTAGGCCCTGGCTTTCAAATTGTTGGTTTTACCGAAAATCAAACTCGTTCGAGTTAGCGATCGTGCTTTCATCGCATCGACTATGGAGGAAAAATCTTCTCCAGGATTTCGCCGGTGCCCCTGCGGCCAGAAGATGTCACGCACCGATTCACATCTTTTTTTTTTTTTTTTTATTTAGTTGTTTAACCAGGTATAGCACACTAAGCAGGAAGCTTTTTTACAGGAGCGACCTGGAAGCACAAGGAGGTTAAGTGACTTGCTCAGGGTCACACAGTATGCAAGTGGAAGCTGTGGGATTCAAACCCAGGTCTGGTCTGCTGGATGTCACCAGATTTGCAGCTCAGAGCCTTAGACCACTGCGCTATACTGCCTCCAAATGTGTGTTTACTGCCTAGGTGTCGGCCATGACACCTCGTTGTGCGTTCTTTGCTTGGCCTTCCATCCCAATGTCTTGGATGACAGCAAGGCACATTTGAAGCTGGGGAGACTGGAAAAAAGAAACCCGCCAGTGAAATTGAAGGAGGCTAGTTGGGCGGTTTCCACGGCTGCGGGCTCCACCAAACAGCTGGAACAGATGAAGGCATTTGAGGAGGAAGCAGCTCGCGCTTCAGCCAATCAAAGCTTCTTTGTCCCGCTGAACCTAGGCTCTACCTTTATGGGCTCCTTCAAGAAGTTGTGCCAGTCTCTCCCCACTCAGGGTGAGGTGCCCTCAGGCTCGCACTCCTCCTGCCCTTGGAAGAGGGAGAAGGATCCATCATCTTCATCTCGATGGAGACACTCTTGGGACTGGGAGAGGTCTGAGTCCCAAGAACATGCGATCTCGACTTTGGTCGAGATCGCATCCTCAGACACTGTCTTTTTGGACCTTCCATCTGGCCAAGGGTCCGAGGAAGTGGCCGATGAGGTCGAAATTATCCTCGACCTGATTGACCCCTTGTCACCAGCTGTGCCCGATGACTCTTTGGAACGGACTCCGGTCCTGGTCTTTCTGGATGAGGAGACCCAGCCATCTGGTGTCCCCATCAAGGGCCCGATTCAGGACCCTCTGGTCTCACTGATCCCGGTGTCTCCCAATTGACCAAGTCGGCCTGCCCAGTCTCAGTCCTGTACCCCCTCGGCTGAACGACCGAGGAAGAGCCATAAGCACTCAAAAAAGAGGCAACGCCACAGGTCCTCATCCTCATCCTCCTTGGACGAGGAGAGGCTCCGGCGGCAACTCCGTCAGTGCTATGAAGACCTTATGTGGCAGCAGCTGGTCTTGACCGGGCAGAAGCTGGCTCCGCCGCCTACCCCGGCCATCACTTGGCTTTTGCCTCCTAGGCTGAAGTCGACCCCTCCAGAACCGAAGCCATTGATTCCTCCGCCTGTGGGTCCGGCCCATCTCCTGGTTAGGCCTATTCCGGTCTCTCCACTGATTCGAGTGGAACCACTGCCTAAGCAAACTGAGGGAGGGGCGCCCTTGAAAAAGGACTGACAGGACACCGGACTTCCCCGACACCTGTCGATTACAGTCACCCCGGCCCGCCCTCGGCGTATCGAGGGTGACTTGGGCCGTAGACCACTGTATCATGATTCTTCGGACTCGGACATCACCGGACTGCACTCACATCCCAGGAATGATGAGTTGTCAGTTGGTGCAGGGATGGAGGAAGGCCCTTCCTCTTTCCAGGGCATTCTCCGCCTCATCTCCGATTCCACCAAAATACCCCTGGAGCCCATCCAGAAAAAGGTGGAGTACCCTCTCACTGACATTCTCAAGAGAGGGGATACCCTGATGGAGGCCTTTGCAGTGGCCAAGGCTATTGTTGGCCTGGCCCTTGAACCATCTGCCCACATGGCCTGCAAGTACGCAGTGCCCATGGGGTCCCTTGCGGGGTTCACAGGGTCCCTTGAGGGGTTCACAGAGCACCATTCAGCCGAGAGCCTGGTGACCACCTCTATGTTCAGGCGTACTGGTAGTTTGGCCGATACTGACTGACCCCCGGACAAAGAGTCCAAATATATGGACCACACTGCCAGCAAGGTCTATGCGGCCTCTTCTCTGGGTCTTCGTCAGGCCAGCTCGGCTGTCATTATGGCACACTTCTCTCGTGCCCTTCTTGGGTCATTAGACAAGGTCCTCCCTCACCTCCCACTAGACATGCAGACCATGGTCAAGTAGGTCCATGACCAGGGCCGTGCTGTTGCCAAACAGCAGCTCCAGATGGCCTTGGACATCGGGGAATCTTGTGCCCGCTTGCTGGCAGCCGCAGTGGCCTCTCGCCGCAGGGCTTGGATGAGGCTTTCCTCCTTCCCGGTGGATACTCAGCATAAGCTTGCTGACATGCCCTTCCTGGTACCGACTTGTTCGGTCCAGGAGTGGCCGGTCACCTTCAGCGTATTGAGCAGTTCGATGCCACCT
The DNA here is from genome assembly GCA_016271365.2 of Neoceratodus forsteri. NCBI lineage: Eukaryota > Metazoa > Chordata > Ceratodontiformes > Ceratodontidae > Neoceratodus > Neoceratodus forsteri. The sequence goes on from CM028137.1 coordinate 926,125,660, forward strand.
AGGATGCTACTTCTGCCAAGGGTTCTTCAGGCAAGAACCAGCAGGAGAGAAAGAAGAAGCCATTTTGGCATTCTTCCCTGCAGCAGCAAGGAGGACAGCAACATTAGCAGCAGCAGCAGCAGGCTCAAACTTGGCACCCTTGGCCCAAGCAGGGTCCTCAGCAGCCCCCGTAAAGGATGCTGAGGCTCAGGTCCTGGAGCCTCTTCCTCCTCCTCTAAGCCTGCTCAGTGATGGGTTGCCACTCCTACACCCATCACGCCAGCTCTAGGTCTTCTTGTGGGGGATCGGCTCCGCCACTTCCTTTCCACCTGGTCCGCTATCACTTCAGACAGGTGGGTTCTCTTAAGTGGTCGGTCAGGGACTGCCTCTAGAATTTGAGCAGTACCCTCCCAGCCAAGCCCGCACCCCTTGGGAGGAACAGATTTCTGCATGCACCCAGTCAGCTCTTTGAGATGACGTAGCTCAGCTCCTCCACAGGGAGGCAGTAGCTTCAGTGCTGGACCCTCCGACAGACCCAGGCTTTGTCTCCAGGTACTTCCTGGTGCTCAAGCGGACAGGGGGTTGGCGCCCCATCCTAGATCTCCATGACCTGAATCAATATCTCAGGTCTTGTACCTATCGGATGGTCACTCTGAGCCAGATGATACCATCCCTGGAGTGAAACATGTGGTGCTGTTCACTGGATCTATTTATTTCTTTATTTTTTATTTATTTTGTTGTTTAACCAGGAGTAGCACACTAAGCTGAAAGCTTTTTTACGGGAGCGACCTGGGAGCACTCAAAGTTAAATGACTTGCTCTGGGTCACACAGTATGCTAGTGGAAGCTGTGGGATTCAAACCCAGGTCTGATCTGCTGGATGTCACCAGAGTTGCAGCTCAGAGCCTTAAACCACTGCGCTATACTGCCTCCAAACAACAGTAACAGTAGATTTACAGGACGCGTTCTTTCACATCCCAATCCGTCCATCCCATCAGCAGATCCTCTGCTTCAGAGTCGAGGGGACCTTGTACGAGTTCTGAGCCATGTTGTTCATTGGCCCCATGGGTCTTCACCAAATGTATTGCAGTGGTGGCAGCCCACCTTTGGCGTCGAGGAGTCAGAATCTACCCTTATCTTGATGATTGGCTCTTGCCAGGTTCCTCCCATCAGGAGGTGGAGAGGTTTAGGGATCTGGCCCTCCAAACCTGCTTCCAACTTGGCCTCCTGATCAAAGAAGCCAACTCAGAACTCTTGCCTTCTCAGGTGATGGGCTTTATCGGGGCAGAGCTCGACTTTTGTCAAGCAAGAGCTCGGCTCCTGGCGGACAGGGCAGAGGTTCTCTCCTCCTTTGCCCGATCATTTCTGGTTGGGCATTTGCACCCTGCCTGGGACTTTCTGTGCCTTCTGGGTTACATGGCAGCGTGCACCTTGGTGGTCCATTGGACCTGGTGGCGCATGTGGCCCCTCCAATAGGAGCTGGCTGCCCAGTGGACTCAGCGATATGGTCATTTTGACCAGCTGATCACAGTAACCCAGATGATGTGGGATGCTCTCCAGGGTGGACCACCTCAGACCAGTTGCAGGAAGGGATCCCATTTGTCTGCCCCAAGCCGATGGTCATCCTTATGACCGATGCCTCTCTCATGGGCTGGGGAGCCCACATGGGGGACAACAGGGCCCATGGGTTCTGGACTCTTGAGGAGTCCCAATGCCACATCAACCTGTTGGAGCTCAGAGCAGTCAAGACTGGCACTGTCAGCTTTCGCTCCTCAGCTCCGGGGTCAAGTGGTTCAAGTCGAGAGGGACAGTACCATGACCATGTACTACTTCAGCAAGCAGGGTGGCATGCACTCCCGTCTGCTGTGCAAGGAGGCGCTCCACATCAGGACTCTCATAAGCCAGTTGGAGGCAGATCTCCTAGCCATCCATGTGGTAGGAGCCTCAAACCATCTGGTGGATGCTCTCAGCCGAATAGACCAGACATCCCACGAGTGGTCTCTTCATCCAGAGGTAGTTTACAACCTGTTCTCCATTGGGGCAAATGATGGTGGACCTGTTTGCCTCCAGGGAAAACAACAAGCTGAGGTTGTATCATGCTCGCCCCCCTCAGCAGGGCTCGCTGCAGGGGGATGCTTTCTCAAGGCCGTGGACCCCAGGCCTCCTCTACACCTTCCCTCCATTTCCCTTGGTCCACAAGGTGTTGGTCAAGGTGAGGAGGGACAAGGCGAAGGTGATACCGGTTAGCCCCAGATTAGCCGTGCCAGTTCTGGTACCCAGATTTCCTCAGCCTCAGCTGCAGGTCCCCGGAGTGGCTTTGTACACGCCTGGACCTGATATCTCTAAACCAGGGGAAGGTATTCCATCCGGACCTTCAATCCCTGCACCTCACAGCCTGGTACCTGAGTGGCTAGAGTTCCAGGTTTTGGGTCTTTTTGAAGATGTCTACACTGTAGTGGAGGCATCTCAAAAGGAATTGACCAGGAAATGTTACGCCTTCAAATGGAAAAGGTTTTCCATTTGGTGCCAGGGTAAGAGTCTGGACCTCTTATCCTGTCCTGTGGCTAACATTCTCGACTACCTTTGGTCACTCTCCAAAGGGGGTCTATGGTCGTCGATCCTTAGGGTGCACCTGGCAGCCATTTCTACTTACCGGGCATGGGCCGGTCAGCCGACATTGGTGCTGGAGACAGTGGTCAGGTGCTTCTTCAAAGGCCTGCATCACATATCCCCTCTGGTGCGTGAACCTCCTCCTCCATGGGATCTGTTGCTGGTTTTGGCAAAGCTCATGGGCAAGCCATTCAAACCCACGCACAGATGTGAGCTCTCACACTTGTGGAAGACGGCCTTCCTGGTGGCTATCACATCAGCCAGAAGGACAGGGGAGCTCCAGGTGCTTTCAGTGGACTCCCCTTACCTGGTCTTTCACAGGGACAAAGTTGTCCTGTGCCCCCAACCGAAATTCCTTCCGAAGGTGGTGTCAGAGTTTCACCTTAACCAGGTGTGGACTCTGCCAGTTTACTACCCTAATTACACCTCAGACGCCGAGTACAGGCTCCATACCTTGGACCTGTGCTCTCTCCTACTACAGGGAGAGGATGGCGGAAATTCATGGAGAGGTTCACCAGCTGTTTGTCACCTATGCTGAAGCCGCTTCTGGCAGACCTGTAGCCAAGTGGACCATAGCAAGATGGATTACATCATGCTTAGTTCTGTGCTATGAGCTGGCGGGCAAGGAGCCTCACAGAGGGACAAGAGATCTTTCTACCCACCATACTGCTGCATTGGTGGCTGCTTCCAGGGACATCCCTATCCAGGAAATCTGTCAGGCTGCTACCTGGATGTCAGCAAACACCTTTATCACCTACTACCACATCGACCTTGAGTCGTGCCGGGATGCTGGTTTCGGGGCCTCGGTCCTCCAATCTCTGTTTCCTAAGTAGGGGTGTGCACCTTGCCTCCTTCCTCCCGAAAAACTGCTTGGAGTCTACCAAGAAGTGTGGATGAACAACATATCCACGCTCCTAGAAGAACAGGTTACTTACCTGTAACAGTAGTTCTAGGAGTGGTATATATTTTGCATCCACATGCACCCACCCGACCTCCCCGGCTTCAGGCGCACAACCTTGCTTCCAGCAGGCTAAGATCTGGCGTCATGGGGCGGAGCCAAGGTGTATACCTCCTGGGTGGGTGGGAGGTGCTAACTTGAAGACTTCCGGCAAGATTTAAAGTGGAAGTGGACATGCCAAACAGTGTGGATGAACAACATATACCACTCCTAGAACTACTGCTACAGGTGAGTAACCTGTTCTTGTGTGTTGCAAGTCATTGTGCAGTAAATGGTAGGTGGAAAGAAATATCTTCCTTGAGGTGTGGCTGGCTAGTTGATATGAAGTACGGTAGCTTTGCAGTTTCTCCTTTTTGTCGTGTATGTGTAACTTATTTTAAGCTGTGTGGGCATTTTTAAGTGATATGGTATAAGACGTGCAGTATGTGTAAGTTACTTGACTGTTTATGTTTTCAGCGGTTATATAGTGATCTTTTATGGTTACATAGTAACGTTTGGTATGTTTGGAGCCATTATAGTTGATGGTTAATAACAGGATAATGCAGCCCCATGTGACAGGATCTTGACCCATGAGGAGGCAGAAATGACAAGACCCAATTTTATAAAAGCACTTGATGCTTATGTTTGGTATCTCCTTATGTATCCCACCTGTGAAATGTGACACCATTGTGACTGTCTACTTGTGTATGCAATTGTATTTTATGACATGAATTCAAATCATATATTTGGAGTTGTCATGACACACAATTTGATAAATAAACACACGGCTGCAAAAGTGTACTGAGTTGTGGCCAGAGTGTTTAATTTCACAAGAAGAGATTCCTGATTTTTTTGAATATCCAATTAAAACTCTTAAAATGTGATCTAATGTTGAAGGCTATTGGTTCTCTCGTGATTTTTCCAGTGTGTATTATTTTTCAGAATGTTTTAAGTGGCGAAGGTGATGCTGACATATAGATCTACCGTTTAGCTGTTACTTTGAGTGGCGAATGGTATGCATGCGAATTGCTGGAGTTCTCACCTCCCTTGCATCAGTTTATACAGTAGCCAGGTTCAAGAGTACTGACAGTGAGTTCAGGTTCATATTAACCAAGAACTGCAGCGCATACTAATCAGAAAATGAAAGTATGGTGTTTTGACTGTTGCTAGTATTCTTCAGTTCTTTGAAATGTTTCCAATTCGGCCATCAGCAAGGTACTTGGGAGGGATGGGATTGACTGTCTACTTGAACAGTAAGAGTAAGAATTGCTTAACTTCATGTCCTCTTGTTATGTAGAAATATTTTCCCATGTCTGAATTTGTGGATTTGTTTTTGCCTTTCCTGTAGATGTCTATTCATTTGACGAAGAAGAGGCAGTGCTGGACACCCATTTAGCAAAACATTTAGCACATTTTGGAATTGACATGCTGCAGATGCAAACGGTAAGATTACATGTTACATTTATTACCCTTCTAACATGCTGGAAAGTAATAGTTACTGTAGGCGATTGCATGGAAAATGATTGTTTTTAACCAAAACTAAAATGAAAGTAACAAAAAAAACACAACTAAAATGAAACGAACAAAAAACAAACAAAAAATAAAAATAACCACCACCATGTAATAATATCATCCTGAAGGAATTTTTTGTTTTGTGTGTTTATAAGATGTAAAGTGTAGTATTAGGCCACACTGACAAAACATGGATGTTAAACATTAAGAAAAACAGAATATGTTTTAATGGTTTCCAAGGCAAATGATTACTTCTAAAAGAGCAGAAAAAAGCAGCTGGACACTCAAAATCTCAGGTGCATACTGAAAGGGGAATGTATCCTTACTGCAGTCTGAAAAGCAAACAAAGGGTTTGTAGGAACACCAAACTGACAGACAGACACAACGTAACTTTCAAGTGCTCAGAGTGATAGTTTACTAACCACAAAAAATCACAAAGTGTGCACATGTCCAAAGATTAACCTTCCCTGAGCACAAGACCTCAGTAGACAGGAGGGAACCCATGAGCCGACCACCACCCCAATGTTTTGTTCTGCTGTCAGGCTTTGATAAGCACCCCCCCCAATGATTATTTCTGGACTTGGTTATCATGTTATTGTGAAAACTTTGTACATTTACATCTTTTATTTTCCATTTCAGATTGCCTTTTCACTTTTTTTACAAGATGTCTTTTATTCTTTTTCGAGGTTGCTATCGTGTTTTTTATGTAGATTTTATTAAAGCAGTATTACCTTTAAAATTGCTGCCCCAGGTTTTCCTCTGTAGTCTCCAGTGTATTTGAATACTTTGCGCAGGATTTTCAAACCAAATCTGTCCCTGCTTATTTCCAAAGCAGACTTCCATCTGCATGTTAGATTCGCTATTAGACAGTCTAGCGGTTTGTATGCAGAACGTGAGTTCTGAAAAAAAAACACTTTGATGCATGTACTATTTTAATTTGACTCGTGCATCATTTTTTGACGCAGCTGCTGAAAATCCTGGAAACTATTCCAAAGACACACAACATTTTGAAAGTGGGACTCCAGAGTTTTAGTGCAATCAAGCAAATGAAGGTGGAAAATGAATTTGCATCTGCCCCTTTTGAACCCCCCCCCAATATTGATCAGAAACTCATTAAATTAGCTGCTAGTGAGCTGTCAATGCCACTTGCCAGAATCCTAAATCTAGCCTTTCTCACAAATACTGTACCCTCTATATGGAAAATGGCTAATATTCCAGTGCATAAAAAATGTTATACTAAAGCCATTAATAATTACAGGCCCAAAGCTATCCTTCCTACGTTAACATGATCCTGGAAAAAATGGTAACTACACAACTCACTAGTTACTTCTCCACCTATAATCTCCTCAGCCCAACATGGCTTCCATCCACACCATAGTACCACCACTGCCCTGCTTACCTTGACCAACAGTATCACTAGTTCCCTTGATAAAGGTGAGCTTACTGGTGTTGTATTAATTGGTCTCACAAGGTCTTTGATATGGTCAACCACTCCTTACTCTGCAATAAATTTATTGATCTTGGAATCTCAGACACTGCCCTTCCATGGTTCCGAAATTACCAGACCAGTGGACATCAGGAAGTCCACTTTGGCACCATCCTGTCCGATCCTGCTCCAATCAATGTTGGTGTCCCACAGGGCTCCATACGTGAACCACTTCTTTTCTCAGTTCATGTTAACATGATAGGTGTATCAATCATTCGAAAACACCACACCCCTCTTGTATGCAGAAGACCTTGTTTTCTTCACGAGTGCCAAGGACACCACTGAGCTCAACTGTAAACTTACCACTGACCTACAATGTGTTCAGTCCTGGCTTCTTCAGAATAAGCTCCTAACGAACTCAGTCAAGTCTAATGCAGTGTTATTCCCCTAGTTGGCTAAAGAATATACTTATACCGCTGTTGGTGACAAGCGATAATGGCACCCCCTTGACACCTTGGGATCACATTGGAACCATTGTTAGATTTCTCATTTCATATATCCCCTATTTGCAGAGAAGTCAGTACCAGATTAGGGTTAGCATATCGTGCCAGTGGTAACCTTACCCCATCTACCCCAATGTCTGCAGCTAGGAGCATCTTACTTCCCAAGCTTACCTATGGCCTTCCTGACTTCTCAAAAATCTTTAACCATATTCTACACAAATGGGATATGGCATATGATAATATATGTCATTTTACCCTAGCCAGTAATCGACTTGTCCACCATTGTACATTGTACTAGAAACTGGGGGATGGCTGTCCTCTGCTAGTCAGTGAGACGTCACCCTTGGGGGTATCATTTATAGTATCCTAAACAGCCACTTCCTCCCATCTCTAGCTTCTTATGTAATGCCGTATAGAATTGGTTACCCTCTTCAGCCACATACCATGATTTGCTTACTATCCCCAGGACAAAGACCAAGCTAGGATGGGCAGCATTTGCCATATCTGTCCTGAAACTGTGGAATACTGTCCCAACTAACATCAGACGATGTACAACTGCACATGTATGCTGAAAACAGTTTCAAAATCACCTGCTACAGCTATATGCCTGCTCTTGCCTCTAGATTTCAAAACGGTGGCCCTTACAGCAACCTGTTATCTATCCTTAATAACACTTGTCACTTTGGCATTTTCAGACCTACCATCCCTTCTCTAGCACAAACTGCCTAGCCCTCTGTTGTCTAATCTAGGGCATGTTGTGCCTTAGGCCTCCTTTTTGACCTGTTATGTTGCTTCCTATACGCCGATGTACACTTATGTTTACATTACGTTTGTTTAAACTATTACTGATACTAGTGTCCTGGAATTCACAGGTATATTATGTATATGATTGCTCTCATAATGTTCTGTGTGTACAAATGTTGTGATACTTTGGTCATGGAATTTGCATGTAAATGTATGTATTCCCCTGGCAAATGTTTGTCTAGGACACCTCACCCGGTAAACAAAAACTAAATAAATAAATAAATATGTTAACTTAACTTTTCTTGTGACTAAAATAAAAAAAAATTCAACAGACATTGTTCCTTGACTCTTTTAGATATGGCACTGGGAAACCAGGACTAACAAAACTAACAGCCACAAAACCAAACTCTGAAATGTGAACATAAAATGAAATGTAGTGCCGTATAACCGGATTTGGACAAAAAACTGGACAGCAGGAATCACACTGAGGGATTAAAAGAACAACACATAGTAGTGAAGTACAGTATAAATCTGCTGATTTAAGTTGGGTGTGCTAGGAAGGACCACTGTTTGGACATGTTGATTCTTGAATTACCCTCAGTCCAGCTAGTCAGTCCATTAAGCAAACTATAGAACAGCAGGTCATGATACTTAAAATTGAAATGACATTTTCAGTAATTAGAACAAACAAAATTATTAAGGGTAAAAGTACCCTTACTTTTTATTTATTCTCAAGGCAAGTGCTTTTTAAGTTTTCAAATGTTCTGGTTCCTATGCCAGGCCCATCCTGATAAATCTTATCAGATTGGGAGGTTCAATCATTATAAACATGGTTCCGGCCAGGAACCTCGTGGAAAAAAACATTACAGCACAAAACACAGCAGGCAAAACACGGCCGCCTGCAATGTCAGCAAACAATAACATTGCTGGCCTGTACTGCGCAGGCAGTACAATGTGATTACAACCCTGGTGACAAGTGAGTACCCCATCGCACCCACCAATTGTCGGCCCCAGTAAATGCAACAGTAGCAATCCCTGGTATGATGTCCAGTGTTCTCCCGAAACCCACGGCACGGTGTCCCATTATACAGATGCGGTACAATATGTCCTAGTCTAGTTGATCCCCACCCGGCAGGTAGATCCCACCACCCTGCAGCCCCCACACCCCAACAGCGGTGGGCGGCCAGCACAGCCCTCCACTCACTGCCATGACTGGCTGCCCGACTGAGCTGATATGAATGATGGCATTATGCGAGTACGTGCTCAGTCCACATCAGCTCAGTTGGGCAGCCAGCCATAACAGTGAGTGAATGGCTGTGCTAGTCTGCTCATTGTGTGTGTATGTGTAGTGGGGTGATGGGGATCTACCTGTCGGGGGGGTCCACTAGATGCCAGGGACATATTGCACTGTACTGTATAATGAGACACCAGTGTTGGTGATGGCGGGTTGGGAGGGGGGCCACTGGACATCACACCAGGGATTGCTGCTATTACTTTTACTGGGGTCGACGTATCAGTGGGGGGGGATGGGGTACTCAGTTGTCACCAGGGTTATACCCACATTGTACTGCCTCTGCAGTACGGGCCAGCGATGTTACTGTTTGCTGATATTGCAGGTGGCCATGTTTTGCCTGTGGTGTTTTGTGCCACAATGTTTTTTCCCATGATGTCCCTGGCCGGAACCATAAACATGTGCTTGTATCTCCTAGACATGTTCACATTATGAAGACAGCTTTTACAGCTGAAGTGAGACTCCAGGGAAGGTGTTTTTTTTTAAACTTCTGTGAGCTGCCATCCTTGTTGCAGATCCACACTAATTTAAAAAGTAACACTATAAACCATTTCAACAGTCATTAACTGGACAAACAATATTGCAAAACAGAATTGTGAGGCATGTTCCCTGGTAACATAAACTGTTGCTTTAGCATTTTAGAGTGCACCTTTCCTTCCATTTTTAAACATGCTCATTAAAACTCTGTGTGGGAATCCTTCCCTTCCTGGAGTTCCTCAATGCATAAGTCTTAATTTTAAGACTATGGTTTTTGCGAGGGAAGGAAGTGTGTTTTTTAATTTTTGAAGTTGTAATTTTTCTCTCCCCCTTACTCCGGAGCCCCGCTCAATTGAGAGATGCCATGAGATTACCCCACTGCTGTCCTGGATCTCCGGTAGACCCTCATGGAGCCGTGGCTCTACCCCCCAGGCGGGTACAAGGTGGGGCCCGTGCACCCCGAGTATTCATATTTCGTCTGGTCTTTTCCAGTGGTCAAGCAGGCAGCAGTCATTAGGGTCCATACTCAGTGATCCTTCCCCTCGGCACTCTGGTGTCTTTCTCCCTGTTCATAGGGAGTGGTTATGCCCTGACGTCAAGGCGTCTCCGTCGACGTCCTCACTCCTAACCCTCTCTGTCTGCTCGTATTGTTGTTGTGCCTCTAGCTTCTGCCAGAGGCCAGTGAAGTGCCAGGTCAGAACCCCCCTTCCTCCCGGGAGAGGAGAACTGTCCTCCGGATGCTCAATCCTCTCCCTCCCTCCCTGCCGACCCCTGATGGCCCGGGCTTGTTCCTGAACCCAGGTTGCTGGCATTGTGCGAGGTGTGGCATCCAGCGTCTCAACCCTCAGCCCCACCAGGCCTTGTAAGGGGAGTGTATTTTGGCTCTGGAGCAGAACTGCTGGTCCTTTCCACTTTCCTGTTGTGAGCGCCGCCCCCGCGCTAGCATGTTTATAGCGTAATTATATGGAGAGCATGGGGACGCTTCCATGATATCTGCTATAGGGGCTGGATTTAAAGTTGTTTTTTTAATAGTTCAGGGTTCTGATCTGGATAAATTTAAGGCCACAGCTCAGCTAACAAGATCTTATTAGTTGAGCTGTGGCCTTCATTTATCTGAATTGAACACTGAACTATTAAAAATAATTACTTTAAATCTAACCCCTATAGCAGTCTGTAGAGTGCACCCCCATGCTCTCCATATAATTACATCACAGAACATGCTGGCACGGGGGATGCCCTCAGAACAGAGACGTGAAGGGGATCAGCAGGTCAGCTCCACGAGGCTAAATCGACTCCTTCCCTCCCAAAAAACCTAGCTCTAAAAACTGAGATGCCGGGAGAGGTAAGGGTTCAAGGTGAATTGATATGAATAGAGTAGGAAAGGTGCTTTTTAAGAATGGTGTTCCAGAGGCATCTGTAGTAGCTTTGTTGCCATTGGGGAAATCTTGCATGACACTTTTGTCCCTGACTTTTCCAACAGACAGAGAATGGTTTACCAGGCTGTGATATCAAGCCAAGGATCAGTGAGTGGGACGTGATTCAAGAATGTGGCTTGAAGCTCAAACCAATTTTTGGCTCGGGATATACAGGCATCAGAAACCTGGGAAACAGCTGCTACCTCAGTACTGTCATGCAGGTCCTATTCAGTATCCCAGAATTCCAGAGAGCGTAAGTAGCTTCATAAAAACTTTGGGTTTTTAAATTATTTAAGCCCTGAAAGCTCACTGTAGTAAGTTGTTGTCCAGCTTTCCCTTTTAGAGGTAGTATTACAGTCGTGGCCAAAAATATTGGTGCCCTTGCAGTTTTTTCTAATAATGCACCATTCCTTCCAGAAAATTGTTGAAATTAAAAAATATTTTGGTATCCACATATGTATTTCTTTGGTTTGAGGTGGAAGAAAACACAAAAAGCAGAAAAATTTACTAAGTCTTAGCTTATTCCACACAGAAATCCTTAAATGGCCCGGACAAAATTATTGGCACCTTTTAGAAGTAGTTAGAAATAATTAGATTTCAAGCAGGTGATTCTCCTTCACTTTGGAATTGAGCTCATCACCTGTGGTGAGTTGCAGGTGCCTGCAATATAAAAATCACTCATTCAACTAGTTTGAATAGAAAAGGACTCATTCTCCTGTTTTGTGTCACTGTGTGTACATCAATGAGCTTGGAGAAAAGAAAGACAGCCAGAGAATTGTCTGAGGAGGTCAGACAGAAGATTGTATTCAGCATGGACAATCTCAAGGCTACAAATCAATCTCCAGAGACCTTGCTGTTTCTGTTTCCGCCGTACTCAATGTTATCAGGATGTTTAGGCCCGCATGGCACTGTAGCCAACCTCCTGGGCGTGGCCGCAAGAGAAAACTTGATCGAAGACTGCAGCGCAGGATTGTTTGAATGGTGGAGAAAGCTCCTCGATCAACTGCCAAACAGATTCAAGCTGACCTTCAGACACAAGGTATGACAGTTTCAACTCGCACCATCCGTTACCAACTCAATGAAAGGGGGTTATATGGTAGGAGGCCCAGGAGGACTCCACTGCTGAGAGAGAGAGACATAAGAAAGCCTGACTGGGGTTTGCCAAAACACACCTGAACAAGCCAGAATCCTTCTGGGAGAATGTCCTGTGGACAGATGAGACCAAATTAGAGCTTTTTGGTAAAGCACATCATCTCTATGTTTACAGAAAACAAAATGAAGCCTTCAAAGAAAAGGACACCTTCCCTACAGTCAAACATGGAGGAGGTTCAGTGATGTTTTAGGGTTGCTGTGCTGCCTCTGGTACTGGATGCCTTGAACGTGTGCATGGCATCATGAAATCTGGAGATTACCAGGCCATTTTGAAGCGCAATGTTGAACCCAGTGTCAGGAAGCTGGGTCTCCGTCGAAGGTCATTGGTCTTCCAGCAGGACAATGACCCCAAACACACTTCAAAAAGCACCCAGGAATGGTTCAAGACAAGACGCTGGACTGTTCTGAAGTGGCTAGCAATGAGTCCAGATCTAAATCCCATTGAAAACCTGTGGAAAGATCTGAAAACAGCAGTTGGGAGAAGGCACCCTTCAAATCTGGAGAACTGGAGCAGTTTGCACAAGAAGAGGGCCAAACTGCCAGTAGAGAGGTGCAGGAAGCTCATCCATGGCTATAGGAAGCGGTTGATTGCAGTTGTTTTGACCAAAGGCTGTGCTACCAAATATTAAGTCTAGGGTGTCAATAATTTTGTCAATGCCATTTCTTTTCATTTTCTGATTTAAAAGGATATATGAAATTCTGAGTCAAAAACAAAGGTTCTGTAATATTAACAGAGAAATAAAGAATTGTGGAGACCAAATACTGTACTGTTGTTAATTTCAACTTATGTTTAGAGGAAATTGTGAGTTATTTGAAAAAGTGCAAGGGCGCTAATATTTTTGGCCACGACTGTATAAGTACTTCTGAAATTAAAATTTGGACTTGTAAATTATAAAAATGTACGGTGACTCCTTCTCATTTTTGTGGGTACCAGAGGGCAAATTCTCTGACTGAGGTTGGAAGGGTGAAATTTCTTGGGTATGGAGATCAGTCCCTATTGTACTGTGCTGTGATGCTGATGTGTAAAGAGGAATTGTTTATAGCTGTGCTAATGTGAGTCTCCTTTATAAGCCATAACTTATTTAGAGGTGGGATAAAACCTGGACTTGCATGCAGTTTCCGCTGCACAAAATGGCAGTGGAGATTTTGTGCATGATTTCAGTGTCACACTTGGCAAGTGACAAACACTGGCTTCTGTTTTTATTGAATATTATGGTATGATAAGTATTTTTATGTAATATGTGAATAATCACAATATCTGTCCGAAATCTCAGACACCATCTTTGAACAGCAAAACTGAACTCTCTCCTGAAAGCTGTATAGAGGAAAGCAAGGAATGGCTGTGTGTGGGGAACATTAAGGAGTTTTAATAGTGAATCTGAATGGTGAATTAAGTATGAGCAAAACCTGCAGTATTATTTTTGCAGCAAATTATATCACTGATGATGCAAAGATGCATTCATTCCTGTAAAAAGCAATAGTCCTATTTTCAGGATTTGTTGACGATTGAGATCCTGTTTACAGGACCAGTAAATTCAGAAATTGTACTTTGATGTTACAGTACATAAACATTTGGGGCCACACAACCTTAAACTAATCCAGTTTTCCATGGACTAATACAGCTGCAAGCATTCTCTCCTCTAGTATCCAGGAAGCCTTTTAAAAATATAATATTCTGACACAAACTTTTATTTAATTATCCTTCTGTGTTTATGTCTCTACATTCCTTATTTATGAGGACATTTACAAGGAAGCACGATCTTTGTGTCTTAGACTTTATCTCACCTCCTTCCTACCTCTCCCTGGAGGGGGGAGAGGAGAGAGAGTGAGGAGGATAGGAAGGACAGGAGAAGGTGGCGGGGCAGTGAGGGGGAAGGAGTTGAGTGAAACAAATGGACCTGTTAACTAGGGACAGTCACAGGAGTTGGTGGTGTGGGTGCCGAGTTGTGACATTAGTGAGTGTTTGGAGGAAGCAGAGCTAATGGAAAGGGGTGCGAGTTCCAAGGTTTAGGAAAATGAAACAAACAAAAAGCAGTTTGACCAGCAAGGGATTTAGGAGAGGTGAGCAGGAGGGCGTGATAGGCAGGATTACGGAGGGAGGGGGTAGGTGAAAGAAAAGAGTTCCGATAGGGAGGGAGGGAGAACAGCCAGAACTTGTAAATGAAGGTGGCGCAGTGGGAAGGGAGGGAGAGAGCAGAGTAAAGGGAACAGTGGTGGGTGCGGGGAGAACAGTTCAGAGTGAAACGGCAGATGGAGTGGATGAGGGGCTCCAGTCTGGCCAGGTGGACCTCGGGGCAGCGCCGTAGACTATGTCGCCATAATCAAAGATGAGGAGAATCATCTTTGTAAGGATGTCACAATGGGCAAGAAGAGGGATGCAGCTTTTGTTCCAGTAGAGGGCACCAAGCTTGGGGTGGAGTGTATGGCATCTAGGTGCTGAGAGAAGTTAAGGTGACGGTCAAATCAGATGCCGAGGTACTTGAATGAGGGCACGTCATCAATTGTGTCCCCATCTAGAGTGTGGAAGAAGGAGAAGGATGGGCGATTAGAAATCATTGGCATGGTGCCAAAGCACATACAGTTTTTTTGTCATTTAGTGATAGCTGATTTGATCTGAACAATTTCTGGACTGAGTTGAAATCAGGTTGGAGTTTGGATCTTAACTCTGCTGGAGAAGATCCAGAGGCAAACAGGGCTGTGTCATCTGCGTACATGTGGATGGATGCAGATGGGCAGGCAGAGAGAAGGTCATTTAGAATGATGGAGAAAAGTGAAGGGCCAAGGACGGAGCCTTGGGGGAACGCCAGTGTTAATGGGGAGGGGTGGGGATAGGTGTAACCCCCCTACAAATGGGGGTTCCCAAAACGTCTTCCTTGAGATTGCCTAAATGCTCACTGCCAGGCTGGTGTCCTGCGTTTTAGCAGTTTAAATGTGATTACCAGAGCTTGTATAGCCTCTGTGTACTGTCTCTTTAAGAGTTGCCTAATTGCAGCTTAAGTAATCTGAGAGGGAGCTCTGTTGAAAGATGTAATTATTTACTGAAAATCATTTAGAGTGATAATGATAATGTAGTTTGTCTAACCTGCTTTCTTTGTAGCAAAGACTGTTTTGTTTGTCTCCACTGTCTTGGTCCTGGACTGCAAATTGGACCAAACAGTACTGGTGGGACCTAAAATGTAGCTGGACTACAGGAGCTGTCTGAATTCAAAATCTGTAGGAACTTTAGTTTGGAGCTTTTTTGCGCCTTTTTTGCAACTGAAGGGGGAGCTCTTGCTTTGACTGACAGCCAAATCAGCCAACCAAATCTTTTGGATCTTGAGGAAGTCCCGGGCTGCTTGCAGTTTTCAGTCAGAACTAAGCTGGAAACTGAGCAGGTAGGAGCTGAAGTGTTTCTGAGCAGCAATCCTGAGTGGATTCGCATGGGAGAACTCTGAAAAGGCTAAGTTTGTGGCCTGCATGCCGGTGTGCTGCTCCTGAGAGGGAGAGAAGAGAATTATTTTGGACTAAATCCAAGTTTGTGTGACTAAAGTAAGCTACTAAAGTGGGCCAGGCTCAGCCTTATGAAAACTGAATATTTTTGCTGAATGCGATCGGCCTGTCAGGAGTTCCAGCTACCCCTAAGCTCCTGATGTGTGCAGAACTTTCTTGATTGTGCCGGGAGTGCTTTGCCTGGTACAGTAGAATTCCCATACACCTGATAAATGTGCTGGAGCTGCTAGTGGGTTGTGAGTTAGTTCCCCACTGTGTGAACTGTGTTCTGCTTGCTGGAAGCTGTATCCAGCCCAAAACGGACTGCTTCCGAACTTGTCTCCATGTGGTCTGGGCTTTTCCAGACTGGCCCAGCCAGACTACCCACTGCACAGAGAAGCCATCGACAAGAGACCTGCCTGGGGATCAGCCCCCTGCTCCACGCTTGAACAGGAATGATGCGTCTGCGACTTGTGTGGGCCTTGCTTCTCCTGGCATTCCAGATCAACCATCTGCAGTCTCGATTTTCGTCCAGCCTGTGTCCAGTCTAGGGTATCGTGAGTAAATACCAGGGTAGCTCCCTACAACAGCTTAATCTGAGTGTGTCATCTGATTGTCTTGTTGTTTCGTTTCCTTTACGAACTTAGCCCTCTGGCTCCGGATTACAAATATTGTGTACTGTGCATGTTGCATTTTCCATCACAGTGCCCCAACCAGCTGCAGCCCTGGGCAACTGTCCTGGTTAGCCCATCTCTTCTCTACCTGGGTACCCAGAGGTGGACTGTGTGGGGGGACTCAAAGCACATGCATAACTGCTTGATTGATATAACCTTTAAGCTAATTAACCTGATTTTGGCCCTCGCTTGTTCAAGTCCCCTGAATAAATCAGATCTAACTTTTTCTGCATGTAATCTGACTGTGGTTCCAGTTTGTGCTCAAAGTACTGTACTGTTGCTATTTGCTATGCTTAACCTTGTTTTACAGGGGGTCCCCAGGGTCAAGCCGGAGGAACCAGCCCTGGTGGTAAGTGCAAACAGTGTGGGTACTTGTGTGGTGTACAAGGGGTATTGTGAAAGTGATTATTGTACAGTGTTCAGGCCACTAGAGGGGAAAGGAGGGGGTTACAATGTCCCGGAGAGCTATGCCCAGGTTAGCTTGACCACTACCAACCCTAACCTCCGGGTGGAGCCACCCGTTTCAGAACTCAGGCCCCTTAACCTGCTATTAGCCAAGCAGACAGAGGTAATAGCCCTTGGGATAGCGCAACCTAGGGGTTACATCTTGGAGGCTCACTGCTGGGATTTTGTGTCTTCTAGTGGCCGAAACTACGAATTATTGTCAAACGTAAACTGCTACCCCAACAGAAGTGGCTGTACACCAGTTGGTGGGGTGGTGTACTGGGCAGGAGACCGACCCCCAAAATACTATACTTATCCTGGATATTCCCCTGGGTACCAATAAGGACACTGTAGAGGGAGTACTTTCAAGGTTGAATGTTTACAAAACCCTGTAGTGGTGGGTCGACAGGCTAATCTGCTCGCACAAAGTTTGATGGCATTAGTAGAGTGTAAGGACCCAGTAGACAGTTCCAAAGTGCCACAGACTATCGCCCCCAAAGGAGCCCTCACTGCCTGGAGAGTGATAACTAAAGACAGTAAAGACCCCGGGGAGAATGAGCCCTCCCTCACCATCTGAGACTTTTGTGGAGAAATTTGCTAAGTTGTTGCTGGAGGAAAGGAAAACTATGGAGGACTTAAAGAAACTATTCTTGCCACCTGGGGGTGTTCCTCCCCCAACACTCCCTCCCGCTCCAGCACCTGTTATTGCCCCTCCTTCTGTGCCCATGCCAGTGCTGGCTCCTATGTCTGTACCTGCCATTAATCACGACTCTTACCGAAGGTTGAGAATCTTCTCCGGCACCCTCCCCACCCCACAAGGGGAGGATGATTGGGAGACCTGGATAGATTGTGTTGCCCCTTTGGCACTGGAATGGCAGTGTGTGGAGGTTGAGAAAAGGATCATGGAGAGTATGAGGGGTCCCGCCATAGAGGCTATTAAATTTCTGAGGTCCGCAAACCCTGATGCATCTGCCCAAAAGTACCTATCTGCACTTGAAGGCAATTTTGGGAGCATCGAGTCAGGGGAGAACATGATGTGGAAATTTCAAGGTACAAAACAATGGCCAGGGGAAAGTTTGTCTGCATATGTTACTCATCTGGAAAGAGCGCTGCAAAAGGCTTACCGAAAAGGTGGGGTAGCCGCCAGTGACTTAAACCATGTGAGGTTGGGGCACATACTGCAACATGCAAAACATTCTAAATTGCAGCTTCTTCAATTAAGGCTCCCAGATAGAAGGGGTAACCCACCGGACTATTGTGACTTGATAAAAGAACTCTGGGAGGTTGAAGATGAAGAGGGAATTGTAATTCTAGGGTGAGCACAGCCCAAGTGATCACGGCATTGGAAGGCCCTTCTGAAGTGGGGACCAATGAGGGTGTGCTGCCATGGGATTAACTACTGAAGGAGTTCAGGGAAACAAAAAACAGTCTCTTTATGAAGACCGCTCCTGCAAGTACAGGCACCGACCCTTATCCAACTGCATCTGCTAAGGGGGTTGGGGTGTCCACCCAGGCATCTCCTGCTGACAGCAGCTCAAAACTCGATGCCTTGACTATGGAAGTAAGAGAACTGACGAGATGTCTCCAAATGTTCACCACACAGCAGACAGAGATGGCACCAAGGTTTTCAGTTGGTAGTACCACCGCCCCAGCTCCCAGTGTAATGCCTCAGCGACCCCAAATCCCAGAAAACATATTTTGCCATAATTGTGGGAAGGATGGGCACATGAGAGAATGCCGGTCCACAAAAGACCTAGATAAAGTTGTATACAGGCTTCAAGGAGAGCTTCGGAGAACGAATCAGCGGTCAAGAGTACCCAAAATGACCGCAGTGAGGGTTCAAGAAGTAGTAATTCAAATCCCTGTGGCTAAATCATCTCTCCAGGACCCTGCTGCTGTCCCTCCAGACTGATCAGAAATAGTGGGCCCTTCAATGGAGACTACAGTGGCTGTGAATGGTATTCCTACTCGGGCTGTGCTGGACAGTGGGTCGCAAGTGTACTTAAGGACTGGTATGACAAACACTTATCTGCAGTGTCCTTACAATCCCTGGAAAGCCTACATGTGTGGGGGCTGAGCGACAAGCCTTATCCCTACCTAGGATATGTCTGCCTCTGGTTGTCATTTCCTGCAGCTGTAACTGGTGTAGAGGAGCAAGTTGAGACACTGGCCTTAGTGTGTCCCCCTACTGGACTGTATGATGGGGTTCCCCTGTTAATTGGGACCAATGCCCATATGTTTGGGAGACTGGCACAACTCTGTCACAAGAAACAAGGGTGACGGACTGGGAGGGCCCTAAGAATTCCAGCTCTGATCAAGAGGGCCTATGATTTGCAACAGAACCCCAAGGGAGTGGACCAGGATGAACCGGTAGGAGTCATGTGGAAGAAGGATCCCAATTTAATGGTATAGGCCCTAATGCCCAGTGTACAGTTCAAGGGGAGGCCCGCCTCCGCAAAGATATCAAGAACAAAATACTGATGTTGGACGCGCCAGGTGATGGAAAATTGCCGGAAAGATTATTGGTTAAGCTCAGCATCTTGCCAGCTCGTGCTCATGCCTATGCATGACAAGTGATGGTCCAGATTCATAATGTGTCATATTGGGAGATCCGGGTGAACAGAGGATGCACCCTAGCTATGGTACACTGCGCAGACACTACAGTGTTGCCCAGCAACAAGCACCCTGGCAAGACAGATAGAGTGACTCCCAACTTGTTTGATTTTGGTGACTCCCCGTTCCAGCTGAATGGAAGACTAGAATTAGCCAGAAACTTGCCCAGAGAGATCACGTGTTTTCATTGAAGGAATGGGACGTGGGATGTGTCCAGGGTGTGGAGCATCACATATGCCTGCATGATGAACGGCCATTTCGAGAGAGGTCTTGACGCCTAGCCCCTGCAGACATAGACGATGTGAGAAGACACTTGCAGGAAATGCTCGCGGCTGGTGGGATACAAGAATCCAGGAGCCCATATGCTTCTCCCATTGTGGTTGTGCATAAGAAGAATGGATCTGTGAGAATGTGTGTTGATTATCGAACTCTGAATTGGCGGACTATCCCCGATCAATACACCATGCCCCATATACAAGATGCTCTGGATTGTTTGAATGGTAGCAAATGGTTCTCGGTGTTGGATCTTTGCAGTGGATATTACCAGATTCCAATGGCTCCAGAGGACCATGAGAAGACAGCCTTCATCTGTCCTTTTGGGTTGTACGAATTCCTGAGAATGCCACAGGGCATATCGGGCGCCCCAGCCACCTTCCTGCTACTGATGGAACGAGCGGTGGGAGACATGAATTTGCTGGAATGCCTGGTGTACTTGGACAATGTCATTGTGTTAGGGAGCTCTCTAGAGGAACATGAGAGTCGACTGTTCAAAGTACTAGACTGACTGGAAGATTTCGGCCTCAAGCTGTCCATCGACAAGTGCCAGTTTTTCCAAAACTCTGTGAAGTATGTGGGGCAGATAGTGTCTACAGAGGGGATAGAGACTGATCCTCGTAAAGTTGATGCCTTGACTACTTGGCCCCAGCCCCACAATTTGAAAGAACTACAACATTTCCTGGGATTCTGTGGCCACTACCACCGGTTCATAAAGGACTATTCCAAAGTGATTTGGCCACTCTTGAATCTTACCCAGGGTTACCCTTCTGCCAATTGGAAATACAAAAAAGGGTCCATCAAAGAACCAGACAAAGCATATTTCCACCCAGGTGAACTTTTCGGGTCCTGTTGGATGCCTGACTGTGAAGCAGCTTTCCACGAAGTCATATACCAGCTCACCCGTGACCCCATCCTCGCTTATGCTGATCCCACCAAACCCTATGTGCTGCATACTGATGCCAGTCTGAAGAGTCTAGGAGCTGTACTGTATCAAGACCATGAGAATGGTTTGAGACCAGTGGAATTCGCCAGTAGGAGCTTGACCCCGTCAGAGCGAAACGACCCTGCGTACAAGTTGGAGTTCCTTGCATTAAAATGGGCCATTGTTGATCAGTTTCATGATTACCTCTATGGGGCAAAAATATTGGTGAGGACTGACAATAACCTGTTGACCTATGTACAGACTTCAGCTAAGTTAGACGCCATGGGGCACCAGTGGCTTTCTGCATTGTCAACATATGATTATGCTGTTGAATACAGACCAGGCCTGAATCATATTGATGCTGACGCCTTATCTTGGAGGCCCATTTCCAAGAGCGACTGGGTCAGCCTGTCTGAACCTGACATCCGAGCATTGTGCCAAAAGTTTGATAGAAATGAACAGATGTCTGCGGACACAGCGGACTGCTTAGTAGATTGCTTGGGCCCCTCTGACACCTGCATACCGGCTGTGTATTGCCACTTCTCTGCTCTAGATATTAGTTAACTACCTCAGTTTGACAATGACAGCATTCAATGGGCCCAATCCCGAGATCCTATGATTCAGCCAGCACTTGACGCCCTTTGTGCAGGAAAAGATGTGTCCAAGTTGCGTTCCTCTGATCTGAGAACCACTTTATTGTTTAAAGAAGGCCCCAGGTTGAAGCTGCTTAATCAGTTGTTGTATAGAGAATCTGTAGATCGGGGTGGTCAAATCGGCAAGCAACAATTGGTCCTGCCCACAGCCT
The DNA here is from genome assembly GCA_016271365.2 of Neoceratodus forsteri. Taxonomy (NCBI): domain Eukaryota; kingdom Metazoa; phylum Chordata; order Ceratodontiformes; family Ceratodontidae; genus Neoceratodus; species Neoceratodus forsteri. The sequence continues at coordinate 926,146,907 of CM028137.1, forward strand.
TCAAATATTTTGTACTGAGGTCCCTCCACAATCATATGGGCCACCTTGGTATCAACTGGACCCTTGACCTAGTACGATTTTGATTCTACTGGCCCAAGATGGGGGCCGATGTTGAGCACCATGTAAGGACTTGTAGTCACTGCCTGCAGAAAAAAGCCCTGCCCCCCTTGTTAACATTACTACCAGAACCCCAGTGGAACTAGTCTGCATAGACTTCTTGAGTTTAGAGCCTGATCAGCGAAACATTGGCAATGTGTTAGTGGTTCCGGACCATTTCACATGGTATGCACAAGCTTTTCCCACCAAAGATCGAAAAGCATCTACCATGACCAAGGTGCTAGTGGAAAATTTCTTCGTCCACTATGGTGCCCCCCAGCGAATTCACTCTGATCAGGGCCGGGACTTTGAGAGTCGGCTAATCAAACAAATGCTCTCTCTATGGGGGGGTGCGAAAGTCAAGAACCACCCCTTATCACCCGCAGGGTGATCCTCAACCTGAATGCTTTAACCGCACCCTACTAGACATGCTAAGCACCCTCCACCCAAAAGATAAGCATAAATGGAGCCAGCAGATTAGCACCTTGGTACACGCAT